>JAWWNF010000828.1:0-600000 GCA_034641395.1 Darevskia armeniaca | reverse complement strand
GGAGCTGGCTGAGGACAGACTGTAGCTCAGGCATCCCCAAACTCGGCCCTCCAGATGTTTTGGGACTACAACTCCCATCATCCATAGCTAACAGGACCAGTGGTCAGGGATGGTGGGAATTGTAGTCCCAAAACATCTGGAGGGCCGGGTTTCAGGATGCCTGCTGTAGCTGGTGAGGCAGGACCCCATTTGCTCCCATGGACCAGCCAGCCACTGCGGCATTCAGCACAGTGAGGAAGGAGAGAAATGGAGAGCTCTTTCCAGGGCTTCCTTGTCTCCTCTTCTCCTTGAGCCATCCCTCTCCCTCCTTGCCCCAAGTGCAGCTGGACCACTGGTCTATTCAATGCACCTGCAAACCTTGCCCTGTATGCCCTAATGGGGCAACCTCCACTGCCCTTATGGGATGCTCTGTTCCTGCAAATCCAGTGACACGCGATGAGACGAGAGCTTTTTCTACTGGAAAGCAAACTGGGCCTCAATGGCAGTGTCTCTATTTCACATTCTTAAGACGCTTTCTTAAGACTTGAGTAGTCACAAAAAGAATTGCGGGGACATCTCACTTTACGGAGACAGATTCCTGTTTGTTCAGTTAAAAGATGCCCGTGGAAACTCAATCTTAGAAAAATAAACATGGAGTTCTATTGCTTTAGGATGGGAAGGAGGGAACCAGAGAGAAAATTGAGAGTTTAGGAAGAGGCAAAGGGATTAGACGAAAGGGAGATCTGTTCATTGAGCATTCATCCTGATCTGATCTTTGAGTGACCTTTAGCAACCCTCTGCAGATGCTCTACAGAGTGGACAGTGTGGTGTAGTGGTTAGAGTGTTGGACTAGGACCTGGGAGACCAGGGTTCGAATCCACACTTGGCCATGAAACTCACTGGGTGACCTTGGGCCAGCCTCTTCCTCTCAGCCTAACCTACCTCTCAGGATTGTTGTGAGGATTGACTGAGGAGAGGGAGAAGCATGTGCTTGACCTCCTTGGAGAAAAAGGTGGGGTAAAAACACAATGAATCACATTAATAAATAACTGTGATGGAGGGGAGGCAGGGAAGACAGAAAGACAGGAGAGGAAAGACTGAGAGGGCTTGAAGAAAGACGCTGAGATATGGTGGGGGCAAGAAGCAGGAAGAGGGAGGAAGAGCGTAGGAAGCTCTCAGACCCATTGTTCCAGGTAATGTCTACACTGACTGGCAGCAGGTCTCCACGGGTTCAGGAGATGTCCTAACTGGAGATGTCAGGAATGGAACCTGAGACCTTCTACATGAAAAGCAGATGCTCTACCACTGAGCTACAGCAATTTCCCCCAAGAGAAGGAGGGGACTGGGTGCCATCAATCGACCTGAGGGCACTTTGTTGGCAAAGAAAAACCAAGAAGGAGAAGCTGAGGTTGGTCAGAGGGCAAATGCTGCGATCTTTGCTTACGTTTATTTGCCCTAGCACCCAGGGCTGGCTCAGGACAATTTGCTGCCCGAGGCAAAGGACATGATCTGTCCTTTTCAACAACAATAACAACAAAGTCCCATCCATGCACAGAACATTTATTGGAACATTGGCAAGGAGTTAGCATCGTCCAGCACACCTGAAGGAAGCAGCTGCCCACACAGCTCTGATCTCCAGTGGAAGATGGCGGAGAGGCGTTTGGGGACTATTTGGAAGAGCTTCTGAGCTGAAGGTGTCATAGAATCATAGAGATGGAAGAGACCCCAAGGGCCATCCAGTCCAACCCCCTGCCAAGCAGGAAACACCATCAAAGCATTCCTGACAGGTGGCTGTCAAGCCTCTGCTTAAAGACCTCCAAAGAAGGAGACTCCACCACACTCCTTGGCAGCAAATTCCACTGTCGAACAGCTCTTACTGTCAGGAAGTTCTTCCTAATGTTTAGGTGGAATCTTCTTTCTTGTAGTTTGAATCCATTGCTCCGTGTCCTCTTCTTTGGAGCAGCAGAAAACAACCTTTCTCCCTCCTCTATATGACATCCTTTTATATATTTGAACATGGCTATCATATCACCCCCTTAACCTTCTCTTCTCCAGGCTAAACATACCCAGCTCCCTAAGCCGTTCCTCATAAGGCATCGTTTCCAGGCCTTTGACCATTTTGGTTGCCCTCCTCTGGACACGTTCCAGCTTGTCAGTATCCTTCTTGAACTGTGGTGCCCAGAACTGGACCTCTGTGTGAGGGCACAGGTCTGGCTCAAGAACATAAGAAGAGCCTGCTGGATCAGACCAATGGCCCATCTAGTCCAGCCTCCTGTTCTCACAGTGGCAAACCAGTTGCCCCAAGGGGAAGCCAACAAGCAAGACCCAAGCACAGAAGCCCTCTCCCATCCTGAGGTTCCCAGTAGCCAGTATTCAGAAGCATTGCTGCCTCCATCTGTGGTAGCAGAGCATGGCAATTGTGGCTAACAGCCATTGGCAACCTTTTCCTCCATGCATTTCTCTAACACTCTTCCAAAGACGACTAAGATGGCGGCCATCAGTACCTCCTTATACATAAGCAACCATCAAAATTGTGAGCTGGAGGGGCCTCGAGGTTGCCCACGAATGGTTAGCGGCACCTGATCAGACTTCTGAGCAAGGACAGGTGTCCACCTGGTGTCTTCCCTGAATTGCATTTTTTAAAAATTTAAATTATAATAATCCTTTCCAAATTTGCATCTTTTACATGTAAATCCCCACCTGCCAGTTGTAATCAAATGGAAGCCATCCATTTATTTGGCAATGCATAGCTAGCCATCCTAGAAAATATGGTTCTGGTTTTTTTTTATTTTAAGAAACTAAAAGTGGTGATTTCTAAGCATCAAAATTTGGTGCCCACGACCAGATTCTGCAGTGAATTCACTGGCCGTAGATGCAGAAAGCAAATGGTGTGGGTGGGTGGGGGGAGGAGAACCCCCACATCCCTGTGTGGATCCCTGAAATCGTTGCCTCTTGTTCACCTGGCACTGAAAAATGATCCCCTGTTCTCACATGGAAAGTAAGAAGAGTTCTGTCTTGTTTTCTTTCTTCCTGGTTTTCGGTGAGGTTCTCCTTTGCAGGCAAAATGTTTTGCCCTCTCGAACGTCATTAAAAAAGGGAAGGGGAGGTCGCTGGCCCCCAGACGAGAGAGAGGCCAGCGGTATTTATTCCGTCTCCCAGGAGGGGAGACCAGCTGCCCCCTCCATCGCCACCGAAGTTTGGAATATCTCACGCAGGGGGTCAATGAGGAGATGGGAAAGCAAAGCAAGCGGGGGGGGGGGGGGAGGATGGAGGGAAGGAAAACAAAGCAAAGATGCCTGCCAAGCTCAGGCCACCAAATCACTCAAAAGAAAGCTCAGCTGTTCTGTCAGCCACTTCCATAAGGCTTCGCTGTAAGTGCTGCTGCCAGAGCAGGCTCCCACTGAGGGCGAGCCATTATTGATTTCCCGCAAAATGGGCATCAGGGAAATGGGCAGGATCAGAGGAGGGGGTCTGTATTAAGGGGGTCCCGGGTCTCATCCTCGGGGCGTGGGAATCCATCCATTTCGGTCTCTCTCAGTTTCTCATTTTTCAAGTCTAAAATTCAGTTCAGTTTGTGATTTTATTCAAAAAAAGGCTCATGGAGACCCACCAACATTTTAGTGTGAATTTTTCCTGATCTCTCTCTCTCTTTCTTTCTTTCTTTCTTTCTTTCTTTCTTTCTTTCTTTCTTTCTCATCTCTCTGTCTCAGGGGTCAGCAACCTTTTTCAGCCGTGGGCCGGTCCACCATCCCTCAGACCTTGTGGGGGGCCGGACTATATTTTGAAAAAAAATTTGAACGAATTCCTATGCCCCACAAATAACCCAGAGATGCATTTTAAATAAAAGGACACATTCTGCTCATGTAAAAACACGCTGATGTAAAAACACGCTGGATCCGGCCCCCGGGCCTTAGTTTGCCTACCCATGCTCTATCTCATCTCTCTCTATCTCTCTATCGTCTATTTCTATCTCTACATTTATATCCCATCTTTCTTCCAAGGAGCTCAAGGTGGTGACAGCTTTTAATGAAAGGGCTGGCCCTGTGCTGTTTTTATTGTAATTATCTGTATGTTTTTGAGAGGGAGGGAGAGAGAGAATTTTAGCTCTATGCATGTTTAATTGCCTATGTTTTTATCTGCTCTTATTTTTACCTGTATGCAGCCTTGAGTCACTATGAAGGAAAATGGAGAGGTATAAATAAAATATATATAATAACACACAGTTCTCCCCCTCTTTGTTTCATCCTCACAACAACCCTGTGAGGTAGGTTAGGCTAGGAGGCATTGACTGGCTAAGGTCGCTCAGCGAGCTTCATGGTTGAGCCGGGATTCGAACCCTGGTCTCCCAGGTCCTTGTCCTCTAACCACCACATCAAACTGGCTTTCAATATATACACTGGCATGCAACTTTGCACAACATTGCAAAGTGATTCCCACCAATATTCAGCATGTTTTAATTTCCCTAAGACATGCATTTTTTTAATGCCCACTTTACCCCAGTGCATGTATTTTTTTCTAGGCGTTACCGGTACTCAGCTGGTTAACTGCAGCGCAAAATATGGAGCAGTGTGTGAATTTTGAACGAAGGATGCATTTCGGCTCACATGCCATTTGAGAAAGTGCAAACCCGGTGGGTTCACTTTCCATTGAAAACTGGACTGAATTCCTTCCCCATCCCTAATCTTCCATTGCCCCACCCATAGCAGAGACTCCCTCCGCACAGAATAGGCCACCCACTGCCAGTCGGAAAGATTATGTTTTCTACCGGCTAAACTCCTGCTCCCCCCTCCCTAAAGACCACAGCAACAACCTCTGGGCAGAAGAGATGGTGATGTTACTATGTTATCCTCTCAACAACCCTGTGAGGTTTGCTAGCTGGTCCAAAGAGGCATCCTACCTCTATATCCTGGGCTCTCCAGCCCAAGTTCACTCTGCTGTATTCCACTTGGCTTTTGATGGATGTTTGAGCTGGCAGATTAAAGACGCTTTTCGTAACGAAGCTGCCAAACCTTGTAAATAATTAGACAGTCAGGACGACAAATCAAGCCTTCTCGTAATTCCTGGGTGTATAACGAGCCCTGATGTGCTGAAATGTTCATAAATGAATGTGAAGTTTAGTATGAGTTAGTCTCCGCACCTTTATCTTCTACCTCTGCAGTCGTAAGGATATTGGAAGCAGCCTTACTCTTCTACCCCTGTAATGTCTACTCTGACTGTCAGCAGCTCTCCAGGGGCTCTAGCAGGCAAGAGCTCTTTCCCATCAGGTGCAGCACCAAAAATCATTTCGGCTAGAGGTGTCAGGGAGGTGCAAAGGCCCCAGTTGCTGGGAATCACAATCTGCTATTGCGCAAAAGTCGTGGCTTCCCATAAAGAGCATCTCATTGGCCACTCCCAGGCCAAATCCCTCACTGACGCTGCTTCACCCCCCAAGTGTTTCTGTCTGGAATGAATGCGTCCTTGAACCCCGGCACTGCCTCTTGCTTGTCTGAATGTGGAATGAATGGGCAAACTAGCCAGCTGTAGAAAGGGATGACGTACCTCTCCTGCTCCACCCATTTTTGCCCCTTGCCCTGCCCACCCCCAGAAGGGAATGGGCTGACCAAGGTTCCCCATCCCTGCTCTAAGGGGATAGGGCTTTATTACTGCAGTGCCACTGCAGAGAAGACCCTGCATCATGTCTCTATCAGACAAACTGCACTCATCAATGCGACTGAAAGTTGGGGTCTCCCACTCTCTGCTGAACTTAGGGTGTTCCCTAATGGCTTTAAATTTGTGCCATTTAACCGGCACATCAGATCCTAGATGCCTTTTGGCATGCACACAGCCTGGTGGAGTTCAAACCCCAGAAGCTCTGACATCCCGCTGAGAATCTTGACCGCATGCCACCAACCGCAGGAAAAATGTTCCAGCGAAAGATGGATCTCAAACTGAAGGAGGCTCTTGGCTTCCCTCCTCGGTTGGAGGACGGAGGCGAGCAGAGAAGACCCACCAGGGGGTCTTTATGACATAAATCTTGACAATTCTGTGCGTCTGGGCCATTTCAAACCTTGCCTTGCCAAGACTGCTCCTCGGGGGAGCTGTGGGATGTGAAACATGAGCGGGAGAGGAGAAACAAACCCCGAGGAGAAGTACCAAGACACCGGGAACACTTGCCCAACATCAATAAGTGGGCTTCAAAGCACCAGCGGTTCGGCAGGCCTCCTTCTGACGCACACATCCATGCCGGGGTGTAAAAGGATACCGCCGGAGTCCCGTCAGAACGGCCCAAATGGCGCAGGTACTGCTAAGCCAGACGTTTTTGTCAGCGGGCCTCGATAAATCAAGGATAAAATACAACTGTTTTTACAGCATCGCTCACACAGCCTGCGTCCCGGAAGGCTTTTAGAAAGATGAATTATACAGTTACAGGGTTATGGTATGTAACAAACGACAGCCCAGGGAGAGAGAGGAGCAATGGAGAGGAAAAGAGTTTCTTTTCTTTCTTTCTTTTTCTAAAAGGGTCTGGGAAGGGACATAAAACAAGGAGGGGCACGAGGAAAAGGAATTATTTGTGGAGAGGAGAAAAAACACTACAGAAGGAATGTCAACAACAACAACATTTTCAAATGGCGCTTCTTCTGAATCCTCAAAGCACTACCCATGACAGCAAATGTTCTGGAGTAGCTAAGAGATGGAACTCACAGTGATGGCCACCAACCTAGATGGCTTTAGATGGATTAAACAAAATCACAGAGGAGAGGGCTATCGATGGCTACTAGCTATAGAGAGCCAGTGTGGTGTAGTGGTTAAGAGTGGTAGACTCATAATCTGGTGAACCGGGTTCGCATCCCCGCTCCTCCCCATGCAGCTGCTGGGTGACCTTGGGCTAGTCACACTTCTCTGAAGTCTCTCAGCCCCACTCACCTCACAGAGTGTTTGTTGTGGGGGAGGAAGGGAAAGGAGAATGTTAGCTGCTTTGAGTCTCCTTCAGGTAGTGATAAAGTGGAATATCAAATCCAAACTCTTCTTCTTCTATGGTGGTTCTGCTCTGCCTTCACAGCTGGAGGCAGCAATGCTCCTGAAAACCCACTGCTAAAAGCCGCAGAAGGGGAGAGTGTCCTTGTGCTTGAATTTTGCTTGTATGTTTCCCACAGGCATCTCGTTGGGAACAGGATGCTAGACAAATTGGCCACTGGCCTGATCCAGCAGGCTCTTCTTATGTCGTAAGGACTAGAACGGTTTGAATTGGAATCTTCCACAGGCCTGTTAAGTATAATTGTTTAATTCACACTGAAATGGAGAATGCCTGTGTGTATTGCTGAAAGGGTTAAACCAGAAAATCCCATTGAAGCTAAAGAAGAGCTCTCTAAGCAGGTTGATAACTGTTAGTGTTCTCTGATAGCTTAGCACTGTTGTGTTTAACCTTAGATCACATGGGAGACTATTGAACTGCAAATCGCTATCTTGGGGACTTGGTCTTTGGTCTTTTGTTCCCAGGCTCCATTGGAGAAGGATGTGAAAATAACTAACCCCAAGGAGCTCAACAGCCTGTGGCTGCAATGAAGGCCAACGGAACCTGTGGAAGAGAGAGCACTGTTTATCAGCTCTGATTATAAGTTATTTTATTTTAAAGAAGATGAACCTATGCCTGGAACAGGCATATGCCTTACAGAATTATCTGGATGTGTCTTTGATTGTTTTGTACCTGTTTTGAAGAAGGTTCTGCAAGTAAAGTTCTGAATAATACTTACAGGTCTGGACAAAGTTTTATTCCAAAAGGAGTCAGTTTTTGTTCATCCAGTTGCTTCATGCTGTGAAATATTAATATCTGCAATAAGGTCTACATGGAGATGCTGCTATGTATTCAGCCATGCAAAATTGGTGCTCTCTCACTGAGCTATGGCCCTTCCTCAATGGAAAGAGCAGGAATGTGTTCCCTGGGCTCATCCCTCCACCGTGTAACTCTGGCTGATCCTGCAGACCTTGACTTGCCGAGAGCTGAAATTCTCCAGCAGGAAGCCTTTCCTACTGATAGAGGTTCCCCAGGTGGGCTAGAAATTTTCCCGGGATCTAAATCATGCAGTCCATTTATTCATTTGACAAACTTGTGAGATCGTTTTTCAAGAAAAATAAATCTTCCCAATGAAATACACACTTTGGGGAAAAAAAGGAAAAACAGATTAACACCAGCTAAGAAGCACCATTTCACACCAGAACACAACTTAAAAACAACAACACAAAAGTTGCAATAGCTCAGCATAAACATAACTATACCAAAATCAAAACTCAGCACTAGTTTTGTAAGACAGATCAGATCAGCCACTGACAGTCAACAAAAGAAGATGGGTCTTCAAGGCCCATTTGACAGTACCAATGGATGACACTCACCTAACATCACATGAAATTGAGTTCCATGAATATGGGGCTTCCAACAAGCCAATTTCTATGCACTCACCACCCGGGTTGCCTTATCAGATGGACATTTAACATAAGAACATACGACAAGTCTGCTAGATCAGAACCTACCCCTCTCTTGCGTGATGGTAATTGTTTGGGGGGAAAGGATGAGGGGTTGCTCATCAAATTTGCAGATGACACCAAACTGAGAGGGATAACTAATGCCGTGCAGAAGATAGAATCAGAATTCAATATGACTTTTACAGACTGGCGAAGGGAAGTAATAGTACCACTCTATTCTGCCACTCTATTCGGGACCCAGGTGGTGCTGTGGGTTAAACCACAGAGCCTAGGGCTTGCCGATCAGAAGGTCGGCGGTTCGAATGCCCGTGACGGGGTGAGCTCCCATTGCTCGGTCCCAGCTCCTGCCCACCAAGCAGTTCGAAAGCACGTCAAAGTGCAAGTAGATTAATAGGAACCGCTCTGGCGGGAAGGTAAACGGTGTTTCCTTGTGGTGCTCTGGTTCGCCAGAAGCAGCTTTGTCATGCTGGCCACATGACCCGGAAGCTGTACGCCGGCTTTCGGCCAATAAAGCGAGATGAGCGCCGCAACCCCAGAGTCGGACACGACTGGACCTAATGGTCAGGGGTCCCTTTACCTTTATTCTGCCTTAGTCAGACCACACTTGGAATACTGTGTCCAATTCTGCACACCACAATTTAATAAGGATGTTGACAATCTGGAAGGTGTGCAGAGGAGGGCAACCAGATGATCCAGGGTCTGGAAACCACAATTTAAGAAGCTGGAATGTCTGCAGCTGGAACATTTGTGGGTGATCAAGATGATCAAAGGTCTGGAAACCAAGCCTTATGAGGAATGGTTGAGGGAGTTGAGTATGCTTAGCTTGGAAAAGAGGAGACTGGGAGGTGATAGGACAGCTACCTTCAAATATCTTAAGGGTTGTCACATGGAAGATGGAACAAGCTTGTTTTCTGCTGTTCTAGAAGGTAGGGTGCAAACCAATGGATTCAAATAGCAAGAAAGGAGATTCTGACGAAACAGTAGGGAGACCTTTCTGATGGTAAGAGCTTTTCAACAGTGGAACAGACTACCTGAGAAGGTGGTGAACTCTCCTTCACTGGAGCTTTTTAAACCAAGTTTGCATGGCCATCTGCCAGGGTGTGCTTCCTGCATTGTAAGAGATTGGGCTAGTTGATCTTTCAGGATCCCCTCCACGTCTCCAATTTTTTGATGCTGTAAGGATGCCTGAATCGGCCTTTCGCTTTTCCCTATTTTGTGGAAGCAGCAAGGGAGCAAAGGAAGATGATAAAAGCCTCAGAAGAATTGCCCAGCAGGTGCAGCTGAGGAGGAGGCAGAGAAAGCCAGCTGTCAGAGGAAAATGCCGACGCTGGCCGCTATGCGTCTTTCGCCATGGAAATTAGCAGCCTCTGCTACCTGTATAGACGCTAATTTGAGCTGGTACAAAACACATCACAGCAAATCCATCCTGCTTTCCCCCACCGCAACCCTGAGAAGCAAAGAGTAAACAAGAGCTGATCTCTCAATCCCTTCTCGTGGCACACAAGTCTTTATTATGGGAGAAAGGAGAGCAGTTTGTTGTTTTAAAAAGTGTATTATAATTGGACGCGGTGATGTCAGGGGCACAAATTAAATGTAATAGGAAATGAAAATAAAGAGAGGAGGGTTTGCAAACAAGGCTGCTGTCGCTATTACGAGGCGGGCCGTGATATATGTCAGAACATCTGTCTGCCTTGGGGACACCTGAGGGTGGAACGACACGTTACCAAGGACACAGAATTGGAGCTTAAAATGGTAGACCTGAGGTGGGTCTCCCCAATTTCCCGCTCTCCAAATTTCAGCTCATTCTGTGCCTTCTTGATGTTGTTGTGATGTGCCCAAGACATTTTGGCGTCTGAGGTGGACTCCAAAATGGTGCCTGTCCCTGCCAGGGAAGAAGGGGTGAGTGAAGATGTACAACAGGAACTGCTGCCCCTGTGGAGACCGCTGCCTGAGGCAGCCGCTTCACCTTGTCTCATGGCTGAACCGGCCCTGGATGTGTGCTTCCTAAGTCCCGCCCAACACAACCTCATTGGTCACTGCAGGCAGGGGAAGGTGAGGAAATGGTAACAGTGCCATGAAGCTCGTTGGGTGATCTAGGGTCAGTTACTCTCAGCTGAACCTACCTCGCAGGATTGTTGTGAGGATAAAATGGAGAAGGGGAGAACTGTTCCTGCCACTTTGAGTTTCCCAGAGGAAGAAGAAGAAGAAGACGAAGAAGAAGAAGAGGAGGAGGAGGAGTTTGGATTTGATATCCCGCTTTATCACTACCCAAAGGAGTCTCAAAGCGGCTCACATTCTCCTTTCCCTTCCTCCCCCACAACAAACACTCTGTGAGGTGAGTGGGGCTGAGAGACTTCAGAGAAGTGTGACTAGCCCAAGGTCACCCAGCAGCTGCATGTGGAGGAGTGGAGACGCGAACCCGGTTCACCAGATTACGAGTCTACCACTCTTAACCACTACACCACACTGGCTCTCAAGATTGTGCCCTCCCGATTCCATGCCTAGAAGCTGCCTGGAGTGGCAGACACATCTGTCAATCTGCTTCTTCCCCCCTGAGGGTAGCTGCCTAGCCCAGACCACTCTGTTTCCACAACACCTCACTGCCACTCCTCAGAATCTGCAGCCTGAGGCAGTCCCCTCACTCTGTCCAATGGTAGAATCGGTCCTGCGTTACAGGATACATTGACGTAGGCATGGAATAAAGCCATGCACTTTATTCTTTCCCGCTGAAACCAATGGTATTTCTTTTAACAATGCTTAGTTCTAACTGAATCATGCCCAGTGATTCATCAAATGAGTTTTTTTGATCAATCAATCAATCAATCAATCAATCAATCCTGCACTCTTTTTTTTTTTTAAAGGGCAGTGGTGCCCCAAGCATATTTTCCTAATGGCAATTTATGATGCCTAAATAGAGCCTGCATGTTCAGTTGCAGTATAACTTCAGGTATCGGAAGCTGGGGTTGGGGAAAGAAGCCCAGAGAGGACTCTTACTTTCTTGTCCAGTTAAGCCCTATTATGCCTCTCCTCTGTGAATTTGTCAAGTCCTTCTTAAAAGACATTTAATTGGCCAGCATGCCATCTTGTGGCAAGGAATTCCACACACTGAATTGTGCAAAGAGCTCCTTCCTCTTGTTTCCTCAACCTTATGCCACTCAATTTCACTGTGTAGCCTTGAGTACCAAGATTTTCAGCGATGCAGAGGGAGAGGTAAGAAGAGAGGGGGGGGAGAATGGCAGAGAGTGGGATGGGACCATTAAATGGGGTCGGAGAATGGTGGAAACCATGAAGATTTGGACTGGCTCAGCCACAAGCTTGGCAGCTGCCCAGGGCAGCATCACTTGAAGCGCTGGGTTATTACTGAATAAACCCACCTCAGAACCTTCTGCAACATTTAGCACTGAGTGACAGTATGGTGTAGTGGTTAGAGTGTCGGACTAGGACTGGGGAGACCTGGCTTCAAATCCTCACTAAGCTATGAAGCTCACCTTGGGCCACTCTTACTGCTTCACAGGGTTGTTGTGAGGATAAAATGAAGAGGAGGAGATACAGTTTCAAAACCTTGAGCTCCTTTGAGGAAAGATGGGATAGAAATGTGATAGATAATACAGATAAACATTCACACCTCCCCAAAATGATGCTATTGCTTTAAAATTGCACTTCTCCAGATTTTGTGTTGCAGTTCTCCAACCCCAGACATGAATACATTAGATGAAAGCATTGCCGGAAATAACACAAACCATGCGTTAGGTATGGGGAAATAGCTTGCAAAAAAAATGGGCATATTATGTAAAGCTGCACACACCAATGTGTGCATTTGCTAGGGTGGTGTAGTGTCAGACTGGGACCTGGGAACCCAGAGTTCAAATCCCCACTTATCCATGAAGCTTCCTGGGTGTGACCTAGGGCCAGTCATTGCCTCTCAGCCTAACCTACCTCACAGGGATGTTGTGGGGATTAAATGGGGAGCAGGAGAACCACATACTCCACTCCTTGGCGGGGGGTGGTGGGAAAGGTCAGATAAAAATGCAATAAATGAAGCTTAGAAGAAATGCTTCCTGAAATACTGGCCAATTTGGATGAGGACTTTATTAAAATAAAATAAAATTAAGAGCTTATGTGGAAATGTGGCAAAATGAATGTAAGATTGAAAAAAATGAGAGAGAAAATTAAATGGGATGGTTCGCTTACCCCTTTCCTGAACAGAGTCTCTGTGCAAAGAATCTGGTCCAGGCTGGGGTCTAAATGACTGGCTTCCATAATTTTTTTTCAATGCTGGAGTTGCTGCCCAGCTCAGCGAAAGAAGAAAACAAGCAAAACTGAAATGGTCGGGTTCTTTCATCCTGACCCTTGAGTCAGCTCTGATGATTAAGGCTCTGTGTCGGTCATCTGAGGTTCTTTAACCATACAACGAGGTCATGGAATTATTGAGCCCAGAATCCAACATCTCAAGGACCTCCGCTTCATTTCCTTTGGTTTCACAACAAATCCCTTGGTCTTTAGGATTGCAACGAGAAGCTTGAGGATATGACGGTGTGGCCTGATGGAAAGGTCAGGTGCTGGTTGTTAGGGGGAAGGTCCCAGGTTCAATCTTCAGGCAGGGCTGGGATAGTCTCCTTCCTCAAACCCTGGAGAGCTGCTGCCAGTCAGAGTAGACAATACTGAGCTAGATGGACCGATGGTCTGACTCAGGGCAAGGGAGTGTCCTAGGTTCCTATGGTGTGTGTGTGTGTGTGTGAGAGAGAGAGAGACTTTATCAGAGCTTGCAATTAGGAAAGAAGGGTTCAGAGGGCATTTGCTCCTTCTGTGCCTCTTCTTAAGACTAGAAGCCAAATTCATCATGCCAGTCCACAAACTTGCAGATTTAACTTGCACAATCTATTTAGGTTGTGGGACCATCCAACCTCTGTTTAAAAACCTCCATCGCTTTCTGAGGCAAGTCCATTCCACTGTAATGCATTTCTGTATATTGTTTTCACTAAGATGCAATTTTTGCACGCATCTGGTTGCAGAACTGCATTGCAAAATTCAGAACAGTGCACATTTCAAAGGCGAGCAGAGTTTGTGTGTGTGTGTGTGTGTGTGTGTGTGTGTGTGTTGATTCAGGAAATGTGAATTTGGGGAGTTCACCCTAAAATGTGAACTAAACAAATTTCTCCCACATCCTTACAAAAACTCACTGAGTTACCTTGGACCTGTTTCCCTCCCCTCTCCGTCTTTCTTGGATAATCCCTTGCTGCAAGGATAAAAGCGGGGGAAACCCATAGATATCTTTCTGAGCTCCATGGGGTTTGGGGTGGCTGGCTAGAGAAGCACAATACAAATCCAGTAAGTAAAAGGCACAGTAAGGGGTGGGGTGGGGGTGGAGCTGTCCATTTCATTTTCTCTTGGTTTCCTAGATTTTCAACCTTAAATTCAGTTCTCCAGATTTCCTCATCAGTTTGACACACACACACACACACACACACACACACACACACCATGACAATTCACCAGCATTTGGATGCAATTTCCTCCTAATAGACACATGTTTGCAATGCCATTTTCCTATAAATTCACAATTTCTCCAAATACAATGCTTCCTTAGCTTGCTTGTCTTGCTCTAATATGCATCTTTATGTACACTTCACCCTAGCATATGCACTTTTGCACACATTCCTTGGCTGGAGAACTGCAACATTCAGCAAAGTGCACATTTTGAAGGACGGCTGCGCTTTGGTCCATGTGTTATTGTTTCAGAAAGTGCAATCAGGTAGGTTCACTTCGAAATGTGACCTCAACGCAATTCCTCCCCTACCGCTATTTGGCAGGGGAGAGTGTGCAGGAGCTTCTGTGGTGCCCCAGAAGGAGAAAAATCACCCTCTCCCTTCCTTGTGGATACCAGTTCCAAGGTCTTCTTCTGGCACACAGCACATTGCTACCTGGTTGTGCTCCAGAGAAGATGGCCTTGTGACCTGCCCTGACCCATTTCACACAGTGCAGCTTCCCATGCGCACAAGCAACATGGTCAATGCGAAAGGGTAAATTTGCAGGGGCAGCGGCACGTCTTCCAGAATCAATCGGATTTGTACAACAGTGGCTTAAGCTTATATCTTTTGGCACAGAGTGGGGAAGGAAGACCCTGAGCACTGATGAGCGCCTCCACAACCCCGAAAGCTTCATCCCTGCTACAAAATCAGGTGCTCCCACATAAATACAGCAGCAGCCCCACACCCACGTTTTCTCACAAAAGGGTGGCATGGGAGAGCCTGGTAGCGTGGACTGGAGTTGGCTCAGTTTTGCAACGCAGCCCCCGGGGGGAGAACGTACGGTATTGTGTGTTTCTTTCAGCCTGTTCGCTTTGGAACATGCGAAGTCCTTCTGAGTGGCAATGAAAAAGTGAGGCCAGTCTAGAGAGTTCAGTGTAGGCAGTTTTAATTGAGTCAAGAGAATGTCTGATCAGATTAACTTGACCCATTACTTTGTTCAATACTGTTAAGTGATTCTGTAACTATATCACTTTCCTTTTCCTGGATCTCCGAGCAAGGGAGAAAATCGTCATGCAAAGAGAGGAGGGACCCGTTTTCTTGGTCGCACCAGCTGAAGTTAAGGGTAAGCCAAACATGTACCAACAGACTAAAGGCTGCGATCCAAAGCATGCCAACTCCGAGGGAAGCTCAGTAGGAGCCAGTGGGATTTGCTTCCAAGTAGCAACCCGTTTGATTGCGATGGAACTTACCCACCGAATGTGCTTTTAGCATCCAAGGATGTTCAGATCCAGTCAAATGACATCACCCACCCCTCCAAAAAAAGAAAAGAAAAGACCATTTGCTTTGAAATGGTAATTAACTGTCACTAAGAAACATGCTAAGCTAGATTCATCTCTCTCTCTCTCTCTCTCTCTCTCCTTTAATTGTGGATCGCAGGCTTAGCAAAAGACCACCCCCCCAAACGCCAAACATGACCTCTCTCCCCCCCCAACGTGGAATGGTTTGACTGAATTTGGGGGCGCATCCCCCAGACTGCTTGACATGCCTCTCAACCCACTGCCCACCTTTTTTGCCCACACAGCCAGGGGAGCTGGCGAGGGGCAAAAGGGTGGATTTAGGGCGACCTCTTCCAGGAAAGCACGCTTTTCGGGAAGCTGACATTCCGTATGCCCATAGGCAGTGTGGGATGGGGAGAGAGAGTCATGCTGGATCCAGCCATTCGCCACGGAACAACGCGACCTCGCCAAGTCTGCTTTTGCGAATTCCCCGTTCCACCAGACCTCACACCTGGTCACTTACCCACCGCCTCTCAGCTTAGAGGCTTCCCCGCTGGGGTCAGCCCCCTGGCCGGTGGGGAGACAGACACCTCCAGGAGCAGGAAACGCTTCCTGGCAAATCTTTGAACCCGGCGCACAGCCGCGCATGCATGGAGACAGACGAACCGCGCAGACCGTAGCCGACGACCCACAAATCGGGTGCTGAAAAAGCCACTCTCCACTCACCTGTCAGGATCAGCGTGAAAATGTACAAGATCCCCTTCATCCTGGGTTAGATCCCGGGCCCTTCTTCCCGTGTGGCAAAAGCTCCGGAGGAGCAAGGGGGGGAGGAATCAAAAGAGGACAGTTCTTGACCCCTTCAATCCCAAACGCATAAGAATCCCCAAGCGCTTTTGGGGATCCAGCCTCGGTCCTGATGGGAGAGCATCTCTGCTGGACGGCTTAGCCCTTCGGTTCCTGCCAGGGTGGGTCAGGAAGGAGCGGATGGGCTTCTCCTGCTTCTCGTAGCCCTCTCTAACTTCGAGATGGAGTCAAGCGAGTGGGCTCCCCCCTCCCGTCTCCTTTGCAAACTTCTCGCAGAGAGGAGAAAGGAAGAAGGGGTGGGTGGGGGGATGAAAACCCTACACTCGCCACCCAGTTTGGAATTCAAGGCGGAGATCAGGTACCCTATCAGGTCAAGCACATAGGACATCCATAGCTCCTGCAGTCCGTCTTGGGTTCGGTGCGCAAAAGCAGGGAGTGGGGGGCGGGGGGCGGGGGGAGGGAGTAAAGAGGCCAGCCTAATTTCGGGAGCTGGATGCACCGGCTTCTTCCTCCTCGCAGCTTTCCTCAGCTCTGTGCCTGCCGAAATGCTGCTTCTCTCTCTGCCTGGTCAGGGAACAGCTGGGGCAGCCTTAAAGGGGCAGGAGCAGAACGAGCTTTCCAAAGGGGCGAGGAGCGCCGCTCGCAGACGACCACCCTCCATCACCTCCCGCGCCCCCCACCCCCGCCACTCCTCGGACCTTCCTGCCGCGATTTGCTCCCGTGTAATTTGAGAGGGACGGGCCAGGGTTTGTTCCAGAACAATGGAAGGCAGGATAATCAGGAGCAGGGAAATCGAGGCTGTAAAGTTCAAGAGAGCTGCTGCTGGAGGAGGAGAGGGAGGGGAGTTGCGGGGGGGGGGTGCGACGACGCTGGGTTTGCCAGAGCGGAATTTTAATCGGTTATGTACAGTTGCTGCTTCAAAAGAATAACACGAGAGGGTAGGGTCCCTCCCCCCTTTTCTTTGTAGAGGTTCAGGAGGGCAACGGGTGCCCTTTTATAATGGTGCAGCCGATGCGAGCTGCGTTATTGCCTTCCTTCATTTTCTTCCTACCTGTCACCCGTCAGTTCAGCTTTGGATCAACCTCAGAAAGGGAAGCTGAAACGAACCGGTGCGAGGGGTGGGGGCGGCGGCAGCGGGAGGAGGTCTGAGGAACACTACGGAGCAAAATAATTGCATGCAAATTTTTCCCTATTTGCATTTACATTATGCTAATTTGATTTTTTTTTCTTCCAAAAAACCAATTCTCAGGGAATAGCCATTGTTGGGTTTTGAAATAAGGGCATACATGAGCAGGATTCGCTCTGGCTACTTGATGCTTCCACATTGATACCTTAAAAATGAGCCCAGAAGACTCAAGGCTTATGCTTTCTGCGTGGATGCCTCAAATCTGCATTTCAAAAACGAAAACTGAAGAGGTTCAATAGGAGAAAAAAGTTGTTCTGAAATGTGTCCACATTTTCAATGCATAGGGATATTTGGGTTCAGTCCCTTTCGGAGGGTCTTCCGAGGGTGGCATCCTGCACAGTCAGAAAGGATGCATAATTCTGCATTCCAGATTCCTACATGAAACCCTCCATGCCCAGCTCAGTAGTAGAGGAAGGAGAGTTTGTTTTTTCTCTGTGGATTTGTGGTGCTCCATTTCATTGACTATGGCTGAGGCACACAAATCTATGTCACACAAATGACCATGCTTTATTTGTAGAGCGGGTGGAGAGAGAAGTTAGGGCATTCTAAATAAAATCCACAAGCTCACTTCTGAAACTCCTCAGTTTTAACTAAGTCATGCTCAGTCTAAACCACTGAGCCTCTTGGGCTTGCCGATCAGAAGGTCAGCGGTTCGAATCCCTGCAACGGAGTGAGCTCCAATTGCTCTGTCCCAGCTCCTGCCAACCTAGCAGTTTGAAAGCACACCAGTGCAAGTAGATAAATAGGTACCGCTCCGGCGGGAAGGTAAACAGTGTTTTCATGTGCTCTGGCTTCTGTCACGGTGTCCCTTTGCACCAGAAACAGTTTAGCCATGCTGGCCACATGACCTGGAAAGCTGTCTGTGGACAAACGCCTGCTCCCTTGGCCTGAAAGTGAGATGAGAGCCGCAACCCCGCAGTTGCCTTTGGCTGGACTTAACCCTCTATGGGTCCTTTACCTTTACCTAGCCTTCTAAAAATAGTAGCTTAGGGGTCTGTTCCCAAAAGGCGAGGGGGTGAAGCTCTGTGCCCCCATCTCTGTCATTTGAACACTGGCTTACTCAACAAATTAATAGTGTTCTTTCTCAATCCTGCTGAGTATCAGTTATGGGCAGCATTCTGTGCAAGGATGTCCAGAAACAGAATATGCAGCTCGGTTGTTTGTGTGCTTCCACAGTGCCCTTCACTATCGGATTCCCAGTTCAGAATAAAATACAAACGCCAATGAAATCAATGAGGCAAAATCAATACATTGCAGCAAGACAAACTGATCGTCATAAAGCCAGCAATAAAGCAGGAATTAAAAGAGGCAAAGATACAAAACTTTAAAAGCCTGACACTGAAATGATGATGGAGGAAGCGAACAGAGTGAGAGACGTTTTTCTTACACTCCCGTAAGACTAGAACTCTTGGGCATCCAAATACCATATAATCTTTAATGTTGGAAAATTCGGGACTGGTAAAAGTGAATGGGGGACTTCTTCACACAACACATGTTTAAGCTATGAAATTTTACACTCACAAGACGTAGCAGTAGCCACTAACTTGGCTTTAAAAATGGGTTAGACAAATTCACGGAGGAGAGGGCTACCAATGAGTTCTAGCCACAATGGCTATGTTCTGCCTCTCCTGTCAGAGGCAGGATGCTTTGGAGGACAAGTTGCTGGGAATCAAAAGTAGGGAGATTGCTTTTCTGCCCAGATCCTGCTTGCAGGCTTCCCATTGGGCATCTGGTAGGTCACTGTGAGAACAGGACGGTGGGCAAGATGGGCTTGTGACGGTGGGCAAGATGGGCTCTCCGGGATTCTTCTTCTTTGTCCCTGCTGTGTTCAGAGTACACCCCAGACTCCCTAGGGATGGAGTTCCATGATTGGGGACACCGTTGCCTTCAAAACCCTCTCCCTAGTCACCCTAGAATCATAGAGTTGGAAGGGACCCCGAGGGTCATCCAGTCCAAGCCCCTGTAAGGCAGGAATCTCAGCTAAAGCATCCATGACAGATGGCCATCCAACCTCTGCTTAAAAGCCTCCAGGGAAGGAGAGTCCACCACCTCGCAAGGGAGACTGTCCCACTGTCAAACAGCTCTTCCTGTCAGAAACTTCTTCCTGGTGTTTTGTCAAAATCTGCTTTCTTGTAAGCCATCGGTTTGAGTCCTACCCAGACGAAACAAAATACCTGCAGGTCAAGGGAAGTTTTATTGTTTGTGGTCAAGGGCCATTTCAAATAAAATGCATGCTCAGTGGTGGCATGTTTGTGTGTGTGCATGCACACAAAAGCAAACACACTGTTGCTAAATTTGTATTCTAGGCAGGTGGAAAAGGTAGCAGCTCACCTGTCTTGGTATGTAAGGCTCACCAGAAGGGGGCGCTAGTTCACTGCCACAATTCCCCCCAGAAAAAACCTGCATCATTATCCCTGGGACAAACAGGGTTGAAGTAAGTATTAAACCAACTAGCACCTAATTCGGGGGGTGGGGGTGGATCTGGATAGGAGGATATCAGACCTCTGTTCTGCAGAGGGTTCCAGGTTCAATCCCTGACAGCATCCTCAGGCATGGGTCTGAATGTCACCTGCCTGAATCCCCGACTGCTGCCAGTCAGAGTAGACAATACTGAATTAGATGGGGCTTGGTATAAGGTAGTTTCTTATCTTCTTAGAGCTCCCTACGGATAAATTTCTTTTTGTGGGCATATGAGAAACTTGATTGATAGATATGCTTTCATCACCGTTGTCATTTTTTGAGACATTGCTGGCAAATTGGATGTTTTGTTAATGCAAACATTTTCGATGCTTATTACATTGTGTGTGTGTGTGTGTGTGTGTGTGTGTGTGTGTGTGTGTGTGTGTGTGTGTGTGTGGAGTTTGATTTGGAGGGCACCCTATCTTCTTATTATGGGATTTTTTCTTTTTTACATTATGTTCATCTTTATGGAATATCTTATTATAAGGCGTGTTATTATTTTCTACTCTAGCACTTGTAAGCATTAGTGCCAAACAGTAGAAAAAGCCAGGCTAGGATTTTTATAATAAACACAAATGCTTTTTAATATTTAGGAAATGTGCGATTGTTTTGTTTGTTACCACTGTCAGCCTACGCCTCCTAATTGATCTAGGAGAGCTGTGGGCAGGAGAGATATTTCTGGTAAGCTGATAGAGGTGGAAGGAACCACTGGAGCTTTTACCTTGGAGAGAAAACTCTCCATACCCCCCAAATGGACCCATTCCACCTCTATGAGTTTATTATTCTTAGCTCTATCGCCTAGTAGCAGCAACAAGGAAAAGGGGGTTCTCTCAACATACAGCTTCAGGTCATTGTGACATCAGCAGCCGGGAGACTGTTTTGTTTCATTACATCTATTTAAATATCTATCACTTTCACAAAGTATATCAAGGCAGCTTACAACATGACAATCTATAACTAATCTATTAATTGCATTTCAGTCTTCTCCAGGCTAAACATGCCCAAGAAACCTCAAGAAAAATCCTTCCTGAAGAAAGTTTGGAACAGGGGTGGCGGGCTGGAGTCAGACGCAGGCCGACACAAAAGATGCAGCGCTCCGATGTCAGTGAAGTTAACTCTTTATTCGAGGAAAAGGCATACAACTCGGCAACAACTTCCCAGCAGCTCTTGCCCCCATGGAGCAGTTCTCAGGACTAAAGGTCCCTGCCTTCCACCCCTTCTGTCCCAGATGTGCCCCAAGCAGTTTCAAATTGTGTCTGTGCACCTCTGGCCTCTGTTCTCCCCTCCTCGTTATTCTGCGCTTTATTGGAAGCCATGGAGAAGGAGAGCTTGTCGCAGCCGGAGAGGGAGACTCTCTGGATTCTTCAGCAGCCTCTTAAACTCCCTCCTCCGCTTCGGCCTCAGAGTCTGAACTGCTCTCTGCCACCAGCTCGTCCTGCTCACTAAACCCTGTCGCCCCTTCAACTTCTGACACCTCCCCCCCCGTCATCTCCCTCTGACCTCTCCTCAGTGTCCCACCACCAACTCCCTGGCTGTGAGCCCTCCTTTGGGGGTTCCCTTGGGGGTTCCCTGGTTTGTGCTGTCCACCACTCTTCTTCATCCTGCCAGTCCCTGCCAGTATCTCACACTGGTGTTAACTTATGCCAGCCATCTCTAGTTAAGGTGGCTTTGCAAACTACCCTTTTGCCAACCTGGCGCGGCCTCCCGAGTTTTGGACGGCAGCTCGCATAAGCCACAGCTACCACCAGGAGTCATAGTCCAAAACATCTGGGGGGCACCAGGTTGGCAAAAGCTGCTCTAAACACTGGACCACACTGCAAATTTCAGAGGTCCTCACTCAGAATAATTGCACTCTGCTGCTTTTTGGCAGAAGCTGCTGCAAAACATTTTCCTAGTCTACTCAGGTCACATTAATGGCTTCCCTCTGATTGCTGCTTCCTTTTGCACTGTGACTCTTGCAGGTTAAACTCAAAACAGTTCTTCTTTTTTAAAAAAGAGCCAACCAATTGTAGATATTTGCTCTTTGCCCTGGCCTCTGGGCTGCAATTGTAGTTGTAAACTAAATTAGGTGTGAGGGCCTGCACGTGGGTGGCATTTTCGCCGTCACTGCTCCACAGATTGTTTTAGCAGATATTGATTTCGATAGGAATCACTGTTGGTAACACTTGTTTCAGGTTATTGGAAAGAGCAGAAATTCTATTCTTGCCTTGTTTTGCTTTTCGTTTTGCTTTTAAAAGGTAACAGCAGCTCGATCCTGTCTCCAGCTATAGCAGCAGGTCTCTGGGAGCAACGAAGCAGAGCCCCACAAGAGACAGCACGGTATAGTGGTTAGAGCGTTAGACTAGGGCTGGTGAGACCGGGGCTCAAGTCTTCACTTAGCCATGAAGCTCGTTGGGTGATCTAGGGTCAGTTACTGTCACTCAGCTGAACCTATCACGCAGGATTGTTGTGAGGATAAAATGGGGAAGGGGAGAACTGTTCCTGCCACCTTGAGTTTCCCGGAGGAAGAAGAAGAAGAAGAAGAAGAAGAAGAAGAAGAAGAAGAAGAGGAGTTTGGATTTGATATCCCGCTTTATCACTACCCTAAGTAGTCTCAAAGCGGCTAACCTTCTCCTTTCCCTTCCTCCCCCACCACAAACACTCTGTGAGGTGAGTGGGGCTGAGAGACTTCAAAGAAGTGTGACTAGCCCAAGGTCACCCAGCAGCTGCATGGGGAGGAGCGGAGACGCGAACCCGGTTCACCAGATTATGAGTCTACCGCTCTTAATCACTACACCACACTGGAAGGATGGGATGTAAACTTAGAAAACCAGGGTGGTCCAACTTTTCATACCAAGGGGGCCACAAACATACTTTGACATGGAACCCATGGACCACACACTGCCTTAGAATCATAGAGTTGGAAGGGACCCAAGGGTCATCTAGTCCAACCCCCTGCAATGCAGGAATCTCAGCTAAAGCACCCATGACAGATGGCCACCCAACCTCTTCTTAGAAACCTCCAAGGAAGGAGAGTCCACCACCTCGCGAGGGAGACTGTTCCCTTCTCGTGTTACCGTATTGCTGTGAACCCTCCATTGCAGGCTCAGGTTGCATATATGTGCAGATAAACCACATCTCATAAGGACATGCAACAATACATTTGCAGGTGCTGGTTTTTCATCTATGAACCTGGTTCTTCTTTTAAGCATGCAGATAGAAGGGATCTAATAGCCATGAATGAAAAGTCCTAGTCAGCAACACACCTACAATTCCTGTGTCTGTGCACCTGTGTGTTGTTGTTTTTTTTTTTTTTTACAGTGTGGCAGCAAAAAATCATTTATTTATTTTTAAATCACACTTCTCAGGGATAAATGTATCCCCCACAGAAGAAGATGGTGTGCATTGTGAGAATCAATCATCTCTCCAAAACGGAATGATGTAGAAGAGGGAAAGAAAACAACTTAAATAATTTGATTTTTTTTAAAGAAAAGATCCAAATTAGGAGTGTTATTGGATTTCAGTTGAAAAGCAAGAGGTAAAACGTGGAATTTAGCAAGATTAATACCTAAATTGTGATAGCTTTTAAATGCTTAGCAACAAGAATTAAGACTGGTGCTTTTTGGGGGGTGGGGGTGGGGATGGACACAACAGCCCTCAGCATTGTATTTGCATAACAAGCAACTAAAGCTAAATGGATTGCAGTGGTAACAGTGAGCCACTCAAAATTCTTTTGGCTGAAATTTTATCATAATATGAGCCTGTTGAATCTGGCCAATGACTCTGCTTCTAGGCCAGTATCCTGTTCTCACAGTGGCTGACCAGATACCTGTGGGAAACCTGCAACCAGGAGTTGAGCACAAGAGCAACTCTCCCCTCCTGTCAGGGCTGTCTTAAGCATATGCGGCGCCGGGGTGCAAAAATCCACCCGGTGCCCCCCCCCCCGCCTTCTGGACGGAGCTGCTGCAGCCAGAGTTCGGTCGGATGCTGGGTGGTGGCGGCAGGGAGGGGGTTACAAATCAAATCAAATGGCCAGGGACTCGGCGCCTGTGTTGCCCTCCCTGCTCACGTGTTGCCCTCCGTCTTCAGCAAGGCGTCTAAAATTTGGGAGGCAGAGAAAGGGAAGGAGGAAAGATAAGGCTGGCGGCCGCCCGGCACCCAAGTGGCAAGCCTCTGCAGACAGCTCGCGAAAGCCCGTCCAGGGACCTGGAGCGCCTGCTCGGTCGCTTTGGTCCTGCAGCACCTTAAGACTTTCATAGAATCATAGAGTTGGAAGAGACCACAAGGGCCATCCAGTCCAACGCCCTGCCAAGCAGGAAACACCATCAAAGCATTCCTGACAGGTGGCTGTCAAGCCTCTGCTTAAAGACCTCCAAAGAAGGAGACTCCACCACACTCCTTGGCAGCAAATTCCACTGTCAAACAGCTCTTACTGTCAGGAAGTTCTTCCTAATGTTTAGGTGGAATCTTCTTTCTTGTAATTTGAATCCATTGCTCCATGTCCGCTTCTCTGGAGCAGCAGAAAACAACCTTTCTCCCTCCTCTATATGACATCCTTTTATATATTTGAACATGGCTATCATATCACCCCTTAACCTTCTCTTCTCCAGGCTAAACATACCCAGCTCCCTAAGCCGTTCCTCATAAGGCATCATTTCCAGGCCTTTGACCATTTTGGTTGCCCTCCTCTGGACACGTTCCAGCTTGTCAGTATCCTTCTTGAACTGTGGTGCCCAGAACTGGACACAGTATTCCAGGTGAGGTCTGACCAGAGCGGAATACAGTGGTACTATTACTTCCCTTGATCTAGATGCTATACTCCTATTGATGCAGCCCTGAATTGCATTGGCTTTTTTAGCTGCTGCATCACATTGTTGACTCATGTCAAGTTTGTGGTCTACCAAGACTCCTAGATCCTTTTCACATGTACTGCTCTCAAGCCAGGTGTCACCCATCCTTTGATGAAGACTCCGCTGTCAGGCACTGGGCAGGAGGGCAAGGGGTTGGGGTGGAGAGCCGCCCGCAGCAGAAGAGCCCGCCGCGGCACTCTGACCAACGGAAGGCTCTTCCCCGGGCTCAACTCTCGGGCCCCGGACTCTCGGCTTGGAGCCCCTGAGAGCCCTGCGCCCGGGTGCCCCACATCCCTAGCACCTATGGGTAAAACGGCCCTGCCTCCTGTGGTTCCCAGCAAGTGATATTCAGAAGTATTTACTGCCTCCTACCGTGGAGACAGAGCCTAGCCATCCTGGCTAGTAGCCATAGTTGGCCTCTCCTCCATGAATTTGCCTGATCCTCTGTTAGAACCATCCAAGTTGGTGGCCATTACTGCCTCCTGTGGAAGAGAATTCCACAGCTTAACTATGCGCTGTGCGCAGAAAGACTTGCTTTTATCTGTCCCTTACATTTGTCCTTTCTATCTGCAGAGTTTCCCTTCTCCATTCAGCCAGGTGACACCCACCAACCCCTGCAGCCCCAAGTGGTCCAATCCAGGAATGCGCTGATGGCATTTGTTAGGCAGTGGAACGGACTCCCTTGGAAGGTGGTGGACACTCCTTCCTTGGGGGTTTCTAAGTAGAGGTTGGGTGGCCGTCTGTCATGGATGCTTGAGCTGAGATTCCTGCATTGCAGGGGGCTGGGCTAGATGAACCTTGTGTTTTCGTCACACGTGTCCAGTTTGTCAAAAGCTTTTGCTGTTCCTTAAAGCAGCAGAGAAACATCTCTTACACTCAGTCACCAAATCTGTGTCCTGGCTCCCACTGGAGGATGAAGAACTTGAAACTGGAATACTTTTTCTCCCCAGATCTTCAATTCTCAAATCAGTAGGGTACAAGCTAAGACTTTGATCCAACAATTGACGTGCTCCCTGCTGCATTTGGGGTCCCATTGAATGGGAATAAGACAGGAGCAACTTCTCCTTCACTCATAGGTTAAAGGTAAAGGACCCCCCAGACAGTTAAGTCCAGTCTAATGTGTGCCTTGCTGTAGATAACTTAGGGGTTCCATGGTTGAGCCACTCTTCTCATCACCTTCTCTTCATGTTCCAGGAAAATCAACTCACAAACAGGACTGTCAGGGGCCATGCTGAGGAGGGCTACAATGAAGAGGCGTGGTGGGAGTCGCCTCCTCCCCCTGACCCTGAATCTCCCCAGGAGCAGGAGGACAGTATAGATTTAGAACAGCGGTCTGCAGAGGGGCATAGTTCAGAAGGGAAAAGCTGGGAAATACTGGATGAAGAGCAGCTAGGAGGAGAAACACTGGAAGAAAGAAGGTTAACAGATTCGCAGTCGTTGGGTAGCATCCCCTCCCCCCATTCTAGGAGAGCTGAGAAAGTTGCCAAACAGAAAGCACAGTGACTACAAGCTAAGGTTACCAGATGTAGGGGTGATGTGGACTGAAGGGGGACGGTGTGTGTGTAGCCTTAATTGGAAGCATTGCCATTCTTAGAGGGAGACATTCGTTATCCCTCCCTGTGATCATTAAAGAATTCTAACTGGTAAGAAGACTCCATTCACTTTGTTCTGCTTAACTACTGCCAAGGGTGGGGGGGGGGGGAGGAAGCCGATTCCTTGAAGCCTGAGAGGGACCCAATTTCAGGAGCCCACTTCCTTCCTGTGGTTTCCAGAAACTGGTATTCAGAAACGATAGCCATCATGTCAGTAGTCACATGAATGTGTCCAATTCTCATAGACCCTTCAGCAGAGATTCCTGAATTGTAGGTGGTTAGACTAGATGAAGGGATGCAGGTGGCGCTGTGGGTTAAACCACAGAGCCCTAGGGCTTGCCGATCAGAAGGTCGGCAGTTCGAATCCCCGTGACGGGGTGAGCTCCTGTTGCTCGGTCCCTGCTCCTGCCCACCTAGCAGTTTGAAAGCACGTCAAAGTGCAAGTAGATAAATAGGTACTGCTGCAGCGGGAAGGTAAACGGCTTTTCCGTGCGCTGCTCTGGTTCGCTAGAAGCGGCTTAGTCATGCTGGCCACATGACCTGGAAGCTGTACGCCGGCTCCCTCGGCCAATAATGCAAGATGAGCGCCGCAACCCCAGAGTCGGTCACGACTGGACCTAATGGTCAG
This sequence comes from Darevskia armeniaca, assembly GCA_034641395.1. NCBI lineage: Eukaryota > Metazoa > Chordata > Lepidosauria > Squamata > Lacertidae > Darevskia > Darevskia armeniaca. The sequence continues at coordinate 573,320 of JAWWNF010000828.1, read as the reverse complement.
GGGTCCCTTTAGACTAGATGAACCTAGGGATCCCTTCCTGCTCTACAATTCTGTGACTCTGCCCCACAGCCAACTGCTTGTCCCATCCAGACCCGTTTGGGTTGACACAGCCAAAGGACAGTCTGAATTCCCTGGAACCTGGGTTTGTCCTGGAAAGGGGAAAGCGGTGTGATTGTGACCCAGAAGTCCATTGATAGGGAACACTGAAGGGGTTTAGGCAGGGAGCCTGTGGCAGAGTCCTTGAGAAGAGGCGCTGGAAAGAGGACCATAGCAGGGGAGAGGGATGTGAAGAGCTGTCCTGCCCATGCAGCTTCTCTGATTCTGCTCCTTACGGGACAGCTTAATTAAGGACCAACTGCAGAAGATCAAAGGAACATCTCCCAACACGCATCTGCCACATGGTGGGAGGGGGGTCTCCCCCTTTGCGCGGAAAACTCTTGAAAACCAGCGGGGGAAACCACTGGATAATGTCACTCTCAGATGTGCTGCCTCCCTTTGGGCAAAAGCAGGGAGGAGGAATTTGGAAGACGGCAGGTGGGCCCTGAAATGCTTTGCAAGAAAGGGCAGAGATGCCTCCGGGTTCCTTCTCTCTCACTGTAGCCCTGTAGGCAAGACTTAGAGAGATCTGTCAATCACAGGAGCTGCCTTGCCGGATCAGACAAAAGGCCCCTCTCCTCTCCGTCTAGCCTTCCTTCCCTGACTTCAGCCAGCCAGACCCTGCTGGGAGACTCACGAGGAACAGGGACATAGAAAGCTGCCTTGTACTCGAGTCAGATGCTTAGTGTTTTCTCCATGCTTTGGGGTCTCTCTCTGTTCTGCCTGGAGATGCTGGGGATTGAAGCTGGGCTGTGTATGTAGAATCGTAGAATCGTAGAGTTGGAAGGGACCCCCAGGAATCACAGCTGAATCACCTCGGCCCAGTAAGTGTCTCCACCCCCATCGTTCAGCACGGACACTGAGGTCCAGCTCCGAGGGCGTTCTGCCAGTTCCCTCCCTGCGAGAAGTGAGGTTGCAGGGAACCAGCATGAGACAAGCAGAAAATGTGGAGCAGCTCAGATACTCACTTCTTGAACCTGGAGGCTCCATTCCATGGGATCTTGACTAATCGCAGCCAGGCTTTACTTCTGGGGATGTTTGGGTCTCTTGGCTTCTTCTTTCCTTTGCCTTTAAAAAAAAAATGGAATTAAGTGCTGGCTTTTGAAGCAAACACACCCCTATTACTGCCTCCCTAATTATCAGTTGTTAACGCTGATAAGAGAGCGATCAGATTTAATGGGCAAGAGATTACAGCAATTAGAGAACGGTCTTAGCAAGCATTGCAATCTAGCCCCCCCCCCCCCGTGCGTATATCACTTTGGGTGTGGTGGAATATCCAAATGGGGGAGTCAGAATGGGGGGAATTACTGAAGGGAACATTGGCTTGACAAAATGGAGAATGCATCTGTGCTGGTCCCGTGGGTTACCCGAAAGGCGAGGTCCAAGTCCGGTCCGTGGTCAGAGGTGCAACGTAAAGGCAGTCCATAGTCACTGAAGCTGGGGGCAGGGCAGGGAGTCAGGCAAAGTCGGGAACAGGTAGGCAAGCAGGGAACCAGGGCGGGTTAGGAGCTCAGGCAGGAAAGCAGGACAGGTTTCAAGCAGGAACACTGGCAGGAACTGGTCACCAACAATGTTGCTCCTGCAACTTGGGACTGGGGCTGGCCGGCTTTTATCTGCCCCGAGGCATAGGGCGGCCCTGATCTTCTGGTGACTCGCCTCTTCTGGCCTGGAGCACTCCTCCTGCGGGAACTTAGTTCCCTTCGCCTCTCTGCCCTGAGCCTCTGCAGCTCAGGAGAGGCTGGAGGGTTACCGGACCCAGAGGCAACCTCAGCTTCCCCTGACAGGGCTGGGAGTGGAGCACCTGCAGGCAATGGGTCCTCCATCCCATCAGGAGCCAGAGCAGACTCAGCCGATGCCTGCACCTGAGGATCCAGCACAGGTGAGGCCCCTTCAGACTCAGGCCCCAGCCCCGGCTCTGCTGGTTCTGGAGGCGGGGAATCCTGTGCAGGCTGGGATCCCTCAGGTTCAGCATCTGAATCTGAATCCCAGGCCATCACAGCATCCACCGCTTGTTGCCAAGCTGTGGTAAACGTGCACCCAAACGTTGCTTTTTGAGAAGTAGCTCAGTGGCAGAGCACAAGTGCTGCATGAATAAGGTCCTAGGGTTAAAAGGTCCTAGGGTTAGGAGGCAGTGGCATAGCGTGGATTCTCGGTGCCCGGAACACGCATTTGTGCACTGAGGTGGGGTGGGGCATGGAGGATGCTGACTAAACATCAGGAAGAACTTTCTGATGGTAAGAGCTGCTCGGCAGTGGAACAGACTCTCCCAGGAGGTGGCGGACTCACCTTCATTGGGGTTTTTAAGCAGAGGTGGGATGGTCACCTGTCATGTATGATTTAGTTGAGATCCCTGAGTTGCTGGGGGTTGGACTAGATGACCCTCAGGGTCCCTTCCAACTCTACAGACAGATGGATAGATAGGTAGATAGTTGGAGGAGGAGGAGGAGGAGAATAAACTCAGGACAAAAGGGAAAAATGAGCTAAGAGCTAAGAAATGAGCTCACCATGATCAACTCTCACCCAGAAACCTATGTCCCCACTGTGGAAGGAGGTGAGGATCCAGAATTGGCCTCCACAGTCACTTACAGACTCAACGTTAAGACCATATTCATGTAAGACAATCTTACTCAGCTACGAGTGATTGCCAAAGAAAGAAGAACAGGTACTCACACACAATTTGCTCAGCCCTCGGTAATTGTGTGAAAAGGGCAGGCTGCACTATTTGTCCATCTAAGGAGGGCCAGCCCTACTATTAGGCTGGCTGGTAACTGCCCTTCAAGGATAGTGTGTCCCCCTACCCTCAGTTGGCAGCCACTGAACAGAGCTCTGTCATAGGAACATAGGGAGTTGCCTCATCCTGAGTTGGACCATTGCTCCATCTAGCACAGTATCATCCAAACCGAATAGCAGCTGCTCTACAGGGTTTGGGGCAGGAGTCCTGAAACTGGATGTTCGGAGACTGAACCTGGGGCCTCCTGCATGCAGAGCAGATACTCTCCCACTCAGCTATGGAAGGATCCAGGAAGCTGCCTTATACTGAGTCAGATCATCGTTCCATCTAGCCTACCATGGTCTACACTGACTGGCAGCGGGGGGGGGGGGGGGGAGGGAGAGGCAGGATGTTTTGCCATTTTAGGCCAGTGGCATAGCATGGTGTGGGGGGCACAGGGGAGGTTGCTCCAGGGGCAAAATTGTTAGGGGCATGAAATTTCAACACCTGGTGCTGCCTCAGTGTAGCTGTGCTTTTCCATCCCTGGACTCCATTGAAAAAGGCTGCTCTGTGCGAACCAGGAAGTGACCTATCCAAACAACCGAATGATTCTTCTTCTTTTTTTATCTCTGTGGCTTTTCTTATCTCCTGGGTGACATGGACACCATTAGGCAGTTTAATGTGCGTGCGTACTACACCCATTTCCCTCCATCCCACCCCACCCCTCCACGTGGCCCCGGGCACTGGCAACCCATGCTATGCCACTGTTTCAGGCTAAGCAGAATATGCCCCCTGTTCGCTACAACCTCCTCCTCTTTTGCAGCCCCAGCCTCCTACATTGCAGCTCCACCCCCCCCATGCTCCTCGGAGGCTGGATCTCCTGCCTGAGGCCACTGCCTCACCTTGCCTCATGTGTGGGCCGGCCCTGAATGGCAGTAGCTATCTAGGATTTCGGACTGGGGATATTCCCAAGCCTTTCTGGAGATAAGGCTGCTCCCTTTCTTCTTGCATATCTATGTAAGAGAAAAAGGTGAGGTGTATTCAGAGGGACCTGCTAGGGAGACGCGCCAGACGAATTTGGCAGAGAACTGCTTTCAGCAAATCTTGTGAAATTCCTCGCCCGGAGGTGGGCAGGGGGAGGCACATGTCCAGACATCTCTGTACCCCAGAGAGGGATCCTTTGCACCCATGCCCTTGATGTACTCCCCACCCACCCCCTCCCTGCTTCACTCGCGGCCACAAGTTGGTTAAGCAGGATCCAATTTGTTGTGGATAATCTTTAAGGCACAACCTTGAGTCACCCAACCATTTCTTCTGCAGAAGGAGGAAATTTGATTTAGGCTGAGAGGAAGGCAGAATTCCAGCTAAAGTCAGCAAAGATGCAGATGATAACACCGAGAGAGATGGAATAGAAATGAAGTTCTGACAGAACGGATTTTTCTTCCCCTTCTGGGCAGACTTATGGCACCCTGTGAATTGAAAGTTTTTTTTCTTTTTCTTTTTCTCTTTACTGACTTTTAAAAGAGCCACACTTAATTTCTGAAGGAGAAAGGTGACAGGACTGCTTTGAAGAATCTCCTTGCATCTCCCCAAAAATCCCTTTGCAGGTGGGACATTACTCAGTGGTGTATAGGGAGCCCAACTTTTTTCTCTCCAGAGATGGGATCCTGTGCCTTCAAGGTGAAACTTTGCCATATTATTGCATCTCAGGAAACGCTGGGTTTTTTTGGGGTTTTTTTGCAGATCACCCGAAGTTATAAGCCAGAGAGGCTCTGCCATAGAAAAATATGTGCAACCCCTGGTGGAAAGACACTCTGCACATGCTTGGTGGCACCTTCTTCTTCTTCTTCTTCTTCTTCTTCTTCTTCTTCTTCTTCTTCTTCTCCTCCTCCTCCTCCTCCTCCTCCTCCTCCTCCTTCTCCTTCTCCTTCTTCCTCTTCTCCTTCTTCCATTCCAGGAATAAGACTAGCACTGGCAAGTACTGCCATTGCTCCTGGCAGACCCTGTTTAATTTCTGAGACAGAAATTCTCAGTCCTGCAGAGGATTGAACACAACGCCCTTTCACATGCAATGCTTGAACTCTACCACTTGAGAATGGACTAACTCAGATTGTGGTGGGCACTCCTTCCTTGGAGGTTGGATGGCCATCTTCCAGGGATACTTTAGCTGTGATTCTTGCGTTGCAGGGGGTTGGACTGGATGGCCCTCAGAGTCCCTTCCAACTCTACAATTCTAACATAAGGGAATCAGAAGAGCTTGCAGGATCAGACCAGTGTCCCATCTAGTCCGACATCCTCATAGTAGCCAAATAGTTCCCTGTGGGAAACCAGCAAGCAGAATTCATGCACAAGAGCTCTCTCCCCTTCTATGGTTTCCAGCAACTTCTGTTCAGAAGCATTGCTCCCTCCAGCTGTGAACGCAGAGCATATAGCTGGTAGACATCAATGGCCCTCTCCTCCATGAATTTGCCCAAGTTGTCTAGTTTGGTGGCCATCACTTCCTCCTGTGGGAGGGAGTTCCACAGTTTCACTCCGCACTGTGTGAAGAATGATTTCCTTCAATCTGTCCTGAATCTTCCACCCTTCACGATTATTTCATTCTGTGAGTCTAAGAAAAACCGCAGGAGGAGAGAAGGGCTTTTGTGCTCAAATCCTGCTTGCTGGTTTCCCACAGGCGCCAGGCTGACCATCGCTGTACTAGATGGGCAATTGGCCTGATGAAGAGCAGGATTCTTCTTATGTACTTATGATGCCAGCCCTACTGGCAGCTTCCGGAGGGGGATTTGCACTGCCAGTTTCTTTTACGTTTGCTTTCATTAGCACTGTGGAGATTTATTACAAGTGCTGCCGCTTGTTGTTACCACATCTGGCTTCTCTCTCTGCGGCTGGCAGCTGTCTTTAACAGCTCCCTGAGCAGACATGGGGAATGAAAGGGGCAAATGGCCCCACAAGGCGGTTTTACGGGGCATGTCTCTGCCCCCATTTTGCAGCGCTGCCTGGGGGAAACAGCCGTCTTGCCCTTCAAAGAAGCAGATTTAGGGCAGCATGTCCAATTCCACCACACTGGGTGCTGAAAGACCGAAGTCCATCACTGCCTTCACTCCTTGCTTGTAAAAACACAAGTCAGGGTGTGAGAAGAGGCAGTGATGGTCAGCAAACTAGATGGCTTTAAGAGAGAATTGGACACATTCATGAGAATCAGGTAGAGGGCCTTCTCGGTAGTGGCACCCTCCCTGTGGTGAACGTGATGTGTTCGTTCCAGGCTAATGGAGACTAACAAGCAGGTCTGGGATACCTATGCCCCCCCTTCCTTCAAGTTAACTCCACTTACACAGTGTGATTTATTGCTGACCTGCTCCTGACACTGATTTATCAGTTCCTGATATGTGTGTGTGTATGTGTGTGTATACACATACACATCAGAAACAGATGCATGAATTGGAATTGGGTGAACTGAAGATTGGAGAAATGAGTACATATCAGAAACTCTAATTATTCCATCCTTACTTGAAAGGAGGCGACAATTTGCTCATACATTCCCCTGACAGATGACCAAAGCCCCACTTTTTGCAGGAGGCGGGAGATTTTGCAAAAGGGGATCCTCCAAACTAGTCTTCCACCTGGAACCTTAGAGAACTGCTGTCCATCAGAGCAGACCAATCATATCCGGGTACCCAGTTTGGTTAGACTCCATTTCCCATCATCATCTCGGCTCATTGGTCATGCTGGCTGAGGCTGATGAGAGTTCGGAATCCAGCAACGCCTTGAGAGCTCTGCTTTGGCTACCCCCGGAGCAGATGGGCCATCAATCTGAGCTGGTGTAAAGCCTGATATGGTCACTTGTGCAAGAGAGGCAGAAAGGAGCTTTCCTGTGTTTCTGGAGCAGAGACATCATTAGCCCAGAAGTTCCAGGCAGTGAAATTAGCACATTTCAGAAGCTCCGCATGCATCATTGAGAGAGAAACAGATTGAACTCCTTAGGGTTTGCAGTTAAACTTTGCCAGGGTTTCTGCTTCCGTTAAAGGAGTCAGGTGTGTAATTCTAGCCTTCTCGCTTTAAAAATAAAATAAAATAAGAAGCTGAGCTAGGCAAGATAAGTTGAACCAGAAAGAGAAGGCCTGGGATGCATGATCTAAGTCCAATCATTCACCTTAGAGCCTTGAGATTCCACACCAAAGCACCTCTACACCATCAGCAGAATAAAACCTTCATGCAGGGAATTCAGAGGTTGAGAGCATCTTCAACAAGCTCAGAAGCTGTGCTCAAAGACGTCCAGCGAGGGAGAACTAGAGATGGAGGAGACACCCCAAAACAATTTGCGAATTGGAGCACAACCTTATCCTTCAAAACTTGGACTTCTCGAAATTTTGCAATGCAGTTCTCCAGCCAAGAGAAATGTGCACAAAAAGGCACTTAGCAGGGGAAAGTGTGCGTGGAATGCATGTGTTCTTGACAATGGCATACAAAATGCATCGCATTTGGGGAATTGCTTTGCAAAAATGTGTATATGAAGCAAATTTGTCTGCAAAAAAAAAAATGTGTATACTCGGAAAAATTCTGATGAATTCTCACAAGGGCTGTTTTTCTAATAAAAATATTCAGAGACGGAAGTGAAAATGTGGAGAATTGACATGGGGCATGGGGCAAGAAGGAACTGAGAGAAACTAAAATCGATGCAGCAGCTAAAAAGAAGAAGCCCTAATGCTATTGTAGGCTGCATCAACAGAATTCTAGTGGCCAGATCAAGGGAAGTAATAGTACCACTCTATTCTGCCTTGGTCAGACCACACTCGCTAGTGTCTCTAAAATAGATGCATTGTCCTGGTATTTCCCCTTTTATCCCTCTCAAAATAAGACACTACACGGTCTTCTATAAAAGCATATAAAAGTGTTTACTTACATAAAGCATCTGTTCACAATTGTATCCCAGAAGTGTGTTAGATGTACTCAGGACACTTTCCCATAGGGGAAAACAGCTCCTTTGTCCTCTCTTGGCCTGAAAACCAAGAGAGCATCTTTGCGATGTGAGTTCTTTGAGCGCGTTGTCCAAAAAAGAGAGATGGAGTCTGGCCTCAGTGGTTTTGTGTTACCTGCCCACAGGTGAGGCCACACCCACCTCCAGTTACACAGTCCATCCTAGGTAAAGGTAAAGGGACCCCTGACCATTAGGTCCAGTCGTGTCTGACTCTGGGGTTGCGGTGCTCATCTCGCTTTATTGACCGAGAGCTGGCGTACAGCTTCCTGGTCATGTGGCCAGCATGACTAAGCCGCTTCTAGCGAACCAGAGCAGCGCACGGAAAAGCCGTTTACCTTCCCGCTGCAGCGGTACCTATTTATCTACTTGCACTTTGACGTGCTTTCGAACTGCTAGGTGGGCAGGAGCAGGGACCGAGCAACGGGAGCTCACCCCGTCACGGGGATTCGAACTGCCGACCTTCTGATCGGCAAGCCCTAGGGCTCTGTGGTTTAACCCACAGTGCCACCTGCATCCCTTCATCTAGTCTAACCACCTACAATTCAGGAATCTCTGCTGAAGGGTCTATGAGAATTGGACACATTCATGTGACTACTGACATGATGGCTATCGTTTCTGAATACCAGTTTCTGGAAACCACAGGAAGGAAGTGGGCTCCTGAAGTTGGGTCCCTGTCAGGCTTCAAGGAATCGGCTTCCTCCCCCCCCCCCTTGGCAGTAGTTAAGCAGAACAAAGTGAATGGAGTCTTCTTTCTGGCGAACCAGAGCAGCGCACGGAAATGCCGTTTACCTTCCCGCCAGAGCGGTTCCTATTTATCTACTTGCACTTTGATGTGCTTTCGAACTGCTAGGTGGGCAGGAGCTAGGACTGAGCAACGGGAGCTCACCCTGTCACAGGGATTCGAACCGCCGACCTTCTGATCAGCAAGCTCTAGGCTCTGTGGTTTAACCCACAGCGCCACCTGGGTCACATCCTAGCCCAGAATAAACAGGAAGTTCCAGCTGGTGAAATAAGATCCTCATTGTGTCCACTCTAGCAATGTTGTGTTTGACTGCTCTGTGTTTACATCCCACACTCTGAAGGCTTCACCTAGGGCAAAACACCTGGCTAGCGCCCCGTCCCCCCAGCTATGGCTCTGCCCAATATATAGATTTTTGTGTTGGGAAACTCCATCGAAAAACCCAAAGAAATGCCAAAGTTGGAAGCGATGCCTATGTTTCAGGTTGGTATACTGCTCCAGAAAGCACACATGAGGTGGGTTTGTGCTAAAATGCAAACCGAACCCAGTTTCTTTCCCACCCTTGTCATGCAAAGGAACCGTTCCACACACCGGACCTTCTCACTCTATTGACAAAATGCCTGCCAAAAGAGAGAAAGTGGTGATTTTGCAGGGAAAGGTGGCTTTTCCTAAGGAAGCACTGCCCTTTGAGAGAAAACTGTCCCCAAATCAGCACTTTTTGCTGTGAAAAAAGGGAGCCACGCAGAAGTTGGCCGTGGCCCTGGTTTTAACAGGAGGTCTCGGGGATTGAACCTGCGACCTTCGGCATGCAGAGCAGATGCTCTGCCGCCAATCCAGGGGCCTCCCCCACGCCCCCAAAGACATGTCCACCTGCCCCGCGATGGCTGAGGATGCACAGATGGCTCAAGCTTGCTTGGCAGCACCATCCTGCTCCAAAGCATTGGCCGGGCTCAGCAACGCAATTAGCCAAGATTGCGTCTGTCGAGAGAGTTCGCGAGGGAAGGAGGCTCCCTCACCTCCAGAGCTCCGCACACTCCATTATTCATACATCAGGAGCAGGAAATGGGATGCGAGGCGACATTTGAAATTGGGACCCGACATCTGCTGGTGCTCAGGCTGTGTAATGCACACTCGAATACCTGCCAAAGATGGTAATATATCCCCCGACCCCTCCAAAGGCAAAAAATACCCTTCCCCAGTTCTGTGGGTTGCTTTCTCCCTGTAGATTTTTCTTGCCCACAGGATTGGACATCATTGAATACGGCCCTCCAGTCAGACACAGTTCTCTGTCCCTGATTTCTGGGATAGCTCAGTCAGTAGAGAAGAAGAAGAAGAGTTTGGATTTGATATCCCGCTTTATCACTACCTGAAGGAGTCTCAAAGTGGCTAACATTCTCCTTTCCCTTCCTTGCCCACAGCAAACACTCTGTGAGGTGACTGGGGCTGAGAGACTTCAAAGAAGTGGGACTAGCCCAAGGTCACCCAGCAGCTGCATGTGGAGGAGCGGGGAAGCAAACCCGGTTCACCAGATTAGGAGTCCACCGCTCTTAACCACTACACCACACTGGCATAGTCTAACAGTTTGATTTTCCATTCTTCTCTGGTAGGGACTTTGTCTTCTTTCCATCTCAAGCATGAGACTCTTAATTTCAGGGTCACGGGAGCCAACACCTAGAAGCTGTGGGGGCTTCAGTCCCCACAATAAAATATTTAAAGGGACCGAGCCCCCACGAAGTTGATGGGCATTCCTATTCAAATGGTGTGTGTGTACTGTGTCATGTGATCGATTATGTGGGGTGGGGCTTACCTGGGCCTCATATTTTATTCAAGTTGGGTTTGAGCCCCATTTTTGGTCAAGAGATTCCTGCATTGCAGGGGGTTGGACTAGATGACCCTGGGGTCCCTTCCAGCTCTCCAATTCTATAATTCTATGAGCCAATCTCTGCCATTGGCAGAGGAGTGCCCTTGCAAAAAGTGTCTGGAGCACCACTGCAAGAACAGGATGCTGGACTCGATGGGCTACTGGCTGGATCCTGCAGCCTGCCTTCCCATGTTCTTACGCGCTGCCTGGGATCTCAGCCAGGAAAGCATTACAGATTCTCCAGTTCTAGGGCCCTGCCTGCAAGACTCCACAGCTTTAAATCTCTCTTAAGCAATTGCGAGCAGATGCTGTATTTTATACAGGATAACCATCTGGACTCAAATAAATCCCACCGTTGCAAACTAGCCATTATTCTTTAAGGTTTCTGTACTTTCTCCCCGCAAGTGCTGCTGTAATTCTAGAGAAGGGACGAGAGAAGGGAGGGACGAGGAGGAGGAGGTGTGTGTTTGTGTGTGTAAGGAGGAGATGGTACATTACTTAGCTGCACCCATAAATAAAAGCACTGGGGATTGTAGGATACAAAGGGATGCTTCTGATCCACCCAGTTCTGGCTTGGGTGCTTTGCACGGGCTTTAGGGGAAGAGCCCCAAGGACCAGAGAGAAAGGCTGGTCCACAGGCTTGAGGTTTCTTATGCCTTGATCATGGCCAGGTTTCCTAGATGGATAGGAGTGCCTGTCATGGAATTCTACTCAATATAGAGTAGATATATTGAGCAGATATATTGAGCAGAGCAGATTCCAACATATAGTTAGCAGCAAGAACGGTAAAGGTAAAGGTAAAGGGACCCCTGACCATTAGGTCCAGTTGTGTCCTACTCTGGGGTTGTGGTGCTCATCTCGCTTTATTGGCCAAGAGCTTCCGGGTCATGTGGCCAGCATGACAAAGCCGCTTCTGGCGAACCAGAGCAGAGCACGGAAATGCCGTTTACCTTCCCGCCAGAGCGGTTCCTATTTATCTACTTGCACTTTGATGTGCTTTCAAACTGCTAGGTGGGCAGGAGCAGGGACCGAGCAACGGGAGCTCACCCCATCACGGGGATTCAAACCGCTGACCTTCTGATTGGCAAGCCCAAGAGGCTCAGTGGTTTAACCCACAGCGCCACCTGGGTCCCACACAAGAACGGTATTAGCAAGTAAATGGAAAAGTAAAGAAATCCCCTCAAAACAGGAGGGGTTATGTAAAATGAGTGATTAGATACAACTAGCAAAATGAACAGCAACTATTAGACTACAATCAAACCAAAGATTAAGATCAGAATGGGAATGTTTTGAACAATACATGGAAAAACACTGTTCACCAAAAAAAAAAAAAATGTTGATATGCATAGATGAAGGTAGAAGAAGAAGAGTTTGGATTTGATATCCCGCTTTCTCACTACCCGAAGGAGTCTCAAAGCGGCTAACCTTCTCCTTTCCCTTCCTCCCCCACAACAAACACTCTGTGAGGTGAGTGGGGCTGAGAGACTTCAGAAAAGTGTGACTAGCCCAAGGTCACCCAGCAGCTGCATGCGGAGGAGCGGGGAAGCGAACCCAGTTCACCAGATTACGAGTCCACCGCTCTTAACCACTACACCACACTGGCTGAGGTTCAAAAGAAGCTTATAAGAAGAATGAAGTTCGAAAGGATATAACAGATAATTTAGAAAGGAAATGCAATGTAAATGCTGAATATAAATTACAATAGAAATTGGGATGAGGTGGAGGGGAGTCAAGGTGGGTGGAGGGTAATGATATGTGTTAAGTTTCAGTCATGTTTTATGTGTTTCTTCTATGGTTTTTTGCTTTGTTTTATTACTTTCTGTATTGTTGGGCATTTTCTAAATAAAACTTTGAAGTTTTTTAAAAAAACAAAATTAAAAAACAAATAAAATAAAATATATATTTTGTACATTGTATTGGGACAGATGTAGAGGATTATTATTATACCATTCATAACACCATAATAGACTGCTGTCCTTCCACTGGCAGATGAAGACGGTTTTATTCCGACAAGACTTTGGAAACTTATTGTTGTTGTCGTCCCCCCCCCTTTTTTTCATTTTCTTTAAGGAAAGGGCTTTAATAGTGCTGTGCAGTTTTTATTATCTGTATGTTAATGGGTTTTTATGTTTTAATTATATTAAAGTTTAAAAACATATCAAAGATAACCATTAATAAGGAATTAAACTCTAATAAAATTGGAGTATTTTGTATTTTATCTGCATCATTTTGATTTGTGGGAGCCGCTCTGAGTCCTGGTCTAGGAGAAAAAAAATGGCGAATAAAGAAAGATAATGATGATAATAATGATAACAGACACTCTTTTTTTGCAAGAAGGGTAGCCTATCAACAATATTCTTCCCTTGGTTGTTAAATGGAACCTACATGTACCATGGCAGTGTATCTCAGTGATCAGATACTGGAAGCAAATAGCTGGTGTTTGTTGCGTTCACAAGGACCATAACCACCAACAAGCATAGCAGCAAGAGTCAGACCCAGCACTTGCTTCTGCATCATGGCAATGAAAGTATGCGAGAATTCAGTGGTGACTGGTGGTGGGTGAATGCCATACATACCTCCTTGAGAAAAACAAGGCATCTGTGATTCCCTTTAAAGGGAAGCAAGGTAGCTCTGTGGTAGAGAATCAGCTTTGCATGCAGAACACAAGAACTTAAAAGGAGCCACAATCCCCACAACCCCCCCATTCATCTCTCAGGCTCCCCAGTCTAAAGTGGAGTGCTCCAGCCACTACACCACACTGCCCCTTATTATACCTCTCGAAAGCTTCAAGAAAAATGCAGAGAGCAAACCCCACCCCTGTATTTGGCATTTATTGACTTGACTAAGGCCTTCGACACTGTGCATCGTAATGCCCTGTGGACTGTCCTTCTGAAAATCAGCTGTCCAGATAAATTTGTGAACATCCTTCGGCTCCTCCATGATAATATGACGGCAACAATCACAGAAAACAATGGCTTTCAAAGTGAACCATTCGCAGAGGGGTCAGGTGTTAAACAGGGTTGTGTTATTGCCCCAACTCTATTCATTATTTTCATTGCCATGATCCTACACTTGGTCAAAGGGAAACTCCCCACCGGAGTAGAAATCATATATCGAACAGATGGAAAGATCTTTAATCTGAGCAGGCTGAAAGCAAAGAGTAAGGTTAACATATCTTTCATCATAGAGCTTCAGTATGCTGATGACAACGTCGTGTGTGCACACTCAGAAGATGACCTCCAAACCATCCTAAATATCTTTACAGAAGCTTATGGAAAGCTTGGCTTATCGCTCAATATCCAAAAAAACAAAGTGCTGCACTAACAAGCACAAAACAACCCCTTTGCAGAGCCACAAATCCAACTTAATGGTGTAACATTGGAAAATGTCAGTCACTTCTCCTACCTGGGCAGTTATCTTTTCACAAGGGCCAACATCAATGCCGAAATCCAGCATCTCCTGAGCTCTTCGAGTGCAGCTTTCTCCCGATTGAAGTACAGAGGGTTTGAGGACCCGAACATTTACAGGGAAACCAAAATGCTTGTTTACAAAGCTATTGTACTACCAACTTTACTGTACGCTTGTGAAACATGGACCACTTATAAATGCCATCTCCAACTCCTTGAAAGATTCCATCAACGGTGTCTCCGAAAATTTTTACACATCACTTGGGAAGACAGGTGAACTAATATCAGTGTACTGGAAGAAGCAAAGATCACCAGTGTCGAAGCAATGATTCTTCAACATCAGCTTCATTGGACTGGTCATGTTGTGCAGATGCCTGATGATCGTCTTCCAAAGCAACTACTCTATTCCCAACTTGAATGGAAACCAAAATACCAGTGGACAACAAAATAGGTTTAAAGACACTCTCAAGGCAAATCTTTTAAGCACCGATAACTGGGAAACACTGGCCTGCGAGCGCTCCAATTGGAGAACAGCCTTTACCAAAGGTGTCATGGGCTTTGAATACGCTTGAACCCAGGATGAAAGGGAGAAACGTGCTAAGAGGAAGGCATGCTTGGCAAACCCTCACCGTGATCAACTCCTGCCCGGAAACCTATGTCCCCACTGTGGAAGGACGTGTGGATCCAGAATTGGCCTCCACAGTCACTTGCGGACTCACTGTTAAAACCGTGTTTATGGAAGACAATCTTACTTGGCTACAAGTGAGTGATCGCCAAAGAAGAAGTCTATGCTGACTCTCAAACATGGCTGCTCTTTTGGAGGCCTCTAGCAAAAAGTAGATTAATACAAGGCAGATACATGATAAGGGAATTAAAATCATCATGTGCCGAGGGGTCAAATCCAGTTGAAGTATTGTATCTGATAATACGCCCATATATGAGAAACAGCCTGGTGTTTCTCATCTCTCCCCTTCCAATCTGTTTAAGCTCTGTGTTCAGACAGGATATACTTTCCTGTTGTGGGTTCCCCTGCCCTGCCTTCTAAATATATTTTACATGTGTTATTAACTTCTATCTGGATGCTTTATTTTAAATTAACTAAAGATTACAGTCGGGAGTTGGAAAAGATACTGAAATGTGCAGCTAAATTGATCGGGATGGTGGAGGGTGATCTTTTCCTATGAAGGCTTAAAAACCAGCTGGGACACTTTAGTGGAGGGAGGGGGGAAATAGAAGGCAGCTGTAGCAGTTTATATGATTTTTTTTTTTTTTTAAAAAAGCTTGAGTGTTCAGCAGAGAGCATTTTGAGAAAAACTATATATTTGAAAAGAGCTTCTCCGATCAAAGGAGGAGATGAGAGGGTTCAGGCTGGCAGAAGGAGTTGGCTCTGCATTTCACCTGCGGGACTCACCGACACAGGATGTTACTAGGAACTCGGGATGGACACATCAGTCTATGCCTAGGCTGTTTCAGCTTTGCATGCATTCATACACAAGTCTGTTCCATTTCTGCATCAATCTGCAATTATTATTGTGGGGTTTTTTTATATAAAAAAGGTCTGCACATAAAACAATTCATATTTAACTAAGCACTTGAATACATATTTTGGGGAATGTATTTTCTCACAAAATATGCATGCTGAACGGAGCGATTTTTCAATTGCTCTGTTAGGCATGCATAAATTTTGCGAGGAAATATATTGCAAACATTTAAGGTGACGGGAGGGAGAAAGGAAGGCAGATGAAGGAGCTTACCAGGCTTCTGCTGGGAGATCAGAAGGTGTGGGGTGGGGGTGGGGGTGTGTGCAGTTATTTATTTATTTTTAATTCCCTAATGCAGGTTATCAGCTTGGTTTGGTGGTTGTTGTTCAGAAACAGTTTTTCTTCCATTGTTTTGAATGTAAAAGAAATGAGACATGCCAGTTCCATGTCTGGCAAAGATTGCTCCATGTTCTGAGGTTGTGTTGTGGGAACGTCAACAGTGTGATGCAGCAGCAAAAAAAGGGCTAATGCTATTTTGGCTGCATCAACAGGAATCTAATGTCCAGATCAAAGGAAATCATAGTCTTGCTCTCTTCTGCCTTGGTCAGAGCACACCTGGAATATTGTGTCCAGTTCTGGGGGCCACAATTTAAGAAGGATGTTGACAAGCTGGAAGGTGTGCAGAGGAGGGCAACCAAGATGATCGAGGGTCTGGAAACCAAGCCTTATGAGGAACGGTTGAAGGATCTGGGTATGTTTAGCATGGAAAAGGGGAGATATGATAGCCACCTTCCAATATCTAAAGGTAAAGGGACCCCTGACCATTAGGTCCAGTCGTGTCCGACTCTGGGGTTCCGGCGCTCATCTCGCTTTATTGGCCGAGGGAGCCGGCGTACAGCTTCCGGGTGATGTGGCCAGCATGACAAAGCCGCTTCTGGCAAACCAGAGCAGCGCATGGAAAAGCCGTTTACCTTCCCGCCAGAGCGGTTCCTATTTATCTACTTGCACTTTGACGTGCTTTCGAACTGCTAGGTGGGCAGGAGCAGGGACCGAGCAATGGGAGCTCACCCCGTCGCAGGGATTCAAACCGCCGACCTTCTGATCAGCAAGCCCTAGGCTCTGTGGTTTAACCCACAGCGCCACCTGGGTTAAGGGCTGTCAAATGGAAGAGGGAGCAAACTTGTTTTCTCCTGCTCTGGAGGGTAGGACTCGAACCAATGGCTTCAAGTTACAAGAAAGGAGATTCTGAATGAACATCAGGAAGAACTTTCTGACAGAAAGAGCCATTTGACAGTGGAACCGTCTCCCATGAAACATGGTGGACTTTCCTTGCTTGAAGGTTTTTAAGCAGAGGTTGGATGGTCACCTGTCATTGATACTTTAGTTGAGATTCCTGCATTGCAGGGGGTTGGACTAGATGACCCTTGGGGTCCCTTCCATCTCTGCCGTTCTACCATCCTGTGAAAATACAAGTCCTGGCACAGCAGAGTCCCTGCATTTACTATGGAAATCTGTCTCCATCGGTCCCAGAGGGCTGCTGACAGGCCACATCTATCTCCCTGAATATTTCCTCTCAGCCCAAGAAAGGCTTTATTTTTTTATTTTACTTTTATCAGAGCAAATCTGCCTCTTTAGGAGAATGGAGGCATAAACACTCCAATTAAAATCTTTATCGGTCCAAACAAAAGAAGCCCCAAACCGGAGCATAATGTCCTGCCTCAAGTCTCTCCGTCCCCTACAGATGCCCGCTAAGATACGCAGCGGAAAAGATTGGCGAAATAAGCCCAGGAAACACGCTGTTCTTTTGCTTGGCTGTCGGCTAATTGCGCTGGCTTTTCTGTCCTTCCCTGGGCCTCCCTCCACCCTGCTAGTCCCCGAGTGCTGGGGGAAATCATTAGAGGAAAGGGCAGGAGGTTAAGCAGAGAGAAATCACATCGCATTTGGGGTAGAGGCAAAGTGGTTTGCGCAGGGAGCAAAAGGACGGCTGCAAAATCCAGGCGCGTTTCCTGCCAGCTCCGGCTCTGATCTCTCGCCGTTTTTGTTGTTGCCTTCCATCCTGAGCCTGGCGGGAGCCTGGTCCTCGATGGAGACAATAGAAAATGATTAATAAATAGGCAATTAGATGAAGAAGAAGAAAGGAGGAATGGGGAGACAGGGAGGTTCCATATATTGAGTCAGGTGGTACATGAGAACATAAGAAATGGCAGTGGCCCATCTAGCCCAGGGGTCGGCAACCTCTGGCCCATGGGCTGGATAAGGCCCACGGAGACCTTTTTACCGGCCCACGAGCTGCCCCTGAACCAAGCCGCCCGCTCAGCGAGTCCCCCCCCTTTGCTGCGCTAAATTGGCGCAGTGCGGCACAGGGACTCGCCGAGCAGCGCCGGAAATTGCGTCTGCGCACGCGCAGATACTGGAAATCGCATTTGCACATGTCCAGACGCCGAAAATCGCTTCTGCACCGGCATGATTTTCGGCATCTGGGCATGCGCAGAAGCAATTTCCGGCGCCGTGCACATGCGCAGATGTGATTTCCGGCATCGCGCTGCGCCAGTCAGGCCCACGGACGATCTCCGTGAGAATGATCCGGCCCATGGCCGGTAAACCTTGCCGACCCCTGATCTAGCCCAACCTCCTGTTCTCACAGGGGCCAACCAGATGCATGTGAGGAACCCGCAAGCAGGATTCGAACACAAGAGCCCTCTCCTCTTCTGTAGCTTCCAGTAACTGGTGTTCAGAAGCATTGCTGCTACCTCCAGCTGCGAAGGCAAAGCAGAGGCATCCTCACTTCTAGCCATGTTAAAAAAAAAAAGTCTTTCTACTTTTCAGATTTATACATTTCACTGATTTTACAATCATTTTGACATTTCAAAACTTGGCTTCCTTTCCCCTCTTTCTGCGGTTCCTTCAATTTATTTTTAATATCTTCTGCATATCCAAATTAACTTAATTTGTTCATTTATTCATCTTCTTTAAATATATACTCTTCTGAGACTGAAGGTCATTACAATAATCCTGACAGTGTTACTATCTGTTTGCAGTTTATCTGTAAATATTCAATAAACCATTTCCATTCTAATATAAAAAGTTTGTTATCTTGATTTCTCATTCTTCCAGTAAGTTTTGCCATTTCTGCATACTCCATAAGTTTTTGTATCCATTCTTCCTTTACTGGGACTTCTGCTTCTTTCCATTTTGGGGCAAGTAACATTCTTGCCGCTGTAGTAGCATACATGAATCAGTTTCTAAACATTTTAGGTAGTTCTGTCCCTACAATACCCAAGATAAAAGCTTTGGGGTTTTTGTTTTTTTTTACAAAAGTTATTTTGAACATCCCTTTCAATTCATTGTATATCATTTCCCAGTAAGCTTTAACCTTACTACAAGACCACCACATATGATAAAAAGAACCTTCCTTCTCTTTACATTTCCAACACTAATTTGATTTAGATTTATACATTTTTGCTAGTTTACTCAGTGTTAGATACCATCCATAAATCATTTTCATATAATTTTCTCTTAGACCATAACATGCTGTAAATTTTATATCCACTGTGAGAGGTGTGTGGTGTCTTCTCAAGAGTAAGCATCCATGCACGTTTCTTGCTAAACTAATAGCTTTATTTACAGCATCAAACATTTAAGCGTTCAAACTTCATCATCCGTCTCATCCGAGTCAGATACCTGGAGTGGTGGCTGGCGGCTCCGCCCCCAGCATAAGAGCTTCGGGAAACCAAAGCACCGCCTACTCTCCTTCCGTTTCCGCCCTCTGAACCTGAGTGGTGTGCTGCTGGTTGCTTCCCCTCTACTCCCGTCCTGACCGCTGGGCGGCTCTGGTGCTTTTGCAGCATCCCAGAGCCCTTGCTGCCCTTGGTCCACCTCCATTTCCTGTCCCCCACCTTCCGGCTGCTCTGGGGCTCTGGCAAAATCCCTGAGCCCCTTCTCTGCTTCCTGCGGACCAAGGGCTCTAGCCTCATCCCAGAGCCTTAGCACCTCTTCCGGTGTGCACGGGGCTCTAGCCTCCTCCCAGAGCCCCACCCCTTCCGATTGCGCTTGGGTTTCCTCCTCTCCACTGCTTTCTCCCTGACTCTCCTGTGAGTCGCTATCTGATCTAAACTCCTTCCTTTGCCTCCAGCTGCCTGTGCCTTCCGAACCTGCCTTGGGGATGGACCCATCGCTGACATCCACGTTCCACAATCGTCCCCATGCTTCCATGTCTATATTATGACCAAAACAAAACAAAAAATAAAATAATTCCTTCCAGTAGCACCTTAGAGACCAACTAAGTTTGTTCTTGGTATGAGCTTTCGTGTGCATGCACACTTCTTCAGATACACTGAAACAGAAGTCACCAGACCCTTATATATAGTGAGAGGGTGGGAGGGGTATTATTCAGAGGGGTGGTGGGAATGGGTGATTGGCTGATAGCTGTGGTAAACCTGTTGACGACTGTTAACGACTGCAATTAGTCTACAGGAAAAAGCAAGGGGTGAAAAGGTTAAAAATAGCTTTGCCATGTATAATGAGATAAGAATCCAATGTCTTTGTTCAGACCAGGTCTCTCCATGGTTTTAAGTTTGGTAATGAGTTGCAATTCAGCAACTTCTCTTTCCAGTCTATTTCTGAAATTCCTTTGCAATAAGACAGCTACTTTGAGATCTTGTATAGAGTGTCCTGGGAGATTGAAGTGTTCTCCTACTGGTTTCTCTGTCTTGTGATTCCTGATGTCAGATTTATGTCCATTTATCCTTTGGCGTAGGGTTTGACCTGTTTGTCCAATATAGAGAGCTGAAGGGCACTGTTGGCATTTGATGGCATAAACAATGTTAGACGATGAGCAATGACTGATATCTATTGTATCACTGAGGATTTTCCTTGCTCATCCTTTGTCTCCCATTCCAATAATATTTAATACATTTTAGACAGCACTTTTGCATTTTACATTTCAACAGGTCTCTCTACAGTTGTGATATTTGTTCCCCAAATGGCAGTTCTAGCCATTAGTCATCCTCTCCTCCTCCCTGAATCTGTCTAATCCTTTTTAAAAGCCATCCAGGTTGGTGCCCATCATTGCCTCCTATGGGAGAGAGTTCCACAGTTTAACTGTGCTGTGTGAAAAAGTACTTTCTTTTATTTGTCCTGAATCTTCTAGCATTCAGCTTTGGAATTCAGTCCACTCTGACTGGCAGCAGTACTCCAGAGCCTGTGTGGTGTAATGGTTAAGAGCGGTAGACTTAATGGGGAATGCCTGAACGAGTATTTTAGAAAGCAAAGGATAAAATTGAACATCTGGTTGAGTCTAGAGTGAAGAGGATTGGAAAGGATATTGAGGAGGACAAGAAGACTTAAATGGAATTAATTAAGACCATTCGAAAATAGAGAAGGAAATTACAAAAATGGATTAAAGAGTAGAGGATTGAAAGTGAGTGTTGTGTGGTAGGTAGAAGTCATCGTTATTTCTATTATTATCTTTTTTCTTTTGTTTAGGTATAAGATTTGTATACAGTAAATGCAAGGAAAGCATAGAAATGCTGAGTAATGTGGACAATGTATTTACAGATTAAATTCTTAGGCCCTTGCATTGTAATTTAATTTATATATCTACTTTCTTCTTTTTATGTTCTTTATCTTCTTTTTCTTCTTTCTTCTTTCTTCTTTTTTTGAAAAATGGAATGTTGGAATTTTTTGTTGTGTTATTGTGGAATTGTGGAATTTTTAAAGATAAATAAAGTTAATTATTATTTAAAAAAGAGAGAGCGGTAGACTCATAATCTGGTGAACTGGGTTCGCGTCTCCGCTCCTCCACATGCAGCTGCTGGGTGACCTTGGGCTAGTCACACTTCTCTGAAGCCTCTCAGCCCCACTCACCTCACAGAGTGTTTGTTGTGGGGCAGGAAGGGAAAGGAGAATGTTAGCCGCTTTGAGGCTCCTTCGGGTAATGATAAAGCGGGATATCAAATCCAAACTCTTCTTCTTCATGATTCCTAGCCCTAACCTAGAGACACCAGGAGTTGAACTTCATACCATCTTACGATTTTCCTTACATTTTTGTTATATGCCACCTTTTCCACCATGGAATACATGGTTCTCTCGCTCCTTGTTTAATCCCCACAATAACCCTGTGAGGTGGGTTAGGCTGACGGGCAGTGACTTGCCCAAAGTCACCCAGTGAGCTTCATGACCAAGTGATGATTTGAACTCTGGTCTCCCAGGCCCTAGTCCAGCACTCTAACCACTGCACAATACTGTCTGAAAATGGCTAGATGGATTTTGAAGACTTAAACTGATGCTGGGGTGAGATCAGTGCTGCCTGTATGCTTGCAACTGCAGTCAAGGGGTAGGCTTTTTGCAGCAGCCAGAAAGGCTAATGCTATTCTAGGCTGCATCAACAGAAGTCTAGTGTCCAGGTCAAGGGAAGAAATAGTCCATCTCTATTCTGCTCCTGTTGTTCGGTCTCTGCTCCTGCCAACCTAGCAGTTCGAAAGCACGTCAAAGTGCAAGTAGCTAAATAGGAACCGCTCTGGCAGGAAGGTAAACGGCGTTTCCGTGCACTGCTCTGGTTCGCCAGAAGCGGCTTTGTCATGCTGGCTACATGACCTGGAAGCTGTACGCCGGCTCTCAGCCAATAAAGCGAGATGAGCGTCCCAACCCCAGAGTCGGTCACGACTGGACCTAATGGTCAGGGGTCCCTTTGCCTTTACGGTTGCTAAGAGACCTCAAGCCTGGAAGGAGAAACACCCCACCAGCTAGGCAATGGTCAGAGGACCTTGCTGCCCTTCCTACAGAATCATATAACTTTAGAGTTGGAAGGGACCCCTGAGGGTCATCTAATCCAACCCCTTACAATGCAGGAATCTCATTTGAACATGTTTCTTATAAATACGATCTCATGTGGATACCAACTTGGATGCTTAACACCAGGGGTCAGCAACCTTTTTCAGCCATGGGCCGGTCCACCGTCCTTCAGACCTTGTGAGGGGCCGGGCTATATTTTTGGGGGGGGGGAATGAATGAATTCCTATGCCCCACAAATAACCCATGTGCTGCTCTGGTTCGCCAGAAGCGGATTTGTCATGCTGGTCACATGACCTGGAATCTGTACGCCGGCTCCCTCGGCCAATAAAGCGAGATGAGCGCCACAACCCCAGAGTCATCAGTGACTGGACCTAATGGTCAGGGGTCCCTTTACCTTTACCTGTTCTGCTTTTGTCAGACCTCACCTGGAGTAGTGTGTCCAATTCTGGGTGCCACAATTTAAGAAGGATATTGACAAGCTGGAAGATGTGCAGAGGAGGGTGACTGAGATGAGCAGGGGTCTAGAAACTAAGCCTTATGAGGAACAGTTGAAGGAGCTGGGTAAGTTTAGCCTGCAAAAGAGGAGACTGAGAGGAGATATGAGAGCTATTTTCAAATATCTAAAGTGCTGCCACATGGAAGGGGGAACAAGCTTTTTTTCTGCTGCTCTGGAGAGCAGAACCCAAACCATTTTAAGTTACAAAAGGAGATTCCAACTATAATAATAATAATAATAATAATAATAATAATAATAATAATAATTTATTATTTGTACCCTGCCCATCTGGCCGGGTCTTCCCAGCCACTCTGGGCGGCTTCCAACAAATATCAAAATACATTAAAATATCACAGATTAAAAACTTCCCTAAACAGGGCTGCCTTCAGGTATTTCCTAAATGTTAGATAGTTGTTAATCACTTTGACCTCTGATGGGAGGGCGTTCCACAGGGCGGGGCGCCACTACCGAGAAGGCCCTCTGGTGGTTCCCTGTATCTTTGCTTCTCGCAGTGAGGGAACCGCCAGAAGGCCCTCGGCGCTGGATCTCAGTGTCCGGGCTGAACGGTGGGGGTGGAGACGCTCCTTCAGGTATACAGGACCGAGGCCGTTAAGGGCTTTAAAGGTCAGCACCAACACTTTGAATTGTGCTCGGAAATGTACTGGGAGCCAATGTAGATCTCTCAGGACCGGTGTTACATGGTCTCGGCGGCCACTCCCAGTCACCAGTCTAGCTGCCGCATTCTGGATTAATTGCAGTTTCTGGTTCACCTTCAAAGGTAGCCCCATGTAGAGCGCATTGCAGTAGTCCAAGCGGGAGATAACTAGAGCATGCACCACTCTGGTGAGACAGTCTGCGGGCAGGTAGGGTCTCAGCCTGTGTACCAGATGAAGCTGGGAGACAGCCGCCCTGGACACAGAATTAACCTGCGCCTCCATGGACAGCTGTGAGTCCAAAATGACTCCCAGGCTGTGCACCTGGTCCTTCGGGGGCACAGTTACCCCATTCAGGACCAGGGAGTCCCCCACACCCACCCGCCCCCTGTTCCCCAAAAACAGTATTTCTGTCTTGTCAGGATTCAACCTCAATTTGTTAGCCACCATCCATCCTCCAACCGCCTCCAGGCAATCACACAGGACCTTCACCGCCTTCACTGGTTCTGATTTGAAAGAGAGGTAGAGCTAAACATAAGGAAGAACTTTCTGGTGGGAAGAGCTATTTCGCAATGGAACAGACTCCCTCAGGACTCTCGTTTCTTGGAGGTTTTTTAAAAGCAGGGGCTTGATGGCCATCTGTGAGGCATGAACTAGTTCAGATTCCTGCATTGCAGGGGGTTGGACTAGATGACCCTTGGGATCCCAACTCTACAATTCTATTATTTTATGTGTTTGCTGTGTGCCTTCTACTGCATTGCAGGGGGTTTTGTGCATTGCAGGAGGTTGAACTAGGTGACCCTTGGGGTCCCAAGAATACAATTCTATGATTCTATGGGCTTCTTGATCAGGGCAATCATCTTTTCAGATTCAGCTAAACTCTTTCAGCTGTAAAAATGGTCTTCTTATTGACCCACGGGGCTCTTCTTTGCAGTCACTTTGCTTCAAGTCTGAGCTTTAACTGCTGCAAACCACCTTGCTTATTTTAGACAAGAAAGCATCGATGTTTTGAGATCAATAGATGCATGTAAGAATTTCAGTGGGAAATGTTGGTTTCTGCTAGTGATGGGCAGAGCTCTCCTGGGTTTGATTCAGAATTGGCCGTCTTGGCAAGTTTTCTCCAAAGCTTCTGTCTTGTCATGTTGCCTGCGGATGTTGCTGTGCGCAGGAACTCCACTGCATGGCCCTGGGAACTGTACGCTGCTTCAATCGCAGGCGCAACTTGGGATGGAGGAGAGATTTGATTCAGTGCGCATATGAAGCTTACCAGATTTGCACATTCAATCGTGGCTAGTGGCCTGGTTCCCCATGAATTTGTCTAATCCACTCTGAAAGCCACCTGAGTTGGTCATGACACATTGTGGCTGCAAATCCCACCATTTTAAGAAGAGGAAGAATAATAATTTGGATTTGATATCCCACTTTATCACTACCTGAAGGAGTCTCAAAGCGGAGTCTCCTTTCCCTTCCTCCCCCACAACAAACACTCTGTGGGTGAGTGGGGCTGAGAGACTTCAGAGAAGTGTGACTAGCCCAAGGTCACCCAGCAGCTGCATGTGGAGGAGCGGAGACGCGAACCAGGTTCACCAGATTACGAGTCTACCGCTCTTAACCACAACACCACACTGGCTCACAACTCTTTGCTGCTATGTGACAAAGCACGTCAATTTGTCTGTCCTGAATCTAAGAATCGCAGAATCAGCCCCGGGATCTACGGATAATGCATGGCATACAAATTTAATAAATCTTCAATAATAATTGGGTTCCTTCCAACTCTATTGCGTAGTCCAACCCCTGCAATGCAGGAATCTTATTTATTTATTGCATTTATATTCCACCTTTGCCTCCAAGCAGCTCAAGACGATGTGTATGGTTCTTCCTGCCTCCTCATTCAAACCCTGTGAGTTAGTTTGGTCTGAGAGGCAGGGACTGGCCCAAGGTCACACACCCCATGAGTCTCATGGCCGAGTGGGGACTTGAACCCTGGTCCCGCAGGTCTTAGTCCGGCACTCTAAACAATGCACCACTCTGGCTCCACCAAGATTAGGCTTCACTGGGCGTCCACAAGTTCTAACATTATGAGAGAGCGAGAAGCATAGAATCGCAGAGCTGGAAGGGGTCCCGGTGGTCATCTAGTCCAACCCCCTGCAATGCAGGAATCTCAACTAGATCATACATGACAGATGGCCATCCAAAGGAGCCCGTTCAAACTGCCACCATGCCTTGCCACTGCTGCCACCACCTGCTCTGCCACCACTGTGTGCCCTGCCACATCAACTGACAGCGGAGAAGCGGTGCCAATTTCAGACAAGATTGGGCTGGTTTTAGGTGAGCTCTTGCCCAAAATTGCCACAATCTTGCCAGAATTCAGCACCGATGGTGGCGGTGTTTCTCTGCCGCTGGTGGGCATGCCATCTAGCGGGGTCTTCTTCCGCCTGAGGCAGTGGCCCAAGCCTGCCTAATGGCTGGGCCGGCTCTGCTTCTGAATACCAGTTTTTGGGAACCGCAGGAAGAGAGAGTTGCTCTTGTGCTCGGATCCTGCTTGCCGGTTTCCCACAGGCAACTGTTCATCCACTGTGAGAGCAGGATGCTGGACTAGATGGGCCACTGGCCTGATCCTGCAGGCTCTCCTTACGTTCTTAAAGGCAGGCGCAGCCCTGGCCCTCTCACACGTTTCCCATTCCCTGGAGGGATCTCAGGATCCTGGAAAAGCTCATGCCTGAAATGGAACCAGAATATTGGGCCAAGAATTTATCTCTTCAGCTAAAGTCAAGAAAAGAGGAGTTGTAATCTATGCTAAAGACAAATATGATCCAAAAATGCTTTTTAAAGACCAGGAGGGAAGGTATGTTGCTATACAAATAACAGTGCAAGGCGAAAAATTTCTAATTTTGGGAATTTATGCACCGAATGACAGTAAGTCAGAATTTTACAAGGAGCTCCACGACAGGTTGCTGGACTATATGGATTATAAAATGGTGGCTTTGGGTGACTTTAACGCAGTGGCCTCCACATTGATGGACAGATCGCAAAGAATCAAATTTACGAATGATGGAAGGCTGCCAAAAACTTTCTTTGAAATGTCGGACAATATGGACTGGATAGATGCTTGGAGATTAAAGCATCCAATGGACACCGAAGCCACATTTCAATCAGAGGCGATGGGTTCGTGGAGCAGAATCGATATGATATGGGTATCCAGGGAGGTCTCTCCAAGGATACTCAAGACAGAAATACACCCTAGAACTTGCTCTGATCACAATGCCGTACAGCTGGATTTAAGACTGACAACACAGGGCTCTTTTCGGTGGAGAATGGATGATTCGTTGTTCAGGAACGGGAAGATTTGTGAGAAGGCCCGTAGGACCCTAAAGGACTTTTTTGATATAAACTGGAACACAACAGTGGAAAAAAGGGTCATATGGGACGCAAGTAAGGCGGTGATGAGGGGCTTCCTGATACAACAAAAGGCAATACGGAAGAAGACTCAAAATGAGAGAAAAGAAGCCATCTTACAGCAACTTAAGGAGAAAGAAAGGAAGCTGAGAATAACGCCTAAGAACATCCAATTACAGAAAGAAATTAAATACCTACAGGCGGAATTTTCTCGGCTGACCAACCAAGAAATAGAATGGAAAGTTAAGATGATGAAACAAAAATCGTTTGAATCTGCAAATAAATGTGGCAAGTTGCTGGCGTGGCAACTAAAGAGGAGACAGAAATAGAATACAATAACAAGCTTAATAATCGACGGACGTACCGTGGAGAGCCCTGTGGAGATCAGGAAAAACTTTCAGAAATTTTATAAAAAGCTGTATAAGGAAAATAACCAAAATCAAAATTTGATAGAGCAATTCCTAAATAAGAACGGACTGCATAAAATCCCGGAAGAAAGAAAGGCCCCACTCAACCAACAGATAACAGGATTAGAAATAGAAGCTGCAATTGGACAGATGAAGTTAGAAAAGGCACCTGGACCGGACGGACTCTCAGCAAAATACTACAAGGAACTAAAAGAATGGCTAATACAGCCATTGACGGAAATTTGCAATGAAATTCTTAAGGGAAACAAAGCACCTGAATCTTGGAAAGATGCTTATATAACATTGATACCCAAGCAGGATACTGATACAACACAGATGAAAAATTATAGACCAATCTCCCTCCTAAATGTGGATTACAAAATCTTTGCAAATATAATGGCCAATAGGTTGAAGAAAGTTTTAATGGAGATTATCCACAAAGATCAAGCAGGCTTTTTGCCGGAAAGACATCTAAATGGAAATATAAGGAATATTGTGGATATTCTGGAAAAGTTGGAGCTCAACAGAAATACGAAAGTTATTTTGATGTTCATAGATGCAGAGAAGGCCTTTGACAATATCTCTTGGAGTTTTATGAAGAAAAATTTTGAAAAAATGGAAGTGGGAGGGGGTTTCTTGAATGGTTTGGAAGCAATATATACTGAGCAAAGAGCAAAGATTATTGTGAATAATGTAGTATCAGACGACATAAAGATTGAAAAAGGAACAAGGCAAGGGTGCCCACTTTCCCCATTATTGTTTATAACGGTCCTGGAGGTCCTTTTGAATATGATTAGAAAAGACAATGATATTAAAGGTGTGGGTGTGGGGGCCAGAGAATATAAACTTAAAGCCTTTGCGGATGACCTAGTGTTGACCCTTGAGGAGCCTGACTCCAGTGCGGTTAAAGCACTGGACATAATACAAGACTTTGGGCAAGTAGCCGGTTTTAAACTAAATAAAGCCAAGACCAAAGTTCTTGGGAAAAACCTGACACGAGAAGAAAAGGAAAGGATTGAGGAGAAAACAGGACTTACATTTGTCAAGAAAGTTAAGTATTTGGGTGTGACTATGACTTCAAAAAATGCGAATTTATATAAGAATAATTATGAAAAAGTCTGGTCTGAAATTAAGAGAGACATGGAAATCTGGAGCAGACTGAATTTGTCCCTGTTGGGTCGAATAGCAGTAATTAAGATGAATGTATTGCCTAAATTGTTATTTCTTTTCCAGTCATTACCGATTATTGATAAAATGGAACCTTTCAAAGGCTGGCAGAAGGACATATCTAAATTTGTCTGGCAGGGGAAAAAACCCAGAATTAAATATAAGATATTAACTGATGATAAGAAAAGAGGGGGCTTTTCCCTGCCGGAATTGAACGTATATTTTGAAGCTGCAGCTTTCTGCTGGCTGAAGGAATGGTTCCTTTTAGAAAATACTGATGTGCTAGACTTGGAAGGATGTGATAATGTGTTTGGATGGCATGCATATCTATGGTATGACAAAGTTAAGGCCAATAGGGCCTTTAAGCAGCATTTGATCAGGAAAGCTTTGTTTAGAGTATGGTTGAAATATAAAGATCTGCTCGAAAAAAAGACTCCCAGATGGATATCACCATTAGAAGCTAAGGCCGACAAAAGGTTTAAGACAACCGGAAAATGGCCTAGATATATGGACATTCTCACACAAGAAGGAGAAACTGTCAGGTTGAAACCCTATGAACAATTGAAAGATAAGGTTGAGAACTGGTTGCAATACCACCAGATTAATGAGATTTATAAGATGGACAAAAAACTTGGCTTTCAGATGGAAAAGTCGAAATTGGAGACTGAGTTATTAGAGCCAAAGACTAAAAACCTATCGAGAATGTATCAATTGTTGCTGGAGTGGCATACACAGGATGAATTTGTAAAATCTGCAATGATAGAGTGGGCTAGAGATGTAGGACATAATATTATGATGGCAGACTGGGAAAGACTTTGGAGGAAAGGTATTAACTTTACCGCTTGTACTTTGTTGAAAGAGAACATAATGAAAATGATTTATAGATGGTATTTGACCCCAGTCAAGCTAGCTAAAATCTATCATTTGCATGACAATAAATGTTGGAAGTGCGGAACTGCAGATGGAACTTTCTATCATATGTGGTGGACCTGCCCGAGGACGAAAGCCTTCTGGGAAATGATCTATAATGAAATTAAAAAAGTGTTGAAGAACACATTTACTAAAAAACCAGAGGCATTCCTACTTGGAATGGTCAACCACGAAATACCTAAGGAAGACCACACTTTCTTCATGTATGCCACAACAGCAGCAAGAATTCTGTTTGCGAAATATTGGAAAACCAACGACTTACCAAAGTTAGAGGAATGGCAGATGAAGATGATGGATTATATGGAACTTGCCGAGCTGTCTGCGAAACTCCGAGACCAGAGGGAAGAGGCGGTGGAAGAAGAATGGAAGAAATTTAAGAAATATGTTAATAAGTGTTGCAAAATTAGTAATTAGATAAATTTGAAGTTAGAAGTAATTGTTACAGTGTATTGTAAGATATGAGATTTTGGGAATATATGATTGTCAACCATAGATCAAGATAGAATACTAGTTCAAGTTAAGGAAATATATTAAGAACAAGATTGGAGATATTAGAGATAATAGAAGTAAATTGAAAGATAATGATAAGTATCTGATAAGTTGAAGTATGGAATAAGAAACGCGGTGGAGGAAGGCGGGGGAAGTCCACCTAACAAGTAATGGAATAAGAAGGTGAAAAAATGTTAGAATTATTGTATGTCTTGTGAGGTTTTGTTTTATGCGTTGTTTGTTTGTTTGTTATTTGATGATTATGTTAAGGATTGATGAAATGTGATGAAATTGTTGTTTTATGTGTTAAAAAACCTAATAAAAATTATTTAAAAAAAAGAAAAAGAAAAGAAAAGAAATGGAACCAGAATAGCTGGCCGAGGCGGCTTCCTTTTCTGCAGCCCCACATGACATTTTTGCATTTCCAAGATATCAGTATCAAAGGCAACACTTTCCCCTTGAAGGTAGGCGATAAGAGAGTTTCCGTCCTACCTTGCCAGCCCCTTTAAGAGGCAAGGCTTGAAGTTGTTACTATAAGGCAAAAGAAAAGGAGAGGGGAAAGCGCAAGGCTTTGATACTGTCTCAACTTTATTCTTTCTAGAACTTCGCTAAGGAAACTCAGGGCAGACAAAAGAAAGCACTTCTGCACACAATGACTGGTGGATTTAAAAAGGGACAAAGGAAGTCCTTTGCAGAGAGATATGCCTAGCATTGGATGCTAGGCATGGTAGGTAAGTAGAGCCCCCAGGTTCTGAAGAAGCCTACCTCAGAATACCAGTTGCTAGCAGCAGTTTGGTGTTAGTTTCATGCCTGGAGGCATCCAGCCAGGCACTCCAGAATACAGATAAATGGGCTACGTTAATGGGATCGCAGACAGTGACCTACAGTTTTTAATTCTGCACCCCCAACATGTCACACACCTCAAATCTCAGCCAAGAGAGAGAGAGGGAGTGTGGTGTAGTGGTTAGAGTGTTGGACTAGGACTTGGGAGCAGCAGCAAAGCAAGCCGATTGGGCGCCTGGGGTGGTGCGTGTGCCCTGAGCCCAGGGGCGGAGCCAGCCGCCTGCGGGTGCAGGGCAAACTGGGGCAGGACTCTCTGTGGGGCCTCCGAGAAGTCTACCTGCCTCCTCCCACTCAGCCGCCCTACAGCAGACCGTTTGGGGCAGTGCAGGGCCTGTGGGCACCCAAGCCACCGTGTCACTCCCAGGAGAGACGTGTGGCTCGGGCACACTGCAGGCCCTGTGATGAGTGCTGCCTGCCATTTTGTCATCCCCCTCAGTGGGGACACCCGGGGCGTACCGCCCCCACCGCGCCCTTCCTCCTCCCCTGCTTGGGAGACCGGGGGCAGATCTACACTCATGGTTTTTAACATTAAGGACGGGTTTTGAAAGCACATGACGTCATACTTTTTACG
The DNA here is from genome assembly GCA_034641395.1 of Darevskia armeniaca. Classification (NCBI taxonomy): domain Eukaryota; kingdom Metazoa; phylum Chordata; class Lepidosauria; order Squamata; family Lacertidae; genus Darevskia; species Darevskia armeniaca. The sequence continues at coordinate 542,307 of JAWWNF010000828.1, read as the reverse complement.
TTCATAATGCGTTATTACCTTGTCTTTTTATCACTTAATTTTAAATCGTTTTATGCTGCTATATTGGTGAAACACTGCACATATGTCCCTACATACTTTTACTGCATTCAAACTCCGACCCCCCCCCCCCGGCAATGGTATTCGAGAGGCAGATCACAAAGGACACAGAGGGAGGGAGAATTAAAATGTGACAGGAGTTGAGGGTGGAGCAGAGCAACCAGTGACCAGGGAAGGAAACAGCATTTTGGAAACTTGTGTGGCAGGGGATTACTTACATTTGACGGGGGGGGGGAATACCAAGGTAAAAAACATTTTAATAAACAAGCATGCCCTGTGACATTTTCGAACAACATAGCATTTGTATAGGGGAAAATAACGTTAAACAGGTCAGTGTAGAATCCCTACTCAGCCATGAAGCTCACTGGGTAACTTGGGGCTAGTCATTGCTTCTCAACCTGGCCTACCTCACAGGGTTGTAGCGGGGATGGAATGAGGAGGGGGAGAGTCATGTACATCACGTCCCAGGAGAAAAAGGCGGGATGTAAATGCAGTCAGTCAATCAATCAATCAATTAGTCAGTCAGTCAGTCAATCAAAAAACCACCCTACCTGGCAGTCAGCTGAAGAACTAGCTTGGGGGTGGGGAACCTCTGGCCCTCCAGTCCTTTCAGTCTGGCCCCTCGGACTCTCCCCAGACATGCCCCCCCCTTGCTGATCCTGCCTTACAGTGCTTCTTGCTTGCCTGGATTGAAGATAGAGAAGGGTGTGTGAGAGTATGTAGAAACCAGCCTATTGTACAAGGAGAAAATTCCTATTAGTTGCTCCACCCTTTTTTGCCTTTGGCTCCACTGACCCCTGGAATGAGGCCCCTGGAAGGTTGCCTAAGTGGGAAACCGGCCCTCAAGCTGCAAGAGGTCTTCCAGCCCTGACTTATCTCTTCCAATGAGTGACAGCTTCCGTCTCAACTCTTGTGATAGTTATCTACAAGCACTGAGAAACGAGGAAAGAATAACCCTTAATTAACGATAATTAAGTGCTGAATAGATTCCAGCATTGTAGTCGGTTCGGCGGCTTCTGTATCAACAGAGGGGACCACAGCACAGCAGCAGAGCACGTGCTTGGATTGCAGAAGGCGCCAGGTTCAATGCCAGTAAAAGGACCTTGAGTCCCAGTGCTGGAGAATGAATAGCTGTTAATCAAGAGCAGACAGCATTGGGCTGGATACTCGATGGACTGACGCTTTAGAAAGTCGAAGGGAGATTGCTTGAAGCCAGAGCTGTCTGCTTATTGGCCTGCCTTTAGGGAGGTGTGGCAGCTCAGGGGCAAGGCACATGCTTGGCATGCAGAAGGGCCCAGGATAATCTCCAGTGAGGAACACAAGAACCTCCCTTGCACCACATCAGACAAACTCAGCTTATGTCAGGGACTGGACTGAGGAGTCTTCCTGAACCTCCCAAGAAGAGGAGGACGGTATAGATTTAGAACAATGGTTTGCAGAAGGTCATAGTTCAGAGGCTGCAGAAGGGAGAAGCTGGGAAATATTGGGAGAAGAAGAGCTGGGAGAGACAGCTGACAGTGACCGCCAGGTGTGGAGGAAGGGGGCTGCAGTGGGTGTGGGCCACCCTGGGTGTTGCCACTGAGGGGGGGGGTGACAAAATGCTGGGCGGCACTCACTGCGGGGACTGCGCCAGAGCCACACGTCTCTCCTGGGAGTGAGGCGGTGGCTTGGGCGCCCGCAGGCTCTGCGCTGCCCCAAATGGTCCCCCCACTGCCTCTCCCTGAGCTGTAGGGTGGCTGAGTGGGAGGAGGCAGGCAGACTTCTCAGAGGCCCCGCGGAGCATCTTGCCCTGGCTCGCACCGCCCCACAGGTGGCTGGCATCGCCCCTGGGCTTGCTTGATCGGCTTGCTCTGCCGCTGCTAACCGCCCCCCTCTCCCAGGATCAGGCATGTATTGAGGGTAGTACAACAGAAAGCTCAGAGGCAGAAAGCACAGAGCAGCCGGTGCAGGGATGACGTACAATAGAAGAGACAGAGGGGGTGGGACTTTACTCGGAGCCAGGGCTGTCTTAAGCATATCTGGCACCATGGTGCAAAGATCCCTCTGGCGCCCCACTCCCTGTTTCTCAGAGTAGTCGACCTTTTCCCAAGCCTCTGTGGGGATCGCTCTCCTCCCGTGAAGGCTTGGGAAGGAAGCTGCATGTCCACCAGCCATATAGTTGGCGGGGCGCAGCTTCCATCCTAAGCCTCTGCGGGGATCGCTCTCCTCCTGCGGGGGCTTGGGAAGGAAGTTGCACGTCCGCCAGCCATATAGTTAGCGGGGTGCAGCTGGCGGGCATGCAGGAGGGAAAGGGGAGGCCGCTGGCAAAGCCACGCAGTTCCCCCACTTGCTGGGGTGCCCCTGAGAGGCCGGCGCCCTGGCGCAACGCGCTGGTAAACCCAATGGGAAAGACTGCTCTGCTCGGAGCAACACCATTATCTGAGAGTCAGCATCATCCATCACTCTCTGTGAATATCAAATAAAACACCACGGTAAGAACTTCTTGTGTTCCCATTTCTGGCTGGCAGCCATGAGGGAGGGGGATCAGATTCCCTGAAGCCTGACAATGTAACGTAAAAACTCATGCAGAGCCCTGAAGCAGGATCAGGCCCCAAGCCCACCTAGTCCAGTATCCTGATATTTATTCCAATGGGAAGCCCGCAAGCAAGAGCTGAATAGTGTCCCTATTTTCCAGGTACAGGTAGGTAGCCGTGTTGGTCTGCCATAGTCAAAACAAAACAAAAAATAAAAATATTTCCTTCCAGTAGCACCTTAGAGACCAACTAAGTTTGTTCTTGGTATGAGCTTTTGTGTGCATGCACACTTCTTCAGATACACTGAAGAATTTTCCAGGGACAGCCCCAGATTTACAGAAGCCGTCCTGGTTTCTGATTTGATCCCGGAATGCCCTGCTTTTCCTTAGGACGTCCCCTGTTTTCTAAGGCCAGCCTTGATGGTGGGGCAGTTATACAAACATCCCCTGATGAGGGATATGGCTTGTCAGGTCCAGGACGAAGCTAGCCAACCAGTCGGCCGGCCCCTCTTTCAGACGTTCCCTCCATTTAATGGCTGCCATCTCCGCCTAATGCGAGCGACTGTTTGCTTTTCCTCTTCTGCCCATCTGGGTGCCGCACGTCACCCCTTTTATTTGTTAATGATGGAGGACATTAGTCCAGGCAGTGAGAGGATTTGTGAGGCAAACTGTTGTTATGTTTTACGGCTTCCACAGAAGCGCCGTGACCTCTATTACTTCTTTGTTTTATGGCAGCCAGCACGCAAAAAAGAAAGAAAGAAAAGATCCTCTTTAGATTTATGTGCCGTGTTAAGGGAAAGTGCTTTGTTCATTAGGTTGTGAGTCCATGTCTGTGTGTGTCGCTGAATCACATGCTTGTATCTTCCTTCCTATGTTTACACCACACATGATTCCCAAAGTTTGCCAGCTCTGGTCTATTCTAATGCTGAGAATAAGCCCAAACCAAATGCTCCACCTTATGCATTTTCCCCACACACGTTGATTTACTTACTTGTTTGTTTGCTGTTTTTTATAAAAGCCAGCAGTAGATTTTACCAATTCTTTTCATTGATTTTCCAAATTACAATGCAATTCTCCACAAATCAATACCAAATCAATACAATTTTAATTAAATGACTTCCCATTTGCCATCGTCGACGCCACCTTAGCTTCTAATATTACAATTAAAAAGCCAGCAGTAGAGGCTGTGATCTTCAATAGTCAGCTGGAACCACTCGCATTGGCATGGTGCAGGAAGAAGGAAGGATCTCTTAACCCTTTTATCCCTGGCCATTTTCCCACCCAAAATCTCTCCACTCCCACTGCCCACATCACCCAGGAGAAAATAGACTGTTACCATCATTTTAGATTAGATTTTATATTTGCATATAGTTTTGATCCTACCGATGTTTAATTGTTTTTAAATGATTGTTCCCCCCCCCCCATGGTTTTAGTGGTTTTTATTTTTATCTGTAAGCTGCCCCGAGTTCCACCAGGGAAAAAAGTGGGGTATAAATAAATAAGATAATAACAATACCAGCAACAATAATTTCCCCTCTCTATAGGACAAAAATAAGCTGGGTGTGTGCATGCAAAATTCCTCCAAGAAGCTCAAAGGATCATCCATTCTCCCCTTCCTCATTTAATCCCCATAACAACCCTTTGAGGTAGGTTAGGCTGAGATTAGTTACCCAGTAACTGGGTTACCCAGGTGGCGCTGTGGGTTAAACCACAGAGCCTAGGGCTTGCTGATCAGAAGGTCGGCGGTTCGAATCCCCGCAATGGGGTGAGCTCTCGTTGCTTGGTCCCAGCTCCTGCCCACCTAGCAGTTCGAAAGCACGACAAAGTGCAAGTAGATAAATACGAACCGCTCTGGCGGGAACGTAAACGGCGTTTCCGTTCATTCTGGTTTCCGTCACGGTGTCCCATTGTGCTGTTTAGTCATGCTGGCCACATGCTGTCTGTCTGTGGACAAACGCCGGCTCCCTTGGCCTGAAAGCGAGATGAGCGCTGCAACCCCATAGTTGCCTTTGACTGGACTTAACCGTCCAGGCGTCCTTTACCTTTTTACCTTTACCTACATACTCGGATAGGGACCCAGGTGGCGCTGTGGGTTAAACCACAGAGCCTAGGGCTTGCTGATCAGAAGGTCGGCGGTTCGAATCCCTGCGACGGGGTGAGCTCCCGTTGTTCGGTCCCAGCTCCTGCCCACCTAGCAGTTCGAAAGCACGTCAAAGTGCAAGTAGATAAATACGAACAGCTCTGGCGGGAAGGTAAACGGCGTTTCCGTGCACTACTCTGGCTTGCCACAAGCAGCTTTGTCATGCTGGCCACATGACCCGGAAGCTGTACGCCGGCTCTCGGCCAATAAAGCGAGATGAGCGCCGCAACCGCAGAGTCGGACACGACTGGACCTAATGGTCAGGGGTCCCTTTACCTTTACCTTTAGGCTGAGATTGAGTGACTGGCCCAAGGTCACCCATGGCTCAGCGAGGATTTGAACCCTAGTCTCCCAGGCCTTTTCTGCCACTGTAATCATCACACCACACTGGCTCTCAGTTTATGACTCTCAGTTTAAATCCAGTTTGCAACATTTTCACGTCAGTTTGTGACTTTTTCAAAAATGAAAATTCATCAGCGTTTTAATGTGAGCTTCTCCCAACGAACTCGTGTTTGCATGCTGTTTCCACCAATATACACATTTTTGCCGAGCAATTTCCTCCAATGAAATACGTTCTTGTACATTACAGTCACTGATACATGTATTTTTATGGACACTTCAGCCTATTCATTTAAGCACCAGCTCCTTGGCTGGCACTGCAAAATTCGGGGTAGCGCACATTTGTAAAGGATTTTGGTCTGTGCATCGTTCGGAAGGCACAAATGAGCTTGAATTTAAATATGAACTATACTGAATTGCTCCCCCATTCCTAGTAACAGAGCATGGCGCTCCTGCTAGAGAAAAGCTGCCTTGAGAGAGAACCTGTCTGAATCCCGTGCAACAAGTGCGTAATAAGCCTTCGTTTATTTACTGAAAATAATAATATAATGGCTTAGGAAAGCCATCGGGCAAACTTTGGCCCGTCCCAATCACCTCACCGTCTCCATCACCTATGCCATTGAGATGGTAGAGATTGAGTCTATAGCTTGAGTGCATGTGTGCTGGTGTAAAGGACTTTTTAATGTTTTAATAACAAATATTACAAGATATCTTTCCTCATGCCCGTTGCCTGCTGAGCCATCACGCTGAGAGACCATATTTATGGCACTGTAAAGCACAATGAAGGCGGCAGTGCCGGGAATACTAATCGCCTAAAGTTTATTACGCCAAGCCTGAATGCTTCATTTTAATTGCATGGAAACATTTAATTTGTTAGATGGCGTGTCATGTAGCTTTCCTCAGGCACCAGTAACTTATAGCCACACTGGGGCAATCTACCAGACTAGGAGAGGTTATAAAATGAAATGGATATTTTTTGGCATCCTTTTTTCTTTTCTTTTTTACTTGACTTCATTTTCCTTTCTCTCTCTCTCTCTCTCTCTGTGTGTGTGTGTGTGCGTGCGTGCGTGTGTGTGTGTGTGTGTGTGTGTGTTTTGTGATTGCAAGACCTTCTGCTTTCTTGGGGTTATGAGACATTTCCTAGTAATGATAAGAGGTTAAGCAAAGCGGCATCTTTAACTTCAAGCATATTCCGTATAAAGAGCTTCCATGCTAAGCAAAAAATGCTAATGCAATTCTAGGCTTCGAAAACAGGAGTACAGTGTGCAGATCAAGGAAAGGAATAGTGGTGCTCAATTCTGCCTTGGGAGCACCCTACCCCGAGTCCAGTTTTGGGTACCATAGTTTAAGAAGGATGCTAACAAGTTGGAAAGTGTGCAGAGGATGGTGACCAAAATGACCAAGCGTTATGAGAAATGGTTAAGACAGTTGGGCATGTTTAGCTCCAGAGGGGAGGCCCCGAACCAGTAGCTTCAAGTTGCAAGAAAGGAGATTTCAACTAAACATTAGGAATAACTTACTGGTGGTCTTCTTCTTTTTTGGCGATTGCTCTTAGCTGAGTAAGATTGTCTTCCATAAAACATAGAATCATAGAATCCTAGAGTTGGAAGAGACCCCAAGGGCCATCCAGTCCAACCCCCTGCCAAGCAGGAAACACCATCAGAGCATTCCTGACAGGTGGCTGTCAAGCCTCTGCTTAAAGACCTCCAAAGAAGGAGACTCCACCACACACCTTGGCAGCAAATTCCACAGTCGAACAGCTCTTACTGTCAGGAAGTTCTTCCTAATGTTTAGGTGGAATCTTCTTTCTTGTAGTTTGAATCCATTGCTCCGTGTCCGCTTCTCTGGAGCAGCAGAAAACAACCTTTCTCCCTCCTCTAGATGACATCCTTTTATATATTTGAACATGGCTATCATATCACCCCTTAACCTTCTCTTCTCCAGGCTAAACATACCCAGCTCCCTAAGCCGTTCCTCATAAGGCATCGTTTCCAGGCCTTTGACCATTTTGGTTGCCCTCTTCTGGACACGTTCCAGCTTGTCAGTATCCTTCTTGAACTGTGGTGCCCAGAACTGGACACAGTATTCCAGGTGAGGTCTGACCAGAGCGGAATACAGTGGTACTATTACTTCCCTTGATCTAGATGCTATACTCCTATTGATGCAGCCCAGAATTGCATTGGCTTTTTTAGCTGCTGCATCAGACTGTTGACTAATGTCAAGTTTGTGGTCTACCAAGACTCCTAGATCCTTTTCACATGTACTGCTCTCAAACATGGTTTTAACAGTGAGTCCTTAAGTGATTGTGGAGACCAATTCTTGATCCACATGTTCTTCCATAGTGGGGACATAGGTCCAGTCAGGAGTTGATCATGGTAAGGGTTTGCCAAGCGTGCCTTCCTCTTAGCACGCTTCTTCCTTGCATCCTGAGTTCGAATGTCTTCAAAGCCCATGACACCTTTGGTAAAGGCTGTTCTCCAACTGGAGCGCTCGCAGGCCAGTGTTCCCCAGTTGTTGGTGTTTATACTACATTTTTTAAAGATTTGCCCTGAGAGTGTCTTTAAACCTCTTTTGTTGACCACCAGCATTTTACTTTCCATTTTTAAGTTCAGAATAGAGTAGTTGCTTTGGAAGACGATAGTCAGGCATCTGCACAACACGACCAGTCCAACGAAGTTGACGTTGAAGAATCATTGCTTTGACAATGGTGATCTTTGCTTCTTCCAGTACACTGGCATTAGTTCGCCTATCTTCCCAAGTGATGTGTAATTTCTTTCAGAAGACACCATTGATGGGATCTTTCAAGACGTTGGAGCTTTACTGATGGCAAGAGCTGTTTGACTGGGGGAGGTACTCCCTCAGGAAGTGATGGACACTCCTTCACTGGAGCTTTCTGGACAGAAGTTGGAAGGCCATCTGCCAGGGATTCTTTAGCTGTGATTTGTGCATTGCATGGGAGGGTTGGACTAGATGACCCTTGGGGTCCCTTCCAACTTTACAATTCTATAAGAACTTTGGGGCAGCTTTGATGCACATCTTGGATGTATCACTGTGCATCGAAGCTTATCTTCTGGTTTGAGAGGCTTCCTTTTTCTTATAGGAGCATTGGAAGCCGCCTTATGCTGTGTCAGAACATTGTTCCATCCAGCTCAGTATTGTCTACACCATGGGTAGGCAAACTAAGGCCCAGGGGCTGGATCCGGCCCAATAGCCTTCTAAATCCGGCCCTCAAATCAGTGTGTTTTTACATGAGTAGGATGTGTGCTTTTATTTAAAATGCATCTCTGGGTTATTTGTGGGGCATAGGAATTCGCTCATCCCCCCCGAAAAAAATATAGTCGGCCCCCCACAAGGTCTGAGGGACAGTGGACCGGCCCCCTGCTGAAAAAGTTTGCTGACCCCTGGTCTACACTCTACACTGACTGGCAGTAGCTCTACAGGGTTTCAGGCAGGAGTCTTTTCCTTCTCTACCTGGAGATGCCAGGTAAAGCCCAGACAGGTTAAGCCCTAACACATAGGGGAACTGTCCAGCACATTCAGCAATGTTAGCAGAAAACCAGAGGGGCAAGTGCTTAGCAGTAGATGAGGTGTCCTGGAGGCTATTAGCGCAAGGGACAGGTCCATGGATCTGTTGCACCAGCAGCTTCTGCAGATGTGGGCTTGAATGTGCGAGTAAAACTGAACCAAGGACCACAGACTCAGGATTATGGCTGGAATGAATGAAACATTTTTTTGACACACAGTGCTCAACTCAAGAACAGACGAGGATTAATATTGTTGGTCTACAATACAGGGACAGTAAAAACATCCACTCAAACAGCCCAGGAGGGAATAGTACAGAGATGAGGAAATAATAGCTAAAGAATGCTATAATAATAGCATTGACGGAGCAATTATGACAAGCAATTTGAATATGAATCCTAAGCCTTCATCTCCCTGGGAAAGAAAAAAAAACCCTCTCCTTTAAAGCATCACATAGCATCCTAAAATCCTTGTAAAATAGTCTAGCATTCTGAAATAATGAGCATAGCTAGCCAGCCAGTTGCAGCTGGTCGAACGATCCTTTCGTCTCTAGAACAGAAAGGGAGATGGAGGGTGGAAGAGGAGAAAGGAAAATCAAAAAGGAAGGAGAGCAGAGAAAAGTGAAAGTGTCAGAGAGGAAAGGACTTTGAACATCTGGACATCTCCTTCCAAACTGATCAGTCCTAGGACCAGATCTCTGGCTCCTTTGCATCGTTTCACTGCTAGAGATGGCCGCTGAGGACAATTCCACCTTTCCTACGTGCAGAGAATCTTTCCAGGGGAAAGTGCGACTGACATCCATGCTATCTGCTGTCACCCTCCACACACCGTCACTTTGACACATTTCATATCAGCATCTTCTTCAAAATGTTATGATTCCACCATCTGTTCTGACACCTGTTGACGATCCCTTCGGCCTCTTATCAGGCGAGGTGTTTTCCCCCTTATCACCACCTCATGCCGGCTGATGCTTTGCTTCAGCAAAAGGTCCAAGCGGCCTGTGCAGAGCGGGTCTCATCCACTGCTGCCATCCATTTAAGCCTGTAGTGTGGACACCAGGAAGTAGGGAGGACACAGAGCTCTCTCCTCCAGGCTGAGTATTCCTCGCATCTTTACCCCCAAACTAAACAGGGTTGGCTGGTGGAAATAAGAGGAAGGGGTGGGTGAATCCGTCCCTTTTTGGTTTCTCTCCTTTTCTCATTATTCCAGTCTTAAGTTCAGTTCCACACATTTCCACATCAATTTTCATTTCTATTTTTTAAAAGAAAGTCCTCATGAAAATTCATCAGCATTTTAGTGCAAATTTCTCCTAATATACAAAATTTGGCATGCAATTTTGTGTAATGTACAATGCCCATTTTTGAAAAGCAAATTTCTTCAAATGCAATGCATTTTTATGAATATATGCACACTTTACCCCAGCACAGTCGTACCTTGGTTCTCAAACGGAATCCATCACAGAAGTCTGTTCGACTTCCGAAAACATTTGGAAACCAAGGCGCGGCCTCCGATTGGCTGCAGGAGCTTCCTGCACATAGGCTGCGTCAGATGTTCGGCTTCCAAAAAACGTTCACAAACAAGAACACTCACTTCTGGACACTGAGGTCCAGCTCCTGAGGGCCCTCTGGTGGTTCCCTCACTGCAAGAAGTGAGGTTACAGGGAACCAGGCAGAGGGCCTTCTCGGTGGTGGCGCCCGCCCTGTGGAACGCCCTCTCATCAGATGCCAAGGAAATAAACAACTATCTGACTTTTAGAAGACATCTGAAGGCAGCCCTGTTTAGGGAAGTTTTTAATTTTTGATGTTTTCTCTTGTTTTTAATATTCTGTTGGGAGCTGCCCAGAGTGGCTGGGGAAACCCAGCCAGACGGGTGGGGTATAAATCATAAAATGTTGTTGTTGTTGTTGTTGTTGTTGTTGTTGTTGTTGTTGTTGCTGTTGTTGTTAAAGGAGGGGGGATTATTGGTTTGTTACTCCTTTTATATTAACTATGAATCTTGTGGTTTTTATATTGTAGTTTTGTGTGGCGGACTGCCCTGAGATTCGTGGATGAAGGGCGATAGACAAATTTAGTAAATAATAATAATAATAATAATAATAATAATAATAATAATAATGCTGTGGATGTGCCCTTAATCCAGGCATGCACATTTCACAAGTGATCTGGCAAATGTTCCATTTTGCCCTCAGGTAGTTGTATCCATGTTCCAGAACACTGATGCGAGAAACTGATCCAAGAACTGGGACCGCGCAAGCAGATGTAACATCGGCGGCAGCCCCTTTCGGCAGACAAGAGCTGGTAAATATCTTCCCGGAGCAGAGATTTGCTTGACGAGCAGAGATATGCCGGCAAGTAAGCGGGCAAAATCCCTGGCGAGTCTTGCGCTGTCTGCCAAGGCAGCCGAAGGAAGCCTTGAGTGACTCAGAGCAGGATCCCAGCACAAACAAAGTCTACCTTGGGGCTCTCGCAATCGTCTTTGTTTGCAAAATGTCACAGCCAAGGTTGCCATGCGGCCGGACCTCTTTCAGCCCATCAACATTCAGCAACAGCTCTTTGACAGAAGGCTGGTAGGAGGTTTCCGTCTGGCTGGAAATGGGGATGGAGGAGGAGGAGGAGCGATACAGCACTTTAGACACATTTTCCTCAATTGGAAAGGCGGAGAAAGAGCTCTCAGGGAACGCAGCAACGAGATGTTGCAGGCTGCACCAGCATGGTTCAAGGAGATGAATGCACAATGCCGGATATTCTGGGAAACCTGCGAAGATGGAGAAAGCGTTTCTGGATCCCTGGCTACTCCTCTTTGAACACGGAGGAAGTGTGATGCTTAAAACTGCACTGCTTCCAGGAACAGTTCCCTGCGTGTGTGCAATCACACACATGCTGAAAGATGATGATTCATTCACAGATTCGCTTGCAGTTCTTAGGATTATTGGCGGTTCTCACACCCAACATTAAAAATATATATTTGTGCTTCTTCTTTCAGTGTTGGCTCCTGCGGCGGCTACACATACAACGAACGAATACACAAGCAAATAAACGAGGCTCCAATTGTGTTGCTTTTTAAATCTAGTGCTAGACGTGCATATCTGGGACGTGCGTGGCACTATGGTCTAAACCACAAAGCCTTGGACTTGCCGATCAGAAGGTCGGCAGTTCGAATCCCTGCAACAGGGTGAGCTCCTGTTGTTCAGTCCCAGCTCCTGCCAACCTAGCAGTTCGAAAGCACGTCAAAGTGCAAGTAGATAAATAGGTTCCGCTCCGGTGGGAAGGTAAACAGCATTTTTGTGCGCTGCTCTGGTTTCGCCAGAAGCGGTTTAGTCATGGTGGCCACATGACCTGGAAAAAACTGTCTGCGGACAAACATTAGCTTCCTCGGCCAGTAAAGCGAGATGAGTGCCAAAACCCCAGAGTCGTTCGTGACTGGACTTAACTTCCAGGGGTCCTTTACCTTTACCTTTTTAGATGTGCGTTGCAGGGATGGGGAACCTGTGCCATTCAGATCTTGTTGGGCTACAACTCCCATCTCTGAGATGTAACATAAGCAGTCAAGTACAACACTTCCTGTTTGCCCAGAGTGGACACACAGTGGGGGTGTTACTCTAACCAGGAAACCTTCCTGTCACACCTGGTCTGGAGCATCCTCCCCCTGCATGTGACCAGGTAGATGGGCGTGACCCTGGGAAACTCCATAAAAGGGCCAGTCACGCAGCCATCTTCCTCTTGTTGCTCTTCTTCTTCACCATTTCTTTCTTGATGTATTTTGCTGTCTGCTGGCTCTCAGCCAGCAGCACATGGGCAAACTAAAGCCTGCCTTCAGGGAACCTACTGTGAACTGAATGTAAGTAAACTTCTTATCATTACTTTTAGAAGAAGACTGTTGTGTCTTTATTCTTTTTAAGAGGGAACAAAGGGGATTTACCAGGAACAACCCCAGTTTGGACAAGCCAGACTGGATTGCTATATACAGGGGAATGCACTCTGCTACTGACATCGTTCAGCCCGGACACTGAGGTCCAGCTCCGAGGGCCTTCTGGCGGTTCCCTCACTGCGAGAAGCAAAGCTACAGGGAACCAGGCAGAGGGCCTTCTCGGTGGCGGCGCCCACTCTGTGGAATGCCCTCCCATCAGATGTCAAGGAAATAAATAACTATCTAACTTTTAGAAGACATCAGAAGGCAGCCCTGTTTAGGGAGGTTTTTAATGTCTGATGTTTCATTGTATTTTAAATATTTTGTTGGAAGCCGCCTCAAGTGGCTGGGGAAACCCAGCCAGATGGGCGGGGTATAAATTAATAAATTATTATTATTATTAGGATGAGAAGTCGCCAAGAAAAATAAATAGATTTTTATGTAAATTGTATGTTATGTAAATCAATGTAAAATAATAAACATGCTTTAAAAAAAACCTTTGTCAGATGGACCAAGGGTTTGACTCAGTAGAAGGTATCTTTCTGTGTTCCTTTGTGGAGCTTAACCTGGGCTGTCTCCCTCCTGCTTTGGTGAGTTCAGCCCTTTCTGTCTGACTGTGAGAAGGCAGAACTGCCCAGTGCTTGTCTCTTTAAGAGCCCAGAGCTACAATTTTATCCTGAAAGTATTCTGCCCAGGTACATTTGCAGGGATACCTGGGCCTTTGGTGTGTGAGAGTTAAATTGAGACACACAGAGAGAAGGAGATCTCCACGTGAGGTGCATTTCAGGCAAATATTTGGCAGATCATCTCGTTTCCCTAAACGTACAGTGCAGTCTAATCACAAGCGAAATTGCTATGAATTAACATTTAAATGTCAAAAGGCAGCATACCAAAGGCGTTCTCCCCAGAACAGGGTGCCTTGCTAAGCTGGTTTCTGTTATTCTCATTTTGTTTTGTTAAATGCTTTTCGTGGAAGGGTAATGGAGATTCATTCCCCCACCCCACCTCCCTCTCCTGTTGCTGCATGAGCCAGGCATCATCCTGCAAACAGAGACAGCCCCCCTGAGGGTCTGTTTTTGCCCACCTGGGCAGCAGAGTGCAAGGGTGCGCCTCACCCTCATATGATGAAGGACTCAGTGCATTTAATTAAACCACTTACAGACTGCTCCCCCCAAGTGGCGTAGCATGGGGGGTGTCATAGGGGCAGTTGCTCCAGGTGCAAAATTGTTAGGGGTGTAAAATTTCAACACTTGGTGCTGATTTAATACAGCTGTGCACTTCCGTTGCTGTGGTTCGTTGAAAAGGGCTTCTCCATGCGAACCAGGAAGTGACCTCTCCAGACAATGGAATGACTCTTCTTTTCTTATCTCTGTGGCTGCAATCTCCTAGGCCAGGGGTCGGCAAACTTACCAAGCCTCGGGCCAGTGTCTCCACCGCCGATCGCATGGCGGGCCAGAGGGCGGGGGAGCGTGCGCCCATACACGTGCACACATGCTATTTCCGGCGCACTTCCGGGTCGGAGGAGCACTGGAAATAGCTTGTGCGCATGTGCATGGGCCTCCTCCGACCCGGATATGCACCGGAAACAGCTTGTGCGCATGCACACATGCTATTTCTGGTGCTCCTTTGACCTGGAATTGGGCAGCTGCGCCGCACCATGCTGCGCCATGCCGCGCCGCTAAGAGTGGGCAGCGTGGTGGCGGGGGTTGCCGGGGGCCGGATAAATGAGCCCCTCGGTCCGTATCCGGCCCTCAGGCTGTAGTTTGGAGACCCCTGTCCTAGGCGACACGTATCCCGTTAGGCAGTTGAATGCGTATGCGTACTCTGTCCGTTTCCCTCCCATCCCCAATCTGCGTGGCCCTGGGCACTGGCAACCCATGCTATACCACTGCACCCCCCTTATAAATCTCAAAAAATAAACTAGTCTATGTGCTGTGTTAAGAAGTTCCTTCTTTTATCCGTCCTGAATCTTCCAACATTCAACTTCATTGGAGGTCCATGAATTATCATGTGTTTCTCAAATAGTCAGACTTTATTCAGTAATGCATTACAGGACAGAGTCTAGAGAGTCTGCAAGAGCTTTGCATTAGGGCATACACTATATAGACAGAATATATGACATCTTGGCTGTTCCATCCTCTCAACCATCTTCTCTCACCCCATCGCCCCACCATCTCTCATTCAACCAAAGTCCTTGGAAACACTCAACCTAATTCTCTATCTGTGTGCGCAGAGCCCTCCTGGAGTTGATTTTCACTTTAACATTCAGCTGTTAGGCTCCTACCACCTTTGTGGTCAGGCTGTATTCTTGCATACCTGATGCTGGCCTCACTGATAATGGACCTAACATTATCAGCTCCAAAGTTAAACTTCAAGTGCTTTAACCGTGTTGAAATATCATGATTGTCTGGGCAGGCAGAGATACCACTATTGTCTAAATTCCACAGAACGCCATTCATCTTAATATGGAAATCAAAAACTGAACTTAGATCTCTTGGGAGCAAATTTGCTTCAGCTCTTGCCCCTGCCCATTATCAAGGAAAGGGAGGTGGAGAACTAGTCAAAGAGACAATGTTGAGGACTAGAAACTTAAATCGGCTGCGGAGGATGACTGAGGAAAGCGAGCCTTCCATATTTTCATTTGGAAACCTTTCCTTCGACTAATGCCCTTTTCCTTTGATAGACGGCATAGATAGCAAGGCTCCCCCTATCTGTTACAGGACATAAAAGTCCTCTGTAGAGTCCACCTGGCTTGCTTGATCGAAAGAGGCAATTTCAGCTGGAGCTGAAAGCTCTTTCCTGAATCAGTGACTCACGATGTCCTATAAAACGCACACTAAAATGTCATAATGACCTATAGCTATTATTCCTTCCCTAAATTTTACTGGGGGGGAAGGGGGTGGGGTCTGAAGAAGCTGCTTTGGAGGGCTTGTCCTGCAGATCTTTGTTTACTCTCATACATTATGGGAAGCGGCGTGGGAGCTGTTTGACCGTGGCTTCACCCCGTGGCACTGCCACAGCATTTAAAAGACCCAGCATCATGTGGCCAAGACAGGGGGACAAGGGAGGTTCTGATTTTGCAGAGCCTCTCCATCCCATCATTTGTCACGGGCTCAGAGCAAGGATGCACAGGAGCCTCAGAGGCACAGAAGTCGAAGCTGACAGGCTACAGACAGCTGTCAATCATCTCATTTCTACATGTCTCCATAGTTGATCTACTGAGGTTGAGAGGATATTTTGCTTAGCTGCTCCCTGTGTTTTACACCGTGGGATTCCCTTTGTATTTCTGCAGCTGATTTTTGCATGCAGCGTTTATTTTGATGCTAAAGAGGATGATCTGTTGAATTGCTATTTGCATTTTTACAAAATGTGGAATTTTTATTTTTTATTTAGCATATGTCTTATATTTAGGATCCTTAAACTGCTTAGAGATTTGTTAAAACAGAAGGTGTATATTAATTTCCCAAATACTAATATTAGTGCTGCTAATGACAACAATATAAGCAGACTGGAGTCAGGGCTATGTGAATCTTTGTATATTTCTATAACAGGCCCATGGGTATAATTAAACACACACATGCGGTACTTTCAAATGAACTGCAAGCTATTTATAGCTAACCACGTTAGGCTGTCATGCAGTGATATCATCTGTCACTCAAGTAGCATCATTCAGAGAACACCTGCAAAAGAAACTACCTGTCTGGAGAAGCCCGCGGTACTAGCGAACATTTGACTCTCCACTTTCCTAAGTGCCTCTGGCCCTGGTTCAAAAAGCTGGTTGGCTGGCTGTTATTTCCTGCTTATCCCTTTAGGATGCAAAAAAATGTAGGACCTTGGTCCTTTCCCAGAAACTACTCGCATTTATTATAAAGAGGCAGAGATAACACAGAGAGTTTTAGATACGTTTTCCATTCACAATTTACATTCAATATATCTGGGACTTGCCTTTCTCTGTCATCACATGAGATGCCAGCCTCAGTTTCTGTAGACTGGTAAATTGGGGGGGGGGGCGGGGGAGCAGAGGAAGCTGCACTCTTGACAGCTGAGGAATTGAGAGCAAATTCAATTGGTCCGTAATGCAAGATCATCTCGGAAACTGGAGAATGTCTAATAGGTGGCTGAAGGCAGACTCAGGGCGCGGGGCGGCTGGGTGTGTGTTGGTGTCAGCCTCTGGGAAGCGAGATGAAAGAAGCAGCCAAACCTGGAAATTGGCCAGCTCTCACTGGGGTCTTAACCGCAATCAGGGGCACAATAGGTTAAGTAAAGGTAAAAGGTAAAGGACCCCTGGATGGTTAAGTCCAGTCAAAGCAACTGTGGGATACGGCGCTCATCTCGCTTTTCAGGCCAAGGGAGCCAGCGTTTGTCCACAGACAGCTTTCCATGTCATGTGGCCAGCAGGACTAAACCGCTTCTGGCACAACGGGACACCGTGACGGAAACCAGAGTGCATGGAAACGCTGTTTACCTTTCCACCATAGCAGTACCTATTTATCTACTTACGCTGGTGTGCTTTCGAACTGCTAGGTTGGCAGGAGCTGGGACAGAGCAACGGGAGCTCAACCCACCATGCGGATTCGAACCACTGACCTTCTGATCAGTGAGTCCAAGAGGCTCAGTGGCTTAGAACTTTAGTACGTGTAGCTAGTGGACAGGTCCATTTCCAGAGGAGGATTTAGGGGAGCACGACTGGTTCAGTTCAGTCGCACTGGGCACAGAGCCCCGGGGGTGCCACTGAGGATGGCACAACTATGATTGAGAATGGAGCATTAGAGGCCGGGGGTGCCAAATTTTGGCATTGCACAGGGCACCACTGAAACTTGAGACCCCAAGGTCTGCCACTGCCATTTCCTTGTTTGTAATAATTGTCTACGAGTGTGTCATACCAGAAAGTGATGGCTCCAGGATTTTGGCAGCCTTTGTGCATAGCACACCTAGAGATTCCTCCCTCATACCAAAAGAATAGATGAAACATGCATGGTGGAATTGAGAAGTCTCTCTTGCTGGGTTTGATTTTCTTGGATACTTTATGTCAGTGGTTCCCAAACTGGGTGGTAATGCCCTTGGTAAGTGTAAAGGTAAAGGAACCCCTGACCATTAGGTCCAGTCACGGATGACTCTGGGGTTGTGGCACTCATCTCACTTTATTGACCGAGAGCTGGTGTATAGCTTCCGGGTCATGTGGAAATGACACTAAAAGAGAGATTTAAACACCCACCACCACTTCCCTGGTCTTCAAGGCAGCCACGTGGAGCTGCAAATTAGTAAACACAACCATTTCCCCGCCCCCCCAAACCAAATATGCATTTATTCGTTTTCTGGGTTCCTGAAACATCTGCCAATCAATTTCAGTGGGTGGCCCCAAGTCCTAGCCTTATGTACCAAAGCCTAACGCTTTTTTCTTTGAATCCCTGATATAAAGCAATTATGAGTATGGGGTGTTGGTGGTGGTCAGTGTGTATGAAACCCTGGGCCATAGCTGTCAACCTTCCCTTTTTTGGCGGGAAATTCCCTTATTCCAGCGCCGTTTGTCGCCGTTTCCCTTTTTTGGCGGGAAATTCCCTTATTCCAACGCCGTTTTCCGCTGCTATCCAGGATTGTTAGATATCCTTTAAATTTCCCGGATTTCAAAGGAAGCAGCTCCTCTTCCTCCCTGCTGGCCAGGGAGGCTCCTCAGCTGCGTTGCTCGGCTGCGTTGCTCACCAACAGTTACAGAGAATAGGATGTCATTAGACAACAGCACTGTTTGTGCTTTGCTTGCATGTAAAATCAACCACTCTGGCCCAGCCCATAAATACACTCCTTCCAAAAGAGTGTTAAAGGATGCAAAGTCTGCAACACGTTTGTATAATAAGTCATTAATGGATGCCAGAGAGCCAAAAGAGTGAACCTGATCAATCCCCCCATGAAGAATTGACGCTTTTGAATTGTGGTGCTGGAGTCCCGTGGAGTGCAAGAAGATCAAACCGATCCATTCTGAAGGACATCGGCCCTGGCTGCTCACCGGAAGGACAGATACTGAAGCATCGCATGAGAAGAGAAGACTCCCTGGAAAAGAGACCCTGAGGTGGGGAAAGATGATGGTGTGTAGCCTGGTGTAAATTAATTTGTAGCCTGGGGGGATTACCACGGCATGGACTGTCCCGGAGAACCATAGACTGTCCCCGGGACAGGTGAGGCTGCTGATCCCTTATTTTCAAATCCAAAAGTTGACAGCTATGCCCTGGGACCCTTGCAAACAGAGGCGTAGCAAGCCCAGGTGGTACCCGGGGCGGAATTTTTTTTGTCACCCCCCACCACTTTAATTTTAAAAAAATTTAAAAAAATTAAAAAGTGTCACCCCCCTCTGATGGTGTCACTTTGCGAGGTGTGTGGGGTTGTGTGTGTGTGTGTGTGTCTATTATCTCTTTTTTTCAATGAAGTTAAAATTTTTAAAAAAATGTTTTTTTAAAAAATATTTTTATTTTTTTTAAAAAAAGTGTCACCCCCCTCTGGGGTGGAACCCGGGGCGGACCGCCCCCCCGCCCCACCTTGCTACGCCCCTGCTTGCAAAGCTGTGATGTGGGACCTGTGAGGCTGAAATGTTTGAGCTGGAACCTGGTGAACAGGTCAGGCTAGTCCATTAGCCGCTCAGCCAAGCACCAACACCTGCAAGTTTAAAAAGTCAGCTCTGTTGCTGTAGAAACCAATGGATGGGCTTTTCCCCACCCGTCTTCACCTGGCTGGCAGGGAGTGAGCAGGGAGTCAGCTGATGCTGGAAGCTGGTTAATGCTCTTGGCTGTGTCTGAAGCTTTGAATCGAGGTATCCCCTGGAAGCCTGATGGGTTGTTCATGCTGTGAGTCCTTTCATTCTGTGCTCAGTTTGTATCTGCAGCCCTTTCAACCTATGCTCAGTTTGCATCAACCGTACGATCTGCAGTACGACTGCAGGGGTTCGCTTCCAAGGGCACATGTCCACAAAAACACCTATTCTTGAAACGCTCCTTTGCAACTGCCGTGCTTTTAAGTTCTCTGCCTTGCTCACTGGGGACGGCTCATTCAGTGTGCTGGCTCTGGGACGCTCTCACAAGATCTCGTGGGGCTGTCTGAATTCTTGTGCGATCCCGCAGAGCTGCCCCCAGTCAGAGGCGTAGCAAGCCCAGGTGGTACCCGGGGTGGAATTTTTTTTGTCACCCCCCACCACTTTAATTTTAAAAAAATTAAAAAATTTTTAAAAGTGTCACCCCCCTCTGATGGTGCCACTTTGCGAGGTGTGGGGGTTTTGTGTGTGTGTGTGTGTCTATTATCTCTTTTTTTTCAATAAAGTTAAAATAAAATAAAAATAAATAATAATAATAATAATGTAAAAAAATAAAAATAAAAAGTGCCACCCCCCTCTGATGGTGCCACTTTGTGAGGTGTGGGGGTTTTGTGTGTGTGTGTCTATTATCTCTTTTTTTTCAATAAAGTTAAAATAATAAAAAATAATAAAAAATGATAAAAATTTAAAAAATTATAAAAAATTAAAAAGTGTCACCCCCCCTCTGATGGTGCCACTTTGTGAGGTGTGGGGGGTTGTGTGTGTGTCTATTATCTCTTTTTTTCAATGAAGTTAAAATTAAAAAAAAAATTAAAAATAATCAAAAATTTTTTTAAAAAAAGTGTCACCCCCCTCTGGGGTGGAACCCGGGGCGGCCCGCCCCCCTCCCCCTTGCTATGCCCCTGCCCCCAGTTGCTTCCAGAGCTGGCTCACGGAGAGGGCTTTGCCTGGTAATCAGGGCAGAAAGCTCAAAAGCTCTTTTTGCACTGGGGAAAACTTGTGTGCATTTAATTCGCGCAATTTCAACCAGCCTGCCTTCAGCCATGCAAGTTAAATGTGCTTAAGATACAATCATACAGTGTGTGTCCCAATAAATCCATATTTCCTAAAGACATCACAGGTTCCACTGACTGTCATTGCAAAGGAAACGGAACCCTCAGTAAAAGCCCCAAATCCCTGAAGTCTTGCCATTCAGAGATTGAGCACGTAAATACTTTTTTAAAATAAAAATAAAAAATGGAAGTTGATTTTTTTTTTGGGGGGGAGTATTTCGTGAAGACGGGGTTTCAATGAATATCTAAGGGAGCTTCTGTTTCTCAGCAAAACCTTGCCGACATCTCTAAGACACAGATGCAACACTTCCGTTGTGGAAATACAGGAACTCTGGGCTTTGCCGAGGCACGGTTGGTATCAACGACAAAAGACAATTTGGGTCTTATGATTTATGTCATAGTGTAAACCAAAGAGTTTCCGAATTACCAGTCTACTTTACTCTCTGACACTCCTCCATCCCCTTCTTCCCCATTTACAGACACATACATCTTAATGACTTTTACGCCATCAATTTTTGGATGGCACTTTTATTTTTAGTGAACACCCAGTAAATTTTTTCATGGGATTGGCAAGTTGAAAGGAAGAGGAGGGGGAGGGGTGGGGATGTCACTGAGAAGGAACAACAAGGGCAGAATCCACTGGTGGACAAGTGGAATGGGGGACAGATCAACTAAATCAGCGCCTTCAAAAATTATCATAATATCCAAGCCACTGGTCCTTATGGGGTAGCCTCTTGTCTTTTGAGTAGAAGAAAAAATAGAGCTTCTACATAAGATCTGGGGCAACAGTTGTGATTGGCTGGTGATAGAATACTGGACAATTTCTGAGCACTTAGAGAATCATGGAACCGTAGAATTGGAAGGGACCCAATGGTCATCTAGTCCAACCTTCTGTATTGCAGGAATATTTTGCCCAACATGGGGCACGAACCCATGGCCCTCAAATTCAAAGTCTCACGTTCTACTGACTGTTGTTCCTAGATTGACTAGGAGTTGCCTGGTGTTGCTGAACCTCCACAAAGCTGATGAAATAAATCCTGTTGCTTCTCATCTCTCTCCCACTGAGGAAGTCCGTTGGAATGGCCGCCTGCTGGTGACAGTTGAGGGGAGAGGAAGTCTGGTGGAATAATCAGCCTCTGAGTACCTGTTTCTGGGAATCACAGTTGGGGAGGAGCATTATTGCACCCAGGTTCAGCTTGTAGGTTTCTTGTGGGCATCCGGTTGGCCACGATGAGAACTATAGGCCTACTAGCTAGACTATCATAGAACTGCAGCATTGGAAGGGTCCCATCCCAAGGGTCATCTTAGTCCAAGCCTCTGCAATGCAGGAATCACAGCTAAAGAATCCATGACAGATGGCCATCCAAACACTTCATGAAAACCTCAGACGAAGGAGAGTCCACAACCTTATACCACCAAGAGTCCCTTACACCATCAAACAGCTCTTACCATCAGAAAGTTCTTCCTAATGTTTAGTCAGAATCTCCTTTTATGTAATTTGAATCCATTGCTTCAGGTCCTCCCCCCTGGTGCAGGAGAAAATAAGCTTGCTCCATTTCCCCATGTGACAGCCCTTCAGATATTAAAAGATGACTATCATACCCACCTGTCAGTCTCCTCTTCTTCAGGCTAGACCTACCCAGCTCCTTCAACCGTTCCTCATAAGGCTTGGCTTCTAGACCCTTGATCATCTTGGTTGCCCTCCTCTGCACACCTGCCAGCTTGTCAATATCCTCCTTAAACTGTGGTGTCCAGAACTGGACACAGGATTTCAGGATCTGACCAAGGCAGAATAGAGTGGTACTACGACTTCCATTGATTCTTCTGTTGATGCAGTCTAGAATCATATTATGGCCTGATCCAGCAAGACTCTTCTTATTCTCTTAATTTGTAGTTACAGGTAGGTAGCCATGTTGGTCTGCCGTAGACGAAACAAAATAAAAAAAATCCTTCCAGTAGCACCTTAGAGACCAACTAAGTTTGTTCTTGGTATAAGCTTTCGTGTGCATGTAGACTTCTTCAGATCTTCAGTACTGGAAGGAATTTTTTTATTTTTTATTTTAATTTGTACTGCAACAGGACATTTATTGTTCAAAAGTAGACTAGCATTGCTGAGGCTTCACACTTCAGGCAGGTTCCCTGGTCTAGAACCCAATGCAGTTGTCCCCAAGCCCAGCTGCATCTCTCGAGGGAGAGGGGAGCTGAATTTGAAGCTGGCCACGTCAACGGCACTCCAAGCAAGGGTTAAACGGGAGATAAAGAAGAGACCTCCATCTCTCCCCCCCCACCCCGTCCCTCTGTTGACAGCCGCTTAGTGCTGCTGGAAAGGGGGGTGGGCACAGAAGTGGAGCGGGCAATTGAGATGTGGGAACATTAGCCGCATCGAGCGAGTGACCCATGACGGCATGGCGGAGGCCTGCCTTTTGTCCCGCTCTGCCAAATATTTCTTTTGGGAGTGAAATGCGCAGGAAACGTACTTCCAAATGATCGCTGTTGAGAATAGGATGGGCTGAGGGGGAAAAGGAAGGCATTGTAGGTGGAGAGCAAATTACCTGGGCAATTCATCGCGCAATTTCAAGGATGTGCTGCAGGGATAATATATTCTGAGTGGTGAGAAATTTCGTTTAATTCTCTCTCTCTCTCTCTCTCTCTCTCTCTCTCTCTCTCTCTCTCTCTGGAGTGTCTTCCCCACTATTTTGATTCACACCCTCTTCCACCTCTCTCCCTCCCCATCTTACCTTCTTCTCCTTGACTGACTTGTAGCCTGGTCTGCCTGTGGATGTACGCCAAGAGCCAAAAGGAACGGCTACCCCAAACCCTCCTCTACAAATGTCAATGTCTAATCCTCCTCCAGATATTGCTGGCGTGCCGAATATTCTTCACAAGGTTGGCGCTTCCTAGGTGACATCCATTTCATCTAGAAGCCAGGGTGATGGAGGCAGGGTGGCGTCGTGGTGACAGTGTTGGACTGGGACCTGGGAGAGACCAGGGTTCAAATCCCCACTCGGCCACGAAGCTTTCACTGGGTGACCGTGGGCCAGTTGCTACGTCTCAGCCTAACCTGCCTTCCAGAGTTGTTGTGGGGATGAAACGAAGAGAGGGAGAACCATGTACATCTATAACCACCTTTGTGCTCTTGTGGCCTCCAACGTTGCCCCAGTGATAAGATCATAGAATCCTAGAATCCTAGAGTTGGAAGAGACCACAAGGGCCATCCAGTCCAACCCCCTGCCAAGCAGGAAACACCATCAAAGCATTCCTGACAGGTGGCTGTCAAGCCTCTGCTTAAAGACCTCCAAAGAAGGAGACTCCACCACCCTCCTTGGCAGCAAATTCCACTGTCGAACAGCTCTTACTGTCAGGAAGTTCTTCCTAATGTTTAGGTGGAATCTTCTTTCTTGTAGTTTGAATCCATTGCTCCGTGTCCGCTTCTCTGGAGCAGCAGAAAACAACCTTTCTCCCTCCTCTATATGACATCCTTTTATATATTTGAACATGGCTATCATATCACCCCTTAACCTTCTCTTCTCCAGGCTAAACATACCCAGCTCCCTAAGCCGTTCCTCATAAGGCATCGTTTCCAGGCCTTTGACCATTTTGGTTGCCCTCCAACCAAGATGTTGCGGACTTTCACTTCCCTGATGGAACCTGCAGAGTCAACATTCTATCGCAATATCTCAAGGTCTGCCTCTCCCCATGTGAACCACTCTAGACAGATCCTGAGATCATTCAACTCAACTCAACTCAACAACTTTATTGGCATATATAAAAGGGGGACATACAAACCATCTATTTATATAATATTTCTATATAATATGATATTTCTGAAAGCATGCAACAAACAGAAAAAAGATAAAAAAGATCCTCATTAGTCACTATTGGACAGGCTAGATATACTGACCTTAATTTCAAAAACCCTAGTCAGATATTGAGCCATAGCTCTAGTGCGGGCAGAGGAATCATCCCTCAGCAGGAACTGGATCGTAAGTTGGTTATTGAAAAGGGCACTAGGCCACATTGAGGGCATTGAAGGGCCAAATCGGAAGATATTAGAGAGGGGGAGATCATTCTCTAAGGCCCTTCTTCACGTGCCTCCTCCATGAGAGACCAAGAGGACAGCAATACAAGAACGGACTTTTTCTGCAGTGGCTCCCCATTAGTTTGGGTGCTCTCCCCAGGGAGGCTCACCTGGTTCCTTCATTACATAACTTTAGGCATCTGCTGACAATGTTCCTCTTCTCCTAGGTCTTCAGCTGATTGAATAATCTTTGGCCTTTTAAGCTGTTTCATATGTTGTTACGCTCTGTGTTTTCGTGTTTGTGTACTGTAAACACCCTGTGCACCTTGAATGGAGGGTGCGTAGAAATTCAACAAGTAAGTAAATACAGGGGTACCTCGGTTTATGAACTTAATCTGCTCTGGAAGTCCGTTCTTCAACCAAAACCGTTCTTAAACCGAGGCGCGCTTTCTCTAATGAGGCCTCCCGCCGCCGGTGCCCTTCCACCGTTCAGATTCCGTTCTTAGACCGAGGTAAAGTTCACAAACTGGGACACTATTTCTGGTTTTGCGGAGTTTGTAAACCGAATCGTTCCGAAGCCGGACTGTTCTTAAACCGAGGTACCACTGTAAATCACATTGCTGGCAGACATCCTGCCCCTGGGGGAAAAAAACCTTTTATGAATGTTTATGAACATTCCATCACAGCAGAATAGTGCAGGAGCTGTTCACCAACAACAGATGGACTGTAAGCCACTTTGCACGTTAGCGGTAATCAGGCAGGGTTTCGGAATCCCGGTGTGTCAGCTCCTGTTGCCCAAAATGCTAAATATTTTGTGACTCTGTGAAAGTAGCTGAAACTCTTTTTCTCTGCAACCACCTTTGCTCTTTCTGTAGCTAAGAATAGGCCGCATTTCCATTCCGCTTGGCTAGGAGGTACCCACAAGCTCACATGTTCTTTACTCTTAGAAAGGAAAGAAAAGACTTCTCTCATGAATAGCTAATTACTTACCTGTTTCTGATCTCAAATTCAAATTCAGAAACTCACTGAACTGAGAAGGATTAGAGAGGCATCAATATTAGAATCCTAAGCAAAGCCATGATGGGCGGAGGGTTCCGTGCCCCCAAATTTGAAAGCCTGTGAAATGGGGGCATGAGATTGGCCGCCTGAACGGATGCCAATAATTCTTCCACACCTTGGGTTTTGCTTAAAGTAAAATGTCCCGGTGAATTTGGAGGATCCTGCCTGGGTAGAGCAGTCAATGAGTTTCAAGGGGTGCCCCAGAGGTTTTAATAATCAGCAACCCAATTTCTTGATGTGGATGGATGGAGGGAAGAATTTGCATTTCCTGACCTGAGGACCGCATGTGCTAGGAGCATTGGCTGTTGGTGCAATTTGGAAAAATGGGTGAAATTACACTAAGCGCTTGGTCCACATCTTCAGCAGCCCGCCCCCAACATCTGGATCCTGTTTCAAGTTAGCACACCACCTGCACAGTCCAAGGCTAAATGCCTGGAGCAGGGCTCACCCGCCTCCCTTTCTTCAAGGAATGTGTGCATGTGCAGAAGTTGGTAATATACCAAAGCTGCGTTCAGCAGCCTTGGCACAAGTGTTTTGCTCAGTGCAAGCTATCAGTGGAGAAGCTGGAGGTTACATGGTGTATGGTTCAGAATAGCATGGAGCTAGCATGGTAAACTGCAAGTGGATCTCTCTATATACTTGTGATGGCCTGGGATTCAGACTCAGATGCTGAACCT
Organism: Darevskia armeniaca; assembly: GCA_034641395.1. Lineage (NCBI taxonomy): Eukaryota > Metazoa > Chordata > Lepidosauria > Squamata > Lacertidae > Darevskia > Darevskia armeniaca. The sequence continues at coordinate 516,229 of JAWWNF010000828.1, read as the reverse complement.
GAGGGACCCCAGCCTGCACAGGATTTCCCGCCTCCAGAATCAGCAGAGCCAGGGCTGGGGCCTGAGTCTGAAGGGTCCTCACCTGTGCTGGATCCTCAGGTGCAGGCATCTGCTGAGTCTGCTCTGGCTCCTGATGGGATGGAGGACCCATTGCCTGCAGGTGCTCCACTCCCAGCTCTGTCAGGGGAAGCTGAGGTTGCCTCTGGGTCTGGTAACCCTCCAGCCTCTCCTGAGCTGCAGAGGCGAAGGGCAGAGAGGCGAAGGGAACTGAGTTCCCGCAGGAGGAGTGCTCGCCTCCAAGCCAGGAGAGGCGAGTCACCAGAGGATCGGGGCCGTCCTATGCCTCAGGGCCGATAAAAGCCACCCAGCCCCAAGTTGCAGGAGCAACATTGTTGGTGACCAGTTCCTGCCAGTGTTCCTGCTTGAAACCTGTCCTGCTTTCCTGCTGAGCTCCTGACCCACCCTGGTTCCCTGCTTGCCTACCTGTTCCTGACTTTGCCTGACTCCCTGCCCTGCACCCAGCTTCAGTTACTACGGACTGCTTTTATGTTGCACCTCTGACCACGGACCGGACTTGGACCTCGCCTTTTGGGTAACCCACGGGACCAGCACAATACTTGTGTCTAAACAAGCTTTACTTCTAAGACCAGAAGAACTAAAGTACACTGGATTGATTCATGGTGTACCAGCATCTCTTAAAGTTTAGGCAGCTAGTGTGTTTATGCTTGTCTTGTGCCATGAGCCAAAAACTCTAAACTGAGCAGAGTGGGGAAGGAATTTTGTGAGTCAAGGACCCGCCACCAGCTGAAGATAAGAATGACACAGGACACACTGTATTTTGGGTTAATGGGCTAAAAAAAAGGCCACAACTTTTATTGGTTACAGCATGTGAGTGGTATTGGCTTAGGCATCTGACGAAATCTGAAGGCGCATTGAGGGGGCAGCGCTTCCGCGGCCGCATAAGAGCGGCTAAACCCTGCCCCCCCCAGCCAGTCTGATTGGCTGACCGCTGGGGGCGCGGCGCGGCAGCCGTGGCAACCGATGCAGGGGGCAGGCACGCCCCCCCTGCCAAAGCAGGAACCGGCTCCCGCTCACAACTCCTCCCCTCTGTGAGGAGGAGAGGCTTTTCTTAACCAGGAACTCTCGAAAAGGCTGGGTGTTGGAAAGCAGGAAAATTCTGATGGAAGAAGAAGAAGAGTTTGGATTTGATATCCCGCTTTTTCACTACCCGAAGGAGTCTCAAAGCGGCTCACAATCTCCTTTCCCTTCCTCCCCCACAACAAACACTCTGTGAGGTGAGTGGGGCTGAGAGACTTCAGAGAAGTGTGACTAGCCCAAGGTCACCCGGCAGCTGCATGGGGAGGAGCGGAGACACGAACCCGGTTCACCAGATTACGAGTCTACCGCTCTTAACCACTACACCACACTGGCTCTGGAACGCTGGAACCATTTTTGCACAAGTCCGGTCACCTTTCCTGGTGGGCGGCATTGCAGACAGGCTTCCGGGATCCAACTGTGATCTGGCAGAGGGGGCGGAGAGTGGACGCCCCCAGCTGTGTTGTCCTGGCCGCATCACCGGCACTGACCAATCAGCACCGGGAAGGGGTGTGGCGGTGGGAATTTTAACCACGGCCTGGCCGGGCGGCACCTCCTCTCTCACCCTTTCACCGCATCTCCTGACCCACCCACCTGCCCTCAGGGTGATCAGGTGGCAGATATTTTGGGGGGTTCGCACAATGCGCTCCCTGTGAAGAGGGTGGTGGTAGTGGAAGGTGCATCACCACAAACCTGGTGAATACTGGCCCCGTTTTTTTCTAGAAAAAAGGCACTGCTCATATGCAGGGCCGGCGCGTCCATTAAGGCAAACTAGGCAGTTGCCTAGGGCGCCAAAATGGAGGGGGCACTGGCCAGCCTGCCCCTCGCCGCCTGGTGCCGCCCCAACCAGCGGCGAAAACCGCGGCGGCGCGGGGCACCCGGCCGGGCAGGGGCAGGGCACCGTACGTCATGCGCAATGATGTCATGTGGCCCGCCCCCTTGCCTAGGGTGCCAAAATCCCTAGCACCGGTCCTGCTCATATGTATTTATTTACCAACACCTAAGTGATGGATGGGGAACCTCAGGTATCGGTTGTCCTGGTGTCTCTGGCCTGTGGGATTCTCCCCAAGCCACACACCCACACATAGGCCAGGCCAAGGGGGTTCTCAGACACTTATAATGGAGAAAGTGCTTCTGTATATATCATTATGTATCATTTCCCAGAATGCTTTTATTACCTTACAAGACCACCACAAATGATAAAAGGTACGTTCTCTCTCTCTTTTTTTACATTTCCAGCAGATATAATGAGTTTACAAAATGTTCAAATTAATTTTTATGAAAAAACCCATAGGCTTTTCTATTAGGAATTGTAGGTGCTGATATTCCAAGGGAGCAGAAAATACTTTTTATGTACGCGACGACAGCCGCACAGATGCTACTAGCCCAGAGATGGAAAGAAGATAAAGTCCCTACCAGAGAAGAATGGCAAATTATACTGTTGGACCAAGGTGAAACTAACCGGAAAGCTCAGGAACCAGGAAGACCAAACCTTTAGCAAAGAATGGGGGAAATTTATAATTTATCTTCAAGACCATTGTAAGCAGATGAAAATATTAGCAGGACTGCAATAACACTTGGAAGTACTATGGAGGTAATGGAGTTATATAACATGTGGACTATTGAAAAAGATGCAGTAAAAAAGGTTTATAATAGGACCCATGGAGGGGAAGGTGCGAAGTCCAGAGATTCAGAGGAATCTTTAAATGTGGATATGTATGGTTCTATTGTTACAATTTTATATTTGTAAAATCAAATATTTTTTAAAAAAGAGAAAGTGCTTCTTTATGCAATGCATAAACTACGGAACTCCCTGCCACAGGAGGCAGTGGTGGCCACCAAGCTAGATGGCTTTAAAGAGGATTAGACCATTCACGGAGGAGAGGACTATTGAGGCCCACAAGCCATGATGGCTCTGCTCAGCTAGAGGCAGCAATGTTTCTGCATACTAATTACTGGAAACCACAGGAGGGGAGAGTGCTGCTCATGCGTTCGAATCCTGCTTGCGGGTTTCCCACAGTATCTTTTTGGCCACGGTGAGCACAGGTGAGCTAGGTTGAATGGGCCACAGGCCTGATCCAGCAGCGCTCTTATGCTCACACTTTCCTGGAAGGAGGATGGAGAGATCTGTGGTGTTTGTGTGTTGCAGTAGAACCCCCATGACTTCCTCATGCCTGGAATGTAGCCTACTGCAGACACAGGCATTACCTTGCCCACTTTTGCATATGGCCCCTCCCACCACTGCTATGTGGCCCTCAGGAGGCCGACTATGAGGAAATGTGACCCCCGGGCTGCAAAGACTCCCGACTTCTGAATAGCGCAAACAACAGAACTCGATTAACCAGCCTATCTTCCTGGCTCGCTTTGGGGACGGTCAGAAAACTGAGGCCACTGCAATGTTTCTAGCAGACAGAAGGAGAAAGAAAGGAGGGAAGGGAGGGAGATAGAGGGTGATGCCTGCCCGGGAGTGGTGCTGTGAAGATATCCTTGAATAGCTATAATTGCATGCAGCTGGCAGTAAAGCCAGGTTGCTGGACATCTCTCGCTTTCCTGCGGAGAATCGTGCCATGCATGGGAAACGGCAAGTGCCCCTTGCCCATCTTTGTCTCACACAGTGTACATCTGGATCCGGAGACATTCCCAAAGGCTTTATCTCCCGGAATAAAAAGGACCAGCAAGTCCTCCTCTGGGGAGAGCGCCCTCCCTTTCCTCGCGATGCCAAGGAGGCTTAATGCAAAGGCAGTGGGTATCTGCCGTGCCAGCTGGGAGCATGAGTGTGCCACGGCCAGGGGAGGGAAAAAACATCTCAGTGAAGCAGAAAATAGGATCGGCTTCTTCTGCTACCGCTGGACCTCTGCGAGAGCCAAAAGCGCTGGTGGGAGTTTCTGTGCCTTTCCTTTTAAAACCAAAACAAAAAGCCTTTTCAGGTTTGGATAGCCAGGAAGCAGCAAACTCTTGCAGGATTTAGAATCTATAGCTTGCGAATTTCAGCACACGGTCTCCAGAGACACACCTACTCCCCACTTTCGTCTGCTTTCTTTTTATTGATGGATTGAAACTATTTTTTCATCACAAACATTCCCAGGGTGAGGTATGAGAACTCAGCACAACAATATAAAATAAGAGCAGATAAAACACATTACTAAAACCAACTTGTTGCTACTATGGAAGCATCTTATTCCTCCATAAATGATTTGTGGGTATCTGGCAGGCCTAAGTCTCCCAAATCAGTGTGCCATGACAGGCCTGCCACAACCCCATAACAAGTAATCTAATCCTTCCCAGACACCAAGGTACCCAGGGACTGAGTAGGGTGCCCACTATGTCTCTGCATCATCCATTGTTCTGGCCTTGCTTCCTCCTGGTCGGTCTTCACCTGGGGAGTTAAATGCCAGCCCCTCTCTGCACTGGATATCATTGGAGCCTGCAGGCCAACATGGAGATGCAGCAGAAATGTCCTGTGTCAAAGGAGGATGCCTGGTGTGTCTCTGATTGAGTCACTCCTCCAGGCTTGGCTTTTTCCAACAGGTAGACCAGCCCGGATGGTGACAGCAGTCACGAAATTAGAAGACGCCTGCTTCTTGGGAGGAAAGCAATGACAAACCTAGACAGCATCTTAAAAAGCAGAGACATCACCTTGCCAACAAAGGTCCGTATAGTTAAAGCTATGGTTTTCCCAGTAGTAATGTACGGAAGTGAGAGCTGGACCATAAAGAAGGCTGATCGCCGAAGAATTGATGCTTTTGAATTATGGTGCTGGAGGAGACTCTTGAGAGTCCCATGGACTGCAAGAAGATCAAACCTCTCCATTCTGAAGGAAATCAGCCCGGAGTGCTCACTGGAAGGACAGATCCTGAAGCTGAGGCTCCAAGACTTTGGCCACCTCATGAGAAGAGAAGACTCCCAGGAAAAAACCCTGATGCTGGGAAAGATGGAGGGCACAAGGAGAAGGGGACGACAGAGGATGAGATGGTTGGACAGGGTTCTCAAAGCTACGAACATGAGTCTGACCAAACTGCGGGAGGCAGTGGAAGACAGGAGTGCCTGGCGTGCTCTGGTCCACGGGGTCACGAAGATTCGGAGACGACTGAATGACTAAACAACAACAGACCAGCCCTGAACAATAATCAACAGATAATCTCAGCGAATGGGCCTGTCTCAGGGCAAGTAAGATCTACGCTCATAGCTTAAGACTGCTAAACGGTGTTCAACTGGAGCCTACAGATGAAACAAGTTCACCAAGCAATATTCTGTATAAGCAGCCAGTTTGGGTGTCATGATCACAAGGTTTTGGAAAGATGCTCAGACTTGGGCTTTGAATACATGCAGAAAGGCAGAGTTAAGGCAGAGCATTCCTTTTTCTGCTGTTGAGCCTCTGAAAACCAGTTGCTGGGAAATATTAGTGAAAATAACTAAGAAAGATGCATACAGAATCATAAAATCAAAGATTTGTAGAATTGGAAGGGAACCCCAAGGGTCCTCTAGTCCAACCCCCTGCAATTCAGGAATCTCAGCTGAAGCATCCGAGGCAGGTGGCCATCCAAACTCTGCTTAAAAACCTCCAAGGAAGGAGAGTCCACAACCTCCCGAGGGAGAGCGTTCCACACTCAAACAGCTCTTACCGTCAGAAAGTTCTTCCAGAGGCTGAATCGGAATCTCCCTTCTTGTCACTTGAAGCCATGAGTTCGAGTCCTACCCACCAGAGCAGGAGAAAACAAGCTTGCTCCATATTTGGTGAAATATTGGTGAACACCTTACGGGCTGGATACAATATCACCAGCTAAATGACTTGTTAAGATGGGACATAAAGAACAACGGCTTCAAAAGTAAGAAATCAAAATTTCAAGTAGAATTGGTGGAGGGGGGAGGAAAGAAATTGCTGTCAAAGATGTACAATCACTTACTAGAATGGTACACAATGGATGAGAATGTAAAAGAGGTAATGATCAAATGGGCTATGGATTTCGGATATAATATTGAATTAGATGCTTGGATTAAATTATGGAATCAAAATTGAAAATTTACGGCATGTACCATCTTGAAGGAGAATGTAATGAAGATGATGTATCGGTGGTACATGACGCCAACTAAAATTGCAAAAATGTATAAAACAAAAAATAAGTTGTGTTGGAGATGTAAGGAAAAAGATGGAGAACTTTTTCACATGTGGTGGATGTGTGATAGGATTAAGGTTTTCTGGGAACTAATTTATAACGAATTAAAAAAGATGTTGAAATATACATTTCCCAAGAAACCAGAGGCGTTTCTAATAGGTTTAATGGGAGAGGAAATTAAAAGAACAGATCAGAGACTATTTATGTATGCGTCCACGGCAGCTAGATTGTTGATTGCCCAAAGGTGGAAAGTACAAGAGGTACCAACAGTAGAGGACTGGCAGCAAAAAATGATGGAGTATGCCGAACTGGCAAAGATGACGGGTAAGGTTAGAAACCAGGACGACCAGAAGTTCGTAAAGGAATGGAGTAAATTTACAGAATATTTAAAAGATAACTGTTTAAGTTTAAAAACACTGACAGGACTTTTGTAATACCTACGTTGTGTGTAACAAACAGCACCTGATTGAAAGGTAGGAAAGGAAAACTAAGAAAGGATCAGGGACTGAGAAAAATTAAAACGCCGAATACAGCATTGATATGAAAACTGCTGAAGGGAGGGAGGGAGGTCATATCTCGGCAGAGAAACAATGATGTAAATATGTATGTAACATGTTATGAAAAAACAAGTGTAACAAGAAAATCAATAAAAAGCATTTTAAAAAAAAAGAAATCGTTTTGTAAAAAAGAAGTATATTAGACAAAATTGTTTACCAAAAATGTGTATAATAGAAGAAATGCACACAAAAATGTTGATAGATCTTCAGTATCCCCCCCCCAAAAAAATTTCCATATTGGTGTGGGAATGTGGAGAGCTGAGCTTTAAGGCTGGGAAAATGACAAAAACTGAAACTGACTGATTCGCAATTCCCTATTTTGGGCACTTGTTAGGAGGGGCACCTCTTTTCTGATGAATAAAGAATTCACCCTCTTATTCTTGAAGGTTTTGAGAGGGTTAAAGCGTATGGAAAGACCAAGATAAGCCAATGCCAGGGGTGCTTGCTATGAAGAAATGGGGTTTAAATTCCTGGGGGGAAACCTGGGTGTTCTGAGTCCGCTCTTCCCTGGGGCATCTTTGCAAGAGCGGCTTGGCAGGCTCATCAGATCGCCATGAAATGTGGCGGCATAGACAGCCCTGCAAATGTCACAATTCCCCACGGATGACAAAACTGCAATGGATAAACACGCAAGGCTCATCTGCAGGTTGGCAAGACCTCAGCCAAAGTTTGCATTGGGCGCCTGGCAACTTTTTGGAAGCTCAAAACGGAAGCGAGTTTGTGCATGGAAAAGGAGAACCCCAGAGGGCTGCTCTGGTCTGTTTCAGCAATAAATCGGACAAGGTGTGCGCGTGCATGCATATTTCTGGGATGACAGAGGTGTCCTCATTAAAAGGCATAGGGCTTGCCATATGTTGAGACTAGAGAGCGAGGAGAAATCCAATTCAGCTCTCATTTATAGGCAAAAAATTGTACTTTTAATGCAACATGGAAATTGAAACACAGCAATCTTTCAAGATTACATATTTCTCTCACTTTTGCAATGCAGACCGCCAAGAAAAGAGCGCACACACAAAAATGTGCAAATGGTAAACAATTAGCTTACAAAAATTACCCTAAAACACTGAGGCATTGGTTTGTTTGTTCTGTATAGGGTGGGTAGTTTTGGTTTCTTGCAGTTCGTTTTTCCAATCTTAAGTTCAGTTCCCAACATTTCAAAGAATCATTGAATAGGGGAGCTGGAAGGGACCCCTGGGGGTCATCTAATCTAACCCCCTGCAATACAGGAATCACGGCTAAATAATCCCTGACCGATGGCCATCCAACCTCTGCTTAGAAACCTGCACCACCAGGGGCGGAGGAAGCCTCCTCGCTACCCGGGGCGGCGAACGGAGGCATCCCCCTGGGGGCAGGGCGCCATGACGTTACGTCGTGACATCATGACGCAGCATCACAACGGAGTGCACATGCGCGAAATGCCGCACACTCCGTCTTGACTGGTGCCGCTGCTTCCGCGGCGGCCTTCCGAGCCGCCACGCGAAAAGCAGCAGCGGCGGGGCACCCCCACGAGCTGCCGATCGCGCACGGCAGCGCCGGCAGGCGGGCCCCGTGCGGGCCGCAGGGCAGAGCGGCCTCGCTCCGCGGCCTGCTCGGGGCCCGCGGGAGGGGTGGGGCGGGGCGGGGCAGGGCCGGCCCAAGTGTCATCCCCCTCCCCTGGAACCCAGGGCGGACCGCCCCCGCCCTTCCCTTGTGACGCCACTGTATATGATGTAAGTCATGGGCCCTGCTCCCTAAAATATTCAACATAAAAAACAGCGACAATTTGTTGTTGACAAAGGACAGCTGGACATATAAAGGGCCCCATTGCCTTCAGTAGCTTAGGACCCCATCAAACCTCAATCCGGCCCTGATTTGAATTCATGTGTTTGGAGCAGCAGAAAGCAAGCTTGATCCACCCTCCATATGGCAGCCTTTCAGGTATTTGAAGTTGACTATCATATCTCCTCTCCATCTTCTCTTCCCTAGGCTAAACGCACCCAACTCTCTCAACCGTTCCCCATAAGCTTTGGTTTCCAGACCCTTGATCATCTTGGTTGCCCTCCTCTGCGCACCTTCCAAGTTGTCAACACCTTTCTTGAATTGTGGACTCTGGCCAAGGCAGAATAGAGTGGAACTACTATATTTCTGTCGATGTAGCTTAGAATAGCATTAGCTTCTTTTGCAGCTGCATCACACCATTTGCCCACAAGAAGCTTGGGAAGGGCTGTGCAAAGCTTTCAGGGCTAATCAGCTGCGCCTGCAATTACCTGCCCATACAACTGATCAGTGCTTTCTTTTCTCAAAAAAATGTTTAGGGGTACTCTCATTTTCCTACTCATATTGAAATACTGCCCCTCAATCAGTGGCGTAGCGTGGGTTGTCAGCACCCGGGGCAAGGCAAGTAATTTGCGCCCCCTAACCCGTGGATTTTAGCACTCGAGTCTCTTCCACTAGATTAGTTAAAGAAACCCTTACCCCCTAAGCACATGTATTGTTTGTTATGAAAATACTGATGTAATTAAAGTATGCATCTAAATACAAGTTTATTTTCAAACACGCGTAGCCTGAAGCCGGGGGCGGAACAAGCTGCCCATGGGGGTGGGGCGAGCCTGCGTGGAGCCTCTCCGCAGCCTCCCCCTCAGCTGTAGGAAGCTGAGGCGGTGGGCAGCTGCAAGCCCCACGCTGCTCAAAAAAGCAATGCGGAGCTTGCAGGCAGTCCGCCCACCGCCTCCCCCTCAGGAGAGACACGTGGCTCAGGCACGCTGCAGGCCCCACGGTGTGGCACCCAGTGCCCTCCGCCTCACCTAACTACGCCTCTGGATTAGGCAGATTCATGGAGGAGAGGGCTTATTATTATTATTATTATTATTATTATTATTATTATTATGTTGCATATACATTCTATATAGAATTAAGAATCTATGCAGGGCAACTGAGGACTCAGCCACTCAGTCCTAATCCCATTGAACCATTGCCTGCACTTTCTCAGCCTTGAGAACTAGAAACTTTCTTTTTTTGGAAAGAAAATAAATTGGGTTTTCTCCACTGTATGAAGAAGTACTACATTTTCTTTCTTCTGCAAACATGATTTTCCTCAAAGCTAGGAAGATAATTGAGGGCTAAACGTACAGTACTTAGAACCCAGTTCCCAGAAATAGGAGGAATAGTTGATCCCCCATATGAGCCAATCCTGGCCACCCAAAGTCCACCTAGGGCACCTTTAAAAGCGCCTGCTTCTTCGGAGAAAAGCAATGACAAACCTAGACAGCATCTTTAAAAGCAGAGACATCACCTTGCCGACAAAGGTCTGTATAGTTAAAGCTATGGTTTTCCCAGTAGTAATGTACAGAAGTGAGAGCTGGACCATAAAGAAGGCTGATCGCCGAAGAATTGATGCTTTTGAATTATGGTGCTGGAGGAGACTCTTGAGAGTCCCATGGACTGCAAGAAGATCAAACCTATCCATTCTTAAAGAAATCAGCCCTGAGTGCTCATTAGAAGGACAGATCCTGAAACTGAGGCTCCAGTACTTTGGCCACCTCATGAGAAGAGAAGACTCCCTGGAAAAGACCCTGATGCTGGGAAAGATGGAGGGCGCAAGGAGAAGGGGACGACAGAGGATGAGATGGTTGGACAGTGTTCTCGAAGCCGCCAACATGAGTCTGACCAAACTGCGGGAGGCAGTGGACGACAGGAGTGCCTGGTGTGCTCTGGTCCATCGGGTCATGAAGAGTTGGACACGACTAAACAACAGGGTTTTTTTTATTTCCAAAACAGTTACACAATTTTTTATTTCAACTTTGTTAAATAATTTTAATTTTATGGTTTTACATACCAGAAACTGCTCTAATATTTTTTTTAGGAACAGTGGTGTATAACGTTGTTATATAAATAAATAAATCATAAATAAATAAATAAATAAAAATGTAAAATAACAGAGCATCTAGCATAGCACATTCCAATTGCTACAGCAGGCAGAAAAATCATTAAGTGATCTGCCAAGGCCCTAGGCAATTTTAAAATAGTCTGTTGGGGGAGAGGGGGAAGCTTGGGAACCAGTGGAAAGGAGCATATTCAAAACGTGCTCAAGCTCAGACTTTGCCCAATGTCCAGAGGGGGCAGAAATGTATTCTGTAACTTTGGAAACCACTAAGAACAGCTCTCCTTCCATTGGCTCCTTCATGGTTCCAGTGTGGAAGGAGGGTTTGGGTATACTTCATAGGTGAGCCTGTCAATTGTGAAAATCGACTTCTTTTTTAAATGGACAGCGAAATGCCATTCTCTCAGTCCAAATTTCCACTTATCTCAGCTGTGTAGCTGGCGGAATAAACAATCAGAAGTTTTGTACCTCTACCCACCCCGCCCCCCCATTTCCAGGAATTTGTTTCAGCCAAAACTCACAAAGGACAACAAACAAAGCAAAAGCTGGCAAAGAAATGTATTGGAGCATGTGCAGAGTGCCAGCTCCTTATTTCACTACAACAAATCTCCCAGCTTTATGTTTAGCAAACATGCCTAATCGAGTTACAGGTAGATAGCCGTGTTGGTCTGCCATAGTCAAAACAAAATAAAAAAATTCTGAATATCTGAAGAAGTGTGCATGCACACGAAAGCTCATACCAAGAAGAAACTTAGTTGGTCTCTAAGGTGCTACTGGAAGGATTTTTTTTATTTTGTTATGCCTAATCGAGACGGTGAAGTAACCAGTCACTCTCCTTTCTGGCCTGCTCTGGCTTGGACCCTCCTGCTCCTAAAATCGGAGTTCAACCCCGCCTAGCAGCCACCCCCTGGGAAGAGGGGCTCAGGAGAGGCAGGAGGGCAGCTTCCCTCCTTCAATCAAGTAAATCAATAAAAATAGTTAACTAATTGAGGTTCTTCGCCCCCCCCGCAACATAAATCCTGGTTACGCCCGCACTCTGCACATGCTCGGAAGACATACCTCGCCCCCGGGCTGAGTCCTTGCTGATGGCGCAAAGGAGATTCCGGCTCTGGCAGCGTCCCGCTCCCCCCACCGTCACCCCCCAAAAAAGACTTCTCCCGGGCTGAGGAGAAGGCGTGTCCTGGCGCGGGGGAGGGGCGTGTCGTGGGGCATGTCCCGCCCGGGCTGTGGCCTCTCGCAACGAGCGCCGCGCCGCAGATGGCCAGAGGGAGCTGCATCGGGCTGGGCTGTGCGCGCTGCGCGAGGGACTCGCCTGGGCGGAGCGCGCGCGCGCTTGGCTCCCAGGCAGCCGCTCGCTCGCTATGAATGCGGCCCGGGCTCTGCTCTCCGCCATGTTCCTCGCCTGCTTCTTCTGTGCGAGCGCGCCCCTCCCAGATGTTGCGCCCGGTGCGGCTGGCACCCCCAGCACCCCCCACGCTACGCCTCTGCCCTCAATGAGGCCAGACTTAAATTCACAAAACGTTTAGGGCTATGCGTACCCCTGCGTACCCCCCCAGGAAAAACAAAAACACTGCAAGTGAAGTCATATATGATGTCAGGTGATTTACAGGTGGGTATGGGACCCAGGTGGCGCTGTGGGTTAAACCACAGAGCCTAGGGCTTGCCGATCAGAAGGTTTGCGGTTCGAATCCCTGTGACGGGGTGAGCTCCCATTGCTCGGTCCCTGCTCCTGCCCACCTAGCAGTTCGAAAGCACGTCAAAGTGCAAGTAGATAAATAGGAACCGCTCCAACAGGAAGGTAAACGGCGTTTCCGTGCGCTGCTCTGGTTCGCCAGAAGCGGCTTTGTCATGCTGGCCACATGACCCGGAAGCTGTATGCCAGCTCTTGGCCAATAAAGCAAGATGAGCACTGCAACCCCAGAGTCGGACACGACTGGACCTAATGGGTAGGGGTCCCTTTATCTTTACCTATGGTTCAACCAAAATAGCACCATGGGCCAAACAGAGATCTGGAAGTCCTAATAAAGTGTATGGGCCTGATGTTGTCTTTCCCTGTTTTACAGAATCGTGGCTGACATCCAAATCCAGGTTTCACATTTTGAAATAGTGGCAGATTTCTAAAACGCCCGTTGCAGACAGCACACATGACAGTTTCCCCCTTCCTTCCAAGGGTAGCGTGAGAGTGGACTCACGTCTTTCATCTGTTCAAAGAAAACTCCATCTCCATCACTCTCTCTCTCTCTCTCTCTCTCTCTCTCTCTCTCTCTCTCTCTCTCTCTCTCTCTCTCGCCGTCTCCTGCCTCCCACACCTCACCCCCTCCTTAATATCCCTTGTTTTCTCTTTCCTGAAGAAGATGCTGCCTATAATTACAGAGCATGTTGAAATGGAGGTGCGATGGAGCAGAGCTTTCAATGTTTGTGCTTTGTCATATAAAATGACACAAATTATTATTTCGTCTTCCCGGTTAATAATGCACAGAATACTTGCCGATTTGAATGCAGCCGTGTTTACGGTGCTCCGAAGCTGAGTTAGAGGACAAAGGACGCCTTTTCTGTTGTTGTTGTTCTGCTTTGAAATCGGGTGTCTGGGGGAGAGGCAATTCCAATGGAAAGCTTGCAAGCAGGGCCCGAACTGACACGCTAGAAAGCACCGGGCACCGGCCCACTAGCGTTGCCACCTTTGGCCGGGGAAAATACAAGACAGGTCAGGCAAAATAAAGGACAGGTTGGGGAGATGGCGGACACACATACTCTCATGATGCCAAATCTTCCCCCCACCCTTTGTAGAGCTGAGTTCCCCACATTTGGCCTCCCCTGTCCCTCACCACCCTTGACTCACATAGACGGGCAGGGGCCGGAGGTAGATGGCTGTCGTTGCCCTATGCTGTCAGCCATGGCAGAACTCAGTGGAGGGAGAAGTACTTGCCTGGAGGCAGAGTCCATTGACGAGGTCCAGTCCAGTCCTAAGGTCAGGAGTACTGTATTTTTCCATGTATAACACACCCCCTCTGATAAGGAGGGTGAAACGGACTATAGAGATGAGGTGGAGCGGCTGATAGAGTGGTGCAGAGTTAATAACTTGCTCATACCGGTAAATACAAAGAAAACAAAGGAGCTTGTGGTGGACTTCAGGAGGCAGAAGAACAATGTCCAGCCACTTTTGATTGATGGAATCTGTGTGGAGAGGGTAACAACGTTCAGATTTCTGGGCACTGAATTACAGGAGGATCTGTCCTGGAGTGTCAACATAAGGGGGCTTGTGAGGAAGGTGCAGCAGAGACTGTACTTTTTGAGAATTCTAAGGAAAAACCATCTTCTGCTAAAGCTGCTGCTTGCCTTCTATCACTGTGCCATTGAGAGCATGCTCACTTATGGCTTATGTGTGTGGTACCATATGTGTGTGGTACGGAAGCTGTACTTCTCAGGATAGGATGGGGTTGTACAGAATTGTTAAGACAGCAGAGAGCATTATTGGCTGCTCACCATTTGTTGAGCTTTTTTATGTGAGCTGCCACTCGCAAGTGTCACAAGAACAGCCTATCATCTGTCTCCCCGCAAAAATTATGCATGGCATGGGGAAGGCTGATAGAGAAAAGATTTCCCCCCTCTTTCATGACAGTTGAAGTTGTGAACATAAAGCTGAATGTTGGAAGGTTCAGGACAGAGAAAAGAAAGTTCTTATTTACAAAGCACACAGTTAAGTTATGAAACTAGTTTAAGTGTTGTTGTTGTTGTTGTTGTTGTTGTTAATTGAATTTATATACCGCCCTATACCCGGGGGTCTCAGGACAGTTCACAGAAAAGATCAGCATAAAAACTGCAATATATATAATCAAAATAAAAACAACAACCCAATAACACCTCCCACCCACCCCCAAAGAGCCACATTTTAAAAGGGTATTTAATTAGAGATGTGGGTGGCACTGTGGTCTAAACCACTGAGCCTCTTGGGCTGGCTGATCAGAAGGTCGGCGGTTCGAATCCCTGCGATGGAGTGAGCTCCCGTTGCTCTGTCCCAGCTCCTGCCGACCTAGCAGTTCAAAAGCACTCCAGCGCAAGTAGATAAATAGGCATCACTGTGGCGGGAAGGTAAACAGCATTTCCATGTGCTCTGGTTTCTGTCACAGTGTCCCGTTGTGCCAGAAGCGGTTTAGTCATGCTGGCCACATGACATGGAAAGCTGTCTGTGGACAAACGCCGGATCCCTCAGCCTGAAAGCGAGATGAGCGCCGCAACCCCATAGTCGCCTTTGACTGGACTTAACCGTCCAGGGGTCCTCTACCTTTTTTATCTTTAATATGTCAGTTAGATCAACCAAAGTCCTGGTTAAAAAAGAACGTTTTTGACTGGCGCCTAAAGGTATATAATAAAGGTGCCAGGTGAGTGTCTCTGGAGAGAGCATCCTACAGATGGGAAGCCACTGCAGAAAAGGCCCTGTTCTTGCGTTGCCACCCTCCAGACCTTTCAAGGAGGAGGCACACGAAGAAGGGCCTCAGAAGGTGAGTCCGGGTAGGTTCATATGGAAAGAGGTGATCCTTGAGGTTGCATGAAGAACTTTCGGTGGACATGCAAGAAGAAATCGTTTTGGGAATTGATTTATAATGAATTGAAAAAATATGTTTAAATATACCTTTCCCAAAAAGCCAGAAGCTTTTTTGCTAAGCTTGATGGGAGAGGAAATTGCAAAAATAGATCAAAGATTATTTATGTATGCAACAACTGCGGCGAGAACACTATTAGCCCCAAAGTGGAAATTACAGGAATTATCTACAACTGAGGAGTGGCAGATGAAGATGATGGACTATGCGGAATTAGCAAAACTGACTTGCAGGATCCGAAACCAGGATGAATCAAAATTCCAGAGAGATTGGAGTAAATTTATTGACTATATAAATAATAACTGTAGAAGCTTGAAGACACTAGCAGGACTGGAATAAACCCTACGACACAGACTTGATGAAAGAGGAAGAAACTGCGAGAGTAGATTGGACGGGAAAGCCTGTGGACGGGATGGAGGGAAGTCACAGCTCGGCAGAGCGAAGAGAAATAAGATGTGTAAAAGAATATTGAAATTTGCTGTTTATTGGTTTGTTTGTTTTTGAGAGAGAGAGAGAGAGAGAGAGAGAGAGAGAGAGAGAGAGAGAGAGAGAGAGAGAGAGAGAGAGAGAGAGATTGCATGAAGAACTTTATTTTATCTGCCCTGGACCTCCCAAAATTCAGCTACTTTGGATGTCCACAAGAGACAGAGAAAAACATTTCTCTGTCCAGTTTCACCACACCATGCATAATTTTTGCAAACTTTCATCATGTCGCCTTTTGCTCACCTTTTCTTTAAACTAAAAATGGTAAATTCAATCCTCTCCTTCGGGCTGATTGCAAGCCAGTGTACAGATTCTCAGCAATTCATTTCCAGAACCATATCCCTGTCCCTTTTCAGCATCTGGCTTTAAATAACCAGACGGGAGGTGGAGGGGGGGAAAAATTAAAAACTGGAAATGGGAAGTCAATTAAAATCAACTGCATCATAAAAGGTGCTTAGCAAAACACAAAAACGCCAGTGCTATTTTTAGACAGAGATTGCACTTGTTGTTCATGCTTTCCAAACCCTATCTAAATTAAGAGCCCGGCACAATTAAACTGCAACCTTTAACTGGGACTCCTGCAGTTGGTAATACAAAAGCACCAGACGCTGTCAAATCGATTGATAGCGCAGGAAGGCAGAATTAAAGCACAGGATTCATTTTTCTTTCTGTATAAAAATTGATCTAGCTTTTGTGGTGGTTGTTATTGCGGTTTGGGCTGACTTTCTCATACATACACACACACACACACACACACACACACACACACACACACACACTCACACACTTTGGTCAAAATGATAAAATCAATGCAAACTAACGGTGATACCAAGGTTGGCGAAGGGAGTAGAGAGTTTGTCCAGACATTTGATTCCAAAGCTATTATAACAGAGCCTCTGTATACAGAAGCAGTTTAATACTTAATGCAGGGGTTTGAAAACTCTGGCTCAGGGGTTGAGTGTGTGGGGCATTATTGCAGTCAAACCAATAATTCATGCTTTGCCAGATGGGCACATGAAGGGCAGAGGCTCACAAGAGCGTTCCTGCAAAATTTGCTAGCGGGAACTCTGTGAGACCTGCTTTGTCTGCCTTGGCAGGAAGCTGTAACATTGCACACTTCCAGCCTCCACTTTCTCCATCAAGATTCAAAGCTGACCAGATGTGCAGGTCTGAGCTCTGCAGCTCAGACAGCATTTTTGAACTTGCATTTTGTACTTTTGCAACTTAGATAGGTAGCTATAAACCTGCTCAATTTTGCTTCTTTAACTACTGCTTCAAGACCCAGATTATGTAAGTAAATGCTACTTTCATTTCTTCACAAAGCATTGTGTGTGTGATTCTTGTTTTGAAGGGGAAGAAAATGGGTACTACCAGGAAGAAATCAGTCTGCCTTACAGCATACTGGATTATTGTTTCTAGAAGGTTAAACCGTCCTTATTTTAGCTTCCAAATTTAAGCTGCAAAGGATGGTAATCTGCTGGTCTCACTCATGTGATAATGACTAGACAATATATCCTCTTCTAGTGTCGAAATCCATTCCTACATAATGCGGCCCTAAACCTCTCTATCTGGCCCTCAGAACTCTTCCCCAGGCATATCCCTTCCCCAGTCACATCTTCCTTTAGTATTTTTGTTAGACTGTATCTTTGAACTCAGATTATTCCTCTTGCTAGCCAGGATGGAGAGTGATTTGCGAGTGCATATAAAAAATAGCTTACTGTACAAAGGTAAAAATTTGCATGCATTGCCCCACCCATTTTTTCATTTGGCCCCACCCACTACCGGTATGTGGCCCCTGGAAGGTTGCCCAGAATAGAATGTGGCCCTCAGGCTGTAAAAAGATTCCCCATTGCTGACTTGATGTCAGATCAATCAGTCATCTGATAGCTGACAGCTGGTGATGGCTGCAAGCTTATATGGGTGTGAAATTCATGCATGACAGATGTTTGGGGTGGATAATATTTATTATGCCCCAAAGGGGAGGGATGACAACAATTCCTACTATGGCAGAGAACTGGGTGGACAAAGTATATGGCTTTGAATTTATGTCTGAATTGTGTTCCAGAATGAGAGAAATTCTGTTCCATTCGCATTTATAGATTCACCTACCAAATCCACACATTATGAAAAAGATTTACAGTACGAATGACTGCACAGCCGTTCTTTGAAATTTGCACTGCTCTGAATTTTGCAACGCAGTTCCGCATCTAAATAATACGTACAGGAATGCATAAACTAGGGTGAAGTACGCATTAAAACGCACACATTTGAGGGCATAACATGCAACGTGTTATACCAGGCAAAACTGCTTTGCATATATATATGGAAAAAATGCTTCCAAACATATTAGGAGAAATTCATACAAGAATGCTGATGACTCTTCATGATGGATTTTAAAAACAAAATAACAAAGACTTGTGTCAATGTAGAGAACTGAAGTTAAGAATGGAAAAATGAGAAACTGAGAGAAACCGAAATTGACAAATTCATCCTTCCCTTATTAGAAAAAGAGGGACAACAAATCACAAAAAGAAATTATTTAATATGGTGGAGACCATTTGCTGAATATAGGTGGAACATCTAGTCCAATTTATGGATCTCTGGCAGCTTATGGATCACTGACAGATGGTCATCCAACCTCTGTTAAAAATTTTTCCAATGAAGGAGAGTCCATTATAAAAGACTGTAAGCATTATTGCAAGTTTGTTTCAGTCTAGTTGATGTTCAAACTTTGCATAGTTTGCTTTTTGGATGGCAGTAAAGAAAATAATATATATGAATATAAATTGATGGCTATTGGGCATGTCATACAAAGGATACTTATGAGAAGCAGATTCTAGTTACAGATGGAGGAGGGGGGCACTATCACTCTCATGCCCTGCCTGGAACTTCCTGGGCACTTCTGATCATGCTGTGAGACAGGGTTCATCAACTTTGGGGCCTCAGATGTTGTCGGACTCCAACTCCCATCACGCAGAGTTGCCTTTGGTCAGGTATGATGGGATTTGTAGTCCAACATTGGAGAACAAAGGTCGAAGAGCACTGCTGCAGAAAATACAAGGCAAGGCTAGATCTGGGGTAGCCAGACTTGGTGGCCTCCACACAGAATCATAGAATGATTCAGAATACGTCTGGATTTTCTCCGACATTACCAGGATTTCAAAGGCGGAATTGACGTCTGGGGGGAATTTGCGAAAGGTGGCACTTTGTCCTTAGGCAAGTCAATTGAAAAATCAAGGGTTTGGGGTTTGGGTTTTCCTTTAAAAAACTACATTGGGTACCCCTGGATACTCATCCTTGACTCATCCTATGATGATACTCATCCTTGACTCATCCTATGCCTTCAGCCTTTTGAGTTTCCCTTCTGAGGTCATGTTTATGGCATTCCTCCAGCCTAGAAAACAAGCTCCGCTTTGCAACTAGGAGAACTTTTTTGTGCTACCACCTGGGAGCAGCCCTGCCGAGGCAGCTCTTGTTATTACGACTTCTTTAAAAAAACCAAAACCTAAAAAAAAGAAAGACAAAAATTGATTTATGTAAATTAAACAGCAAGAAATACCAGCACTCCAGTCAGGAGGAGAAATGCCGCTTTTACAAGCTCAATATTTCACACAGATTATTCATTCTTCTCCGTGAGCTATTACCTCTTTGCCTCCTCTTATATTTTTACCGATAGCATTAAATGCTGGATGTAGGCAATATCTTTGATCTATGGACAATTTACAACGCTGGGTCACGCGACACGCACAGGCGAGGCAGGCAGGGCTGCTCTCTTTCCCTCCATCCACCCCTATTACCTTATCGGCTTGTACATAACAGAAATGGTGTATACACACACACACACACACACACACACACACACACACACAAACCAAGAGCTACTCTTGCTGGACTCAGCTCCATCAAGCAAGCAGCATCTCTGCGGGAATGTCTGAACAGCCGTTTCGAAAGAGAGCAGATGGGCATCTATTGAAGACCCTTGTGTCCCGGGGATGATCGCCGGCCTGTAGAATGGATTCCCTCAGAAAGTGGTGGACTCTCCTTTGCTGGAGCTTTTTCTTTTTCGATGAACCCCATTGTTGTTGTTGTTGTTATTAATTTTGACAAAGTAATAATCATAAATAAATAAGAATAAAAATGTGCACCCCGTCACCGAGACCATTCCATTGTAACTATCCAACATCCCAAAATTCCAACACCTCTTGCAATGGTTTTCCGTTTTAACAGTACAACTTCTACAAACACCTTCCATATCTTCTCAAAATCATTTCTCCTGCATATTCCCCCCATTTTACCTTAATGGCACGTGTTAATTTATCATTAATGACTATGTCCCACACCTCTTTATACCATTCTTCCATTTTATATTCTGCTTGCCCCTTCCACTTCCTAGCTATCATAAGCCGTGCAGCTGTCAATAAATTTGCGAGCAAGTCCTTCATAGCCTGCAAACCTTCCACTCCATCGTAAATTGAGAATAGGGCTACCTCTGGACTTTTGGTCAGCTTTAACCCAGTGATTTCTGTTATCTCCTTAAGCACCCTTTGCTAGAAGAATTGTACACTCCCACCACATGTGATCATAATTCCCTGTTTCCTGGCATCCACTCCAACATAACACCGAATATTCCTTGTTTATTTGATTTAATCTGACTGGTGTTAAATACCATCTCCAAACTAATTTATAAAAAAATTCTTTTATTCTTATAGACAACATTTTCAACGTACAAGTCTCCCATATTTCCCCCCCAGCTTTGACTATCTATCTGCCCTGTTGTTTCCTTTCCCCATACCTCTTTTAATTGATCTTTTCCGCTGGAACTTTTTCAACAGAGGTTTGGGGGCCACCTGTTGGGGATTCTTCAGCCGTGATGCTTGCCTTGCAGGGGGTTGGACTAGATGATCCTCAGGGTCCCTTCCAACTCTGATTCTATGTGATATTCTGTGAGATGAGGGCGCTGAGAGTTGTTAGGAGGACTCTTATTTCCCTCACAGAGCTGAAATTCTCACAGGGACTTAACAGCTAATCCCTCTTCACAACTCTGAGAATTGTAGTTCTGTGAGGGGAATAGGGGCCTCCTATTAGTACTAATAATATCATCGCATTTATTTATATCTCAGCTTTTTCTCTGACGTGGACTCGGGGTGGCTTACAACTAAGACGGGAACAGCTAAAAACATAGGATAAAAAGCCACAATTGGCAAATGCATACCCTTCAACATTTCCCCGATGAAAATTGAGACATCCTAAGGAAAAGCGGAACATTCCGGGATCAAATTAGAAGCTGGGATGGCTTCTGGGGTGGCAGCCCATGTCGTAAGTGTAGATTTTGGTGAATTTCATTAAAAATAGCTCGGAAACTTCTTCTTTTTTGAGATTTTGCAACTTTGGGCCAAAATAAAAAATAAAATAAAAAAGCTTTAAAAACTCAACAATTTTTGTGTCTGGATTTTCACTTTGTGAGATATGGCAACCCTATGTCAGGGCGTCGGGAGGAGCCAGTGATGGAGCTGGATGTGGCTTCAATGGCCGATGACTGCTCCTCTGCTTTCTCCTGGTGCCACCACAGGGCTACTTCGAAGAGAAGGAGCCGGCCACTGGAGACATGCTGTGCTCGGCTCCACTATTCGCCTCCATGCTTTTTGAACATTGGAGGGTCTGCCGTTAACCATTAATATTGTGTGCGTGATCTATTAAAACGTACAGATCATCCTAACAGCTCTCAGCACCTTTAACAAACTACAGCTCCCAGCCTTCATTGGGGGAAGCCATGCCTGTTTAATAGTGGCACCACACAGTGCTTTAAATGTAGGGCATGGATGTGGCCTTAGTTAGTCTCTGCGTTGCTCTTGTAGAACTCGGCAGGGAGGAGGACAAAACTAGAATTAGTCGGCTCTCTGGCTCCACCTGCTGTTGGGCTCCTTGCCTTCTGTCCTATCAACATCCAACATGCACCAGCCACCACTGGAGTCATGGTCCTCTGAGCAAGGTCCCAGACCTTTGACACGGAAATTCCCACTTGCTTGGAGAAACGCCAATCTGGAGTGCCCGTTTTTAGGAACAGGGCAACAGCTTGGTATCAATTCCTTAGGGTGGCCTGTGAGTTCCGGGGGAGGTGGGAATGCAAGATGGGGAACCGGCCCTTGGAGGTTGTTTAGAAGGCAATGCGGCCCTCAAACAGAAGAAGCTCCCCTGACCCAGGTGGCCTCAAAATTCATAAAATAAGAGGCACTGCCCTTTTCACAACGTACTCCTACAATGCAGGGGTGGACACTTTGCAGGCACTTCCAGCTCTAAATAATGATAATCATGATAATCATGATAATCATGATAATCATGATAATCATGATTATAATAATGATGTGTTGTTGTTGTTTATTCCCTAGCCACTCTGGGCAGCTCCCAACAGAATTAAAAGCACAATAGAACATCAAACATTAAACACTTCCCTAAACAGGGCTGCCTTCAGATGTCTTCTAAAAGTCAGATAGTTGTTTATTTCCTTGACATCTGATGGGAGGGCATTCCACAGGACGGGCGCCACCACTGAGAAGGCCCTCTGCCTGGTTCCCTGCAACCTCACTTCTCACAGGGAGGGAACTGCCAGAAGGCCCTCGGAGCTGGACCTCAGTGTCCGGGCAGAACGATGGGGGTGGAGACGCTCCTTCAGGTATACAGGCCGAGGTCGTTTAGGGCTTTCAAGGTCAGCACCAACACTTTGAATTGTGCTCGGAAACGTACTGGGAGCCAATGTAGGTCTTTCCATGGTTCTGTGGTGGCTACATTTATTTTATTTATTAAGTTTGCATACCCTCCAAGTTTCCTCCAATGAAAAAAGGGACATCCTATTCCCTGTCCTCCATCATTTCTCTGATGAAAATAGAGACGTTCCCTCCAACATTCATCTGATGAAAATAGGGACACCCAGTGCTACTGTAAGGGCTCGGGGTTGTCTCCTCGAGAGTAAAGAGCCAGAAACATCCGTTCTTCTAAAGCTAATACTTTATTTACAGACTATGTACATTCGAGCGTCTAAGATTCATGTCTGCTTGAGTCGGTTCCAGAATCCGGGAGTGGCTTTCGCCGGTTCCTCCCCCAACATAAAAGCTTTGGAATTCCAAAGCGTCGCCTCCTTTCCTTACGCTTCCCCCCCCTACGCAGCTGGAGCGACGGAAGTAGCTGACCGCTTTGCTCTGCAACCCACTCAGGTGGAGCTAGGGCTCTGTCCGCATCTCTGGCCCTCAGCTCTACCGCACTGCCTGGCAGTTCCTGCTCCTCACAACTGGGGCTGTCCTTACTATCCCCGCTGGACTCAGAACTGCTTCCCAGGAGAGGCTGCGCTTCCCTCCATCCCTCCTTCCCCGTCTCAAGTGCCTTGCGTGAGGGCAGACCCCTGACATCTATTTTTCTAGAAAAAGAGGTGCTGGAACTCACCATGAACACCTCCCTTGTTCTCTTAGAATGGCAATGGTTCCCACCTGAGAGGTGCCAGAACTGAGCTCCAGTGAGTTTTGACTGAAAAAAAGCCCTGGGGGCACCCTACTCCATACCCTCCAATAACCCCCCTCCCCATTTCGTGGTGTTTATGGGCCCCAAAGGAAGCCTACTCTGAGTTGGACACACATACACATGCACAAACACATGTCAGGCACATAGCAAATGAAAGGATGTGGTGGAGGGAAGGCAAGCCTCTGGGTGAATCAGGGGAATTTATTTAACGTCTTGCTGGGTCCTCACAATAGATAGGTCAAGGCACCCTGACAGATCCTATTAGTCATTTCCCCAAGACAAAAGCCCGATTGTCCGCCTGCAAATTGATTGAGTGAGGTGGAGACAACCGTTGCCCAGGATTCAAAAGGCCTGAGAAGACTGCTCTCCGTCAAAGGTTAGGCCGTCTCCATGGTTTCTTGAAGGTCAGGAGCCTTCTGGCCTGATTCAAGCATTCCTCTCCAGTGAAATGGGCCTTGAGTCACAGCCGTGGGGGCTAAGAGGGGAAGCTGTGAGCCAGGAAGCCTTGGCTTTGAACCTTGCCTCTTCTCGCAGACTCGCAGAAGTTGCTGGGCTACAGCTTCTAAGAACGCAAGAAGAGCCTTGTTGGATCAGGCCATCCAGTCCAGCATCGCTTTCTCACTGTGGTTGCAAGATGCCCGCAAGCAGGACTCGAACACGTGCAACTCTCCCCTCCTGTGGTTTCCAGCAACTGGTCTTCAGAAGCATTGCTGCCTCCAACTGTGGAGAAAGGACATAGGTGACACCCACACCCACACTGAAACACCCCTGTGCCCCTATCAGGCCTCAAAGAAAAAGCTCCAGCAGAAGATTCCCATGCCTAATCAAACATTCACAAGTCAAGTGAGATATTCCTGGAGCTGCCTAGAAAAATCTCCCACCGTCATACCTTGGAAGTCGAACGGAATCCGTTGCGGAAGTCCGTTCGACTTCCGAAATGTTCAGAAACCAAAGCGTGGCTCCTGCAGCCAATCGGAAGGTCCTGCAGCCAATCGGAAGCCGCAGAAGCCCCGTCGGATGTTCGGGTTCCAGAAGAGCATTCGCAAACCGGAACAATCACTTCCAGGTTTGCAGCGTTAGGGAAGCAAAACATTCGAGAAAAGGGGGTTCTCAAAGAGAGAGCCTTAGTTGCGGGGTGGGCATGAAGCCATTCCTCTTGGTTTGGGGGAAGGGCTATTGGCCACAGCAATTATTGACCGGCTTGGGCTGGCCAGAATTTGCATAGGATAGGTGATTGACAGCTCAGCGTACTTTATATGGATCAGCACGTGATCCACTGGGCACTCTTGTCTGGAGCTTCGGATCTCCCGTCCCCCCCTCCCTGGTATAGGATTGTGCTTTGACCTTGCTGTGCCTGTCACGGGGTCGCCTCCACTTGAGGGGCCTAATAGGAATTTTGTCCATTTGGCTGATTGGCCGGGCCTCTTGGTTTTTGCCTACTATACAGCAATTAGTCACAACTTGTAAGGTTGGCGGTTAGACATTGGTTCAGTGGTTGGTGCCATCCAAGAAGGATGATGGTGATGGGAATTCCGTTAAAGGAAGCCCGGGGGCTCAACATGCTTGTCCGAACCCGGGGTTGCAGGGCCTACGCAAGAGCCCCTGGAACCCCTGGGGAGGGGGTGGCTCCGATTACCAGCCCCATTACTCTCCCCAGCTAATGGTTTCCCCAATCGCTGACCAGTGGTCAGCTCTGTCAAGAGGACAGATAGTCTTGCTGACGAGGAGTCAGCCCTGTCTAGTGGACAGTGCCTACGCAACCACTCACGTGATTTGTAATTCAATAAAAAGTTGTGGCCAAAATTATGCCAAAAACCCAAACCAAAAATTATGCTTCATGTGTGAGTTATTGGTGGGAATGGCTGGGTGACCTACACACGCAACTAAGCTATTTAAAGAAGAAGAAGAGTTTGGATTTGATATCCCGCTTTATCCCTACCCGAAGGAGTCTCAAAGCGGCTCACATTCTCCTTTCCCTTCCTCCCCCACAACAAACACTCTGTGAGGTGAGTGGGGCTGAGAGACTTCAGAGAAGTGTGACTAGCCCAAGGTCACCCAGCAGCTGCATGGGGAGGAGCGGGGATGCGAACCCGGTTCACCAGATTACGAGTCTACCGCTCTTAACCACTACACCACACTGGCTCTCAAAGACCAAGGTATGACTGTATATGACTTTTTTGGGGGGAGGGGGAATAAACCCCCTCTTTTCAAGCCTAATTGCTGGAGGGTGGGAGCAAGTATGCATGTCTGTTTGTGGCAGTAGCGCCATCTGGGGGGCTGAGGGGCCCCAAATTTTTCAAGGAGGGAGTCGGGCCCCCTTAATATTCTGTAGCCAGTGGGCCTTCTTGCAGACACCACGGGCCCTGCCGTGCTTCCCTGTGGCTGTAGCAGGACCTGTTGGGCTTCCTCCTGCCACATGACATCACACATTGCCCCCCCCCCCCAAGTTGGCTGGAACCCGGCGCCTGTGGTTTGTGGTCCATGTTGCAGTGTGGATGTGGCTGTGATGCCCACTACCATTTGCAAATGTGTCCATGGGCTGCAAAGGGTTGGGAGAGGATCAGGGGATGCAATAGCAGCTCACATCTTAAGGATCCTTCCATGCTTCTCCCATGCGCTGTGCATTGCGCAGACACCACAGCAGGATGGAAACTCGTGGAACGGAGAGAACCAGTGGGATAGGATGATCTCTGGAGACAAATGCTATAAGAAGGGCTATCAAAGGCTATTAGCTGTGATGGTTCTTCTCTGCCTCCACAGTTGGACGCAGCGATGCTTCTGAATGCCAATTGCAGAAAACCGCAGGAGAGGAGAGCATTCCTCTTGCACGCAGATCCTGCTTGCTTGTTTCCCCTTGGCCGTTGTGAGAACAGGACGCTGGACTAGATGGGCCACTGGCCTGATCCAGCAGGCTCTTCTTCTGTTCTTCTTCTCTTAAGGACAGGGAAGGGTGTATCATTCTGTACATCATAGAGGTAAAAGGTAAAGGGTAAAGGGACCCCTGACCATTAGGTCCAGTCGTGACCAACTCTGGGGTTGTGGCGCTCATCTCGCTCTATAGGCCAAGGGAGCCGGCGTACAGCTTCCAGGTCATGTGGCCAGCATAGAATTATAGAATCATAGATTCATAGAGTTGGAAGAGACCCCAAGGGCCATCCAGTCCAACCCCCTGCCAAGCAGGAAACACCATCAAAGCATTCCTGACAGGTGGCTGTCAAGCCTCTGCTTAAAGACCTCCAAAGAAGGAGACTCCACCACACTCCTTGGCAGCAAATTCCACTGTCGAACAGCTCTTACTGTCAGGAAATTCTTCCTAATGTTTAGGTGGAATCTTCTTTCTTGTAGTTTGAATCCATTGCTTCGTGTCCTCTTCTCAGGAGCAGCAGAAAACAACTTTTCTCCCTCCTCTATATGACATCCTTTTATATATTTGAACATGGCTATCATATCACCCCTTAACCTTCTCTTCTCCAGGCTAAACATACCCAGCTCCCTAAGCCGCTTCTGGCGAACCAGAGCAGCGCACGGAAACACCGTTTACCTTCTCGCCAGAGCGGTACCTATTTATCTACTTGCACTTTGACGTGCTTTCGAACTGCTAGGTTGCCAGGAGCAGGGACCATAGCGATGCTATTTCCCTCATTTGGATGGATCCTGGCAATTTTGCATGGAAACCTTGCCCTTTCGAATGCTAGCATGGAACAGGAACCCTATGGAAGAAAAAGGAAAGAAGTATCCATCCTCTGCTTGTTTGCTTCTTTCGGTCTGTGACTTCCATACTCTCTCTCTCACACACACACATACACACACAAAAATAGGAAAACTTGAAAGCCTTGTTATCACCACATTCACTTGCCATTGCAAAAAGGACCTGTTAATTCCCCTGGCGCTCCAGCAAATGATGCCACCTTTCAACAAAAGCACTGGAGCTCCACTCCCCTGAGTCCCACCCCACAGCACACTGCTTTCCCCACTGCGCCCACCAATTTTGTGGATGACTAGTCCATATTTTCCCATAAAACATTTCCTAACTGGTCTCACTGTGTTGTTTCAGGCTGACCTTTTTGTTTCCTCCAGCATCAAAAGATCACCCATGCCCATGTGCCTGTCAATGCGCAAGCTAGGGTGTGCACACATGTATAGGTATGTGTGTGCACGCGATGCCAAATTGTCTGACTTTGACAGGATGGAGTTAGCTGAGATTTGGAGTAATAATAATAATAAAAATGTTTGCTTTTTTCAAACGGGTGCTGTGATTTGTGAGTTTGGACCCATCCCGCCTAAAACTGGACAAAATTAAGCCAGAGTCTAATTTTGGCCTGCCATCTTGAATCATAATGGTGCCTGGAGTCCGAACACCAACAAAGACCAAAGACCCATCTTGGGAAGCCTCATGCTGAGTTTAGAAACTGTATCTCGAGAGGCAGCTATGCCAAACTATGGGCGAAGTCCTGGCCAAAGTCACACACATGATGTGCGATGCAAAATTGCCTGAACTTCATCAATCTTATGCGGCTGACAGTTCGCCGAAGCTTTCCCCGCTTTGCCATGCACTAGCAGGGTCTGCGGCGTCAGTTATGAAGCTGTGAGACTCCTGTAGTTGCCGCTGACAGTTGGCCGGAGGCCAGCTCGGTTGTGGTCTCGCCGTGTCTTTCCAAATGACCGTTTGACGGTGACACGTTCAATTGGCGCTCGAGCTCGACGTGGGATGAAGAAAGGAATCATTCAGCCTGCAAGGCCATTGATCCGCACGCCTGATCTTTTCAGCGGGAGCGAATGTGCGGCGCGTGTGTTTGTGGGGAGGGGGGGAGAGGGGAAGGGCTGGCATTTCATTGTAGCCAAAGAGACACCATTGTGTGGGGAGGTGGGAAGGGGCGGGTGGGCTGCGAGAGTCGAGAGAACGAGCCATTTATCACTTCCACTGAGTAGTTTCATATGTAAGGGACTCTTTATGGCCTCCCCTAATTGCCGTGATATTCCTCCGGCAATCACAATTCTTCCTTCTATCTGCTCGGCTCGGTCTGATGGATTGGCTGCTCGTGGAAGGGAAAGCGAGAAAATAAATAAATGCTAAGAGAAAGGGAAGAGGGGAATCAACACTGGGGACTATTCTGCACTCACTCTGGGACTCAAGGCATGGCCAAAACAGGGAGAGAAAATGGCGCCCTACACACCCACTGTGGCTCTTAGGTGAAGGATTCTTTATTCTTATATTTATTATTAGCAGGGAGTGCCGGGCACTAACTGGGAATTTGTAGAAACCCCAAAATATTCTGTGTTTTTTATATGGATAGTGAAATTTGTGAGCTGGGACCAATCACAATGAAGTCATGCCGAAGTATCGTTTTGGTCTGCCAAAATGGCACTGAGAATGGTCAACAAAGACCCCCATCCCCCATCTTGGGAACCCTCACGAAGAGTTTGGTAACAATATCTCAAGAGCCAGCTAAACCTACGTCAAAATACAGGCGAAATCACACCAAGGTTGTGTTTCGGCCTGCCATCTTGTTTCAAAATGGTGCCAGGCACCCAAACCTTCACAGCCGCCTCAGAAACTCTTGAGCTGAATTTGGGTGGCGGTATCCTGAGAGGTGGCTGAACCTATGCCTCAAAATGGGTGAAGTCATGCCAAAGTCATGTTTCCGTCTGCCATCTTGATTCAAAATGGTGCCCAGCATCCAAACAGTGACGACGACTGCCATCCCCACCTCAGGAACACGTGTGCTGAGTTTGGTGGCAATATCTCAAGAGGTGGACAAATCTATAGGGAACAAATGGACTGAGACAGACAGCTGATTTGGGTGCAACTTTCTTTTCATCCCAGCATAGAGTTGCTCAGAACTTGGACTGGATGGCCCTTGTGGTCTCTTCCAACTCTATGATTCTATGATTCTAACTTGGGGTGGGGTTATGTTGGTTTGCTTGCTTCTTAATAAATTTATACAGTGGTACCTTGGTTCTCAAACGCCTTGGTACTCAAACAACTTGGAACCCAAATACTGCAATCCCAGAAGTAAGTGTTCTGGTTTGTGAACTTTTTTCGGAAGCCGAACATGTTCCGTTTTGAGTGTCACGCTTCCAATTTGAGTGCTACACCTCTGTTTTGAGTGCCACACTTCCATTTTGAGTGTTACGCTGAGGTCTGTCTGTTTTTGCTATTTATTTTGCGTTTTTGTGGCTCTTTTTTTTGGTTGTTCATGTGACTGTGTGGAACCCAGTTCAGCTGCTGATTGATTGATTGATTGATTGTGTGACTGCAGTACATTGTTTATTGCTTTCATTTTATGGATCTTGTTAGATAGCAAAATTCATGTTAAATTGCTGTTTTAGGGTTTGTTTTTAAAAGTCTGGAACGGATTAATCCATTTTGCATTACTTTCTATGGGAAAGAGTGCTTTGGTTTTGGAACAGACTTCCGGAACAGATTAAGTTTGAGAACCAAGGGACCACTGCACCTTGCACTTTCCTCCAGAGGAACAAAGGCAGGAAACATATTACTAAAGCAATTAAAACTCCGAACAAACAGTTTAACACAACTTTCTAAAGTGCAGTTCAAAGCAGCCATCTAAAAAGCAGTTTGAGACTTGTAAGAAATTCCGTCCATGGTTAGGGTGAGCTAGTACATTTTTGTGTGTGGAATCATTCAGGGGAGTTATTTGCAAGGCTGGATTTAAAAAATAATATCATGAATTACGCGCATACCAGATTTTCACCAGGACTCCCGAGTTTTGCAAAGCTGCCCAAAGTCTTATTAGATCAGCTCTGCTACATCTATAATTCAAGGGGAGGGGATAAGGGGCGGGCTCCGAGGATGAGATTAAGATCATGCTACTTAGAGAGCGCAGGCAACCCAAGCCCCCTCCAGATAAGTCTTGATGCAAGAGAAAGTCCCACATTAGCCGCCCAGGACTCTTCCTGTCCATCCTCTCCAGGAGGCAGCTTGCAACATTGATTAACAAACACACACAGAGAAGAAAATTGCAGAGCTCAAGCAAAAGAATAATGATTTTTCTAATAGGAATGCTGCCTTGATTAGCAGAAATTATAGGGCAGCTCTGCTGGTACGCTTTGCCAAACATAAACCTGGAACCAGGTCTTAGCTGCTAAATGTGAGGGGAGGAGAGGAGGGAGAATAGGTCAACGCAAATCAAAATAATCCATGACCTGTTTTGCAAAGCAGTTTCCAAAGGGCCTGGGTCAAATGTGGAGTCTGTGGGACATTTTATAAAACTAAGCATGGCATAGAGAAAGTGGACAGCGGAAAGCTTTTCTCCCTTTTTCATAACACTAGGAATCGTGGACATCTGAGGACAGGACCGGTGCTAGCAATTTTGGCACCCTAGGCGAGGGGGCGGGCCATGTGACGTCATTGCGTATGACGCACGTTGCGGAGCGGTGCCCTGCCCCCTGCCCAGCCGGGCGCCCCGCGCCGCTGCGGTTTTCGCCCGAAGTTCCGCTGGTTGGGGTGGCACCGGGCGTTGGCGGGGGGCGAGGGGCAGGCTGGCCAGTGCCCCCTCCATTTTGGCACCCCCGCCGCCGCGGTTTTTGGC
Source organism: Darevskia armeniaca (assembly GCA_034641395.1). NCBI lineage: Eukaryota > Metazoa > Chordata > Lepidosauria > Squamata > Lacertidae > Darevskia > Darevskia armeniaca. The sequence goes on along the minus strand of JAWWNF010000828.1, from coordinate 485,464 downwards.
ACAAGCTGCTTGCTCCGCCGCTGGTTGGGGCGGCACCGGGCGGCGGGCGGGGGGCAGGCTGGCCAGCGCCCCCTCCATTTTGGCGCTCTAGGCAGCTGCCTAGTTTGCCTCAATGGATGCGCTGGCCCTGTCTGAGGATGCTGGAAGATCCAGGACAGATAAAACAAAGGACTTCTCCATGAAGCACAGCTAAACTGTGGAACTGCCTGCCACATGATGCTGCGATGGTCACCAACCTAAGTGGCTTTGTTAGACAAATTCATGGAGGAGAGGGTTAGCATTGATGCTTATGCTCTGCCTCCACCGTTTGAAGCAGCGATGCTTCTGAGTACCAGTTGCTGGAAACCACAGGAGGGGAGAGTTGTTTTTGCGCTTGGATCCTGCTTGCGGGTTTCCTGCTGGCATCTGGTTGACCACTGTGAGAACAGGATGCTGGACTAGATGGGATGTTGGCCTGATCCAGGGAGCTGTTCTTATGCTCTTCTTAAGACGCTCTGGCAGTTGATTCTCATGTGCTATGATTTCTACAACAGCTGCGGAAGGGCCTTTGCAAAGACCACAAACAGAAGGACATTTATCGCCTCCAACATCACGTCCTTCGGTGGAACTCATTCACACATTCAGCTGAGAGTTGTGAAATGCCGGAGTCAGTGAGATTTATGTGCTTGCAGGTATCTTTGGATGAACAAGGGAGAAGGAAGCAATGCTAGTTCTAGATTTGGGGAGAGGCATGGGCTAGATCCCCTGGCTGGAGCCTCCCTCCAGTTGACCCCGCCTTGGGGGGGGGGGCTCCTTCCTACTGTGGTTGCTGCTGCCGCTCAGAGAGCTTATGGGCAGGTAAGCAATGGGGTGCATGGGAACAGAGAGAAGGAAGAGGAATGTCAACTGCCTACTCAGGGAGGAGGTAAGGAAACAGTTTGGGCGGCTGCCCTCACTGCTCTGCCTGGTAGCCCACGTTGGTGGCAATGTGGCCCAATTTGGAATCCTGGGCCTTGGCACCTGCCCAACTGTTGTAAGCCAAAAATGGCTTATCTTCTGAGTTACGCCAATAAAACTCAGAGACAAGAGGAGTTAGGAGTCCATTGTTGTTTATTGCAAAGCAATAGGTTACAGTCGAATCTTTTCGCAAAACTGCAACCCGCCCAAAGTGGGGCAGGGATATTTATAACATTTCAAACAAAGGATATCAATTTCAACCAATTATGTACATCATTACCTCATTCTAGTTTAATATGCATGCACAATAAGCATTGGTAACTAAACTTTGATTCTCACCGTGATCTGTTACATTGTGTTAGTATGCATGTTGGGAACCTGTGTTACGTGTAGCCATCTGCACCATGTATCAATTTATATTCTAGCTTATGAGCTGTAGCTTTGTGATTGATGTATTTGCTATCCTTCTGTCCCAGTGGGGGACGGCATCTTGCCAAATCATCAGTTTCTTAAAGCAACAGGTTACCATAACTCTTCTATTAGAAGCATATTCAAGGATTTTTAGGGGTTCACATTATCACATTCATTATGGCCTTTTGGGCCACTACCACACAACGATTCCAACCCCTGGCATAGGACCAGAGTGCCGCCACCTGGGGGCCGAGCCCTTTTCTGCCCCCCCCCCATATTTTTGGAATGGGGGCTGGGCCCCCTCAATGTTGAGGTTTTAGGGCTGTTTTTTCCAGAAACCGCCAAAATCGCTATTTCCCATCCGGGACGGATTTAAATTTGAGAAGGCCCTGAGCTACTGAAGGTAATGGGGCCCTTGATATGTCCATCTGTCTTTTGTCAACAACAAATTGTCAGCTGTTTTTTGTGTTGAATATATGCTATATGGTCGTTTATGGACCTAATAGGTACCTAAAGCCATTTGCACATGCAGAATGTAGGCACCCTATATATAGAAATGAGCAAACCAGTGATATTTTAGGCAGCAGGCTAGCAGGCGGGGCCCATTATTTACATCACAGGAGCCAACACAACACAAAACACTGTTGCTGCATGTAGGTTTTATTTTATTTGTTTTTTATCTTATATTTTGGAAATGTACATCCAGGTTTTTTCCCCTTTAATTTTTTTGGGGGCCCCCAAGAGAGTGGGGCCCTAAGCTATAGCTTGTTTAGCTTATACGTAAATCCAGCACTGTTTCCGATATGGGTTGCCATACATCCAGATTTCCACGGACCCTGTTCCCGACAGCTGAATCCCGGGTATGCCAGGAAATTCCAGGCGTATGGCAACCCTGCCCTCGCTAACTGGTGCCTCTGCATGGGGCCTGACTGGAAGTATGTGGGTCTCAGACTCCTGAACTCCTTCCTTCTGGATCTCTTGAAAAGTGGGGCATTTACACCCTCTCTTTCAGCGCAAAGGTTCCCCCAGGGGAGCTACGCTTTTCTGGCAGGGTTCACGCCTGACAGGCAGAAATTCAAGAGGGGCAGCTTTCCTAGAATGGCATGCCCATTTTGCCATACGCCTCACCTACCAAATTTAAGCATCGGGGAATATGTGAAAGGTACAAAGCCTAGTACCAGGTGGCGCTGTGGGTTAAACCACAGAGTCTAGGGCTTGCTGATCAGAAGGTCGGCGGTTCGAATCCCTGCGACGGGGTGAGCTCCCGTTGCTCGGTCCCAGCTCCTGCCCACCTAGCAGTTCGAAAGCACGTCAAAGTGCAAGTAGATAAATAGGTACCGCTCTGGTAGGAAGGTAACGGCATTTCTGTGTGCTGCTCTGGTTCGCCAGAAGCGGCTTTGTCATGCTGGCCACATGATCCAGAAGTTGTACGCCGGCTCCCTCGGCCAATAAAGCGAGATGAGCGCCACAACCCCAGAGTCGGACACGACTGGACCTAATGGTCAGGGGTCCCTTTACCATTACCTTTTTACAAAACAAAATAAAAAAAATTCCTTCCAGTAGCACCTTAGAGACCAACTAAGTTTGTTCTTGGTATGAGCTTTCGTGTCCATGCACACGAAAGCTCATACCAAGAACTAACTTAGTTGGTCTCTAAGGTGCTACCAGAAGGATTTTTTTTATTTTGTTTTGACTATGACAGACCAACACGGCTATCTACCTGTAACTTTTTACAAAGCCTACATCAGGAAAACTAAAGGTCATAGCTGTCAACCCTCCCTTTTTTTGGTGGGAAAGTCCCTTATTCCAATGCCGTTTCCCGCTGCTATCCCAGATTGTTGATATCCCTTAAATTTCCTGGATTTCAAAGGAAGCAGCTCCTCTCCCTCCCTGCTGGCCAGGGAGGCTCCTCAGCTGCCAATAAGGAGTCTGAGACCGACTGGGGGCAGAGCTTGCATGCCTTGTGCAGCCAGACCCTCACACCCAACCAGACACACAGCCTGCCTGCCATCTATGCGCTTGCTCTTTCGCTCACCTGTTCGTGCTCAGCCTCTGGAGCGCAGGGTGGCGAGGCTACTTGGTGCCATTGCACCGCCCTCGCAGCATCCCTTATTTTCAAATACGAAAGTTTGGTGAAAATCCCTTATTTTCAAATCCAAAAGTTGACAGCTATGCTAAAGGTGTCAGCCCAACCCACTGTGGGTTTTGCAAAGGAGAACCCCTTGCTTCTCCCTGTGTTAAGAAATGTCAGAACCTGCTGTAGGTGGGCATGTGTGTGTGTGTGTGTGTGTGTGTGTGTGTGTGTGTGTGTGAGAGAGAGAGAGAGAGAGAGAGAGAGAGAGAGAGAGAGAGAGAGAAGGAGGAGGAGAAGGAGGAGGAGGAGGAAACGATCTAGGCCAGGCACGTTCAACTCCCAAGAGACTGCGATCTACTCACAGTATAAAAAGACTGGCTGTGATCTACCCATTGTCTTTGCCAGGAGTTGTTGAACTATTTTTTAGGGGATGGTTGGGCCAAAGTTGTTGAGATTTTTGGGGGTGGGGGGGTTGACCAAAGTTGGAACACAAAGCCGAGCACTAACTTGATACTGCGATCGGCCAAGGACACCCCTGCGATCGACTGCTCAGTCGCGATCGACCTGTTGGACATGCCTGATCTAGGGGATTTCCTGGCAATGAAGGACTTCTGCAAGTGTATGTGTGCATACTGATATTACTAATCAGTTGTAAGGGAAAATCCAGAATGCAACTTTGGAAAAACCTCCTTGGCTATCACTTTCCCTGACAGAAAAATTAATTTGGGGATTTCCCTGGGTAATTCTTTTAGACTGCAGGTTGGATGATTCAACCGCAGGTGTCAAAATGTCATGAGAAGCGGGGGCAGGTTTGAAACACAAAACCCAGGCAGGGCAGTTACATTCTCCTGGGCTTTTCTCACTTAGTCTTAGGCTAAGAGGGGCCAGGCTGCATTCTGTGAGCTTATACAACTCTTCAACTTTCACCCTCCCAGCTTGCCTCTTCTGTCATTTGCTCCAGGCTGTGGCTGACAAGGATTCCTAAGGGACAGTCCTGGATCGACAAATTTTGCCGCAAGGGTTCAGAGGTCTGCACTGCAAAAAAAACCCCACCCCCGATTGTCAGCATCAAGCAATGAATCGGGGGATACGATTATTACAGCCCATTTGCAATATGCAGAGTTCCAGTTCAAGAAAGCAGAGTTGGTTACTGTATTAAAGCTGGCCCTCCATCTATGCAGAACACCCTTTTGCAAAAATACATAATAATAAAACATGCCGTTCAAAACAAAGACAATCAAAAAGAGAAGGAAAAGCCACACTGGCCGGGGGCGGGGGGGGGAAGCATTGCAAACATCATTACTGCATTGCAGGGGGTTGGACTAGATGACATTTTGGATCCCTTCCACCTCTACAGTTCTATAGTTTTATTTATATATTGTTGTTGTTGTTGTTGTTGTTTAGTCGTTTAGTCGTGTCCGACTCTTCGTGACCCCATGGACCAGAGCACGCCAGGCACTCCTGTCTTCCACTGCATCCCGCAGTTTGGTCAGACTCATGTTAGTAGCTTCCAGAACACTGTCCAACCATCGCGTCCTCTGTCGTCCCCTTCTCCTTGCGCCCTCAATCTTTCCCAAAATCCTGCTTCGTCTCTGGATTGCAGCGATGCCACCCTTCCCTGCCATCAGCCCTAGTCTTGGGTCCAATGGGAGTGGCCAACCTACTCTCAAGAAACCCTGAGGGGACCTGGGTGCCACTTCTGGCACAGGCCCACCCAACAGCAACCCTCCTCATGCTTGCTCAAATCCAGGAGTCAGTGGAGTCCCCCACCCCCGTAAGATCAGCCTGCTTAGAGAAGAGTCATAGTTCAGTGGTAGAGCATTTGCTTTTCATGCAGAAATTCTCAGTTTCATCCTCTGGCACCTGCAGGTAGGGCTTGGAGAGACCCCCTACCTGAAAACCAGGAGAGACTCAGTTTCTAAGTATAATAATAATAACAATAATAACAATAATAATAACAATAGCAATAATAATAATAATAATTTATTATTTATTTATTTATTTTAAATACTTTTTTATTAAAGGTTTTTACAAACAATCTTTTAAATCACATTCAACATTCATATGTTATGTATATACATTTTTCTGACTTCCATCAACCCTTCTCGAGATTTTCACATTTCTTAACTTCTTTTTGTATTTCATACTTTACTATTACTTTAAATAAACATTATCCAATATTACTTTCTGATATTATTTCTGTAATATTTCTTACAATTAACCTCACAAAACTTCCTGCAAGTCTATTAGTGTGATTTGTTGTTTACAAATGTCTTTCAAATATATCTCAAATTTTGTCCAATCTTTTAAAAACTCCTGGTCCCGTCGGTTTCGAACTCTTCCTGTCATCTTATCCAATTCTGCATAGTCCATTAATTTCATCTGCCATTCTTCTTTTGTCGGTAAATCTTCCTGCTTCCATCTTTGTGCCATCAGCATTCTTGCTGCCGTTGTTGCATATAAGAATAACTTTTTATCTTGTCTCTTAATGTCATTTCTTACAATTCCTAACAAAAAGGCTTCTGGTTTCTTTATGAATGTATAGTTTAACATTTTTTTCATCTCATTATAAATCATTTCCCAGAAACTTTTCACCTTCTTACATTCCCACCACATATGATATAAAGTTCCCTCCTTCTCTTTACACTTCCAACATTTATTACTTATTTTATACATTTTTGCTAATTTCACTGGTGTAATATACCATCTATACATCATGTTCATTATATTCTCTTTCAAAGCATTACAGGCAGTGAATCTTATACCTTCTTTCCACAATTTCTCCCAGTCTTCTAACTGTATATTATATCCAAAATCTCTGGCTATTATTTATACCCTGCCCATCTGGCTGGGTTTCCAACAAAAACTCTGGGTGGCTTCCAACAAAATATTAAAAATACATTAAAACATCAGTCATTAAAAACTTCCCTAAACAGGGCTGCCTTCAGCCCTAAGGCAGATCCCATACCCCTCAACTGTCCTGATTTGAGTGAGATACTCCAGAATTACAGAAGCCATCCCAGCTTCTGATTGCAGCCAAGAATGTCCCAATTTTTTTGGTCCAGTGCTCTCACGCAATTCATTTAGCTCACGCCAGAGCACCAGACCAAAAGACACTCGTTTTTTCGTCTTGCGTGAGTCAGCTGACTCCTGCAAGAGTTCAGGATCCAAAACCGAGCCTCCCGATTTTGATCAGAGAAGTGTTGGGGGGGTATGAGATTCCAATGCTGCTGACTGACTGCACTTTTGCAGGTTGTAAAATCCGGCTTCTCTAGCTCAAGTTAGAACCGAGTCAACATTTGCCCCGCAATTCACAGTCCCATTACAAGATGGTAATTTTCATCTGTTTGGAGGGGGCTTTTCAGTGGTGTCCCCGTCTTTTCATCATTCCTTTTTTACATGCTGGTGCAGCTACTATGGCCTGATTGCAAACACCTCCAGTTTAGGAGGCAGGGCAAGCAAACGACTGCAGAGCGAAGAAACGTGAGACACAGAATATGCAGGTATAACCACTATTCACCGATTGTAGCCAGGTTCAGTCTGATCTGTACGGAGGACCTCCCGTCCCTTGGCTGCAGTAGCCCATCCAGTGAAGAAAACAAAAGCAACAAATAATTTACAAACTAAGCTATAGCTATATGGCTCACTGAATATACATCAAGCAGGGTTGCACAGCATCTTCAGCAGCCCAGGGGCTGCGCTGGACAAAAGAAGAAAGTAATAATTTGAAGATCTAACAGTTCAAGAGATTTCAAAGCATCCAAGGACATGCTCTGATCAGGATAAAGCTCACAGTTCCTTGCAGGAATTCTCTGCTGCATCCCGCAGCAATATCTGGTGGGGGATAAATCTGTAAGTCTTGAAAACAGGCTTAAGACAAACATCCACGCTTCTTCTGAGCTCCTGTGGAGAAGCCCCTCTGCCTCTCCTTCCAGGATGACTCCTGGGATGTCCCCAGAAGGGTAGGCTTATTGAGCTTGCTTCACTACTATGAAGAAAAAGGGATGAACAGATTCTTCTTCTTATAATAACAAGGATAGCAACATGGGTTACACAGAGAAGGCGTTACTACAGTTCAAGGCAGAGGCGTAGCCAGCCCAGGTGGTACCCGGGGCGGAATTTTTTTGGTCACCCCCCACCACCACTTTGCCAGGGCACTGGCAGAGCTGCACCCAGTGGCATAGCAAGTCACCCCCACCCCCCCAAAAAATGATGTTGCCACTTTGTGAGGTGTGGGGTTTTTGTGTGTGTGTGTGTCTATTATCTCTTTTTTTTCAATAAAGTTAAAATTTAATTTTTTAAAATAAAAATAAAAAAAATAAAAAATAAAAAAAATAAAGAAGTGTCACCCCCCTCTGATGGTGCCACTTTGTGAGGTGTGGGGGGTTGTGTGTGTGTGTGTGTGTGTGTGTGTGTGTGTGTGTGTCTATTATCTCTTTTTTCCAATAAAGTTAAAAAAAAAATTTTTAAGTGTCACCCCCCTCTGGGGTGGAACCCGGGGCGGCCCGCCCCCATCGTCCCCCCTTGCTATGCCCCTGGTTCAAGGTCACATTTCAAGCAGGCGAAAGCAGGCAAGGAGGTCACTGAACAGTGAGGGATCTGACCTGGGTAAAGGGTGTGACCTACGGAACATTGGCCCTCGGGTCCTGGGTTCCCCACTCCCTCGCACGACCACGTCTCTGCCAGAAGGGGGTGTCAGGAGCAAGGCAGCAATAAATCACACGGAGTAAGTGAAGTTAAGATTAAGAGATTAAGATTTAAGATTTCTTTATTGTCATTGTACAAATACAATACAATGAAACATTACTTGTGCAGCAATTGATATAGCATAGATTTGAATGCTCGAAAACATTTCAATTGTTTCTCTTGAAACAGTCCTTCAGCTGGTGAGTAGCACATTCATGCCAGATTTTAACAGTCCTTGTTATAGTGAGAGCCCGGCCCGTTTCCTGAGGGGATGTATGCTGGTACAGGAACAAAGACCTATGGTCGGTTTAGTTCAAATGTGGGAGCTGTAACCATATTTTATATTCAGATAGACCTTTCCAGTGAGCACAGTTTTAAGTTCAGCATGGTTGAAATCTCCAGCAATGATGTTCACAGTAGTCTTACTGGCTGCTGATAAAGCCCGACAGCCCCGCCTTTGCTTCCTCTCTCTGTGTCACCTTCGCCTCCTCCTAAGGGGATAGTAATCCATGGAGAGCTTCGTATTTTAAGCTACTTCCACCGTAATGTTGTCTGGGCGAAAATAACCAGCTCTTACAGGTTGTTCGCACTGTAACCTGACCTTTAGGAGTTCCTGCTGGCTGTAGATCTTGCGCGCCGTCATCTTAGATCTTAATAACTGCCATAACTGCCATTATTCCTCCAGGAGTGAGCTATACCCTCTTAAAGTGACAAATCTATTCATTTTCCTTTTAAACATTTGCTCGCCAGCCTAATGTACTCACACAGGTAACAAGTAATAACAATAATAAAAGCCATACGAAACGTTAAAAGGAAAAGGAAAAGGGAGAGCACTGAGCCGCTGCGTCTGTGCGCGCCGTCACCTTAGAACTCTTTATTAGAAGAAACAGGGTCTGCTCAGGAGTGCCAGGCCTAATGGGTACAGAAACTCATCCTGGTATCGCTTTCCCCTATGAGGCAGTTGCGGGAACTAGGGACGCGGGTGGTGCTGTGGTCTAAACCACTGAGCCTCTTGGGCTTGCTGATCAGAAGGTTGGCAGTTCAAATCCCCGTGATGGCAGGAGTTATCGTTGCTCTGTCCCAGCTCCTGCCAGCCTAGCAGTTTGAAAGCACACCAGTACAAGTAGATATATAGGTACTGCTGTGGCGGGAAGGTAAACAGCGTTTCCGTGCGCTCTGGCTTCCGTCACGGTGTCCCATTGCCCCAGAAGCAGTTTAGTCATGCTGGCCACATGACCCGGAAAGCTGTCTGTGGACAAATGCCAGGCTCCCTCGGCCTGAAAGCGAGATGAGCACTGCAAACCCATAGTCACCAAGGGTCCTTTACCTTTACCTTTAGTTGCAGGAACTGAAGGTCACTGCCTCCCCACAGCAGCCTAAGCCTCACCCACTCCTGGGTCCTTCCCAAGCAATCAGAGACAATGCCTGCATGTCTATCTTTGCTCCTCTCGCTTCATGCCTCTCCTGGTTCAGGGAGACGAGCTGAGGGGAGCATGTCGCAGCAGGAGGGGACAACCACCTGGCTTCTTCACCAGCCTGCCTCATCCCTGCCTCTTGGCCTCCCTCTCCTTTCCTGCTTCAGCTTCTGATTCTGGACTTCTCTCTGCCACAGACTCTCCCCGCTCACTAAGCCCTGTTCCCTCCCCAGCTTCCGAAACCTCCTCTTCCCCATCTTCTCCCTCTGACCACTCATCGTCATCCCACCACCAATCCCTGGGCTCTGAGCCTTCTTCCCTCGGGGGTTCCCCAGCTGGTTCCTCCCGCCATTCCTCTGTGTCAAACCAGTCCATGACAGTCACTCAGCCACCCGACTCCCCTTGATATCTGCATGTCTTCTTCTTTGGCATCACTCATAGCTGAGTGAGATTGTCTTCCATAAACACGGTTTTAACAATGAGTCCCTAAGTGACTGTGGACTCCAATTCTGGATCCACACGTCCTTCCACAGTGGGGACATTGGTTTCCGGGCGGGAGTTGATCACGGTGTGGATTTGCCAAGCGTGCCTTCCTTTTAGCACGTTTCTCCCTTGCGTCCTGAGTTCGAGTGTCTTCAAAGCCCATGACGCCTTTGGTAAAGGCTGTTCTCCAATTGGAGCTGTCTGCATGTATGACCTGTTTCTTTCCATCTGCTTTCCGTCAGCACCACCATCACTGATTTCCCCCGCTGCTGTCCTCCACCAGGTGTAAGCAGCAGCCGAGATTCATCGTTTTTGAGGCAGGAGGAAACAGGGAAAGAAGGGGATTTCATCCTCTCTGCCTGGCGGCTGATGGCTCAGAGTCACACATGGCTTCTCAGATTGCAGGAGGAGGAATGACATATGCCCCCCCCCCCGCCACACACAAACCCATTTGTGAATGTAACTGAAAACCACATGGGCAAGTGTTGAATGCTATTATTAGTTCGATTTATTAGAGCTGTGCGGGATATTTTCCAGTTTTGGTTTTCAAGCAGAAACCAGTCAATTCACTCCTGTTACTCTTAAGAACCTTTACATTGACCAGACATTTGCTACTCTAAATTTACATTTGTATTTTATGGTTAGATTTGTAGAGCTGGAAGGGACCCCAAGGGTCACCCAGTCCAATGTTCTGCAGTGCAAGGATCGCAACTAAAGAATCCTTGTAGAACCATTTTGGGTCTTTCCTTGACCATCGCCCTGAGACCTAAGCAAAGACAGACAGTTAAAAAACCCTTTAATGAATCAAATAAATCAAACTATCTACTTAGAGGTAAGCCCTATTGAGTTGAGCAAGACTTATTCCCAGGCAAGTGTGCGCAGGACCGCACCATTAGTGGCTTATTTTTAAAAGCCAAATATTTATGGGTTTATTCAATTCTTACATTTCTGTTTTGCCTTTCCTCCAGTCGGGAGCATGGGGTACCTTAAAAGCGTTAACTCATTAAAATAAAGCATACAGTAACAGAACCTTACTTAAAGCCACCATTAAGTCAGCAGCAACAAATGTCCTCAGCTCCATTCGCGGGAAATCATTCCCAGCTATGATCCAAAGGCCTAGGCTTTGTAGTCCTACAAAATCAGGGCCACAATACTGAATGCACGGCTTGTGGTGGATTCAAGGCCTGCATCTGAGTCATGGGTGCCACTGACAGAGAGACTCCTGCAAAGATCTCAGGGCATTCAGTTCTATGATTCTGGGACTGGGATATGAGGAATGAGGCTGTCCTTAAGGCATCCTGGACTCAGGCTGTTAATGAGCTTGTGGATTCATACAAGAGCCTTGGACATTGCGCCGCAGCATGTGGGCAGCCAGCGCGAGCTCTGAAACCCTAGAGTTATGTGCTGGTGGCGGTCAGTTCCCTAGCTGTAGTATTTTGCTCCTGCTGGAGCCTCCAGACCAGGTCTGACTGTAGCCCTTCAGAGAGTGCAATGCAACGGTCAAGTCTTGAAGATGCATGTATCGCTGCAATCGGTGCCCCTAGCCTCAGTTTAAATGTTTCTATTATGTGAACCAATGGGGTGTTTCCAGGGAAGCAGCTCCAGAAGTAGGGAGCCACCACTGAGAAGGCCCTGCCATGGGTCACTTTCCTACTAACCATTCCAACAGATGGAGAAACAAGTTGGCATCCCCAACTGAGTGCAACACTCAGTTCTAACCGTTACTGCCTCCTCTGTGTCTTTGGGACTTTTTAAAAATAATCTAACTCTTTGAGGAGGGCTCTGTGCTCAGTGGGATGTGTATATGCTTTGCATGTAGATATCCCCAGGACCAACCCTTAAGCAGAGGTGAAGAACCTGTGACCCCCAGGATGATGTTAGACTATAATTTTCACCAGCTGCATGACCAATGGTCAGGGATGCTTGGGAATACCTGGAGGAGCCAGTGTGGTGTAGTGGTTAAGAGCAGTAGACTTGTAATCTGGTGAACCGGGTTCACTTCCCTGCTCCTCCACATGCAGCTGCTGGGTGACCTTGGGCTAGTCACACTTCTTTGAAGTCTCTCAGCCCCACTCACCTCACAGAGTGTTTGTTGTGGGGAAGGAAGGGAAAGGAGAATGTTTTCCGCTTTGAGACTCCTCCGGGTAGTGATAAAGCAGGATATCAAATCCAAACTCTTCTCCTCCTCCTCTTCTTCTTCCCCATCTCTCCTGTATGTCATCTACCCTCCCAAGTATTAAACTTTGGGCATTGTATTATCCTAAGACAGACCATTGGTCTATCCAAGGATGTCTACACTAGGGATGCGGAACCAGTGGCCCTCCAACTGATGTTGGACTCCAGCTCCCATCAACCCCAGTGTTGGATGGATTTTGATGAGTAAAGGTAAAGGGACCCCTGACCATTAGGTCCAGTCGTGCCCGACTCCGGGGTTGCGGTGCTCATCTCGCTCTATAGGCTGAGAGCCGGCGTACAGCTTCCGGGTCATGTGGCCAGCATGACAAAGCCGCTTCTGGCGAACCAGAGCAGCGCATGGAAACGCCGTTTACCTTCCCGCCAGAGCGGTTCCTATTTATCTACTTGCACTTTGACGTGCTTTCGAACTGCTAGGTGGGCAGGAGCAGGGACCGAACAACGGGAGCTCACCCTGTCACAGGGATTCGAACTGCCGACCTTCTGATCAGCAAGCCCTAGGATCTGCGGTTTAACCCACAGCACCACCTGGGTCCCTTGATGAGTAGGAGAGGTTATTTTATTTATTAATTATCCTCCCCCGTTTTCTTACTTGTGTGAGAATGCAAATACTGTACCTATTTCAGCAGAGTAATATCTCCATGATCTCTAGAAGGATTTTAGGAAGAGGTTGCATAACCTTCCAAAACAATTATGATATCCAAGGAAGCTTAGGCAGACCTGGATTATTTTCTCCTTTTTTATGTTTCCCTCTTAACAAAGAAATCACTCTCAGACCGTTGAAGTAAACAAGAAAAATGTAAGGTTTATTCACATCAAAGTTCTTGCCAGGATTCAACAGATACAGGGATGAAAACCAGGCAGGCAAAAATCGCTAAATGTTACAAATACCCAGAGTCCAGTTCAAAATAGAGTCTGCGCCCAGGAGGAGAGCTCAAGGACATTCTAACCTATCACAGGTGTGCAGTGACAGAAAGAAGATTAAATTTCTGTTTTTTTCCCCTGCCAACCCCAAAAGTGTAGAGGATATGACATCATAGAGTTCCCTTTCTAATATTCATGCACTGGTGATTTGGGTACAGATCCTCGCCTACCCAGCCAGCATGGCCATTGGGTCAGGAAGGATGATGGGATTTGTAGTTCAACAATATCTAGGAGGGGGGATCAGATAGAAGGGTTAGAACAGGGGTCAGCAAACTTTTTCAGCAGGAGGCCGGTCCACTGTCCCTCAGACCTTGTGGGGGGCTGGACTATATTTTGGGGGGAAATGAACGAATCCCTATGCCCCACAAATAAGCCAGAGATGCATTTCAAATAAAAGCACACATTCTACTCATGTAAAAACACGCTGATTCCCGGACCGTCCGCGGGCTGGATTTAGAAGGCGATTGGGTCAGATCCGGCCCCTGGGCCTTAGTTTGCCTACCCATGGGTTAGAAGAAGAAGAAGAAAAACCCTCAGTGATACACCAACCATCTCAATGGACAAGTTTGAACTACTGGTCGGAATGCTTCCTTATATTGCATATGTAAATAAACAAGTTTTGAGTGATGTCTGTGCAACAACTTAGAAATCACTAGCAAAACCTCCTGGAGGCAAGTAGGTCTTAAAACAACACTGCGAATCTTCAAAGTGATACTTAAGTCTAATCTCACCCCTGAAGGCACCATTACAATGCAATCAGACATACTATTCTGGGCTGGCTGGGGTTGTTGTGCTTTTTTTTCCTTTCTATTTTAGGCAGAAACCGTTTCACCTCATGCACCGCCCATCTGCAATAATCCATTCCCAAACCAGCAAAGCAATTATACCCTCATGCTCAGTAATTCATCCTCTTTTGGGGGGCTGTACTTTGGGGAGGGTGATGGGGAGGGTTGAAATCACAGAGGGCATTCCTTCCACCCCGGCCCCCCAATTCCCCAGCATCCTATAACAACTGCAGCCAGCGTTTAGTATTGATTTCCACATAAATCTGTGTTTTTAAAGACTCTGTTTTTGCACATGCGAGGCATTTAAATTGGCCCGAGAACATTCTCGGCATCATGAAAACTTAATGAGATAATTATTGTGCCGAGAGTTTGTGTATTAATTATAAAGAGATTTAGGTCTCCGAGCGAGAGGTGAGATGCACAATTGGTTTTCTCCACTGGTGAACCAATTGGGTGTTAGACACATGGTGGGAACAGGTCTTCTGTGGAGAGCTGGATCTAAACATGCAACCTTTACATGCTCCGTCTTTCTGGCTGTGTGTTTTTATGTAGACACTTCTGCTTCTACCCTATGGACACAGAAAGAGCCCACTGACTCATCTAGCCCAGCATCCTGTTCTCACACGGGCCAACAAGATGTATGCTGGAAACCAGCAAGCAGGATTTGAGCACAAGAACTCTCTCCCTTCCAGCAGTTTCCAGCTACTGGTGTTCAGAAGCATTGCTGCCCCAAGCCATGGAGGCAGAACATAGCCATTGTGTAGGGCTGGCAGACATCTGGATATTCCCAGATATTACTGGGATTTCAAAGGCGGAATTGATGACTGGAGGGTGGAATTCCTGGATCTTAGGCAAGATCTTTGGCTCAACAACTTTCGGGTTTTCCTAAACTTTTGGGGGGTGTCCTGGTGTTTATGAAATATGGCGACCCTACCATTGTGGGTAGTAGCCGTTGTTAACCCTCTCATTATTTTTGCTACTGTTATTATTACGGGCAATGACAGTTTTGCACGCATCCAATTGACACACGACTGGTGATGCATGGCTCCTTTTGCAATGGGGGCACGGTGGGCTTATGTGTGCATATGTGCACTTAAGGTGATGAAGAAGAAGAGTTTGGATTTGATATCCTGCTTTATTACTACCCGAAGGAGTCTCAAAGCGGCTAATCTCCTTTCCCTTCCTCTCCCACAACAAAATAAAAAAATTCCTTCCAGTAGCACCTTAGAGACCAACTAAGTTTGTTCTTGGTATGAGCTTTCGTGTGCATGCACACTTCTTCAGATACCTGAAGAAGTATATCTGAAGAAGATATCTGAAGAAGTGTGCATGCACACGAAAGCTCATACCAAGAACAAACTTAGTTGGTCTCTAAGGTGCTACTGGAAGGAATTTTTTTATTTTGTTTTGACTATGACAGACCAACACGGCTATCTACCTGTAACATCTCCCACAACAAACACCCTGTGAGGTGAGTGGGGCTGAGAGACTTCAGAGAAGTGGGACTAGCCCAAGGTCACCCAGCAGCTGCATGTGGAGGAGCGGGGACGCGAACCCGGTTCCCCAGATTACGAGTCTACCGCTCTTAACCACTACATCACACTGGCTCCCAGGGTTCCAGGAACGAAAGCCTTGCGCAAAATGGTCACCGCCTGTAATTTTTTTAAAAAACGCAGAAAGCAAAAGCAAAACATAACTATCTGAACTAAAGAAAAACAGTGAATATGATCCCACATTTTTAGATAGTGATTATGGTCTCATATAATCACCAAACGCCTCATTCCAGACGGAAATAAAAACCATGCGCCTTTTGACAAATTTGTTTTCGTAAAATACATTCTCTCTTCCTTGGACATAGTAATTTTATACATAGTATAATTTTATACTTTAGTAATCGTTTATACATTACTGCTGCAGCTGGAATTCTAAAGAACCATTACAGAAAGCAGGAAGGGAATTCCCTCCTGTTAAATAATAGACAGACACCAGCTCTGTTGTCTTTTTGATACCCAAGACCTTCATCTTCCAACAAAATCTTCCCCAGTCTGCATCTCTAATGGAATATTATTCCAGATGTTTCAGTTAATTAATTAATTGCCTTTCTCTCCCAACTTTTACCTCCAAGGAGCTTGAAGTGACATGTGCATGGTTCTTCCGCTCCTCATTTAATCCCCACAACAACCCGGAGAGGCAGCGACTGGCTTCCAATGAAAGCTTCATGGTCAAGGAAGGATTTGAACACTGGTCTCTCCCAAGCCCTGCTTTTATCTAGGTTGCACCAAAATATTTGACCAAAGCTTCTGGATTCAGACAGCTATTCTTTAACACGTTTATTCATAGAGTGAGATCTGAAAAGAACAAAATTAGTGGAGCATATATGGTATATTCCCATGACCATTTATGATCTGTCAAGAATCCTCTTCCGGTGAACTCCTAACAAGGAAGTGGTGGGAGCCCCATGCTTACAGCAAGATGGGATTGTTATACTGCTTTGGGTCTCATATAACGCTTTCAGCCTTATTGCAGATATTAACGTTGTGCAGCTTGAAGCAACTGGATGAATAAAAACTGACTCATTTTGGAATGAAAAATTGCCCAGACCCATTAGATTTTATTCAAAACTTTAGAACCAAAGAATCTTAGAGCTGAAAGGGAACCCAAGGGTCATCTAAACGGCTTCGGCCCAGTATACCTGAAGGAGCGTCTCCACCCCCACCGTTCAGCCCGGACACTGAGATCCAGCACCGAGGGCCTTCTGGCGGTTCCCTCATTGCGAGAAGCAAAGCTACAGGGAACCAGGCAGAGGGCCTTCTCGGTAGTGGCGCCCGCCCTGTAGAACGCCCTCCCATCAGAAGTCAAAGGTACTAACAACTATCTGACATTTAGAAAATGCCTGAAGACAGCCCTGTTCAGGGAAGTTTTTAATCTGTGACATGTGTATGTATTTTAATGTTTTCTGGAAGCCGCCTAGAGTGACCGGGGAGACCCGGCCAGATGGGCAGGATATAAATAATAAATTATTATTATTATTATTATTATTATTATTATTATTATTATCATCTAGTCTAACCCACTGCAATGCAGCAATATCACTTAAAGCATCCCTGACAAATGGCCATCCAACCTCTGCTTAAAAACCTCCAAGGAAGGAGAGTTCACCACCTCTCTGCTCTACTGCCAAACAGCTCTTACTGTCAGTAAGTTCTTCCTGATGTTGAGTCGGAATCTCCTTTCTTGTAACTTGAAGCCATGGGTTCGAGTCCTACCCTCCAGAGCAGGAGAAAACAAGCATGTTAACTCCTCCATGTGACAGCCCTTAAGCTATTTGATATTTGAAGATGGCTATCATATCATTTACTTGCAGAACTTTCTTCATAACAGAACAAAAACATCACAGATACATCCAAAGATTTTGGTAAAACATATGCTCATCCATGCATGGGCTCAGCATCTTTTTAGAAAGAAGCATCTTTGGGGTTCCAAACAGACCTCAAAGTTCAGGTCTCTCTCCTTACAGCCTCCATTTCGCCTGTGGCTGGATCCACTCTTTTCAAGAGACTCATTTCCACGTCATTACTCCCACAGCTACCACCCTTCCAAGATGGCGAATTTGCAGTTCCATAGCCTCCCATGTGATCTAAAGTTAAACACCTTGTTGGAACTACCAGAAAACAATAGCAGTAAATTATCAACCCATCAAGTTGCTCAGAGTGTTCTTCTTGCTTTTCTTGAGCTTCAATGGAATCTTTCAGTTAAACCCTATCAGCAATACACATAGGCATTCTCCATTTCATTGTCAATTAAACAATTATACCTAATGAGCCTTGTCATCTGTGAGCTAGTGGGAGACTCCTATGCCATCCTAGAATGCATAAGAAGATCAGGGGCGAACCAGATGCCCATGGGAAACTTGCGAGTGGGAGCTGAGCACAAGAGCCCTCTCCCCTCCTGTGGCTTCCGGCAATGGCCATTCAGATGCATTGCTGCCTCCAACCGTGGAGGCAGAGGATAGCCACCATGGCTAATAGCCACCAATAGCCCCAGAATTGCATGTCATTACCTTGGACTGCAAGAAGATCAAACCTATCTATTCTGAAGGTATTCAGCCCTGAGTGCTCACTGGAAGGACAGATCCTGAAGCTGAGGGTCCAATACTTTGGCCACCTCATGAGATGAGAAGACTCCCTGGAAAAGACCCTGATGTTGGGAAAGATAGAGAGCACAGGGAGAAGGGGACGACAGAGGACGAGATGGTTGGACAGTGTTCCAACATGAGTTTGACCAAAGTGCAGGAGGCAGTGGAAGACAGGAGTGCCTGGCGTGCTCTGGTCCATGGGGTCACGGAGAGTCGGACACGACTAAACGACTACCTTTGTATTAGTGTGCATCATAGCTGTCAACCCTCCCTTTTTTTGCGGGAAACTCCCTTATTCCAATGCCGTTTCCCGCTGCTATCCCGGATTGTTGATATCCCTTAAATTTCCTGGATTTCAAATGAAGCAGCTCCTCTCCTTCCCTGCCGGCCAGGGAGGCTCCTCAGCTGCGTTGCTCGGCTGCCAATAAGGAGTCTGAGACAGACTGGGGGCGGAGCTTGCATGCCTTGTGCAGCCAGACCCTCACGCCCAACCAGACAGCCAGCCTGCCTGCCGTCTACACGCTCGCTCTTTCGCTCACCCGTTCGCGCGCAGCCTCTGGAGCGCAGGGTGGCGAGGCTACTTGGTGCCATTGCACTGCCCTCGCGGCATCCCTTATTTTCAAATCCGAAAGTTGACAGCTATGGTGTGCATTGACGTGCCCCCCTAGAAGTGGTTGGTTTCCCTACCTTTCTCTCCAAATGGGGAATCAAGGGGAAGACATCCTTCAAGGGGCACAGATGGCAGAGCCAGCTGCTTCTTCTGTCGCTCTTGTTGGCAATGCAACAATAGCTCTCGGTCAATTAAGTATTATTGCTGGAGTTCTGATGGTGCTCCCAGCTTGGCACCTCTACTGTGCCCTCGTCCCCTATCTCACACACACCTGAATCGCCACACAGGCTTCAGGAAGGCTGCTTAGCTGAACAGTGCGGGCTCCAGAACAGCAATAAGGATGCACCGAAATGGAACAGCTTTCTTGGGTTGAACTCTGAGATGAAGGCAAAGAGGAGGACTGCCTTGCTGGCTCAGGCAGAAGTCTGTCTGGTACAGGGAACCTGGGGAAGAAAGGCCATAACTCAGTGGAAGAGCACCTATGAGGGGCACTCATTAAAGATTTTCCTTGACGTACTTCCCATGGACAGAGACAAACGAGACTGGGCACAGTTATTAGTCCATCTCTACATAGCTACCACGAAGAGTCACACGCTCCTCCCATTGCTTTATGCAGCTGTGGAGACCTCATCTGTAGAAGTCGGCAGGTTGCGTCAGAAGACACGACTTGACCTCAGAAATCAGCATTTCATCGTCTGGAAAAATCTTGTCCTTCAAAAATAACTTCATGGTTGGAAAGAGGTGGATGTCCGACGGTGCGAGGTCAGGAGAAAAAGTGGGATGAGGAAGGATTTCATAGCCACAGGACCATACTTCTGTCTGAGCAACATGTGAGTTGTTAACTGGGGCATTATCTTGCAGGAGACGGACACCTTTGGTCAGCATACCATGCCTCTCGATTTTGATGATCTTGCAGGTGAAAACCCCCAGGTTAAATCTTCTTCCTTGGCGATCACTCATAGCCAAGTAAGATTGTCTTCCAGAAACATGGTTTTAACAATGAGTCTGTAAGTGACTGTGGGGGCCAATTCTGAATCCACACGTTCTTCCACAGTGGGGACATTGGTTTCTGGGCGGGAGTTGATCACGGTGTGGATTTGCCAAGCGTTCCTTCCTCTTAGCACGTTTCTCCCTTGCGTCCTGAGTTCGAGTGTCTTCAAAGCCCGTGACACCTTTGGTAAAGGCTGTTCTCCAACTGAAGCGCTTGCAGCCCAGTGTTTCCCAGTTGTTGGTGTTTATACTACATTTTTTTAGATTTGCCTTGAGAGAGTCTTTAAACCTCTTTTGTTGACCACCAGCATAACATTTTCCATTTTAAAGTTCAGAATAGAGTAGTTGCTTTGGAACACGATAATCAGGCATCTGCACAACATGACCAGTTCAACAAAGCTGATGTTGAAGAACCATTGCTTTGACACTGGTGATCTTTGCTTCTCCCAGTACACTGGCATTAGTTTGCCTGTCTTCCCACGTGATGTGTAAAACTTTTCGGAGACACCGTTGATAGAATCTTTCGAGGAGTTGGAGATGGCGTTTATAAGTGGTCCATGTTTCACAAGCATACAGTAAGGTTGGTAGTACAATAGCTTTGTAAACAAGCCTTTTGTGTTCCCGGATAATGTCCAGGTTCAATAACCAAAGGCATCTGCAGATATGGCTGGGAATCTCCCTCCCTTGAAACCATCAGTGTCAACGTTGCTGAGCTACATGGACCGATGGCCTGAGTTCAGCATAAAACAACTTCCTGGTGGCTTTCCAGATGTGTTGCAGGACTCTAGATCCCATCATCCCTGATCATTGGCTATGCTGGCTGTGGATGATGGAAGTTATAGTCCAAAAACACCCTCCCTGTTTGTGATGCCCAGCAGCTGGCATTCAGGGGCATATATTATCTTGTGAATCACCCTGAGATCTTTTCAGGAAGGACAGTATAATAATAATAATAATAATAATAATAATAATAATGTGCCCAGGGCACCTTTTTTCCAAAAAAAAACCCCACTGATGACTATGACAACGAGGATAATAATATATTGCATCCTAGAAAGAAACCAGTGGGGATGTGCTAGCAGGTCTCAGCCTCAGTTTTTGATATCTGAATCTCATGGCTCCCCCGAGAGAAAGAGAGAATCACGAGCCTAGCTTTGCTCCTTCCTCTTTTGAACCAAATGCTTTTAACTGCTTCTTTCCCACCAGGTCTGTTGCAAAGGAAAGGAGATCAATATTGAATGGGTTAGCCCTGGCCTGCCCTTGTCACCTTTTGTAACTTTGGGAGTTTTTCCCCAAATAGCAGAGAGAGACAGGGAGAGGCGGGGCCGTTTCTGTGCTAGTCTTCTTCCCTCTCTTTGACTTCAGTCTATTTTTTGCTGCCCTTCCGATATTTGTAGTTTGTAACCGAACTCTGGCTGACCTAGTTGTGACAGGAATAAAACTTTTAATGCAAGAGAAAGGGAGGGAGGGGGAAAGTGATTTGAAGATCCCAGTCGGTGGCTACTCAAACCCATTCGCCACTGGTCCGCTGAACTCACAGTGTGGTTCAGACCTAATGTCATTGCACAAGAGTTCTAGAATTCTAGGCTATTAAAAAAATTGCACCTGAAGAGGGCCTGGAAATAGCACCACATTTACTTTTTGCTGCAGAAAAAGATGGATCGAGAAACCCTGAAAACGAAGAGTGACCCCTTAAATCTCAGGAAGGTTTGGAAAAACCTTCGATGCCATAAACATGACTAAATGGACGTGAGGAAACAAGCAACAAAACAACAACGAGATTTTTAGAAGAACGGCCTTTATTTGTTTTATTTTTGGAATGATAAATTCCAGGACAATGTTTATCATAATAATCTTTTTGCTTTATTATAAACAATTGCTGTATTTCTATGTTTTTTCATGTATGGTTGTATGCATCTGTAAAAGGGCCCCCTGACTGTTAAGTCCAGTCGCGGACGACTCTGGAGTTGCGGCTCTCATCTCGCTTTACCGGCCGAGGGAGCCAGCGTTTGTGCGCAGACAGCTTCCAGTTCATGTGGCCAGCATGACTAAGCTGCTTCTGGCGAAACCAGAGCAGTGCATGGAAACGCCGTTTACCTTCCCGGCGGAGCAGTACCTATTTATCTACTTGCACATTGATGTGCTTTTGAACTGCTAGGTTGGCAGGAGCTGAGACCGAACAACGGGAGCTCGCCCCATTGCGGGGATTCGAACCGCCGACCTTCTGATCGGCAAGCCCTAGGCTCTGTGGTTTAGACCACAGCACCACCCGCTTCCCAATGTATGCATCTGTAGTTGTTATTTAATAAATATAAGTAAATAAAGAGTCCCACACACAACTGAAGAGACACCGGTATGTGAAATCAGAAGTAGGAAAACCCCCAATATTTTTAGGAAACCACCAGTACGTTTCAAAGTGTTGGTACTGACCTTTAAAACCTTGACCCAGTATACCTGAAGGAGCGTCTCTACCCCCATCGTTCAGCCCGGACACTGAGGTCCAGCTCCGAGTGCCTTCTGGCGGTTCCCTCCCTGCGAGAAGCCAAGTTACAGGGAACCAGGCAGAGGGCCTTCTCGGTAGTGGCACCCACCCTGTGGAACGCCCTCCCAACAGATGTCAAGGAAATAAACAACTACCTGACTTTTAGAAGGCATCTGAAGGCAGCCCTGTTTAGGGAAGTTTTTAGTGTTTGAAGTTTTATTCTGTTTAATATTCTGTTGGGAGGTGCTCAGAGTGGCTGGGGAATAATAAGATGGGTGGGCTATAAATAATAACAACAATACAGTAATAAATAAATAAATAAATAAATTAAATAAATAATAAATAAATAAATAAAGCAAGCATTATTGCAGGATGCACCACAGTGAATTTCAAAGGACAGCTGGATTTTGGTGTGCCTGTTGGTTCAGAATGTGCAAATTAGGTTCACACTAAACTGCCAACAAAACAAATTCTGCACTAAAATGCCAACAAAACAATTTCTCCCCTGTCTCTACTCTAAGGAGCACTCTGCACTTCCAGCAGGAAGGGGGCCATCGTTCATGGGTAGGGTAGCTGCTTTGAATGCAGAAGGCTCCAGGTTAAATTCCCAGCATCTTAACAAGAAAAATAACTGGGTACTGAACAAAGGTGCATAAGAAAAACTTACACCAGTTAACAGTGGCCCATTAAAGTACGCTTCTAGCAGAGTTAAAAGAAAAATAAATGCAACAGAAACTGACTTGGCTGAAAAAACGCAACCAGGAGTGAAAAGACACTTTTCTAGCCTAGACTTTAATTCCAACTCCCACAAACTCTCAACACTACAACTCCCAGCTACTCCTCAACAACCAACTCAACACAGAAGCTAGGAGCACAAACTGCTTCGCAACAGAGCCTTATATACACAGAGTAACGCCCACGCTTTGGGCAATTAAGAACAAAACACCGGCACCTGTTTCTTTTATTTCTTAAACAGACAGTATTGACATCAGACCGGCTCAGGTATAATTTGATTATTAACATAAATAAAACCCAACACATCTTCAGGTAGAGAGACCCTCATCAAAAACCTTGGAGAGCCACTGCCAGTCCGTGTAGGCATTCCTCTGTGCCTCTGTAACCAGAGCCACAACTTGCCGCAATTTTAGGCTCCCTTTTCCTCTGCCATCCTTCTGCAGAGACTGTGGATTCTCCAGGAACTCGTGCTTTGGCCAAGCGTGCAATTTCAGAGGCTTGATATAGCAACAACCAGAGGAAATATAATTGGCAAGAGCCGGACAAGAGGTCAAGCTTTATAATCTCAGAGGTACCTTGTAAAATTAAAAATCTGATGCTCCAAAGGCTTCAAGTATAATAATAGCTGGCTCCACATTTCATGAGGCGGCACCATTGATTGCTTCTGAATTATTTTCTTTTCTCTTTAATTCTAGCCTGAGACTTAATTTAAAACTTCCCTTCCGGCTCCGAGAAGCCTTGAAGTTGGCGGTTCTTCTGAAGATGTTTCATTCAGCAGCGCGCTGCCAAAGAAAGGAAACCCAGGAGGGAATTATGCAGGCAATAAAAATGGAGAGTGGCCCTCCTGCCATGCTTTAGGGAGGTGGCGGGGGTGCCAATCACAAAGTTGATGATCTCAACGAGGTGCCTCTTTTATCGAGACAAGGCCGGGGCCCTCACCTCCTCCTCCCGAAATCTACCGAGAAGCTCTCGGGCAAGGTTGGAAAGACCGCCGCGAGCATCGTCTGCTAAAAATGCCGAGGCATTATAGCATTTTAATAAGCACCAGATGCTTATTAACGACAGAGTCTGAAGCAGTGGCATTTTTGCTTTTAATATCCTGGGCACAGATAGCAACTCATAAATGATAACATTTTAAGGCACTGTCCTAAAAACACAAGAGGAGCCTGCTGGATCAGGCCAATGATCCATCTGGCCCAGCATCCTGTTCTCCTAGGGGCCGACCAAATGCCCACTAGGGGAAGGCCACGGGCAGGATTTGAACACAAGAGCATATTGGAGGAACTGGACATGGAGGAAGGAGTTAATTTCTTTCATGGGCACAAATCACCCCTTGTATGAGATAAGGCAACTGGTGCAAGGTCAGCCAAGCCAGTTGCTATGGCAACAACCCACTGCCGTCTATATCAGTGATTAAGGCATGCCAGCTCATTAGTCAGCCAGTGAGTCTTGCAATGTCTGTGTTACGTCTTGAATTGCTGGAGCAACAGAAATACTTTCTATATGTATGTATCTGCAAAGCCTATAAGTTGTATATCATCTATCTACCTATCATCTATCTATCTCTATCTATCTATCTATCTATCTATCTATCATCTATCTATCTCTATCATCTGTCATCTATCTATCTATCTCTATCTATATCTATCTATCTGTCTATCTATCTATCTATCATCTATCCATCTGTCACCTGTCACCTGTCACCTGTCATCTATATCTATCTATCTATCTATCTATCTATCTATCTATCTATCTATCTATCTATCTATCTATCTAATCTATCCTATCATCTATCTATCTATCTATCTATCTATCTATCTATCTATCTATCTATCTATCTATCTATCATCTATCTATCTATCTATCTATCTATCTATCTATCTATCTATCATCTATCATCTATCATCTATCTATCATCTATCTATCATCTGTCATCTTTATCTACCTACCTACCTACCTACCTACCTACCTACCTACCTACCTACCTACTTATCTACTATCTATCTGTATCTCAATGCCCGGAACTGTATCAGTGAAGCCTTATCTTCTGCAGCAGCTGTACTATTTTTCTAGAAAATAGATGCTGGAATTCACCATGAAGGCTTCCCTTGTTCTCTTAAAATGGCAATGGGGCCCAGCTGAGAGGTGCCAGAACTGAGTTCCTGTGAGTTCCAGCTGGGGGGGGGGAGCCCTGTGCAGCAGTAAAATGTTTTGGACCTTAAGCTGTCTCTGTGTGGTGACTGGGGACAACTTCTTCTGCATAAGTCTCTCACCTCAGATTCCTAACCAGATTCTCTCCTCTTGTGGCTTCTAGCAGCATTGCTGCCTCCAGCTGTGGAGGCAGAGTGTAGCTATGGATAGCTGTCTTTGCCATGAATCTGTGTAATCTTCTCTTAAAGCCATCCAAGTCGAAAACTATCACCGCTTCTTGTGGGAGTGAGTTTCATAGTTCAACTATGCATTGCATGAAGAAGTACTTTCAGTGAGAAGCTCTCTTGCAAAGGGGGCATTAGAACAAACAGGATCTGTGCAAGAGAACTGCCCTGTGTGTTCTGGCCTTTTAGCCCTCTGACCTTTTAGCCCTCCTTGAGTGGTTTTATGCTTCTGATACACACACACACACACACACACACACACACACACACACACACACACACACACACACACATGATTGGTCTTAATAATTTTAGCAAAATGCTTTTCCTTCTGTCCTCTTCGCTAGAAGTTGGAGAACCATCCAGTGAAAACGGAAAGCAGGCAAAAGACCCATATACAATGCATAGCTCGCCTGTGGAATTCCCTGCCACAAGACGGGTGTGCGGCTCAGAAGGGGATGGAATCGTCGGAACATTGGAAAGGAACTCAAAGGTCATCCAGACCCACCCCCTGCAGATGCAACCCATCTGCTGCTACAACATCCCTGACTTGTGGCCAGTCCAGTCTCTGCTTGAAAACCTTCCACGAAGGAGAGCCTACCATGGTTTGGGGCAGCCTTGTCCACAGATAGCTCATACCACTGGGACGTTCTCCTTAATGTTGGCTTTCCTGTAATTCGAACCTGCTGGATTGGGCCCTATCCTCCGGGGCAGGGATGGGGATGCAGCAATCTTTCTTCACTTCTGTCTGGGTGCCAGGACTTTACTCAGACCATGCATTCCCGGATGGTTCATAGGAGATAATATGGCCCTCAGTCCCGAAAGGGTCCTTCCTCACCCCTGCTGTGAAGCAACAGAAAACAATGTTGTTCCTTTATGTATGCAGCAGCCCTTTGAAGATGGTTATTAGACCACCCTCTTAACTATCCCTACGGCAGGCTGAACACACTCTTTCTTCTCAGCCTTTCCTCATAGGACTTCCAAGCTTCTCATGATCTTTGGCATGTCCTGAACATGCTGCTGTTAAATTTAACACATCCCTAGGATGTATGGAAGTGAGAGCTGGACCATCAAGAAGGCTGATCGCCGAAGAATTGATGCTTTTGAATGATGGTGCTGGAGGAGACTCTTGAGAGTCCCATGGACTGCAAGAAGATCAATCCTATCCATTCTGAAGGAAATCAGCCCTGAGTGCTCACTG
Source organism: Darevskia armeniaca (assembly GCA_034641395.1). NCBI lineage: Eukaryota > Metazoa > Chordata > Lepidosauria > Squamata > Lacertidae > Darevskia > Darevskia armeniaca. The sequence goes on along the minus strand of JAWWNF010000828.1, from coordinate 459,029 downwards.
GAAGGACAGATCCTGAAGCAGGGGGTTGGACTAGAGGACCCTTGCGGGGGTCACTTCCTACTCTACAGTTCTACGATTCTATGACAGCGATGCACCAGCCTTTTCATTAAAAACAGTCAGTTCCCAAAATCCTGTTGGAACAAGAAGTTCTCCACCTGCCAGTAGAAGGACTACAAGGATGGAGCCAGCCTAGCTTCTCCAGGTCGAGAGTTCCAGAGTCTGGAAACAGCCACAACCAAGGCGGCCCTCGGTAGTGTCCCTGTGAGCATGGCAGAACCTAAAGAAGGGCCTAAGAGCCTGTGTGGTGTAATGGCCTCAGTGTCGGACTAGGACCTGGGAGACAAGGGTTTGAATCCCCACTCGGCCATGTAGGTCCCTGGGTGATGTTGGGCCAGTTACTGTCTCTCAACTTAGCCTACCTCACAGGGTTGTTGTGGGGAAAAAACCATGGGAGAGAACCATGGAGAAGGAAGGAAGGAAGGAAGGAAGGAAGGAAGGAAGGAAGGAAGGAAGGAAGGAAGGAAGGAAGGAAGCCTCCTCGCCACCCGGGACAGCGAACGGAGGCTTCCCCCTGGGGGCGGGGCGTCGTGACGTCACGACGCAACGTCACGACGGAGTGCGCATGCACGAAATGCTGCACATGCACACTCCGCCGCTGGGCCACCGCTGCTCCCGCGGTGCACTTTCAAGGTGCCGTGCCAAAAGCAGCAGCGGCGGCGGGGCACCCCACGAGCCGCTGCACGCGATCGGCGGCTCGTGGGGGTGCCCCGCTGCTGCTGCTTTTGGCGCAGCGGCTCACAAGGGTGCCGCGGTGGCGCCGGTGGGCAGGCCCCGCGCAGGGTGGGGCCAGCCCAAGTGTCACCCCCTCCTCCCGTGGAACCCGGGGCGTACCGCCCCCGCCTCCCCTTACGACGCCAGTGGAAGGAAGGAGGGAAGGAAGGAAGGAAGGAAGGAAGGAAGGAAGGGGAGTAGCTAGCTGCTCCGGCACCTGGAGCAGTGGGGACACAGCGATCTGCCCAGGGGGGTGGCGCGAAGATCCGCCATGGAGTCTGCCTGGCGGACGCAAACCTCACACTGCCATTTTGGGCAGCGCGGGGCCCCGAACCACCGCGTCACTCCCAGGAGAGATGCGTGGCTCGGGCGCTCTGCAGGCCAGGCCCCCGCGGTAAGTGCCACCCCCCAGGGTGTGCCATTTTGTCACCCCCTCAGGGATGGCACCCCCCCTTCCTACGCCCCTGAAGGAAGGAAGTTCCCCACCTTTGAGTTTAGGGTTCAGGGAGGCACAAGAATAAGAAGCAGTTCAACGAACTGCTTGCATAATATCAAACTGTGCGGCAATAAGATTGCTCTGGGCAGAGCCCAATTTAGTGAAGGGAATGCAAATGTGTAAATGGTCGCATTCAATGAGATGAAAACCGATTTTAAAAACCAAACAGGCCATCCTTCTTTTCCTTCTGAAGCGCGTTCAAAGATTTCTTATAGGTCAGGCCCAAATTTATCGGCGGGGAAAGTTCATCATTTAGCAATCCTGAAGTTCAATATGTTGATATCGCCATTAACCCTTGATGCGCTAAACCCGCCGTGAACTCTCGGTGAACTCCCTTGATGAAGTGCCGTCGGAGAGTGTTGAACATTCACCAAGCGTGATGTGGGCTGGTGGCGTTGGAGGGGGGAGGAACTTCGTACGGGGTTTTAAAAACACCCCCCCACACACACACACAATGTGGATACCATTTAAATACTGGAAAACTTTAAAGGAGTAATATTCCACACCCGGTCCTGCCAGGTTGAAACCCAGCAAGATGGGTGGGGTATAAATAACATTATTATTATTATTATTATTATTATTATTATTATTATTATTATTCCTCCGAGGGTTTTTGTTCAGTCGAAACATTGGAATCTGCCTTGGGCTATACCAGGGGTAGGCAACCTAAGGCCCGTGGGCCGGATGTGGCCCAATTGCCTTCTCAATCTGACCCATGGACTGTCCGGGAATCAGCGTGTTTTTACATGAGTAGAAAGTGTCCTTTTAGTTAAAATGCATCTCTGGTTATTTGTGCGGCATAGGAATTCGTTCATCCCCCCCCCCCAAATATATAGTCCGGCCCACCACATGGTCTGAGGGATGGTGGACTGGCCCACGGCTGAAAAAGGTTGCTGACCCCTGGGCTATAACATTGATCCATCTAGCACTGTTCCGGAGGTATTGATGGCTAGCAGTTCTCCAAGGCTTCAGATGGGGGAACATTCCCAGCCCTACCTCGAAATTTTTGAGGGTCCCCCATGGCTGCCCTATTGCAAACCCCTGAAAATGACTAGAATAAGTCGGTAAAGGGGCCACCAGTTACCACTTGCTCATTTCATTCTTCCGCAATTTTGCTGAGTTGTGTCTAGTGATGCAAGCACGGTGCCGTTATTTCCCACCAAGGTGCAATAAGGGTTGGGAACTTAGTTGAGCGCCGAGACTTCCTTCACCTTTGGCACGTGGCCGGGTGGTCTTAATTTTAGCAGCAGACAATAAATGGAGATGGTATTCACTGGACTTATTGGGGGGGGGGCAATGGCTAGAATTGCCTTTCAAGGTTCAGCTTGCTTTTCCTGCTTCTTCATCATCGTTTTCATTTAAAAAAAATATTGCAGATAATGTGGGGTTGCTCTTTGTCAACAGTCACAAATTTAGGTGAGGCATTTTAATTTCAAGTTAGGGGTTCTCTGTGTGTTGGGTGGGGAATGGTTGTTATTATTATTATTATTATTATTATTATTATTATTATCATCATCATCATCTTGATTTTAAGATAAAAAGGATATAAAACTCAATATGATTCTGGGTTCCATAGTTCACCAGTTTTCATGGTATAGCTGCTGAAAACATAAATGTGTGTACTTTCTTTAGGTATGGGATTCTTCCGCCCCGCCCCCCCCCCAAAAAACCCTGTCTATTTTCTGTTCTACTTATTGTTTGGCAGCCTTAAAGATTAGGCAGCGAGGACGAGATGAGAAGCAGTAAATGTTGGCGCCACCTGAGGAGACAGCAACTATTTAGGAGATCTTATTCAGCCAGAAGCTTTGCAACCGCAGAGTGACCGCATTGAAACGCTACGTCCTGGGGGAGAAATTCGCCGCTGTTCCAGCCGGACCGGCAATCAATGGGAATCAGGCAAGCGGTTGTGAAATTTAGCCACCAATGCAAGACATCTCATTAGAAGGTGAGAAATGGGAAGAGATAAGCAATTTTGCCAACTCTAGAAGCACCCTGCCAACTAATGCTGTTGCTACCCTTTGGGAGATTAGCACTGTTTGGAAACATGTTGGTTGTGTGATATAGAAACAGGGTTTCATCAGCAACAGATCCTACTAGGGCCCAGCTCTCTGCATTAGGGCTCTCTGATTTAAATGTTATTATAAAGGTAAGTCACTGGTCCTCAAGAGCATGCAGAAAAACTTGTGGGGTGCAACTGCTGTAACATTTTATAGCAGGCCTCAGCAACAGGGTGCCGATGGTAGCCTTTAGTGCAACTGTAGCCTTCACTCCTCATGAGAAGAGAAGACTCCCTAGAAAAGACCCTGATGTTGGGAAAGATTGAGGGCACAAGGAGAAGGGGACGGCAGAGGATGAGATGGTTGTACAGTGTTCTCGAAGCTACTAACATGAGTTTGGCCAAACTGCGAGAGGCAGTGAAGGATAGGCGTGCCTGGCATGCTCTGGTCCATGGGGTCACGAAGAGTCGGACACGACTGAACGACTGAACAACAACAACAAGCCTTCACACTGTTTCCTCTTTCACACCTATGCACTTTTCAAGACTCAGATTAATTTTACTGGATGCTATTGTTGTACTTTATCTATCTCTGTCTTATAGGATTGTAGAGTTTTCCCAGTTGTGATATATGGAAGTGAGAGCTGGACCATAAAGAAGGCTGATCGCTGAAGAATTGATGCTTTTGAATTATGGTGCTGGAGGAGACTCTTGAGAGTCCCATGGACTGCAAGAAGATCAAACCGATCCATTCTGAAGGAAATCAGCCCTGAGTGCTCACTGGAAGGACAGATCCTGAAGCTGAGGCTCCAAGACTTTGGCCACCTCATGAGAAGAGAAGACTCCCTGGAAAAGACCCTGATGTTGGGAAAGATGGAGGGCACAAGGAGAAGGGAACGACAGAGGACGAGATGGTTGGACAGTGTTCTCGAAGCGACCAACATAAGTCTGACCAAACTGCGGGAGGCAGTGGAAGACAGGAGTGCCTGGCGTGCTCTGGTCCATGGGGTCATGAAGAGGCGGACACGACTAAACGACTAAACAACAAGAGTTGGAAGGGACACCGAGGGTCATCTAGTCCAACCCCCTGCAATGCAGGAATCCCAGCTACAGAACATCTGGCAGGTGGCCACCCAGCTTTTGCTTAAAAACCTCTGATGAAGGAGAGTCCACGACTTTCCAAGTCTGTTCCACTTTCAAACAGCTCTTACCGTTAGAAAGTTCTTCTTCATGTTTAGCCGCAATCTCCTTTTTTTATCATTTGAATCCACTGGTTTGGTTTCCAACCTCTAGAGCAGCAGAAAACAAACTAGATCCATTTCCCAAGGGCCAGTCCTTGAGATATTTGGCGGTGGCTATCTTGCCAGCTCCGAGTCTTCTCTTCTATAGGATGAACCCAGGAGTGGAGGTTCCACTCACAGTCTCAAGTAAACACTTTCTTTGGGGGAGGCTGGATAAATAAATATATAAGAGCCAATATGTTCCTGGAGGCAGAAGGAGATTTTCCTGAAGAACAAGTATCAGGAAAGCCTTTTATATATCTAACGATGCTTAATTTCCATGGTAAATGCCTAATGCTTAATGAGCTTTTTATTCTAGCTACCATTTGCATATTTATAGTTAACTCTTATAGCAGAACATGAGGAGCGATTAGCCTTCTGTTTGGGGGGGGGAGGTGACGCATGGAAGTGACACATGTTTGTAACCGTGGCGACGGCAGGAAGTTTGACCTTGCACTCAGGCCAAGACTTTGACCTTGTCTGAAGGGAACATGGGGATCTCTGTCGCTGAAGGTGGGAAGATGATAATGGGGAAGACATAGTACCACTCTTTTCTGCCTTGGTCAGACCACACCTGGAATACTGTGTCCAGTTCTGGGCACAACAATTTAGGAAGGATGTTGACAAGCTGGAACATGTGCAGAGGAGGGCAACCAAGATGATCAAGGGTCTGGAAACCAGGCCTTACTAGGAAAGGTTGAAGGAGTTGGGTATAAAAAAATTCCTTCCAGTAGCACCTTAGAGACCAACTAAGTTTGTTCTTGGTATGAGCTTTCGTGTGCATGCACACGAAAGCTCATACCAAGAACAAACTTAGTTGGTCTCTAAGGTGCTACTGGAAGGAATTTTTTTATTTTTTTTTATTTTGTTTTGACTATGACAGACCAACACGGCTACCTACCTGTAACTGGAGCTGGGTATGTTTACCCCGGAAAAGAGGAGACTGAGAGGAGATATGATTGTTGTTGTTTATTCGTTTAGTCATGTCCGACTCTTCGTGACCCCATGGACCAGAGCACACCAGGCACTCCTGTCTTCCACTGCCTCCCGCAGTTTGGTCAGACTCATGTTGGTCGCTTCGAGAACACTGTCCAACCATCTCGTCCTCTGTCGTCCCCTTCTCCTTGTGCCCTCCATCTTTCCCAACATCAGGGTCTTTTCCAGGGAGTCTTCTCTTCTCATGAGTTGGCCAAAGTATTGGAGCATCAGCTTCAGGATCTGTCCTGATATGATATGATAGCCGTCTTCAAATATCTCAAGGGCTGTTGCATGGAAGATAGAGCAAGCTTATTTTCTCTTGCTCTGGAGGGTCGGATCTGGACCAATTCAAGTTACAAGAAATGAGATTCCAGCTAAACATCAGGAATAACTTTCTGACGGTAAGAACTGTTCGGCAGTGGAACACACTCCTTCGGAAAGTGATGGACTCCTCTTCATTAGAGGTTGGATGGCTATTGTATTTTAATATTCTTTTGGAAGCCGCCCAGAGTGGCTGGGGAAACCCAGCCAGATGGGTGGGGTATAAATAATAAATTATTATTATTATATCTGTCTTGGATGCTTTAGCTGAGATTCCCGCATTGCAGGGGGTCGGACCAGATGCCGCCTGGGGTCCCTTCCAACACTGTGGTTCTAAGATTCTATTATTCTTCCACTGCCCAAGCGTGTGATGGTGAGGTCCATCAGCTGTTTGTCCCCAGCATTCAATAAACTGGTTCTGAACATGAAGTATGGCACAGAGAATCTTCTCCTCCGTGAGTCACTGGCATCAATTTAGGATTCGGCGGCTGTTCCCCCTACTTCCCCAGCCGTGCTGGGATGGGGAGCTCTCCTATGTTTGTCTTAAACAAAGAGATGCATCTCACCTCGGCCTAAATTACAGCAATTTTCCCCTTGTAACAACAGCGGCTGTAATTAATGGCTGCATTTTCCTCCAGTGCCAGAGTTGAGCGATGACATGAAGTCTGCGCGTATTTTTGTCTCAGCGACAAAGGAAGGTGATTAGCTGCTTCAGTGTGGATGGGAAGCTCTCCTCGACGGGGAGGGATTAAAATTAGCAATAACAATTTTGGCATTGTCGCAGCCTTGCATTCCCTCTCTGTATTTGAATGGACTCTGTTGTTTGGCAAGGAGCTGGGGAAGCAGACACCGCCACTCTGCCATTGCTCCCCGACTGCTGCTAAGGAGAACACAGCAACATGAGACGATATCCGTGGGTGGTAGCCAGGTTTGCATCCTGTAGGTTGGACCAGTTAGGCTGAGCATAGGAAACTGCCTTGAACACTGAGAGCCAGCGTGGTGTAGTGGTTAGAGCATTGGACTAGGACCTGGGAGAGACCAGGGTTCATAGAATCACAGAGTTGGAAGCAACCCCCAAGTGTCATCCAGTCTAACTGTTTTTTTTTAATTAAAGTTGAAAGCCACTGATTTAAGTCATAGAATCATGGAACTGCAGAGATGGAAGGGACACCCAGAGTCATCTAGTCCAACCCCCTGCAATGCAAGAATCTCAACTCAAGCATCCATGGCAGATGACCCTCCAACCTCTGCTTAAAAACCTCCCAGGAAGGAGAGTCCACCACCTCCTGAGGGAGACTGTTTAAATCAGCCCTTTCTTCAGTAACATGAGGATTGGAATGAGGTTGGGTGGCCATTGGTCAGGGATTGTTTGGTTACGATTCCTGCATTGCAGGGGGTTGGACTAGATGACTCTGGGTGTCCCTCCCATCTCTGCAGTTCCGTGATTCTTTGACTTAAATCAGTGGCTTTCGACTTTAATAAAAAACCAGTTAGAGAATCTCTAGTACCACATTGTGATCTCCTGCAGAACCGAAACTGCCTTAATCTCTGCCACATGCAAAATAAAATGAAAGCAAAAGTAAAAAAAAGCTGGCAGTAATCACTCTGCTCCTTCCCCATTTCTGCATTCATCTGTGGATTTGTTTTTTAAAACTGAACAAACATTGTATTTAAATAATAAAGTGTGCATTTTAATGCCTGTTTTATCTCAGTGTACACATTCTAAAACATATTTTATTATAAAACGTGCACTTTTCGGTGCATGGTGCATTTTCGAGCCAAAAACCGTATCACAAAATTCAGGGAGCTGATAAATCCTAAGGAGGACCATATTTTCAAACTGTGTGTTATCACATATCACTTATTTGTTTGTTTACAGCCTTTAGCCAAAAAGGCTCTCAGAGGGACGTACAAAGCTCAGTTCTAAGTTTAAGAAAGGCTCACAATCTAAAATGCCATTTCCATGAGGAATTTTGGAAAACAACAAAGTCACAAAGCGATGTGGAGTTGTGGGGGACCGAATCTAAGAGTGGAAAAAGGAGAAAGTGGGAGAAATGGAAATAGATAGGTTTTCCCATCCCTAGCTCTAACTTCCCCAGTTTAGTCACAGAATCATAGAATTGAACAGCTGGAAGGGGCACCCAAGGGTCCTCTAGTCCAACTCCCTGCAGTGCAGGAATCTTAGCTAAAGAATCCCTGACAGGTCGCCATCCAACCTCTGTTTAAAAACCTCCAAGGAAGGAGAGTCTTCCATTTTCTAAGTCTATTCCACTGTCAAGCAGCTCTCGCCATCAGAAAGCTTTTCCCCAGCGTTTAGTTGGAATTTCCTTTTTTTGGTCATTTGAATCCATTTGTTCAGGAGAAAACAAGCTTGCTCCATCTTCCATGTGAGATGGCTATCATATCTCCTCTCATTCTTCCCTTCTCTAGGCTAAATAGACCCAACTCAGGCCTGAAAATGTGATATCCATCCCAGGTATTTCTCTGTCCATGGAGAGGGCTCAGATATGCCTCCCCCCCCCAAGTTGGAGAAAACGGGAGTTGCGTAGTGCAGGCCAACACTCAGACGCCGCGCACTGCCTGTCATTCCCATTTCACACCCTGCCGCTGCTGACGTACATTTTGAACTGCGATAGCGCATTGTCAGATAATTATGTTCCCCTCATATATCTTTTCCCCCAAAGAACAAAAGCTGTCTTGGCTGTTAAGCCGCTCCAGGACAAGAATTGACAGACGGAGGGAATATAGGATCCAGCTGGCGGCTTGGAGTCTTCAGTGATGGGTAGAGTGGGAGAAATTCCCCTCAAAAGATGAAACAGGGCGGCTCACACCAAATTCCCCATCGGTTGGAGTTTATTCAGCGATGCATCGCAGGGCAGACTTCAACGAGTCTGCGAGAGCTTTCCATTATGACGCGCTTTGTATAGGAGAAGTGTACACTTTCTTGGCTGTTTCATCCAATCTAGATGCAGCAGCTAAAAAAGCCAATGCAATTTTGGGCTGCATCAATAGGAGTATAGCATCTAGATCAAGGGAAGTAATAGTACCACTGTATTCCGCTCTGGTCAGACCTCACCTGGAATACTGTGTCCAGTTCTGGGCACCACAGTTCAAGAAGGATACTGACAAGCTGGAACATGTCCAGAGGAGGGCAACCAAAATGGTCAAAGGCCTGGAAACGATGCCTTATGAGGAACGGCTTAGGGAGCTGGGTATGTTTAGCCTGGAGAAGAGAAGGTTAAGGGGTGATATGATAGCCATGTTCAAATATATAAAAGGATGTCATATAGAGGAGGGAGAAAGGTTGTTTTCTGCTGCTCCAGAGAAGCGGACACGGAGAAATGGATTCAAACTACAAGAAAGAAGATTCCACCTAATCATTAGAAAGAACTTCCTGACAGTAAGAGCTGTTCGACAGTGGAATTTGCTGCCAAGGAGTGTGGTGGAGTCTCCTTCTTTGGAGGTCTTTAAGCAGAGGCTTGACAGCCACCTGTCAGGAATGCTTTGATGGTGTTTCCTGCTTGGCAGGGGGTTGGACTGGATGGCCCTTGTGGTCTCTTCCAACTCTATGATTCTAGGATTCTAGGATTCTATGATCCTTTGTCCTTACGCCTCCCCACCTCCCCACGGTCCTTGCTATGCGACTTTACTCGACTAGTTTTCATCTATCAGAACCTTCCTTGTACTTTATCTGGAGTTGTGGTTTTGTTCTGTTTTGTTTTTTACTTTAACGGTCATCACTAGTTTCCTCCTAAGCTGGTTCTTAGTAGTTTGGAGGGTCTGTCTGCATTCTTACATATTTGCATGTTTAGACCTTTTAACCTTTCCCTAGAAATAAATTCACAGATATTTGTTTTGGGGGAGAATTTAGGTCAGAACTTTATTGATTACAATCAAGTGAGTGGTTGCCTAGGCTCTGGTTTGACTAGCTCCCTCCACCCTTGCAGGCAGCGCTGTCCCAGAGCTCTATCGTAGGACAGCCAAGGATGAACACCAGGGACAGCTGATGGCAGGAGCACCAATCAGCCACCCTGATGTCCCCTGGACTCGGGCGAGGGCACAACCCCTATCAGGGTATGCCAAACCAATGAGTCCCTGGATTCCTTTACCGGAATACCCTTCACATAGGGGTGGCCAGACCATTCTGTCACCCCTATCACCATAGCTGTCAACCCTCCCTTTTTTTTGCGGGAAACTCCCTTATTCCAATGCTGTTTCCCCGCTGCTATCCCAGATTGTTGATATCCCTTAAATTTCCCGGATTTCAAAGGAAGCAGCTCCTCTCCCTCCCTGCCGGCCAGGGAGGCTCCTCAGCTGCGTTGCTCGGCTGCCAATAAGGAGTCTGAGACCGATTGGGGGCGGAGCTTGCATGCCTTGTGCAGCCAGACCCTCACGCCCAACCAGACAGACAGCTTGCCTGCCGTCTACGCACTCGCTCTTTCGCTCACCCGTTCGCGCGCAGCCTCTGGAGCGCAGGGTGGCGAGGCTACTTGGTGCCATTGCACTGCCCTCACGGCATCCCTTATTTTGAAAGCTTGAAAAAAAATCCCTTATTTTCAAATCTGAAAGTTGACAGCTATGCTTATCACCTGAACCAGAGCCTATCCAGAACCTTACAAGTTGTGACGATTTGCTACGCGGCAGGCGAAACCCAAGTGGCACCAGCCAATCAGCCAAATGGGGAAAATTCCTGCTGTGCCCCTGCCTCAACAACAGGCTACACACGATTGCATAGCAAGGTCAAGCGCAAGCCCTAAATATAGGGAGAAGTGGGTGGGTGTTCTGATGCAGCAGCCCTAGAGGAAGCTCATAGGCACGTGCATGGGCTTAAATAAGTCCCTCGATGTCTTTTCCTCATGTCCCATTGGCCAGATTGCTCCCAGCATCGAGGGACCAACCAATAGGGGGTTGTGGCTATCCAAACGTTCCCACCCACAACACTGGGTCAGGTTGCCAGGTCGCACTGCAACACGTGCCCTCTGTGAGTGAGAACCCAATATGATGCTGTCCTCAGTGAAAATGACTTTTACAGAAATCCCACATTGGTAGGGAAGCCTTCACCAACCTCCTTATTCCTGCATTGCAGGGGGGTTGGACTAGATGATGCTTGAGGGTCCCTTCCTACTCTATGACTCTATGTTCAGAACAACATCCTCCATCAGCTGCAGCATTGCATATGACTGTGCTGGCGGGAGCTGGCGGGAGCAGTAGTTCCACAACATCTGGAGAGCACCGGGTTGGGGAACCCTGCCTCATAGGGCCGGCAGTTTTCACGTTGCAGCTCCATAGAAACTTATCAGGGCACCCATGGAACAGGTGGCTACCCTCCCTGTTTGGATGGAGGGCGAAGATGGGGGATCTGAAGGCTGCAAATAGTCGGCTCGCAGGGGTAAGGACAGATTTTATTTTTCAGTAGAAACAGGACTCTATTTGGGTTCTGTAATTCCGGAACTGTCCCTGGAAAACCGGGACACTTGGAGGGTATGAAAACACCTGCATGACACAGCAGAGGAAGACATAATACAACATTAGCTGGTAGGGGCATTAGCTCTCACAGTGGCAATGCCAGCTGGCACCGCTAGGATCCAACCGACTAGATGCTATGCCATCTTGGTCCTATTATACTGCCTCTAGAAATGAAAAGGAACGTCCCCTCCTTTATAAATCTCTTTCTCTGCCCAGTAGATCTTTCCTTTTGGGAAGTTTTCTCCAAATAATTCTTCCCCAAGCCTGCCGCTGGCACAGAAACAATTCTCCTCCCCGCACCACCCACCCTCTCCAGCCCTCGGCAACCATGGAGAAGAATTGATCTGTCATCTTTCTAACAGCCACTTATGTATTTGAAAACTATGATCATCCGTTATCTTCTCAGATTGACAGAAAGTATCGCTTCTCTGGGTGGTCGCGTACAATGCCATCTTGAAATAAATACCCTGCCTTCGAGACGCTACATAAATTGTGCCTCTCTTTTTTTTACTATTATCATTCTCCGGCGTATAGGGACAAAATGTATTTTCTCTAAGCCTCGGGTCCTTCAGAAATCAAAACCGCAGAACAACATGGATGTGTGCATTTTTGCTCAGACACCATCACTCTCTCTTGGCCTCCCTGCATGCCTCTCTCTCTCTTTCTCTCTCCGTAGATATATGTTTCAGATGCATTGCTTGTAACCTTTTGGCATCTTCTATAGATAATATCATAAAATTCAGATCTTTGCAGTGTTCTAGCATTAGGCTCCAGCACAATCTGCCCCAACCTGGTGCCCTCCATGCGTTTTAGACTAAAACTTCCATCAGCCCCTGTCAGTGCGTCCCATTTGTGATTCCACTATGTTCCCTGTGTTCATCATTAAACATGCTCTGTATAAGTTTGGGCCTGCCTGCCTTCTTCACAGTTGCAATGCATCATGGATTGTGTTGTCTATAGCTACGGAATATGCGATGAGCAGGTCTTACAAACACAAAACAGCCACATTCTGACCGCGAAGTTTCCAGTAACGGTAAGTGCAATGGCAGCAGAACTACAAAGTCCATGATGCAGTGTTGCTGCATATAGAGTATGCATCTCTGAAGGGTTTGGGAGCAATGGTCAGGCTCAATATTACTCCATACTGACTGGCAGAGGCTCACCAGGGTTTTAGAGAGGGGACATTCCCAGTTCTACCTGAAAACATCAAGGGTCGAACTGGGAAGGCTGCACGATGGTCTTTCCACAGTGAGGCAAATGGGCACCAGGAAAAAATCCAGTGGAAACAAAGCCAGACTCTTTCAAATCGGAAAAACTGTTCTGCCTCAAAAGAATCCTGTATCTTCTGCTTTGGGTGGGATTACTTGTTGTTGTTGTTGTTCAGTCGTTCAGTCGTGTCCGACTCTTCGTGACCCCATGGACCAGAGCACGCCAGGCACGCCTATCCTTCACTGCCTCTCGCAGTTTGGCCAAACTCATGTTAGTAGCTTCGAGAACACTGTCCAACCATCTCATCCTCTGCCGTCCCCTTCTCCTTGTGCCCTCCATCTTTCCCAACATCAGGGTCTTTTCTAGGGAGTCTTCTCTTCTCATGAGGTGGCCAAAGTACTGGAGCCTTAACCTCAGGATCTGTCCTTCTAGTGAGCACTCAGGGCTGATTTCTTTAAGAATGGATAGGTTTGATCTTCTTGCAGTCCATGGGACTCTCAAGAGTCTCCTCCAGCACCATAATTCAAAAGCATCAATTCTTCAGCGATCAGCCTTCTTTATGGTCCAGCTCTCACTTCCGTACATTACTACTGGGAAAACCATAGCTTTAACTATACGGACCTTTGTCGGCAAGGTGATGTCTTTGCTTTTTAAGATGCTGTCTAGGTTTGTCATTGCTTTTCTCCCAAGAAGCAGGCGTCTTCTAATTTCGTGACTGCTGTCACCATCTGCAGTGATCATGGAACCCAAGAATTACTTGGGTTTACTTGTTAACCTGAGTTTAATCTGGGATTTTGCATTGTCTAAATAGCTTTAAGCAATACTCCAGATTCATCCATCCATCTGAATTTGGGGCATTTAATTCTGACCTACCTTACATGGTGCTGCAAGGATCACCGAGATATAATACATTAAGCATTTTGTACATTCTCAGGTATTATTGGGAGAGAAATGGTTCTCCCCTGGCACCCAGGAGGACGAGCCGCCAAAACTTAATTTTGCCAACTCAGTGTCAAGAAATGTGTCTCTGCAGATGAACGCCTTTGCCCGGTTTTATCAAAACGTTCCACAAAATCCTTCTTCTCGGGATGTAATCTGCTATCAGTTCTTAGCACGCTCTTGCTGAAGGAAGTTACTTTAATGCTATTAACTCAAATGCCCCCCCCCTGTCTTCACAACTCCTTAGGATTTCCTTGGCAGGTTGGCGGAGCCGAGATAAACCCTGTTGCTTCTAAACCCCACCATTTTTGAATCTGAAGTACTGAAAACATGCCTTCCAGGGTTCATTTATGGGGGATTAATAGTTCCCACTGTAGAACAAGGAATCTGCTATCTGCTCGCTGAGAGATCGCTTTGTAAAATGACACCATCAGATCCTCATCTCCCATTTTTTCTGCCTCCAGGTAGAATTGAGCAAAGCTAGGATTAAGGGGTCCATAAATTCATCCACTTTGGAGGGCAACTCTTGCCTGCTTCGTCACCTGCCTCTCATCAGCTCCCTTTCTCCATTGGTATAGAATCGTGGAGCTGGACCCCCAAGGGTCATCTAGTCCAACCCCCTGCAATGCAGGAATAGGAGGTTAGTGAAGGCTTTCCTGCTGATGTGGGATGCAGTGTTTGGGAATTTTTAGTTTAAGGAAAAGGCAAGTAAGAAGTGACACAATAGATGCTCATGTTAGGACGCCAACAAGTTGGCGCGCTGAAGAGCAGCAGTCAGTCGGATAAAGTCGAGGTCAAACAGTCCGGGTCAGAAGCCAGCCGAAGTCAGGCAGTCGCACAGGGGTCAGGCGTAGCCAAAGTCGGTTCAAGCCAGAAGTCAGGAAGCCGAGGTCAGGATTAAGCCAGAAGTCAGAAAGCCGAAGTCACAAAGCCGAGGTCAGGATTAAGCCAGGAGTCAGAAAGCCGAAGTCAGGAAGCCGAGGTCAGGATTAAGTCGGGAGTCAGAAAGCAGAAGCCACGAACACAGGAACCAGAAACAGGACGAGCAAGAACAGCCACGTGCTCCAGCACAGCAGTTGCAGGTGCTGGTGAATGGAGCAGCCGGCCTTCCTTAAGTAGCCAGCTCATGACCAAGCCTCTTACGAGCTGCAGCTGCCTCTAATTGTTCCCTACGTTCTACAGCTCTGCGTTCTACAGCTGAGAAGGGAGGAGGGGAGGGGGCCAGTCGGTTCCTCTCCTCACAAGGGCCTGATTCTGGCTCGACTTCTTCCTCCTCCTGTCCAGGTCTTTCCACTTCCCTATCTGATTCTTCCTCTTCTGAGGAATGCCGCCACCAGTCTTCTCCAGGCATGAATTCCTCAATTTCCCCAGATTTTTCCATGGATGCAGCCTTGCCGGGGGGAGGGGGGTCTTGCCACCACTCTTCATCGTCCGGCTCAACCCTGACAGCTCATACGGTAGAGTTATACATGGCATGGAGAAAATTATTTCTCATAATGCTAAAACTCGCTTATGAACATTCAGCGAAGCTGCGTGCGGGAAGATTGAGGACAGATATAAGAAAGTTCTGATAGGTGTTGGAAATGTAAAGAGAAAGAAGGTTCTTTTTATCATATGTGGTGGTCTTGCAGATTCACTTCCTCCAGGAGCCTGATTGACTGCTCCTGCAGGCCAATCAGGTTGCTGATTCACTTCATCCAGGAGCCTGATTGGCTGCTCTTGCAGGCCAATCAGGTCACTGATTCACTTCCACCTGGAGCTGGATCAATCAGACTGCTGCTTTCTGGATCCTATGGTTCTAGGATTCAGCTCAGTACATAACACCCTCAGAAGGAAATATAACAATGCTCCTTCTTCCCTACCTCTGGTCACCAGTTCTTCCTTCCTTTGTGCTGCTTCTTTGGTCCTTCATCCCAGAAGTTAGCGAGATGGATGGTGCCCATTAACTCGCCTCCATTCCTGCAAATGGCCAAAGGGACCGTCGTGAAATCAGTGAACGTGAAAGACCCCTTCCATCACACCTGCCGAACCAGTCATGGCGGAGCAGAGCAGCGGCGCTGCAAAGAGGCCGTAAAGATGATTGGTCTGTAGCCTGTCCCACGTTATGTGACCTACTTGCCGGCTTCTTAAGACGTTACTCTTTCCTTTGAGTGTCTAAGGCTGACGGCAAATCCGAGACCTGGCAAAGGAAATGTCGACCCCATTTATACACACCATCCCGCAAGGGGCCCTAATTTTCATGGGTCTGCTGAAGATGCTCAAAGAGGAAAAATTCCCAGTCTTGTCACGGGAGATTGAGTTTAGGCTGGAGGGGATGTTTGGCTCTGCTGCAGCCGGAGAACTGGATGAGATAACTGCCTGTTCTTTGTTTCATTGTAAATATATATTACATATTATATTGCCATTGTATATAGGGAAGTATTCAGCCAGTAGTTTTTTTGGTGATTTGGGGGAAGATTACAGGATCGAAGAAAAATCCTTTCTTCTTTCAAATACAGACAGAAATTCTGCAGGCGGTGCGCATAACTAGTTTGTTCTTTTACGGAAATTGTCCTGGTTGTGTCATCCAGGTGCAGCCAGGGGCCATGTTCTCCCACAATGCAACATTTGAGCAATGCTATGCCAGGACTCACCATCAATCCAGATGTGTCCTGCATCTGTGCGCCTGTGTGGCAGAAACGGGTCCCCCATTGGCTCATGCCTATGTGCCTGAACACTTCAAGGCAATCCCAAAAGCAGACAATACAATTTGGGATCTCATTTTCTGCTACACAGGACAGTTTCAGAATTCAAAGCGTTGAGCATTAATGCAAAGGTATTTACAGGGTGGTACAAATACTATATTTTGCATATTTAAAAGCAAGAGTACGCTCACCTTGTCAGCCTCTCTTGATTCTGTTGCGTGCATTGCCAGGGGTTGGGCTAGCCCAGGCATAGGCAAATTCGGCCCTCCAGATGTTTTGGGACTACAACTCCCATCATCCCTAGCCAACAGGACCAGTGGTCAGGGATGATGGGAGTTGTAGTCCCAAAACATCTGGAGGGCCGAGTTTGCCTATGCTTGGGCTATATGACCCTTGGGATATCTTCCATCTCTACAATTCTATGATTCTATGATTAATAAGAGTGTAAGGGGACCCATCTAGGGACGCGGGTGGCGCTGTGGGTTAAACCACAGAGCCTAGGGCTTGCCGATCAGAAGATCGGCGGTTCAAATCCCCGTGACGGGGTGAGCTCCCGTTGCTCGGTCCCTGCTCCTGCCAACCTAGCAGTTCGAAAGGACCAGTTACAGGTAGGTAGCCATGTTGGTCTGCTGTAGTCGAAACAAAATAAAAAATAAAAAAAATCCTTCCAGTAGCACCTTAGAGACCAATGAAGTTTGTTCTTGGTATGAGCTTTCGTGTGCATGCACACTTCTTCAGATACACTGAGACATAAGTCACCAGACCCTTATATATAGTGAGAGGGTGGGGAGGGGTATTACTCAGAAGGGTGGTGGGAACGGGTGATTGGCTGATAGGTGTGGTAAACCTGTTGATGACTGCTAACGACTGCAATTGGTCTTGCAGGGAAAAGCAAGGGGTGAGATGGCTAAAAATAGCTTTGTCATGTATAATGAGATAAGAATACATGATAAAGCTATTTTTAGCCATCTCACTGGTGACTTCTGTTTCAGTGTATCTGAAGAAGTGTGCATGCACACGAAAGCTCATACCAAGAGCAAACTTAGTTGGTCTCTAAGGTGCTACTGGAAGGAATTTTTTTATTTTATTTTGTCTAGATCCAGTTCCCCACCCCTGCTTTACATAATATTTTAGAAATGAAAAATATAAAAAATAGCTTAATACTAAGACTGCACCCCTTCCACCCCATGCAACTGCTAAGCTTGGTTTGCATCTTCCTGACCCCATTTCCGAAATCAATTATCTCCCATATTCTGCAGCCTTGCTTGGCACCCCTATTTTCACCTTCACCCCCATGCCTAGCCACCCCCATAGTGACTTCCTGCATCTTCATAGCCGTCAACTTTCAGATTTGAAAATAAGGGATTTCCCCCAAACTTTTGGATTTGATAATAAGGGATGCCGCGAGGGCGGTGCAATGGCACCAAGTAGCCTCGCCACCCTGCGCTCCAGAGGCTGCGTGCAAACGGATGAGCGAAAGAGCGAGCGCGTAGACGGCAGGCAGGCTGTCTGTCTGGTTGGGCGTGAGGGTCTGGCTGCACAAGGCATGCAAGCTCCGCCCCCAGTCGGTCTCAGACTCCTTATTGGCAGCCGAGCAACGCAGCTGAGGAGCCTCCCTGGCCGGCAGGGAGGGAGAGGAGCTGCTTCCTTTGAAATCCAGGAAATTTAAGGGATATCAACAATCCCGGATAGCAGCGGGAAATGGCATTGGAATAAGGGAGTTCCCCGCAAAAAAGGGAGGGTTGACAGCTATGTGCATCTTCCACCTCCCAAACATTGCATCTACTAAGCACCCTTTTCAAATATGAAGCCGTCTCCCCCTCCTACGTTTCAGACCCTTTCCAGCTCCTGCTTTTGGTTTTAGCCCAATGCCCCCAATCTTTCCCCCTTTTTGCAACACCATTTTCACCTTCTCTCCCTTTTCTTGCTCCACTTTCCCTTGCACACAGATTTCTCCCCGCCCTTCCCATGCCTCTCCTATTCTACAGCCCCCTTTATGCGCATATTCCATTATGACCTAGGTTACTGTATTTTCAAGAGGAACAGATTTTTTGAGAGCAACCCTATCAGTTAGCTTCTTCAGTTAGAGGAGCTTAAGCTCAGCTGACGGATATTGTACATATAGGGGTGTTTGCTTGTCGATAAAACATCGCTTCCAAATTACTACATTTAATCTGGAACTTCACGTTGAAGACGAGATACGGGACCAAGGATGAAATGCATTGTGGAATATCTGAGGGCTCCACATCCTTTATCGCTCTCACATGAGGCAGCTGAGGAATGGGAAAAGGGGAAATTTAAAACAGCATTTTGTTTTCCTTTCAGTGTCCCTCCCTTCTCATTGTACTCAAACAACGGCAGAAATTTTTAGTAAAGTGGGGGTGGAGAATCACTGAGGGGAAAATTGCCGTATTAAACGATGGCAGAAGTTTGAGTAAACAGGGATGGAGGAACAGTGAGAGGTTTTTTATAATTAAAAAAACCCCACACAGTTTTTACACGGGGAAGCACCAGAGATGGGTGCATTGCAGGTAAAGGTAAAGGTAAAGGGACCCCTGACCATTAGGTCCAGTCGTGACTGACTCTGGGGTTGCGGCGCTCATCTCACTTTACTGGTCAAGGGAGCCGGCATACAGCTTCCGGGTCATGTGGTCAGCAGGACTAAGCTGCTTCTGGCAAACCAGAGCAGCGCACGGAAACGCCGTTTACCTTCCCGCCGGAGCGGTACCTATTGATCTACTTGCACTTTGACGTGCTTTTGAACTGCTAGGTGGGCAGGAGCAGGGACCAGGCAACGGGAGCTCACCCCGTCGCGGGGATTCGAACCGCTGACCTTCTGATCAGCAAGCCCTAGGCTCTGTGGTTTAACCCACAGTGTCACAATGCAGGAGCTAACACCAAAAAGCTAACACAACAAAGCCTTTCCTAACTCCCTTCTCGCTATGCTCAAACCTTGTTTAAAACAGCCACTTCTCCCCCCACTTCAGTGTCACCTTCTGTTCATTCAGACTCTGTCATTGTTAAAAATCGCTGCTTTCTCCGCTGCTTTCCTCCCTCACTGCTTCAATCAAACCTCTCCTGTTGTTTAAAATGGTCCTTTTCCTCTTTGCCCCCCCTTTCACCCGTGCCCTTTACCCACCCTGACTACATGCAAATCCAGGATGCAGCAAGCACTACAAATCCTCCAATGGTAGCTGCGCGACGACAGCCTTACATTTTTATGTATATAGGAAGACAAGCTCTCCGACCGTATGCATCATTGGAAATGTTAAGGGGCGGAGTCAGATTAAGAGAAAACAAATTCCAGTTTTTGTAAGTAAACCAGAACTCAAGAAATATGCCCCCTCCCAAACTTTGCTTCTTCCGACATCACAACGCTGAACAGCATAAATCCATTTTTGAGCTGGGCACCTGAACAAGAATAACAACAAAAATTACATGAAAACAACCGAGGTGTTTGTTTCTGCATTACCGCAATGCAGCCCAGGAGTGTACCAGGCTGCATAGAACATCATTGGTTGTAAACGTCGGAGCAACGTCTCTCACTCACAAGCCGTGCAAGCTGTCATTAAAGGCATGTTTACATTAACAAGGGGAACTGGGCGCATTGTCTGGCAGAGAAAATCACGGCAATTACCCACACAAATAGCTTTTCCCCTTCTCTCTTCCCGCAGTCTTTCTCCATGAGCAGTTAGGTAGAAAGAAATGAGAGAGGGGGAAACAGCTCTCCCAAGGTTGTCCTAGTGCAACTATCGTCATCTCTGACCACTGGCCATGCTAGCTGGAGCTGATGGGAGTTGGAGTCCAACAACATCTGGATGTCCCCCTAGGTTCTTCAACATGGCCATGCATTGATGTTGTTCTTGAGAATCATAGAATCCTAGAGTTGGAAGAGACCACAAGGGCCATCCAGTCCAACCCCCTGCCAAGCAGGAAACACCATCAAAGCATTCCTGACAGGTGGCTGTCAAGGCTCTGCTTAAAGACCTCCAAAGAAGGAGACTCCACCACACTCCTTGTCAGAAAATTCCACTGTCAAACAGCTCTTACTGTCAGGAAGTTCTTCCTAATGTTTAGGTGGAATCTTCTTTCTTGTAGTTTGAATCCATTGCTCCATGTCTGCTTCTCTGGAGCAGCAGAAAACAACCTTTCTCCCTCCTCTATATGACATCCTTTTATATATTTGAACATGGCTATCATATCACCCCTTAACCTTCTCTTCTCCAGGCTAAACATACCCAGCTCCCTAAGCCGTTCCTCATAAGGCATCGTTTCCAGGCCTTTGACCATTTTGGTTGCCCTCCTCTGGACACGTTCCAGCTTATCAGTATCCTTCTTGAACTGTGGTGCCCAGAACTGGACACAGTATTCCAGGTGAGGTCTGACCAGAGCGGAATACAGTGGTACTATTACTTCCCTTGATCTAGATGCTATACTCCTATTGATGCAACCCAGAATTGCATTGGCTTTTTTAGCTGCTGCATCACACTGTTGACTCATGTCAAGTTTGTGGTCTACCAAGACTCCTAGATCCTTTTCACATGTACTGCTCTCAAGCCAGGTGTCACCCATCCTGTATTTGTGCCTTTACATTTAGTACTTTACAATTCTCCCTGTTAAAATTCATCCTGTTTGCATTGGCCCAGTTCTCCAATCTGTCAAGGTCATTTTTAAGTGTGATCCTGTCTTCTGGGGTATTAGCCACCCCTCCCAATTTGGTGTCATCTGCAAACTTGATCAGGATGCCCTCAAGCCCATCATCCAAGTCATTGATAAAGATGTTGAATAAGACTGGGCCCAAGACAGAACCCTGTGGCACCCCACTAGTCACTTCTCTCCAGGATGAAGAGGAACCTGCAACATGGTCATCTGTGGTTTCTGAGGCTCTGAGGAGGATCAGCTCCTGGTTCTCTGTGACATTGAAGATGCCAGTCAAAGGGAGGAATGCCATGATCCTCCAGTTGGGGCAAGTGAGAGACCATAATCCTCTTGGCCTGGAAAAGCCAGGTGACATTAGAAGGCCAGTTGGTCACCATGGTTCATATATAAAGACTTCCCTGTCTTTTGTCAGCTTGGTCACCTCATCACTGATGTCCTCCAGTGATGGTACCGATTGGGCCATCCAGGAAGTAATTGTTGAGAACCGTGTGCTGCTGAGTTAAGGAACCACTGGACAGCAGTCGCTGGACTCCAACTCCCATCAGCCTCAGCCAGCATGGCCAATGGGCAGGGGTGGTGGGAGCTGGAGTTCAGCAACATATGGAGGGCCAAAGGTTCCTCAGCCCATATGAAACCCTGGAGAAAGGTCAAGGACCCCTGGATGGTTACGTCCAGTCAAAAGCGACTATGGGGTTGCAGCCGGCGTTTGTCCACAGACAGCTTTTCCGGGTCATGTGCCTAGCATAACTAAGCTGCTTCTGGCACAAACGGACACCATGATGGCAGAGGCAGAGCTAGTGATATCACCCCCCTCAGGGATAACACCCAGGGCGAACCGCACCCACCGCACCCCCTTCCTCCGCCAGTGCATGATGGAAGCCAGAGCACACAGAAACACCATTTACCTTCCCGCCACAGCGGTACCTATTTATCTACTTGCACTGGTGTGCTTCAAACTGCAAGGTTGGCAGAAGCTGGGGCTGAGCGACGGGAGCTCACCCTGTCGTGCAGATTCGAAATGCCGACCTTCTGATCAGCAAGCCCAAGAGGCTCAGTGGTTTAGACCACAGCGCCACCCGCATCCCTGAACCCTGGAAAACCTCTGCAAGCCAGCACAGACAACAAAAGCATCCGTGACAGATGGCCATCCAAACTCGGCTTAAAAACCTCTAAGAGTCCAAAGATCTGACTCAGTACATGGCAGCTTCCTCTGTTCCTTTTGCGGATGGGCAGACTTGCCCATTTGTTCCTGGTTATGAGGAATCACAGCAAGGAGCAGCAACACCATTGCAGTCAGATTCTGGAAGGGATGCTGCATCGATGTCTGTGGGTGGCAGGGAATGCCCTCACTTCTCCTGCTGGCATCCAAACCACCTGGGTGAAGGAAGAATGGTAGTGGCGGCGGCAGAAGAAGCTCTAGGAAGGAGCACCACACTGTACCAAATTGCAGCGAATTGCCTTTGGCACTAGGCAGGGGAAAGGAGACGTCGCCGGACAGCGAGTGGGGAACCTCGCTTAAGCAGAAGCAAGCAAATCAGCTCTGTGCGGTTTTGTGCAGTTGCTGAATGGAGAGCACATGGTGATGTGGAGAGTCCCAGACTTCCTTTTTAAAGGGACAAGGGACCCCCCAGGTCCCCAGGAAGTTTGGGGCTGTGAAAGGGCTCTCCTGCCTCCCGCCACCCTTCTGCAGATGTGTGGTATCTCCTGGAACTCCCCCTCATTTAGGCTTCCTCAAGGCCAGGGGTGGGGAGTCCATCTCAGCCCAAGGGCCGCATTTGCTTCTGGGCAACGTTCTGAGGGCCACATGCTAGTGGTGGGTGGAGCCAGGGGGCAAAGTGGCAGGCTAGTGTCTATAAAAAAATCTCACAGCCCTCTCTCTCTGTCATCCATCCAGACAAGGAAATGGTATCATCAGAGTTCAAGGACCCATTTCAGACCCATTCAGAGTGCAGAGTAGGGCCCAGTGCCCCTGGGCACCCTGCCACAGCCTAGACTCCAATTAGAGCTAGAAAACTTTCAGAAAAGGGCAACGGAATTGATCAAGAGGTTGGATCTTCGCTCACCAGGCCAGCTTCCTCCAGGAACACGTTCATCTACATTGGAGTCCTCATTTTATTTTATTTTATTTTATTTTATTTTATTTTATTTTATTTTATTTTATTTTATTTTATTTTATTTTATTTTATTTTTTTAAAGGGATTGTGAGAGAAAAGCCACATTTCCGCTGCTCCTTTCAGCAGGAAACCGCTCCGAAATCCACCTCCTCCCTGCATCCCCCCCCCCAAAAAAAATTCACATTCCCTCTAAAGGTCACCATCAAGCGAGATAGGTTCCTTCTATCTACTTATCGTTCCCGCGCTGAAACCAGCTTAAAGAGAAACTTCCCATGGTAAATTAAAGTTTAACAGTGTGCTATTTTGCGATAAGCACATTCCGTGGGTCTAAGACACTCGTCGTTTCCTTGAAACTGTTGATAACTGTACAGACCTCTTTGACTCCTCTCTCTCTCTCTCTCTCTCTCTCTCTCTCTCTCTCTCTCTCTCTCTCTCTCATATTCACTGCAGTTACCGTAGAAGATACCTCTCCTCAGTATGTCAGCAAAGTCGGCAGGTTTGCACTAGCAGATTGCAGAAACACAATGGATGATTGCAGCGCACGGGGCCCAAGTTTGCTTAATTCAGCATTGCTTTTAAGCGCATCTCTGCCCCCCCCCCTTGCTTTTCAAATCATATTCATATGTCCGTTTCCCAGCAGTTTAGCAAGCTGTGGGGCTATAATAATGTGACATGATTTGCAGCGCTCATGACAGAACCGAGGAAAAAGCTCCACAGAATCAGGCCAGTCACCCATCTAGTCCAGCGTCCTGTTCGGACAGCGGCCAACCAGATGCTTGTGGGAAGGTCCAAAAGCATTTCTTTCCCTGACAGAGGAGGTAAGAGCAGAAGAAGACTCCGCTCTGTCAGGCCAATGGTTCAACTAGTCATAGAATCATAGACCCTTAGAGGTGGAAGGGACCCAAGGGTCATCTAGACCCACCCCCCAGAATGCTGGAATCTAGGCTAACACATCCATGACTGATGGCCATCCAACCTCCGTTTAAAGACCTCCAAGGAAGGAGAGTCCACCACCTCTCGTGAGAGTCTGTTCCACTGACAAACAGCTCTCACTGTCAGAAGGTTTTTCCAAAATGCTTAGTCGGAATCTCCTTTCTTGTAACTTAAAGCCATGAATCCACCGTCCTATGTTCTGCAGGCACCTAGGCAAAGGCTTTTCAGTTCCCAAGACCCAAAGGCTTTGAGTTCAAATCCTAGCAGATCCTGCCATACCCTCCAAGTGTCCCAATTTTCCAGGGACAGTCCTGGAATTACGAAAGACACCCCAGCTTCTGATTTGATCCCGGAAGGTCCCTGTTTTCTCCACCAGCAATGCCGCCAAACTTGGGGAGGAGGAGAAACTTCCCACCGGAGCGGTACCTATTTATCTACTTGCACATTGACGTGCTTTCGAACTGCTAGGTGGGCAGGAGCAGGGACCGAGCAACGGGAGCTCACCCAGTCACGGGGATTCGAACCGCCGTTCTTCTGATCAGCAAGCCCTAGGCTCAGTGGTTTAGACCAGGCATGTCCAACAGGTAGATCATGATCTACCAGTAGATCACTGGACATCTGCGGTAGATCACTGGTAGATCATTGGCTCCCCCCAAAGAAGCTGAACAACTGTGGCTCCCCTAAAAAAAGCTCAACACCTGAAAAAACAACTTTGACCCAAAAAACAACCTGCACCCTGAAAAAACAACTGTGACCCGAACCCCCGCAAAATGGGCCTTCCTCCTTCCTAAAAAAAAGCTCAACAACTTTGACCTGAACCTACCCTGTTTCCCCTTTTTTAATACGTAGTCATAAAGTAAGCCATGGCAGGTTTTTTTTTACCTTTGTGAGAAGTAAGACGTACCCCAAAAGTAAGCCATGGTGCCGCCATTGTTCCTGTCGCCTCCTCAGCCCCTCCTGCGTGCGCAGGGAGCCAGCGAACCAGCGAGAGGCGGGGGGGGAACGCGCCTCTTGCGGAGTTCTGCCCCGCCTGCTTAGCACGCAGGGAGAGGCGCACGGCGGGGGAAGACACCTCTTCCTGCCCCGCTTGTTCCCCATGCGCAGGGAACCAGCAAGAGGCGCGGGGGGAAACGCGCCTCTTGCGGAGTTCTGCCCCGCCTGCTCAGCGCACAGGGGGAGGCTGTACCGTACCATACTGACGTAATAAAAATAAGACATCCCCCCAAAATAAGCCACCCTGTGTTTTTTTGAGGAAAAAAATTATAAGACGGTGTCTTAAAAAGGGGGAAAGACGGTACTCTGTGAGTAGATCGCAGTCTCTTGGGAGATGTCCACCCCTGGAACTTTAGACCAAAGAATAAAATACAGTATTTTCCTGTGTATAAGACTACTTTTTAATCCAGGAAAATCTTCTCAAAAGTCGGGGGTCATCTTATACGGCGGGTCGTATTTCTTATACGGCGAGTATATCCCAAACTCTATATTTTAACTGGGAAAGTTGGGGGTCGACTTATACGCCCAGTCGTCTTATATGCCGGAAAATACGGTACAATAAATTTGGGATTAAGGGTTTTTTTTCTCAGGGTGTTTGTGCTGTGTCCCATTGATAGCACTTGCCTTTCTTCTGATAGGAAATGCTCTGCAGCAGGGGGTGGGAGGATGAGGGTCAAGCAGGGTCAGTTGGGGGGTTACTGAGAAATGTCCTTATTTTCCTCTGAGGAATGTTGGAAGGTACGTCCTGTCAGAGATCTCACAAAGTGCTCCCATGGCCTTGCATGGGCTGTTCCCCTGGTGTTTTATTTTAATCTCTCTCCCTCTTCTGACCTTGCGCTTCTCTTTCTCCCAAGTCTTTGCCACCCGTCAACTGGTTTCCGAATCCTTACCTGCTTTAACACCTCCACCCCCCCACCCCGCCACTGCCGCCCCCCCCCCCCCGCCGCCGCTTCCCCCACAAATTATGGCTTTAATCCGGTGGCGCTAATTGATCAAACGACGCCGGGCTTAGAGGTGTGTTTTGTGAATTATTCATTTTATCGCCACACTTCATTTCCAATTCAACCGCTGCGCCGACCGAGAAAGTGGGTCTTCATTTCCCATCCCTTCGCTCGTAACCGGAGCTTCATAGCCCCGAGAAGGCAAAAGAATAAAATAATATAATTCTCCACCGCGCACACCTCAATGTCTTTATGGAAGGGGGGGGAGGAAAATTAAATCTCTGCCAAAGATCCCTTCCCCGATGCGCGGCCATTAATTAATTATTTATGGCCTCCGGTAATGGGCCGTTTACCGAGCGCCGCGGCTCTGCATAAACTTTTAACGCTTCCCCTGCTCCCGGAAAACTCTCCATTCGAAAGCCCCGGCGCTGTAAATCTGGAACCCGGCCAGGCGAAAAGCTCTCTTAATAGCACAATGGCATCGTCTGCATAGGCCTCGGCTTGGTACAGAGTCAGACCGCTTGGTTCATCTGCCTCGAATTCAGCTATGCTGAACGGCAGTGCGGCTCCTCCAGGTTTTCGGATTGTGGGTCTTAAAGATCACCCTCTCAGGGCTGGGGTTCAGAATTTGCAGGGCACATTTTGCCACCTGGCCATAGCTGTCAACCCTTCCTTTTTTGGCGGGAAACTCCTTTATTCCAATGCCATTTCCCGCTGCTATCCTGGATTGTTGATATCCCTTAAATTTCCCGGATTTCATAGGAAGCAGCTCCTCTCCCTCCCTGCCGGCCAGGGAGGATCCTCAGCTGCGTTGCTCGGCTGCCAATAAGGAGTCTGAGACCGATTGGGGGCGGAGCTTGCATGCCTTGTGCAGCCAGACCCTCACGCCCAACCAGACAGACAGCCTGCCTGCCATCTACGCGCTCGCTCTTTCGCTCACCTGTTCGCGCGCAGCCTCTGGAGCGAGGCTACTTGGTGCCATTGCACCGCCCTCGCGGCATCCCTCATTTCCAAATCCGAAAGTTTGAAAAAATCCCTTATTTTCAAATCCGAAAGTTTGGGAAAATCCCTTATTTTCAAATCCGAAAGTTTGGAAAAATCCCTTATTTTCAAATCCGAAAGTTGACAGCTATGCACCTGGCTATCGGCTACTTGCCACCAAGTGAAGATGCCCGGGTACCAGGATGTGGCCTGACGTCTCCACCACCTGGAGGCGCATGCCTGGGGATCCTTGGATCTTTCCTGTTTTCCCATACTAGCAACTCATCTTGTAGAATTCTATCTGTTATATTTTACCTGCATGATCGTGATTAATTAATTGGGCTGGGTGTTCATCAGTGTGCGGATGATACCCAGGTCTACCTCTCTTTCAAATCAGAACCAATGAAGATCGTGAATGTCCCGTGTGAGTGTCTGGAGGCTGTTAGAGGATGGATGATGGCTAACAGATTGAGGTTGAATCCTGACAAGACAGAAGTATTGTTTTGGGGGGACAGGGGGTAGGTGGGTGTGGGGGACTCCCTGGGCCTGAATGGGGTCACTGTGCCCCTGAAGGACCAGTTGCGCAGCCTGGGAGTCATTTTGGACTCACAGCTGTCCAAATAAAATACTTATTTTGTTATGTGCAAATGGCTTTAGATACCTATTAGGTCCCTAAATTACCATGTAGCATATATTCAACACAAAAAACAGCGACAATTTGTTGTCGACATATAAAGGGCCCCATTACCTTCAGTAGCTTAGAGCTTCATGAAACCTAAATCCGGCCCTGACTTCATACAATATTAAGTTTGGTATTGCATCCATCATGGCCCCAAATGGATTAAACTTAGGTCCTGGTGACCCCAGGATATGACTAATTTTTAAATGATCATCCACTTTGAGACCTGCAAGCTTCTAGTTTCTCTGTAAGGAACTGCCTTGTGCAATTGTTACAGTCTTTTCCTGGATTCAAGTCTTCTTCGGAATAGCGCTTTCATCCGTGATCTAACCACACATCGTCTGAGAGAAAAGAGATACTTGTTTCTCTCAAGGATGCACCTCTGTCCTGGAGCTCAGCTATAAAGGCGCTGTGGTGTGAACTGTCGCTCTCCGTACGCGACACAGAAGACGCTGAACCAAGACCTGTCGAAATCAATAAGACAGCAATTCCCCAAATGGGTTTTGTTAAGCGGATGTGCCATCCGTTTCGTCCAGAAATATCAAGGCAATAATCCTTTCTTTCGTTAACAAAACAAAAATGAGATACGAAATGTTTTCATGCATGGGGTCATATCGCCGTTACTCTGTTTTGCTCTTTCGTTCTGGGACTGAAAACATAAATAAATGTGATGCCATGGGCTGAAAACTGGTTTAAAGGTTGGGAAGAAATCCCCACCTAATGCCAGGGAAATGCAATTTAATAGTGAAAAGCGACTGGAAATGTTCATCGCAACCCACTCTGTCTCTCACGCTCACAAAGGTCATTTGGGTTGAATTTCAGCAGTACATAATAACCTAAATATTTGGGCTCTATAACTCACTATGCAGAATTTTCTGGAAAGCCTAGGTCAGACTGAAGGTGAAAACTGAGAAAAAGTGAACATTGGACTTCCTGGGTTAGAGGCCAGTCGGGAGAAAGCAGCCTAAAATGACTTTTGTTTTATTTTCTTCTACTTTATTTTAGTTATTACCACCCGCCCCCCCCTTCACTCTTAGGTCCCATGGTCGGCTACAACCATTAAAGCACACTCTTAAAAACAGTTTAAAGCAACTTACAACCATAAAAATAAGCGGAGCCCAAAAATATATATACCTCAAGTGAAGAGGTATGTCTTCAGCATCCTCTGGAAGCTGTATAATGAAGATGCCTCCTCTGTGGGGAGGGAGTTCCACAGCTTGGGGGGCCACCACAGATAAGGCCCTGCCCTCCCAGGCTGCCACCCGGAGCTACTAAGACAGGCACCTCTGCTAATCTGCTAATCTCAGTACGCAAAAAAGGAAGGGAAGGAGGTGTTCTTTCGGATATTTGGGGCCTGAGTCATTTAGGGCTCTAAACATCTAATGTGAGCACCTTGATGGGCGTTGAAACAAATGGACTTTGAAAGAGGACTAGAGAAATTCACGGAACAGAAGGCTATCCATGACAAATAGCCACAACAGCATACCCCAACGCCTCAACAGCAAAATCTGGGACACCATCTTCCCTTTTTGCTTGCAAGAGTACATCAGTCGTGATATCAATCAATTTCTCGCTGCGATTCCTACCCAAAAAGCTCCATGGCACCTGTTCAAGATCACAGCCCTGAAAAATGTGGCTTTTTTTGGCGGGGAGGGGGATCACAGTACGAAATCATGTGAGATCATGGCAGCCCCAACGGCCGCTATTCTCTTGCGAAGAAAAACAGGATGCCCCATTTTTTCAGGACACTTGCGGGGTCTGCAATGGCTCTGCTTTGCCTCCTTGATTGAAGGGAGCAATGCTTCTGAATAACAGCGGCTGGGGAGGGGGAGATTGTTGTTGTGCCCAGATCCTGATCAAGGGTTTCCCACAGGCATCGGGCTGGACACTGTTAGAACAGGATGCTGGAGGTTCTTCGCTTCTCTCTTTTCTCTTTGGAGTTCCCTCGTAGCCGAGTAAGATTGTCTTCCATGAACAAAGTCTCAACAGTGAGTCCGTAAGTGACCGTGAAGGCCAATTCTGGATCCACACATCCTTCCACAGTGGGGACATTGGTTCCCAGGTGGGAGTTGATCACGGTGTGGATTTGCCAAGCGTGCCTTCCTCTTAGCACGTTTCTCCCTTGTGTCCTGAGTTCGAGTGTCTTCAAAGCCCACGACACCTTTGATAAAGGCTGCTCTCCAATTGGAGCGCTCGCAGGTCAGTGTTTCCCAATTGTCGGTGTTTATACTACATTTTTTAAGATTTGCCTTGAGAGAGTCTTTAAACCTCTTTTGTTGACCCCCAGCATTACGCTTTCCATTTTTAAGTTCGGAATAGAGTACAGCGGTACCTCAGGTTACAGATGCTTCAGGTTACAGACGCTTCAGGTTACAGACTCCGCTAACCCAAAAATAGTACCTCGGGTTAAGAACTTTGCTTCAGGATGAGAACAGAAATTCTGCTCTGGCGGTGCAGCAGCAGCGGGAGGCCCCATTAGTTAAAGTGGTACATCAGGTTAAGAACAGTTTCAGGTTAAGAACGGACCTCCAGAACGGTTTACGTTCTTAACCCGAGGTACCACTGTAGTTGCTTTGGAAGACGATCATCATGCATCTGCACAACATGACCAGTCCAACGAAGTGGATGTTGAAGAATCATTGCTTCGACACTGGTGATCTTTGCTTCTTCCAGTACACTGGTATTAGTTCTCCTGTCTTCCCAAGTGATGTGTAAGATTTTTTGGAGACACCGTTGATGGAATCTTTCGAGGAGTTGGAGATGGCGTTTATAAGTGGTCCATGTTTCACAAACATACAGTAAGGTTGGTAGTACAATAGCTTTGTAAACAAGCCTTTTGGGTTTCTTATGTCCACCTGGGCTTTGTCTACCTGGAGATGCTCTACCTAGCGATGCTGGAGATTGCGCCTGGGACCTCCTGCATGCAGCCACTGAGCTGTGGTGATGGCAACAAGCTCCACACACACCTGCACGCGAACCTGGCTCTGCTCCATCAAAAAGAAACGGAACTTCTAAGATATGCAGGTGAGCTACTGTAACACCCAATTAATGATTATGAGGCGTTTGACTACTTCAATAACAGAGTCTACAAAAGCACTTATTACAGATGGATTCACAGCTGGTGCCCAGGTGTGTGCATTTTGGCAGAGCAGAAGGGGATCGCCCCCAACATTTTGGCTTAGACGAAATTTGCAACTCTTTCCCAACAGGTTTCCTTTTCCATTCATTTTGAAGGGGACGACCTTCCCGTGTCCCCAGTCTTTGAACACCCCAGCCATTGCTGCACCCATTACTTTGGATGGAGCAAAGGTTCCATGAGGGGTGGAATCGAAAGATGCTTAATATCCAGGTGGAAGTCAGGCTCTGGAAACATTTCCGAGCCTTTCCGGGTGGGGCGGCGGGAGAGAAACGGCTATATTTTTACGGCTCCTCTTATGACAGACATTATTCTGCTCAAATGTGGTTACCGGACCATTAGTATTTAAATCAGCTGATAATATGTCGGGAGCTATTCCTGCCAAAACTAACTTTACAGCTGGCCACGGCAACGCAAAGTTCTAATGGGCTGGTTTAAGCCGTTTATGTCAAACAAGCTTTGATTTTTAGCCTGCGGCGGTGATAAAATGCAGACGTACAATTTGGTAAGATTAGCACTTCTCCTCTGGCCACAAAAGGGAGGATTATGAGTTCATGGGAGGCGGGGAAAATGGGTTATGAGGGAGAAATGTATGGAAGCGCATAGAGTTGGATTTTTTTTTATTAAAAAAAATGGACCAATGTCCTACAGAGAAAGCCGACAAAAGAACAGAGCCAGGAGGATATTGTTGGATTATTCCGAGGGTCATTTACTCTACAGGTTATCGTTTCCAGAGCAAATGGCTGACTAATTTTAGGCTCATATTATTTGCTGCTGCACTGCCAAATGCTGGGTTCTTGAAGCATGTCAAAGCAGAGTCGCAGTCATGCCATGTGTCCTTTTGAGGCTTGTGGGCACCTTTGAATTTCTGGGCGACTGCTGTGGGTGCCACCCTCTCGGGTAACTTATCTCTTCAGCGATGGACGACTGCAGGATGGGAGTCTGCCAACAGGGTCCTTCAGAGTTACAAGTGCACAGTTAATCATGAAATAATATATCCCTGCATAAATTACGCTCTGTATTGTGTGGATTGCTCTGCTAGGTGGGATTAGACGAGGGATTAGACTTGATGAAGCAAAATGGCTATGTGTGGATCCTGATCGTGATGTCTATCTTTTTATTGGAGACAATATGTCTCCAAATGCCTGGAAGACCAGGAGGAGAGGGCATGTTTCTCCTGGTCTGCTTATGGGTTTCCCAGGGGCAGCTGGTTGGCCCTTTGGGAAACCAGATGTCAGAATAGATGGTCATTGGAAGCTGCTATAACATAGTCACATGCACAGCTTGGAAAGTTCTGTTTTGTTATTTGACAAAATGTAAGTAAATCCCCATCTTTGAGAGGAACTGCCTCTCATTCAAGTTCAATATTTCCAAAGGGAACCAATTTCATTTCACATTCATCACTTTACAAAATGAGCTAGTTCAGTTCCCATTCAGTTCAATTCAGGTTCGTCCAAATGTGAATAAAATATACATCACCATTCGGAATGTTGCAAGCTGAAAGGCCCAAAGGGTCTTAAGAGTTCCCTTTTATAAGGTGTAAGAAAACGAACTAAAAAGCATTCAAATGTCTATCTCAGTGGTTCCCCAACTCATAGAATCATAGAGTTGGAAGGGACCCAAGGGTCATCTAGTCCAGCCCCCTGCAGTGCAGGAATCTCTTCTGGGGCCACTGCCCCCTTGGCCCTTGGTCCCATAAACTCATCCCCATTGCTCCCTACTCTATAAAAAGCATTTTTAAAAAAGCAGTTTTCATGACCCACTAAGGAAGAAAATAACAGCACAATGAAATTCAAAACAATAGCAATTTATTTCAGATTTATTTGAAATCTAATGGGAAAGATTTAGTTCAGTGAATTCAACAAAACTGATGGATTTGATCCAGCGATACCAGCTTTTCAAAGTCGGAGAGTCATTTACACCTCCGGTACCCATGTCAGGAGACGTCCTACTTATGAGTAGAATCTTGGCAGAGACACATGCCCGCCTGGCATGTTCCCTCCCTCCTGGGCGATCTTTCGGGAGCTTCAAAAAGCTTTATTCACCCCAAACATCACAACGACTAATGCCAGAAGACATTAGCACACTTAGGGAGTTTGCTCAGCTTGCGTAACAGACCTCAGCAACACAGCATTGTGGCTAATCTACTTTTATTTACATATAAACACACACGGAGCACTGCAACATGGCTCCCTCTCTCTCTAGCATCAGACAGCAAAGAGAAAGAACAAAGGACAATACTCCCACTTCAGGAAACACAGTAAGACAAACATCCTGTCTTCGTCACTTCCCATTCTGTGGAATCAAAACACATACCCAGTCTTGTGATAGACAACAAACCCATGACTGCACATGGGGAATGAATCTCCAACAGGGGACTGGGAGGCCACTGACGAGAGAAGCGGGGCTGGAGTGTGACTCGAGAGTGGGGAGCAGGGATTTGTGGGGACCTGAACCAGCCGGGAGGCAAGAATCAGAGGCAGGGAAGCTTCAGAGCTGGAGGAAGAGAAGGAAGAAGCAGGTCAGGCAAGTGAAGGGCCAGGTGCTTCCCCACCGTCTCCTGCACCACTGCTTCCCAGAACCAGAAGAGAACCGAAGTGGGAAGGGCAGAGGCAGCTTCCGCAGAGGCATAGTCTCTGGTTACATGGCACAGCCTGTCAGGGGAAGGTTCATAAACTGGTGTTATCTTTGACAATAAAGAGTTCGCATCTGCCATGTGCTGGGAAGCATCCATGGCAACACCCTTGCCTCCCTTTTGCTCCTTAGCGCCCCCCGCCTAGGTATTCCCCCCCAACAAGGGGCAGTACTGCCCACGTTGGGAACCATTGGTCTATCCCAAAACAAGCTCAAAACTCCTTTTAGTTCCCTTGGCAATTAAGAGAACTGCTTTCAGGTGCAGCTTTGAGATTTCCAAATTAATTCAGGGACCTTCGTTAAGCTAAGCCAGTTCCCTCCAAGCTGCGATCGCATGGGCGAATGGCTTATTTGTGCCTTTCCTTACACAGGGGAATGTCTCCCTGCAGGGAGATCTTCATTTCCTGCCATGGCATCGGTTGATTCAAAACCAGGACGGACACCATCAGATTCCACCGGAGCTTCTTCCAAGGCTGACGTGAGGTCCTTTTCTTAAACACTTCCTCCTCTCCCGCCTTCTGCAAAACTGGGCCAACAGCACCTGAGAGCAGGGCCGTATGTGGGTATTTATGACTCGGTGTTTGGTTGCTATAGCAACTGAAGCCAGATAAATATCTTGTCAGGAAGTGGATGCAAGTGGTGGAAGACTTATGCCTGGACGCTCTCGTCCCATTAGCGGGTGACTGACAGTCTGGATCACAGAAATGTCCCTGGAAACAGTGACACAGAAAACAGTTTAAGTCCTGTTTGATGACCCCCGTGGAGGTTAATGGAATTCAGTTTGGGGCAGCCTCTCGGCTGTTGGTCTTGGATCTGGGGTGTCTAAAGTAGGCTTCCTCATACTCTGCCCTCCATATGTTTTTGGCCTACAACTCCCATGATCCCTAGCTAGCAGGACCATTGGTCAGGGATCATGGGAATTGTAGTCTCAAAACATCTGGAGGGCCGAGTTTGAGGAAGCCTGGTCTAAAGCATCCGAGCATGTGAAACAGTCCGCCGGTCCATTTTATCCCAATATTTCTGTGTCGGATGGTGGCGACTCCTTGGGGGTCTTTGGGTGGAGATGTGGTGCATTACAGAAGTGGGCTTTTGCACCTGGGACCTTGTGAGCGGGAGCAACGTGTGATCTGCCATTGAGCAACAACAACCTTGGTTTGACACTCTTCCATAAAACAATTTACTGGTTCATCTTACCTGCCTTTGAGGGTCGTTCTGAGGACAAAAGGAGCTAGCTGAGCTGCAATGACTCAGAAGAGAGGACACTGTGTCTTTAAACTCGGGTCTACAGCATGGAGCTGTAGAGTTGGAACGGGTTCCCCAAGGGTTATCCCGTCCAACCTCTGCAGTGCTGACTTGCTTATTATGCTGTCAGCAGTTAATGGATCCCGGTTTAACCACACTGATGGGTTAGGTTACCTGAGGCTGTTTGCCACCCTTGGCCACCACGGAAACATCGGCCTAATAAGCCCACTCTCACCAGAAGAGAGTGGAGAATGGAAGAATGCAATGGGGAAGAACCAGGGACAAGATAGCTATCAACCAGAGAACTTCCTTGCAAGCAAGACTCTTTGATCGCTTACACTCAAAGCAAGAGATAAAATGGAAATAAAGCAATGAGTATTTACTCTTTCTTCGCGTTTCCTTTAATGCTGTCTAATTACGGCAGCTGACAACCATCTTCCGTGGCGCAATTAGCACTGCGTTCCACTCTGCTCAACTGATTCCTCCCTGGGTTTTGATTTTGGCGTGCGTGCGTTCCACGCTTTGGCCTAATGTGCCGCGGTGTTCCTTGAGGCTCACCCCCGTCTACCTGGCGTGCAAAACCCAGATCTCCATTTGCGGACGTGTTGCATGCCAGCATTGGAAGCAGAGGTGCACCCGCCCGGCCACCCCCCTCCGGAGCTGGTTCTGCTGCTCAGAGAGGCCTCGGCTGCCTGCCGCTTGACTTGCGTCGCCTCATCAGCAAGGGCGGCGTGTTGCAGGAAGTGGCATATGCCGCAGCAGATGCTGCCGAATCAATCCCCGGTAATGATGAGAGAATGAAATTACTCATCCGCCATCGCCGCAGCTTGAATGGGCTTGCAGTATTCCTGGAGATGAGGCTGGCTGAGACCGGCTGGCTGAGAGCGAACCAGGAACAGATTCCATGGGCAGAATCACCTTGCTTGTCATTTGCTTCGGATTCTGCTCTCTGGAGCAGCACCACCCATGGGTTAGCCCTTCAGATCATTGGAAGATGTCCACCACATTAACTCGGTCTTCTCCAGGCGAAACATCCCTAAATCTCTCAACCATTCCTCATAAGGTCTGGTTTCCAGGCCCTTGATCATCTTGGTTGCCCTCCTCTGCACACTTTCCAGCTTGTCGATATTCTTCTGGATATTGGACTGAATACTGGGCACAATATTCCAGGTATGGTCTGACCAAGGCAGAACAGGTAAAGGTAAAGGGACCCCTGACCGTTAGGTCCAGTCGTGGACGACTCTGGGGTTGTGGTGCTCATCTTGCTTTACTGGTTGAGGGAGCCGGCATACAGCTTCCGGGTCATGTGGCCAGCATGACTAAGCCGCTTCTGGCGAACTAGAGCAGAGCATGGAAACGCCGTTTACCTTCCTGCCAGAGCAGTACCTATTTATCTACTTGCACTTGACGTGCTTTCAAACTACTAGGTGGGCAGGAGCTGGGACCGAGCAACGGGAGCTCACCCCATCGCGGGGATTCGAACTGCAGACCTTCTGATCAGCAAGCCCTAGGCTCTGTGGTTTAACCTTATTCCTTCCCTTGATCTTGACAGTCAACTTCTGAAGACTACAATTGCATTAACTTTTTCTGCTGCTGCATCACACCGTTGACTCATGTCACAGAAGACAGGGGAATCTTGTTTCCGGGTAGGACCGGAACCAATGGAATCAAATCAGAAGACAGGATATTTCATCTAAATATTAGGAATAACTTTCTGATAGTAAAAGCTGTTTGACAGTGGAGATGACCCAGGAAGGTGGTGAACTCTCTCTCATTGGAGG
The DNA here is from genome assembly GCA_034641395.1 of Darevskia armeniaca. Classification (NCBI taxonomy): domain Eukaryota; kingdom Metazoa; phylum Chordata; class Lepidosauria; order Squamata; family Lacertidae; genus Darevskia; species Darevskia armeniaca. The sequence goes on along the minus strand of JAWWNF010000828.1, from coordinate 422,796 downwards.
TTTTTCAACAGAGGTTGGACGGCCATCCATTGGGGATTCTTCAGCTGCGCCTCCTGCATTGCGTGGAGTTGAGCTAGATTCCCCTTGGGGTCTCTTCCAACCCTGCAATTCTATGATTCTAATTTCTCACCAAATCTGGGTTGTGGTTGGCCAGAATTTTGAAAAAACAAAGAGGATTATTCTGGGGCGGCGACGGGGGGTGGGGAATAGAGTTGTGTGTGAATGAGTTCTCTCCACTCTATGCGTGTGCAGAGAAATCGTTGGGTGGGCTGGGGATTTCACCCTGTCTCTCCAGTCAGAGGAGAAACCTTGAAGCATCTTCATTTATTTTTCTCCTTCGGGATTTTTTTCTTTTTCTTTTTTTCTGTCGCCGCCACTGTAAGTGGAAAAAGGGAGAGGAATTAACTCCAGGTGCAGCAAAACACTGTTTATTGTGAACCCAACATGTTTCACAGGAAAATCCTTTACCAAGGTCACGTCTTTAAAGAAACAATTCTAACAAAATGGGAATACTGCATAAGCTCGAGATTGGGTGGGGTGGATGGGCTTGCAATAAAGAATATTTTGTAGCACCTGAAGCTTTTCCCCTACTCCTTATGTTCGTTGCCTGATAGCATTGCAACTCAACTTCTGTGATCAACACTTTCAAATGCCATTGGAAGAAGTCGAGTCACCATGTTATATCCTCCACAGGGCCCAGTACCACACCCCACAAGTGTCCCGGAAAACCCAGGGCATCCTGTTCTTTTTTTTTCACAAGAAAAATGATCACAACGATCTTGTGAGATTTCGCACCACAATCCCCCCCCCCCCGGAAAAAAATGCTTTTCACGGGGCCATAATCTCACGTAGCACCCCAAAACACATTTTTTAAATTGCCATGCTTGGAAAACCATTCCATCACAAGAGGAAGAAGAAGAAGAAGAAGAAGAGGAGGAGGAGGAGGAGGAGGAGGAGGAGGAGGAGGAGTCTGGATTTGATATCCCGCTTTATCACTACCCGAAGGAGTCTCAAAGCGGCTCACATTCTCCTTTCCCTTCCTCCCCCATAACAAACACTCTGTGAGGTGAGAGGGGCTGAGAGACTTCAGAGAAGTGTGACTAGCCCAAGGTCACCAAGCAGCTGCATGTGGAGGAGCGGAGACGCAAACCCGGTTCACCAGATTACGAGTCTACCGCTCTTAACCACTACACCACACTGGCTGAGGGGATATTGTGGTCTTCCAGATGTTGTGGAACTATTCACACTCCCATCATCCCTGCCCATTTGCCATAATAGCTGTGAGGTGAGTGGGGCTGAGAGACTTCAAAGAAGTGTGACTAGCCCAAGGTCACCCAGCAGCTGCATGTAGAGGAGCGGGGAAGCGAACCCGGTTCCCCAGATTACGAGTCTACCGGTCTTAACCACTACGCCACACTGGAAGTGAGGACCACCAACCACCGAAGGCTACTAGCCACAATGGCTATGTTTTCTTACCACTATTCCCAGCTGCTGGGAATTACAAGAGGGGAGAGGGCTGTCTTCCTCAGGACCTGCTTGGGGGTTTCTGGCTGGCCCCTATAAGAACAGGATGCTGTAGGTAGGCCCCCTTTGGCCAGCAAGATCCAGCAGCCAAACCCTTCTTATATTACTCTATGGCAGTCACCCCCCACATAAATTGTGGAGCCCCTTCTGCAAAGCAGCCTTCCTTTAACAGGAGTAGGAGAAATAGTGGGTCATAGTACCACTCTATTCTGCCTTGGCCAGACCACACCTGGAATGCCATATCCTATTCTGGGTGCCACAATTTAAGAAGGATGTTGGCAAGCTGGAAGGGGTGCAGAGGAGGGCGACCAAGATGATCAAAGGTCTGGAAACCAAGCCTTATGAGGAACAGTTGAAGGAGCTGGGTAGGTCCAGCCTGGAGAAGAGGAGACTGACAGGTGGATATGATAGTCATCTTTAAATATCTGAAGGGCTGTCACACGGGGAAATGGAGCAAGCTTATTTTCTCCTGCACCAGGGGGGAGGACCTGAAGCAATGGAGTCAAATTACATAAAAGGAGATTCCGACTGAACATTAGGAATAACTTTCTGATGGTAAGAGCTGTTCAATGGTGTAAGGGACTCTCGGTGGTGTAAGGTTGTGGGCTCTCCTTCGTTTGAGGTTTTCATGAAGAGTTTGAATGGCCATCTGCCATGGATGCTTTAGCTGAGATTCCTGCATTGCAGGTGGTTGGACTGGATGAACCCTGGGGTTCCCCTCCAACTTTGCAATTACTTGATACGATTGTCCCCACCTCCAGAGAAATGTCTGAAACAATATTCCAGCCAAACATTCCAGTCCAACAATATTCCAGCCAAACATCCTTTCCTCTTTAGCCTTCTGGGCAGTTAAGTACAATTGAAATGTTAGCTCTGGTCGATGGACCCCGGTGGCACTCGACCGCCTTGTTCAACATGCGGCTTATGTAAAATTCTGTGCAAAGAGGCCCAAATTCCTTTATGAGCCTTTAATACGGTTGGAGGGCGGCTGTTTCCCCCCTTCCTTTTATGATCTCTGTGTTATTACGGCAGGCTTCCCGCAGTGCCATCCACCGCCTCCGAGCCAAATTAATCTGTGTTTTTCTTTTCCCAGTGTCATTAGGAAAACGACTTGTAAATATAGTTCCCTATTCTGCATTGTTGAGTGGAGTTTGTTTGCTTTTTCTCCCCCCAAACCACCCCCCTGTAGATGTTTGGTTAGGGTTGTTTGCAGAGCCCCATCCTGCAGACTCCGAATAAAAGGGCCTTCTCGGAGTGGAGCCTCGGATAATAGCAGTGCATTTACCGTTTGCTTGAGAGAACATTCAGCCTCTGCTTTCTCTTTGCATCTATTTTGGGAGGTGGAATTAGCGGCATGCAAAAATCTGTCCCTTTGTGTTCCTGCAGAGCTCTGTGCTTCCCTGTCCCCTGTTCTGAGCAACAGAGCCTAGCGGCATAGGGCAGCCGCCTTTGACCTTGCCCTGTGCATCACAACGAGCTCCTTGTCAGGGGCAGAGGAAGAGGGTGCCGTGGGGGCGGGTCGCCCCGGGTTTCTTCGCTGAGGGGGGGTGACATTTGGCGCACCGCCCACACGGGACTCCCAAGACTACCCCGAGCCGTCAATGGGAAGGGGAGGAGCTGCAGCGTCTTGCCAGCGGCATTCCCCCCTTCCCCCTTCGTTTTGACAGCTGGGGGAGGCTTGGGAGTCATGGGCGGGTGGGCGGCGTGCCGAATGTCCGCCATCGACGGCTTGCTCCGCCCCCAGCTGCAGGGTGTGTGTCCCTCTCCATGCACCCGAGTGGCTATCCCGCGCCTGGGAGGGCACCCTCCACACCACGCCCCCCTCAGGAGCGCACCCACCCTGGGCAGTGCAAGTATATGCTCCGCCGCTGCTCCTTGTGGACTGTGCCGTCCCCGTCCCCCTCTTAGGATCCAGAAGCAACTTCCTGATACAGGGCTGCCTTCAGATGTCTTCCAAAAGTCAGATAGTTGTTTATTTCATTGACATCTGATGGGAGGGTGTTCCACAGGGTGGGTGCCACCACTGAGAAGGCCCTCTGCCTGGTTCCCTGTAGCTTCACGTCTCGCAGGGAGGGAACCACCAGAAGACCCTCGGAGGAGGACCTCAGTGTCCAGACTGAGCGATGGGGGTGAAGACGTTCCATTAGGTATACAGAGGCAAAGTCGTTTAGGGCTTTAATAGCCAACACCAACACTTTGAAATGTGTTTGGAAATGTGCTGGTTTGCTGCTGTGAGAACAAGATGCTGGATCAGGCCAATGGCTCTTCTTATGTTCTTATGAAAACCACAAAAGGGAAGAGTGCTCTAGAGCTAGAATCCTACTTGCAAGTTTCCCACAGGCATCTGTAACTATCCACTGTGAGAACAGGATGCCCAACTCTCCAGCTGTCCCTATTTTCCAGGGACAGTCCCGGATTTACTGAAGCCATTGCGGTTTCTGATTTGATCCCAGATTGCCCCGCTTTTCCTTAGGGCAGTGGTGGCTAACCCTGGCACTCCAGATGTCTTTGAACTACAACTCCCATCATCCCTGACCACTGGTCTTGTTAGCTAGGGATGATGGGAGTTGTAGTTCCAAAACATCTGGAGTGCCAAGGTTAGCCACCACTGCCTTAGGGTGTCCCTATTTTCATCAGAGAAATGTTGGAGGGTATGGAGTTATGTGACCCCTCCAAGTCAAGGAGATCAGTAACTATACAGGCTTTAGAGGACATCTGAAGGCAGCCCTGTATAGGGAAGGGGTTTTTTTTTAAAAAAAAAATGTTTAATGTTTTCTTGTGTTTTTATAAATGTTGGAAGCTGCCCAGAGTGTCTGGGGCAACCCAATCAGATGGGCGGGGTAAAAATAATCAAGTTGTTGTTGTTGTTGTTGTTGTTGTTGTTGTTGTTGTTGATGGAATAGGATGTCCCTATTTTCATCAGGGAAATGTTGGAGGGCATGGGATGCTTGACCAGATGGTTATTCTTATTCTTATTCTTATTCTTATTCTTATTCTTATTCTTATTCTTATTCTTATTCTTATTCTTATTCTTATTCTTATTCTTATTCTTATGTTCCTATGTTGAACCTGAGGGTCCTGGACTTGCTTGTGGACTAAGATGCAATCAGGTGACCACCTCTGGATTTGCATCTTTCGGTGTACAAAAAATCCCACCCTAATCAAAGCATTTAAGGTAAGCATGCAAGGTAAAGGTAAAGGACCCCTGGATGGTTAAGTCTAGTCAAAGCGGACTATGGGGTTGCGGTGCTCATCTCGCTTTCAGGCCCAGGGAGCCGGCGTTTGTCCACAGAGTTTTCCAGGTCATGTGGCCAGCATGACTAAACCATTACTGGAGAATGGAGGGCCGTGACGAGTGACAGAGCACATGGAAACGCCATTTACCTTCCCGCCGGAGCGGGTACCAATTTATCTACTTGCACTGGCATGCTTACGAACTGCTAGGTGGGCAGGAGCTGGGACTGAGTAACGGGAGCTCTCCCCATCACGAGGATTCGAATCGCCAACCTCCCAATCAGCAAGCCCAAGAGGCTCAGTGGTTTAGACCACAGAAACGGTCGTGCAAAATGTGTGTTTTGTAAGCGAATGCATTGTGAATTGCGTTGTCTGTATAAAAAGCACACACAAAAGTTCATACCATAGGGATGATGAAGCCCAAAATGGAATGATGGAAGGAGCATTTCAGCCCGTCCACTAATTGGGAGTTATTTTGTTTTTACAACAAATGGAAAAATTAAGCAAATGAGTCCCATTTGTTTCATTCCTTTTAGTTAAGGATTTAAACAGATGAGTTCTGAATGGAAACACATTCATCATTCATTAATTCCATGTGATTACCGTATTTTTTTTGGTAGTTTCTTTTGGGGTGGAAAATGTGCAGGGCTGGGCTGGGGTGGGGCACAGGGTGATGGTGATGAGGTCTGAGCTATGTAGATGCACCAGGAGAATCGATTCAATGCCCCCATTCATGCCTCCGGGGGGTTTTAACCTTGCTGGTGGTGAGCTGCCCTGACCCATCTCCATCAAGGTAGGCTACAGTGACAGGTGGGCAGCGCCACATCTCTGCCCACCACATATGGTGCTGCTGAGCTCAGAAAGCCCTTCCTTGTGAACATGGTTCGACTGGAAGAGAAAGCCCTCTTGGGACCAGTTCTACCATTGGGCAACTGCTCAGGTGGTAGATATGAGAAGGTGGTGAATTGGTGCCTGACCCCGAGTTCTGCCACTTCCTGCCGTCCAACAAGCCTTGCCCAATGAAGCTCACTGCCACCTTCACAGAAGCACAGAACTGCAGAGTTGGAAGGAACCTGAGAGTCATCTAGTCCAACCGTCTGCAATGCAAGACTCACAGCTAAAAAATCCCTGATGGATGGTCATCCCACCTCTGTTTATAAACCTGCAATGAAGGTCCACCATCTTCCAAGGTCAACCGTTCAACTGATGAACAGCCCTCTTACTGCCAAGAAGTGCTTCCTAATGTTTAGCTGGAATCTTCTTTCTTGTACAGTGGTACCTCGGTTTATGAACTTAATCCGTTCCGGAAGTCTGTTCTTAAACGAAAACTGTTCTTAAACCAAGGCATGCTTTCCCTAATGAGGCCTCCAGCCGCCGGTGCCCTTCCACCGTTCGGCTTCCGTTCTTAGACCGAGGTAAAGTTCGCAAACCGGGACACTACTTCTGGTTTTGTGGAGTTCGTAAACCAAATAGTTCGTAAACAAGGCTGTTCTTAAACCAAGGTACCACTGTAATTTCAATCCATTAGTTCAGGTCCCAACCTCTGCAGCAGCAGAAAACAAGTTTTCTCCATCTTCCCTGTAGCAGCCCTTCAGACATTTGAAGATGGTGACCATTTCATCTCTCAGTTTTCTCCTCTCCAGACAAAACATAACGAAGTCCTTCAACCATTCTTCACAACATTTAGCTTCCAGATCTTTTATCATCCAAGGAAGGAGAGTCTACAACTTCTTAAGGGAGTCCATTCCACTGGCAAAAACCTATTACCACCGAAAAGTTCTTCCTGATGTTCAGTTGGAATCTCCTTTCTTGTAACCTGAAGCCATTGGTTTGAGTCCTACCTTCTATAGCAGGAGAAAACAAGCTTGCTCCATCTTCCATGTGGCAGCCCTCAAGATATTTGAAGATGGCTATCATATCCTAGTACATTTCTGAGCACAATTCAAAGTGTTGGTGCTGACCTTTAAAGCCCTAAACGGCCTCGGCCCAGTATACCTGAAGGAGCGTCTCCACCCCCATCGTCCAGCCCGGACACTGAGGTCCAGCTCTGAGGGTCTTCTGGCGGTTCCCTCACTGTGAGAAGCGAAGTTACAGGGAACCAGGCAGAGGGGCTTCTCGGTAGTGGTGCCCGCCCTGTGGAACGCCCTCCCACCAAATGTCAAAGGAAATAAACAACTACCTGACTTTTAGAAGACATCTGAAGGCAGCCCTGTTTAGGGACGTTTTTAATGTTTTATTGTGTTTTTAATATTCTGTTGGGAGCCGCCCAAAGTGGCTGGGGAAACCCAGCCAGATGGGCAGGGTATAAATAATAATAACTTCTACTTCTTCTTCTTCTTCTTCTTCTTCTTCTTCTTCTTCTTCTTCTTCTTCTTCTCTCTTCTCGCTCTCCTCTTTTCCAGGTTAAACATACCCAGCTCCTTCAACCGTTCCTCATAAGGCTTGGTTTGCAGACCCCTGGTCATCTTGGTCACCCTCCTCTGCACATGTCCCAGCTTGTCAACAATCCTCTTGCGCTATGATTACCCCTCCTCTTCCTATCCATCAAGGGATGCACAAGATAACCTGGGCATCTTGAGCTGAATGAGGCGGGCTGGGTGGCAGAACTGATGTGTGGCTCCATTCGCCTTGCAGCCGTGGTTATGAATGGGTTACCACCGTGCCCCTTACGATTCCAAGATAACAACCATCCAAATTAACTTGGGAAGGACTTTTAAAAAATCAGAATGCACCACCCTGCTGCCTTTTCGTCTGGCAATTTTTGAGCCGTTCATAAATTTGCATATTTAATTAAATGCCGCAAGCAAATAATGATTTTACCCCCCCCCCCAATTAGATGCCAAGTTCCTTGCTGCATATCAGAAGGCGGCTGGTTTTTGGGTCTTTGTGAGAAAGGCCAGATAAGGCTCCCTTGACATTCAGCAAAGGAACGGATGCCTATTAGCTGGATTTTAGAAATGCAGAAAGCCTTCAGTGAATGTAGGGAGACTTCGCACACACACACACACACACACACACATTTGCATTTGGGAAAGGGATGGGGTAACTTGCTCAGCAGGTTTTTCCCAGTGGACTGACCCGATCTGACACATAGTTAAACTACGGGACTCCCTGCAACAGGAGGCAGTGATGACCACCACCCCAGGTGACTTTAAAAGAGGGTTGGACATGTTCTTGAAGGAGAGGGCTACCGATGGCTGCCAGCCACAATGGCTGTGCTCTGCCTCCACAGTCGGAGGTGGCAATACTTCTGAATCCTGCATTCGAATCCTGATGAATGGGTTTCCCACAGGCATCTGGTTGGCCACTGTGAGAACAGGATGTTGGACTATGAGACTCTGGGTAGGAAGCTGAAGGGCCTTGAGGAACAGATGGTTTCCCCATCACTCCTTCTTGTTGAAGGTCGTGGTCCAGGAAGAGAGGTGGAAATATTGGAAGTAAACCGCTTTGGCTTCTTGGACCATGTTCTCCTCTTTCTTGAGGAAGGACGTCTGACAAAAGATGTGTGGCATCTCACAGAGAATGGCAAGAATGTGTTTGCTAAGAGTCTTACAAATCTGACCAGGAGCCGTAAGGTCTCTTCCAACTTTACTATTCTATGATTCTATGACTAGATGGTCAACCATTGGGCTGATCCAGAAGGTTTGTCTTATTTTCTTATGCTGCTCCCAGTAAATCAGCTTGTGGATCAGAACCTCTGCACTTGCCGAGTTGTGCAGTTGTCTTTTAGATTTTGATACAGTTTCAGTGTGCGTGAAATAGGCATGGAAATATGTGTTTGACTCAAAATGAATATCTTATGGATGGGTGAATTTAGGAGCATTGAAGACACTGGCGGAGGAAGAGGGGAGCGGGGGGAGCGCAATCCCGGTGGGGTGCCATCGCAACTCCCCCCCCCGCCTGCACTTGGCGCCACGCCCCTGCTGGCGACGTGCCACGCCCCCGGGACATGCGCCTGCCACGCCCCCGCCTGCTCTACGTTCCCCGGTGCTGGAGCATGAAGCTCCGCCACTGATTGAAGAGTGTGCATTTTATGTTAATAAAAAAAGGTGATTTACTTTATGTAAAGTACAGACAAAATCAGAGAGGGAGTTGGTTTCTATTCTGACTCGCGCTGACCACACAAGGCCCTGCTTCTGTTCTCCTGCGGTTTGGCTTCCCGCATTCATCCTGCTGCCCATTGTGGTGGGATTTTGCATAAGGAATTACGGAAATTAATGACTTTATTATCATGTTAATCCCACACCATTCATTTCAAGGCAAGGGAAAAGGGGAAACCATAATCCAATATATATGTATTGTTTGCAGACTGAAAGCAGTAACAGCGAATGTGGCTGAACTGATTTCCATTCTGGAGACGAGATGAAAAGAAAAGTCACTGGCAAACTCCACTCCCTTTTCCATTTCTGTAGGAATTCCCCAACACCTTTATACAAAATGCACAGTCAACAGCCAGTGTGACATAGTGGTTAGAGCGTCCAACTAGGAACTGGGAGACCAAGGTTTGAATCCCACCACTAGGTGTGACCTTGGGGCAGTCATTGCCTCTCAGCCTAACCTACCTCACAGGGTTGTTGTGTGGATTAAATGCGGAAGGGAGAATCATGGACACCACCTTGGGTTGCTTGGAGAGAGAGAAATATATATAAATGCAATGAATAAACTCGGTCTTAGAGTAGACCCATTGAAATAGATGGCAATGATGAAAAGAGGAATAGCTCAGTTGGTAGAGCATGAGGCTCTTAATCTCAGGGTCGTGGGTTCGAGCCCCACATTGGACGAAATATTTCTGCCTTGCAGAGGGCTGGACTAGATGACCCTTGGGGTCCCTTCCAACTCAACAACTCTATGATCCTATAACTGGTTCAGAAATTGCCATGGGACTACTCTTAATAATGCTTACTTGGGTAACGAACAACTGAAAAGTGGTTCTCCCGCCCAGTGCATTCTTTCAAAATAAAAAATAAAATCTGCACAGAATGGGGGGGCAGTCAGCGAGACTGTGAGGGGGTACTTAGGCAGGGACACAGGTGGCTCTGTGGTCTAAACCACTGAGCGTCTTGGCCTTGCTGATCGAAAGGTTGGCGGTTCGAATCCCCGTGACGGGGTGAGCTCCCGTTGCTCGGTCCCTGCTCCTGCCAACCTAGAGTTTGAAAGCACACCAGTGCAAGTAGATAAATAGGTACCGCTGTGGCGGGAAGGTAAATGGCATTTCTGTGCACTCTGTTTTCCGTCACGGTGTTCTGTTGCGCCAGAAGCAGTTTAGTCCTGCTGGCCACATGACAGGGAAAGCTGTCTGTGGACAAACGCCAGCTCCCTCAGCCTGAGAGTGAGATGAGCACCGCAACCCCATAGTCACCTTTGACTGGACTTAACCATTCAGGGGTCCTTTACCTTTTACCTTTAGTTAGGCTGCTCGGTTCACCAGTAATTGGACTGTGATCTTCCGCAGGATCATATTCATCCAGTACTTTACCAGCTGCACTGGCTCCCGGTGGAGTATAGGATCAGGTTTAAGGTGCTGGTTTTGACCTTTAAAGCCCTATGCAGCCTAGGACCCTCGTACCTACGGGACCGCCTCTCCTGGTATGCCCCGCGGAGGACCCTAAGGTCCACAAATAATAACACGTTGGAGGTCCCAACCCATAAGATGGCTAGATTGGCCTCAACTAGGGCCAGGGCCTTTTCTGTTTTGGCCCCAATTTGGTGGAACGCACTGTCTCAAGAGACTAGGGCCCTGCGGGATCTGACATCTTTCCGCAGGGCCTGCAAGACGGAGCTGTTCCACCTAGCCTTTGAGTTGGATTCAGTCTGACCTTTGTGTTATAATATAACATTGTAAGACTGGATCCTCCCTATTGTTATAAATTCATGGGCAGTTACATTAAGGCGGCTTTTTAAATCATTTTAAAATCATTTTTAAATCATTTTAAATTTTGTAATCTGTATTTTAACTGATCGTTTTTGTGCTAATGTTTTATTGTGATTTTGATTGTGTGAGCCGCCCTGAGCCCGGCTTTGGCGGGGAGGGCGGGGTACAAATAAAAATTATTATTATTATTATTATTATTATTATTAAAAATGTGCTCATATCGGACAAGCTGAGGTTGAGTTAAAGGGCTGGGGATGAATGTGGCAAAGTCAGAATAACCTGGGTTGACACTTGTTCTCTTCGCCACACCCAGTACTTGAAAAGTGACTTTGGACAGGCAAGCAGAATTGTACAACTCAGAAGACTCCTGCCGTTGAATGAAGACTCCTTTGTGGACCACTTGGCATTCTGCTGTCATCGCAGGAATGCTGTTTTATGGAAATCGAGGTCACCCGGAAGAAAGACGCCGGAGCGCTTTATCGCGCTTCTATCTGAGCCTCGCTTGCTCCCTGACAGCCTCTGTGCTTGTAACTTTTGCAAAGACATGAATGGAAGAAGAACATGAAGCTGCCATGTTCTCACTAAGGGTTTCCTTCCCCGAAAAAGCTGAGACAGGGGCCGGGAAACTCATACTCCTCATAAGAACATAGGAAGAGCCTGCTGAATCAGAACAATGGCCCATCTAGTCCCACATCCCGTTCTCCCAGCCTGTGGGAAACCTGCATTCAGGATTCGAACACAGGAGCCCTCTCCCCTCCTGTGGTTCCCAGCACAGAAGCATTGGTGCCTCCAACTGCAAAGGAAGAACATAGCCATTGTGCCCACCATCTGCTGATAGCCCTCTCCAGCATGAATTTGTCCAATCCTCTTTTAAAGCCATCCAAGTTGGTGGCTCTCCCTGTCCTCAGTGGGAGAGAGTTCCATAGTTAAACTCTGCCATTCCTTTAATAGAATCCTAGGGTTGGGACCAATCCAACCAGTTTCCAGTGCAGGAGATCTAGACAGAGAGCCATCCCGTCTTTACTTGAAAAGTCCATCTCCTCAGTCTCATCCATGGTCAAAGAGCTCTTAACATCAGGATAGTCTTCCCAATCAAAACCCTTCTTCTTGTGACTTAGCAGTCTTTATATCAATCTGTCTGTCCCAGGAAAGAGAAAGCCTCTGAGCATGTGCGGAGTGCCGTTCCTTTTTAAGATTCTACAGCCAGCCTGTGGACATCTAAGGGTTTGGATAAGGACCTGTGAATTCCAATTTCTCTCAGTTCCTCGTTCCCCCCCCCCCATCTTAAGTTCAGTTTTCCACATTCTGGCATCTGTTTCTGATTATTGCACAAACAGTTCCCTCACTGCGAGAAGTGAAGTTACAGGGAACCAGGCAGAGGGCCTTCTCAGTAGTGGCGCCTGCCCTGTGGAATGCCCTCCCATCAGATGACAAAAAAATAAACTATCTGATGTTTAGAAGACATTTGAAGGCAGCCCTGTATAGGGAAGTTTTTAATGACTGATGTTTTAATGTATTTTTATCTTTTGTTGGAAGCCGCCCAGAGTGGCTGGGGAAACCCAGCCAGATGGGCGGGGTATAAATATTATTATTATTATTATTATTATTATTATTATTATTATTGGCATAGATTTGGAGGGACCACCTAAACACTAGGAATTAATAAATAGGGGGATTTTGATTAATTGGGATATGGATGGAGGTACAAGCTGCAGAGCTTTGCCAGACAAGGAATCCCTGGGCTGACTTATTTAAACCAGCCTGGCTAGACTAGGTAAAGGGAGGGAACCCCTGACCATTAGGTCCAGTCGCGGATGACTCTGGGGTTGTAGCGCTCATCTCGCATTATTGGCCAAGGGAGCCGGCGTACAGCTTCCGGGTAATGTGGCCAGCATGACTAAGCTGCTTCTGGCAAACCAGAGCAGTGCACGGAAATGCCGTTTACCTTCCCGCTGGAGCGGTACCTATTTATCTACTTGCACTTTGTGCTTTCGAACTGCTAGGTTGGCAGGAGGAGGGACCGAGCAACAGGAGCTCACCCCGTCGTGGGGATTCAAACCGCCGACCTTCTGATCAGCAAGCCCTAGGCTCTGTGGCTCTGATCACGGGCTGGCAGCAGAGATGTCTCTGCACAATTACTTGGAATAAAATAGATTAGCCTAGATATCGGCTTGTGTGTATTGTTTCTTTCAATCTGGGAACAATCACATATTACTGGCACTCCGGACTCTCTGTAGCCGGGTATGTGCTCAACTGATGTGCTCTGGCTTTGGGGCAGTCGAACAACCTGCCCCAGGCGGGGTATATCATAACAGGCTTTGTGGCTTAACCCACAGCGCCACCCATGTCCCTGGACTAGTAAAGAGTAAACCCTTTAACATGACAAAAGGATGTGCTATCTGAGAGTCCTTTGGCCTGAGGAGAAAGGTGTTGACAAGGTGATGAGGTGTGTGTTTGAAGGGACAGAGAAAAAGAGTTTTTCAGGAAGGTGTGCTGGGAAGAAGGGGAGAGAAGAAAGACTGGGATCCATATTGGGAAGGCTGGCTGCAGGCTGGTTGGGAGAGATGCCTTGGACTCCGTGGCTGAACTGCTGTGGGGAACAAGCCCCTCTTAATGCTGTAAGATCTGGACTCCCTCCATGCAGACTGGAGGTGTAAATAGGCAAATAAACCATATTTCTTAAAGCTACGACAGCCCCTGCCGTTTCTCAATTCCCCAAAGGACCACAGACCCTCAGTGAGTGCCTGGAACCCCATGGGTTCTTGCCACTGATCGGCAGAGAGAGGGGGAAGCACTCAACTTTTATAACATTATCATTATTTAAAGTCCTCACGAAAATTCACCTGCAAATTCCTCTTGATATGCAAATGTTGGTATGCGATTTCTCCTAACATCATGGGTTCCTCACTAATATATGCATTTTTAGGCACACTTTACCCCAGTATATTCATTTTTCTGCACATCTTGTTTGGCATGAGAACTGCATTGCGCCATTCGGAGAAGCGCAAGTTTCAGCTTTGTTAAGGCTCATGTATCACTTTGGAAATTGTGGATTTGGTAGGTCCGCTTATAAAAATGCAAAACAAATCGAATTTCTCCCCCATAAAGAGGTTGGGGTTCCTGGGTCAGGGGGGCGCTGATTTGGGGCAGCTGGACTTCTCCCGCATTTATCCTTTTGCAAATTAACTACTAGCTGTGTGTCAAAGCAGAACGGATGTTATTCTGTTCAGCTGACTTTTTTTTTTTTTTTTGCATTGCTATTCAATCAGCACTCGAAGGTCAACTTGAGAAAAAGAAACCTCTCTCTCTTCTTCTTTTAAGGGGAAAAAACAATGGCAACATCATTATGCCTGGGGATGCAGCAAGCGCTGAGCCCCCTTATCTTTAATTGGAGGGGCTGGGGAATTGCAGGAAGGCAGCCAGGAGTCCTTGTCTCAGGGGCATCAGATAAGGACTCCTGAGATGACCTCCAGGCTTGGTGGGCATGAGACACCCGCCCCCGACCGGCAAGGCCATGCAAGAAACAGAAGGAACCACAGAATCAAAGAATGGTAGAGATGGGAGGGACCACGAGGGTCATCTAGTCCAACCCCCTGCAGGGGCAGGAATGTTTTGCCCAGTATGGGTCTCAAACCCATGACCCTGAGATTAAGAGTCTCATGCATCTGTGGAAGGAGGAAGTGACTTTTCAAAAAGGGCTCATGGGGCCCCGAGGCAATGTTCTATTGCCCAGGAGGTAAACTAAGCACCTTCATGGGGACACAGCAAGCAGGCACACATGAAAAAAAAAGAGATGATGATGATGATTCTAATCATGAGAAAATCAGAACTTTGCTGGACTTCCTTACACCCCACTCCACTCTTGCCCATTTTTTTCCTGTTCTCTTCCTATCACTTAAAAAGGTAAAGGGACCCCTGACCATTGGATCCAGTCATGGACGACTCTGGGGTTGCGGCGCTCATCTCGCTTTATTGGCCGAGGGAGCTGACGTACAGCTTCCGGGTCATGTGGCCAGCATGACTAAGCCGCTTCTGGCGAAATCAGAGCAGCACACGGAAACGCCATTTAGCTTCCTGCCGGAGCGGTACCAATTTATCTACTTGCACTTGACATGGTTTCGAACTGCTAGGTTGGCAGGAGCTGGGACCGAACAACGGGAGCTCACCCCGTCGCGGGGATTCGAACCGCTGACCTTCTGATCGGCAAGCCCTAGGCTCTGTGCCACAGTGCCTGTCCCACAGTGCCACCTAAATGCATAAGGACAGACTGGGTCAAGCCAATGGGCTAGATCCTGCAAGCTGGATCTTGCAAGCACTTCTGATGTCCATAAAGGCAGATCATTGGTCTGTTTAGCTGTCTAAACTGACTGTCCTGCATTTTCGACAGGAGCCCTATCCCAGCCCTGCTTGGAGAGGCAAAGGATTGAATCTGGGACTTTTTTTGCATGCAAAGTAGATTCTCTACTGCTGGGCCTTCCCTGCAAGGTGGGAACTGTTTGCAGATAGCCTGCTGCTTGATATGAGAAGCCGGGATGCTGGCTTGAAAATCAAATCTGCTCGCAGGGAGGTGTGCCAGCTTTCTCTTTTAAAATAGCAGGCAGAGGTGATTATCTGCAAGTAAACATGCTTGCAGGTAAACATGCCAGTTAAAGTGGAAAGCTTGCTGCAGGCCATGTCCCTGTCCTCAGTTATGTCTTGCTGCACATCATCAGGAACATGGCAAAGAAGTTAGTACGGTATATTTGTTTTCTGGGTCTCAACACCATAAGAGGAAAGTACACAGTATTTCATGGTATAAAACAGTGGCATAGCGTGGGTTGCCAATGCCCAGAGCTGTGCAGATGAGGGTGGGGTGGAGAGAAATGGCTGGAGTACACATGCACATTCAACTGCCTATTGGCATCCACATTGCCCAAGAGATGTCAGCTGCAGAATTAAGAAAAGGAGTTGTTCCTGTGTCTGGAGACGTCATTTCATGGTTCACACGGAGAAGCTGTTTTCAACAGAGCCCAGCGACGGAAGCACAAAGCTGTACTGAGGGAGCAATGGGTGTTGAAATTTTGCACTCCTAAAAATTTTGCGCTTGGGGCAACTGCCCCGTGCCCCCCCCCCCCATGCTATGCCACTGATATAAAATGCTACAGATCCAAATAAAATACAGTACGGTCGCGCCTAACATGGGGTGGGGGGGTTGGTTCCAACAGTTCCATGTATTTACAAAAATGTATATCCTCAAACCCTCGGAACTGCCCCCTTGCCAAACCCAGCACAAAAAGAGCTGTTTAGGGAAGTTTTTAATATTTAATGCTTTATTGTTTTTAACACTCAAATGGGAGCTGCCCAGAGTGGCTGGGGAAACTCAGCCAGATGGGCAGGGTACAAATAATAAGTTATTATTATTATTATTATTAT
This sequence comes from Darevskia armeniaca, assembly GCA_034641395.1. Classification (NCBI taxonomy): domain Eukaryota; kingdom Metazoa; phylum Chordata; class Lepidosauria; order Squamata; family Lacertidae; genus Darevskia; species Darevskia armeniaca. Next base: position 406,754 of record JAWWNF010000828.1, on the reverse strand, counting down.
TATTATTATTATTATTATTATTATTGTAGTATTATTATTATTACGGTATTATTATTATTATTATTATTATTATTATTATTATTATTTAGCTCTCCATTTTCCTCGCAGGATTTCAATGAGCAGCCTTCACCCACATATGGTTGAAGTCACGCAGGTTAAATGTGCGTAACATGCAATTGCGGTGTACTACAAATCCTTTGCTGCAGTGCGACTTCACACAGATTTTTTTCCCCTGCAACAGTTTCTGGGGCCTACAAGCAAGAGTTATGATACAATATGCTTTTCTGGCGCATTTTTCTTTTTGGCATTTCTCAGGAGGGTTTCCCGAGCGTCAGGGCTTGGCGTGGGCACTTGGAACAACCCTACAGCGCTGGGTCTACTCCATGTTCCATAATCCACTGTTGTGTCGAGCTGCAGAGTACCATCCCGCTCTACACAGGCGAATGCTCCTGGAAATAGATTCCAAGGCCAGGATGAAAGAGCAGTCAGTCATCAGCCACGGTGCTATCTGATTTTGCTAAATTCATAAGCACGGTGTTTTCACAGATAGCTCGCTTTTCCCGGTGGAAACTGCTGAGGGGTTATTACGGGGCTCCTGGCTCTTGTTGCTGATTATCAGCTCTGTTTATTTATACATCTGTCTGAAGCAAGAGAAGGAGATCTGTCAGTCCTGGCAAGACATGGCGATGCATTTATCGGCTGGTGATACGGCAAGTTATACTCTTCTAAACAGCAAGCGCGGAGGCGAGCCTCCGTTATTTAATTGTGATCCTATCAATGGCTTGCTGACGTTGCCCGACTGAGTAGCGAAGATGCAAGCATCTTAATGACCCTTTGCAGGAAAAGCGAAGGCTTGAGGGGCTGTTGATTCCTCTCTCTTTTGGACAAGGATATGGGTTATTAAAATGCAAGCGTTTCAGACAAAGCTCAGCCTAAAAAAATTTTTTAAAAATGAAGCCGATGAGGTTAGTATTTTACTCTTATTACTTATCAGGAGTTACGGCACGGCTGAGACTTAAGAGGGCAAGTAGATACTGAGATGGTAGTGCCCTGGGCAGAAAACCCCAATGGTACCCCCCCACCTGCTGGTTGAAGAAGATATTAGACAAGGAGGCAGATCTGCAACAAACTGTTGCAGTATATCCTTACCTCCCAGGGTTCCTATACAGTGGTACCTCTGGTTGCGAACGGGATCCATTCCACAGCCCCGTCCACAACATGAAAAGCCCGTAACTTGAAGCGCCGTATCTGCGCATGTGCACAGTGCGATTCAGCGCTTCTGCACATGCATGTGACGTCATATTGTGCGTCTGCGCATGCGCGAATTGCCAAACCCGGAAGTAACCCGTTCCGGTACTTCCAGGTTTGGCGTGTTCGTATCCCGTGACGAATGCAACCTGAAGCAATCGTAACCAGAGGTATGACTATATATGTATATTTATAGCTTTAATCCTATCAATGTTAAATAGCTTTTTATGATTCTTATGTTTTTAGCAGTTCTTATTTTTATCTGTATTATTATTATTATTTGAATTTATATACCACCCTATAACCGGAGGTCTCAGGGCAGTTCACATAAAAGATCAACATAAAAACCACAATTTGTTGTTGTTTTTGTTGTTTAGTCGTTTAGTCGTGTCCGACTCTACATATAATCAAAATAAAAACAACAACCCAGGAACACCCCCCTTTAAAAAGAGCCACATTTTAAAAGGGCATAGGATGTCAATCAGGTCAACCAAAGGCCTGGTTAGAAAGGAATGTTTCTGCCTGGCGCCTAAAGGTGTATAATGAAGGTGCCAGGCAAACTTCCCTGGGTAGAGCATTCCACAGATGGGGAGCCACTGCAGAGAAGGCCCTGCTCTTGTGTTGCCACCCTCCGGACTCCTTGAGGAGGAGGCACACGAAGGAGGGCCTCAGAAGATGATATCAGAGTCTGGGTACGTTCATACCCTTGAGGTATTGCAGTCCTGAACAGTTTAAGGCTACCTTGAGTTCACCTGGGGAAATGGTGGAGTGTAAGTAAATAAGTTAATAATAATAATTTCTAATATTATAATATAAAAATTATTTAATAAATTAACAACAACAACAACAACTGTCATTCATCTATGCCCTCCCAAGAAAACTCCCAATTTGTCAGTCTTTTTCCAGGATAATAAAGGTAAAGGGACCCCTGACCATTAGGTCCAGTCGTGTCCGACTCTGGGGTTGCAGCGCTCATCTCGCTTTATTGGCCGAGGGAGCCGGCGTACAGCTTCCGGGTCATGTGGCCAGCATGACAAAGCCGCTTCTGGCAAACCAGAGCAGCGCACGGAAACGCCGTTTACCTTCCCGCCAGAGCGGTACCTATTTATCTACTTGCACTTTGACGTGCTTTCGAACTGCTAGGTGGGCAGGAGCTGGGACCAAGAAACGGGAGCTCACCCCGTCGCAGGGATTCGAACCACCGACCTTCTGATCAGCAAGCCCTAGGCTCTGTGGTTTAACCCACAGCGCCACCTGGGTCCCTACTTCCAGGATAATGAGGACCCATTAATGAGTACTCTTTGGTTTCAACCAGTCAACCAGCTACAAATCCACCGAACAGTTGCCTCATCCAGCCCATATTTTACCAGCTTCCTCGCAAGAATACCATGGGGACTTTGTCAAAAGTCTTACTGAAATCAAGATATGCTACGTCCACAGCATTCCCCTGATCCACCCAGCTTGTAACTCTATCCGAAAACAAAACGAAACAAAAAACATGAGCAGGACCGGTGCTAGGGGTTTTGGCGCCCTAGGCGAGGGGGCGGGGCACGTAATGTCATTGCGCATGACGTACGGTGCCCCGCCCCCTGCCCGCCGGGTGCCCCGCGCTGCCGCGATTTTCGCCGCTGGTTGGGGTGGCACCGGGCGGCGAGGGGCAGGCTGGCCAGCGCCCCCTCCATTTTGGCGCCCCCGCCGCCGCGGTTTTCGCCCCAACCTGCTCGCTCCGCCGCTGGTTGGGGCGGCGGCGGGCGGCGGGCGGCGGGGAGCAGGCTGGCCAGCGCCCCCTCCATTTTGGCGCTCTAGGCAACTGCCTAGTTCGCCTAAATGGACGCGCCGGCCCTGGACATGAGATTCGTCTGGCAGGACTTGTCACTAGCAGGTGAGGACTTCCTTGTTCCAACAGGCTTTGGGAAGCTGCCTTTTTTAGAAGTAAAAAGAAAAAAGAAAGGACATCAATAGTGCTGTGCTGTTTTTATTATCTGTGTTTAATAGATGTTTTATTCTTCTATTAGTGTTTAATTACTTTTTAATGATCATATTTTATATGTTTCGAGCTTTTTTGTATTTTATCTGCGCGTTTTTAATTTGCGTAAACCACAGCGAGTCCCGGTCTGGGGAAAACGTGGACTATAAATAAATATAATAATTAATTACAACAACGACAACCACCTTGGGAATCTGCAAGCCCTATGTGATCAAAGGCGTGGGGAGCGCACGGCAATATTTTCACAGTCGTAAGAGACAGTAACTTGCTGTTTTCAGATGCCCATGTTTACCCCAGTGCCAATTAACCGGGTTCTGTATGGTGATAATTGGAGGAAATGGACTTGAGTTTGACAAGGGGTCATGCCGAACAGTCGCAGGCTGGCTTTCTGACCTCCTGGGTCTGGGCTTTGCAAAGAGCAGGCATCAAAGTGGCGCCCAAGTGTGACAAGTAAATGAATCAGCAAAAGAGAGGTCTCGAACTCATGGCACTTTGTGCCTGGAGAGCCTGTGAGCCCCGAAGCCACCTTCCAGCTTTAAACTGGAGTGCTTCCTCTGTGAGTCCGCTGAGCTCAGACAGGCTTGCGTGATCTTGCAAATGGCAAAGAAGGCTGTTCGACATGCAGATATTAAAAGCTCCCCTCGCCCCGCTCCAGGGTTTAATTTCCTTTTGTCCAACACAGCAGAATGAGGGGGTTTCTCTCCCCGTTAATGCGCTCTTGACAGCTGTTTATTAAGCCTTGCCATTAACAAAAAGGAGGGAAAGGAGAGGACAGACCAGCCGGAGGAAAAAGTGAATAGGCAAGAACTACACAGATAAATAGAGAGTATACATAATATTCCACATAGCGTTTGGGAGAGTTAACTGCAGTAAGCAAGAGAATGTCCTCGCCATTTACTTTATTGCATTTATAGAGGATTGCGATATGTCCGGAATTTCCTGGACATATCCAGAATGCCACATTCATCAGCAACATCTGGGCAGAAATCAGTCAACAACAACAACAACAACAACAACAACAACAATTTATTGTTTATCCACGCCCATCTGACTGGACTTCCCCAGCCACTCTGGGTGGCTCCCAACAGAATTAATGATAATAATAATAAAAAAGGGATGAAACACCAGACATTAAAAACTTCCCTAAAGGTTGGCAGTGCTGATTTCCCCCTTAAAATAGCTCAAAAACGGCAATTTTTTGCCCCAAAATGGCTTTTTTGTGATCTTGCCAAACAAACTTAGGGCAAAACTAAATTTAGGTAAAAGGTAAAGGACCCCTGTATGGTTAGGTCAAGTCAAAGGCGACTATGGGGTTGCATGTGGAGGTCACCAAGCCACCCCCACCAATAAATTCACACATGAGACATAAATTTTTGTTTGGGTTTTTGGCATAGTTTTGGCCACAACTTTATTAAAATACAAAACACGTGAGTGGTTGCGTAGGCATTGGTTCACCTGTCCAACGGGACAGAGCTGACCACTTGTCAGCGGGGGGAAACCAGTCTGGGGAGAGTTGAATGGAGGCTGGACTGCAGAGACCTCCCCCTTCCCCAGAGGTCCCAGGGGCTCATGCACGGCCCTGCAACCCTACCGGGTTCGGACAAGCATATTTGAGCCGCTGGATTCCTTTAACGGAATTCCCACACACCATGATCACTTTGGGAGGGCTACCGCGCTCCATTAACCAACACAACCAATGCCTAACCGCCAACCTTACAAGTTGTGACTAGTTGCTATGTAGTAGGCGAAAACCAAATGGCACAGCCAATCAGCCAAATGGAAAAATTCCTACTAGGCCCCCGCCTCAAAGGCAGACGACCCCATAACAGGCAACAGCAAGGTCAACGCAAGCCTATACAAGGGAGGGAGGGCGGGAGATCCGAAGCTCGCAGAAAAGAGGGATGTCGCACCACGTGCTGACCCTTTTAAAGGACGCTGGGCTGTCCATCAAACTGGATACATGTGCTTCTGCCCAGCAACATGTTTAGGTCAAGCTAGCTGTGGCCAGCCAGCCAAACCCACAGGGAGGTGGCTTATTCTGCCCCCACCACAACACAAGCTCTCCTTGCATTGGAGAACTCGCTTTGTGGCGCTCATCTCACTTTCAGACCGAGGGAGCCGGCCTTTGTCCAAAGACAGCTTTCCAGGTCATGTGGCCAGCAGGACTAAACTGCTTCTGGTGCAACGGGACACTGTGAGGAAAACCAGAGCGCACAGAAATGCTGTTTACCTTCCCGCCACAGCGGTACCTATTTATCTACTTGCACTGGTGTGCTTTCGAACTGCTAGGTTGGCGGGAGCTGGGACAGACCGCAACGGAAACCTTGTGAGGCTGATGAGGCTGAGAAGCCATGACAGATCCCCAAAGTCACCCAGTCACCATGGCTGAGTAGGGAAGCTCCAGAGCTGGAAGAAGAGGAGAAAAAGGCAGGACAGGCAAGCGAAGGGCCAGGTGATTTCCCCGCCCTCTCCTGCACCAACCAGGCTGACCACTGGTGCCAGATAGGACCCCACAGCCTGCCTGCCTGCCCCATCTTTCCCTGACCCGTTGTACTGTGCTCTGAGAAAATGAGTTCTCAGAGAGAGTTCCTGTTGCGATGGGGGCAAAAAGCCACTTCCTCTGGTTTGGGGGAAGGGCTTGCTGGCCACAGCAATTATTGACCAGCCTGTGGCTGGGCAAATTTGCATGTTGCAATTGTGATGGACAGCCCAGGGTCCTTTAAATAGATCCCCACGTGGATCTGTGGGGCACTCTTGGCTGGAGCTTCGGATCTCCCTCCCCCCCCTCCCTCGTATAGGTTTGTGCGTTGACCTTGCTGTGCCTGTCATGGGGTCGTCTCCGCTTAAGGTAGAGGCCTAGTAGGATTTTTTCCATTTGGCTGATTGGCTGTGCCACTTGGTTTTCGCCTACTACGTAGCAACTAGTCACAACTTGTAAGGTTGGCGGTTAGGCATTGGTTCTGTGGTATGGGAGGCCGGTGCCCTCCAAGAAGTGATGTTGGTGATGGGAATTCCGTTAAAGGAATCCAGGGGCTCAACATGCTTGTCCGAACCCGGTGGGTTGCAGGGCCACGCAAGAGCCCCTGTGGACCCCTGGGGAGGGGGAGGCTCTGATTTAACCAGCCTCCGTTAACTCTCCCCAGCTAATGGTTTCCCTTCGCTGACACGTGGTCAGCTCTGTCCCGCTGGACAGCTAGTCTTGCTGACTAGGAGTCAGTTCTGTCCCGGTGGACAGCGTGAACCAATGCCTACGCAACCACTCGCGTGATTTGTATTTCAATAAAGTTGTGGCCAAAAATATGCCAAAAACCCAAACCAAAATTTATGTTTCTTGTGTGAGTTATTGGTGGGAGTGGCTGGGTGACCTCCATACGCAAAATAAGTTTAGGAGAGACGACAGAACAAAATGGCCACACTTAAATGGCGAGGTAAGAAGCTCCTATGGATCCCACACCCTGCAATGTTTTCCCATTGAAAATAGGGACATGCTAGCCATACCCTCCAACATTTCTCTGGTGAAAATAGTGATTTGGCCGAGGGAGCAGGTGTACAGCTTCCGGGTCATGTGGCCAGCATGACAAAGACGCTTCTGGCGAAACCAGAGCAGCGCATGGAAACGCCGTTTACCTTCCCGCCAGAGCAGTTCCTATTTATCTACTTGCACTTTGACGTGCTTTCGAACTGCTAGGTGGGCAGAAGCTGGGACCGAACAACGGAGCTCACCCCATTGTGGGGATTCGAACCGCCGACCTTCCAATCGGCAAGCCCTAGGCTCAGTGGTTTAGACCACAGCACCATCCTGGTCACATGACCCGGAAGCTGTACGCCGGCTCCCTCTGCCAGTAAAGTGAGATGAGCACGCAACCCCAGAGTCGGTCTCGACTGGACCTAATGATCAGGGGTCCCTTTACCTTTATCTGTGAATTAAGTGAGGAAGAGAGGGGGGTATTTATTAACAGTGTGGACTGAGAGAGAAGCTCTTGAGGGGGAGGGGGTGCATTTTTAAGCAGAGTTCCCTTTCAGACACCCCACACAAATAAAAAAAAATTATAAAAAAATGTGAACGATCACAAAAGCATGCCTTACTCTTTGCTTACACCCTATATCTGTGGCAATTTCTCCATCGGAGGCAGTGGCTCTCCTCTAATATAGAGAGATTTATGATTCTGCCTTAGTTCAATAATGAACAGGCACAAAAAGAGGAGTGCCTTTACGGCTGTTTGCAAGGATGCAGTGAAGTGCTACCTGCCCCAAGGTGAAGAAGGAAGTGCTTTAATATGTTTTTAATATGGTTTGGGCAGTTTGTTTCCAGCATGGAAATGGAGCACCTTCTGCCCTGATGTAAGTGCTTAATAAACACACACACCTACTGTGCATCTTCTGTTTTTCAAATGACACACTATCTGTTTTTCGGTGGCACATTTTCCTAGACGCACATTTTCCGTGCAACCGCGCACTAAAAAAAACAAAACTTGGGTGCTTTGTGCAAAGAACAGCTTGTGAGTTGGCTGCCAACTTGAGTTTTACTCATCGAAATTAATCAGTACAGCTAAGTTAGGTCCATTGATTTCAGTGGGTTTACTCTGAGTAAAGCTCAGGTGACTGCCATTCATGGGTGTGTCGCAAGAGAGATCAGCATGGGCATTTGGAAGGGGCATAGCTCAGTAGACCTGTCTTGCATGCAGAATGCCCCAGCCCCAATCCACACCATCTCTCCAGATATTGCCTGAAACCCAGAAAAAACCATTGCCGGTCATTGCAGATGGCCCCAAAGTCTGACCCAGTATAAGTCTTCCTCTAATTCAATGTATCTAAGGCAGTGTTTATGTCTCTATTATTTCACAATGTGTTATGAAGAGGAAGAATTAGAGCAAAGGGGGAATTTGGACAATAATGAAATAGTTTGCCAATTTATGATACCCACCCCGCAAGGGAAAGTAAGTATATTAAATGAAGAATATTAGATTTCCCCCTCCTTCTCCGCGCAAATAGCAAAAATAGCAGCGTCCAGATTGGATTTGATGACCCCAAGCTTTGGAAGAGCTCTTTGGGGGAGAAAAGAAATGAAGAACCAGAAAAATAATGATGCTGGGTGCCCCCCCCCTTCTAAAAAGACTCTTTAGGGAGATAATTGGAAGAGTTTCAAGTATAGACACACACACACACACACACACACACACACACACACACACCCTTGCAAGAGGCCAAATGAAGGGGGTCTTTATGATTCTCTGATTCTATGAACAGCACATCCCCGGCTCTGATCTCACTTCCTTCCTTGCAGTTGCTGTGGATAGCCAGTATTGCTCAGACAGACAAAACCCATGCAATTTATCTGAAGGACGTACTTGGGTGCTGTCACTTAAGCAAAGTTCATATGGAAACAAATTGGGCAGGATATTGACTATTGCGCGGAAAGGGGAAATAATAATTTAATTCCATTGAAAGATGCTTTCAGGGAGTGGATGGGTCAATAAGCAGTCAGATAACAGTTTTAATCAAAGAGCATACACGCAGCAAGACGTATTGTTTTGTTAGGAAAATCCCATACAGGGAGAGCAAAGTAGTACTTTTGGAGGGACCAGTTCAAGTTAGAGCGTGGGGGTGATGATGAACGCCAAGGTTGCAGGTTCGATCCCCGTATGGGAGAGATTCATATTCCTGCATTGCAGGGGGTTGGAATAGATCAGGGGTCTCCAAACTATGGTCCAGGGGCCGGATACGGCCCAAGGGGCTCATTTATCCAGCCCTCGGCAACCCCCGCTGCCCGCTGCCACCACCCGCTCTTGACGGTGCGGCGTGGCGCGGCTTTCCACTTCCGGGTTGGAGGAGCACCGGAAATAGCTTGTGCGCATGCACGAGCGTCATTTCCGGTGCACATCCAGGTCAGAGGAGGCCTGTGCAAATGTGCACAAGCTATTTACGGTGCTCCTCCGACCCGGAAGTGCGTCAGAAATAGTGTGTGCGCACACGTATGGGCGTGATATCCCCCGCCCTATGGCCCACCGCGCAATCGGTGCTGCAGACACTGGCCCAAGGCACAGTAAGTTTGCTGACCCCTGGACTAGATGATTCTCAGGGTCCCTTCCAACTCTACAATTCTATTAATGAGTGCCGGCCTTCCATGAGGCAGAGAAGGGTGCGCATGGCAGGAAAGCATTGGAGGACAAAGAGCATAAGAACATGAGAAGAGCCTGCGTTGAAGGAAAACTACATGAAAATGATGTATCGAGACCACATAACACCGGTCTTGAAAGACCTGTATTGGTTCCCAGTATGTTTCCAAGCACATTTCAAAGTGTTGGTGCTGACCTTTAAAGCCCTAAACGGCCTCGGTTCAGTATACCTGAAGGAGCATCTCCACCCCCATCGTTCAGCCCGGACACTGAGGTCCAGCGCCGAGGGCCTTTTGGCGGTTCCCTCTCTGCGAGATGCCAAGTTACAGGGAACCAGGCAGAGGGCCTTCTCGGTGGTGGCACCCGCCCTGTGGAACGCCCTCCCACCAGATGTCAGAGAACAGCAACTACCAGACTTTTAGAAGACATCTGAAGGCAGCCCTGTTTAGGGAAGCTTTTAATGTTTAATAGACTATTGTATTTTAATATTCTGTTGGAAGCTGCCCTGAGTGGCTGGGGAAACCCAGCCAGATGGGCGGGGTATAAATAATAAATTATTATTATTATTATTATTATACACCTGTAAAACTAGCTAAAATGTATAGATCTGCTTCCAATGTTTGCTGGAAATGCAAAGAAAAGGAAGGCACGTTCTACCATATGTGGTGGACGTGGAAGATAACTAAAGCATTCTGGGAAATGATTTACAATGAGTTGAAAAAAATGTTTAAAACAACATTTGTGGAAAAACCAGAGGCTTTTTTGTTAGGCATTTTAGGTACAGAGATTCCGAGGGAGCAGAAACGACTATTCATGTGCGCGACGACAGCAGCGAGGATACTACTGGCCAAGAGAGGGAAAGAAGACAAAGTTCCAACCAGAGAGGAATGGCTGATGAAGATGGTGGATGAGGCCGAAATGGCGAAACTGACTGGGAAAATCAGAAACCAGGAAGAGAAGAATTTTCAGAAGGAATGGGGGAAATTCATAATGTACTTAAGAGAACACTGTAAACAACTAAAAACTTTGGCAGGATGTGAGTAATGCGTGCAACGCACGAAAAACTATGGAAAAATGGATTGCTATTCTTTTAACAAATTAGAGAAAATAAGAGAAGCAGATGAAAAGGAAGATTGATAATGGTAACCATGGAAGTGCGGAGGGATGTCAAGGGATTCAGGCAATCCTAAATGAGGAGGTGAATGATATGTTTGAATTTAAATTTGTTATGTAAAACTATACATACATACACACACACACACACACACACATACATATGAACATGAGACCCTCATCTAGTCCAGTGTCACAGACCGGCTGGATGCAGAGGAGTGGAGGAAGCCACTGGCTGGGGAACCCCCAAGAGAACCCCCAGGGGAAGAAGGCTGAGAGCCAGGGAATTGGTAGTGGGACGGCAATGCACGGTCAGAGGGAAAAGAGGGAGCAGATTGGGAGGAGGAGGTGCTGGGAGCTGAAGAGGCAACCGGGTTTAGTGAGCAGCAGGAGGCTATGGCAGAGAGCAGTCCAGAATCAGAGGCAGAAGCAGAGGGAAGCCAGGAGACAGACAGGCTGCTGAAGAGTCCAGGGAGTCTTCCCCTCCTGCTACAACCAGATCCCCTCCCAGTGGTCTCCCAGGCCCAGAAGAGGCATGAAGAGAGTGGAGCAATGAGAGACAAGACGAAGGAGCCTTAGGAACCTGGGGAGGAACCTTAGAGAACAGTGGGAAGGTAGGAACCTTCAGTCCTGGCAACTGCTTCCTTGGGGCAAGACCTACTGGGAAGAACTGCTGTACCCACTAGGACTGAGCTGTTTTGGTTTCTTTGAATAAAGAATTAACTTTGCTGACATCAGGTGCATTATTGTTTTATTGCTGACCTACGCTTGACTCCAGCTTCTCACACCCAGCATCCTGTTCTCACAGTGGCTGACCAAGATGCAAGCAGGATTTGATCAAACAGGGCTGTGTGGTTTGGGCTGTAATGCCTGCCTTGTGCCTCCTAAGCTAGACTGCTGCCGTCAGGAGGGTGCTGCTGTCCTGTCACCGCTGCTGAAATAAGATTCATCTCCCAGCCTGATCACATGGACGCTGGAGATGCTGGGAGGCTGAAATAGTCAATGTTTGCTTCTTCGTCCCAGTCCAGAAATCAATCCAATGAATACAATCTGTATTTGCCGTCGTTGCTTTCGGTCTGCAAACGATAAATAATTGGTTGCATTCCCCGCTTCCATTTTAAGTGTGTTTCCTTTGCAACAACATGAATATGATGGAATAAGGTGACAGCAACGAAAGTTTTGTAACAAATGGCGCAAGTTACGTAATTTCGCCATAGTGGACAATGAGACAAATGGTGTAGGTTTTGCTGGAGCATGAACTACAACTGATAATAATAATAATAATAATAATAATAATAATAATAATAATAACAATAATAGTTGTTGTTGTTGTTGTTGTTGCGTGTCAAGGTCCCCAAACCACCCCTCAAATAATTCACACATCAGTCAGAATTTTTGTTTTGGTTTTTGGCATGATTTTGGCCACAACTTTATTAAAATACAAACAATGTGAGTGGTTGCTTAGGCATTGGTTAAGACTATCTGTCCCACAGGGGACAGAACTGATGACCATCAGTAAGGGAAAAACCCTCTGGAGAGATAAAGGGGGCTGGGTGGTCTGACTCTCCCCTCTCCCCTCAGGCTCCCAGGACTCTTGCACGGCCCTAGTCCCCGACCGGGGGTTCGGACAAAAAGCATCGAGCCCCTGGATTCCTTTAACGGAATTCCCCTAACACCAGCAACAATTGGAGGGGCAGACGCAATCAATCATAACCCCTCCTCCAACCAACATAATAACCAATGCCTAACCGCCAACCTTACAAGTTGTGACTATTTGCTACGCAGTAGGCGAAAACCAGATGGCACCAGCCAATCAGCCAAATGGAAAAATTCCTACCAGGCCCCTGCCCCAACAGCAGACAACCCCATGACAGGCACAGCAAGGTCAACGCAGAGGCCTAAAGTATAGGGAGGGAGGGCGGGTGATCAGAAGCACGCAGCCAAGAGGGGGATCACGTTGCAAACCCACCAATATATATCCGCTGGGCTGTCCATCAATAAATTGCAACATACAATTCTCCCCAACAACACCCAGGGTCCAATCACAACAGTGGCCATCCATACGATCCCGCCCAGCACCAGAGGGGTGACTTGCTGGCCCCCACCGCAACATGTGCTCTCCATGAAGGAGAACATGCTTTATTATTATTTATTATTTGTAGCCCGCCCATCTGGCTGAGTTTCCCCATGCAGTGGATGCTGGGTGGAGCCAAAAATGTTGTCTTCTGACACCTTTAAGCACCAGGCTGCCTTTCACATCCAGCAACGAAATGTCTTTGTCCAGCTTTGACTGCAAACTGATCTTTGTGTTTGCGTGCGAATCTGTTTTGAGGAATACTATGATTAACCATCCAGGAGAGAAATCCCAGAACTGGGAAAAGGAAGCAGCCAAGCATCTCCTATCCAGATGTGGGAGAAATATCCCTTGGGGGTTCAAGTGCAGAGGCTCACACCAAATTAGCTCCGTCGGTAGAGCAAGAGACTCTGAATCTCGGAGTTGTGGATTTGAGCCCCACGCTGGGCAAAAGATTCCTGCGTTGGACTAGATCAGTGGTTCCCAACCTTTTTTTGGCCATGCCCCACCTAAGCATCTCTAAAATCCTGATCACCCACCCCACCCCCCGGTGTGACATATAATTCTTATTATTCAAAAAGTGAACTCCTATTCATGTGGAGGAAGCCTAAAAGGCCATTCACTGTTAATAACTCATTCTCAAATTGCCCCCCCTTAAAAATCAAATTGCCCCCCTGTGGGGCGTGCGCAATCTGCTTCAGTTTGCCTATTACCGTAATGTGATCCTACCTCATCAGCACTTTGCAAAACAAAACACACAAACAAACACATCTCTCCTAGGTTCCCCAGCCAAAATCATGTACAAAAATGTGTATTTTATGGAGAAAGTGTGCATAAAAATGCATATATTCATGACAATACTGCAAAACATGCATTATGTGGGGGAAATTGCTTGCAGAAATGAGTATTATTAGGATAAATGTGCACTAAAATTCTGGTGAGTTTGTTGGGCTATATAATATAGCCCCGTTGTTATGGCATCAGGACCATGCCAGCGAATAGGTCTGGCAATTTTTAAAATCTGTTTTGTTCAAGTCCTTTGCAGACAGAGCCAGAGGGAGCTTGTGTATTGGTCGAAGAGGCTCGGAGGCACTTATACTGAGTCAGAGACATGGGTCCACCTCGCCCAGTATTGTCCAGAGCCAGTGTGGTGTAGTGGTTAAGAGCGGTGGACTCGTAATCTGGTGAACCAGGTTCGCGTCTCCACTCCTCCACATGCAGCTGCTGGGTGACCTTGGGCTAGTCCCACTTCTCTGAAGTCTCTCAGCCCCACTCACCTCACTGAGTGTTTGTTGGGGGGGAGGAAGGGAAAGGAGAAGGTGAGCCGCTTTGAGACTCCTTCGGGTAGTGATAAAGCAGGATATAAAATCCAAACTCCTCCTCCTCTTCTTCTTCTTCTTCTTCTTCTTCTTCTTCTTCTTCTTCTTCTTCTTCCTCCTCCTCCTCCTCCTCCTCCTCCTCCTCCTCCTCCTCCTCCTCCTCTCTCCAGGATTTCGGGCATGGCATTTTTCCCAGCCCTAGCTGGAGTTGCCACTATGGATTGAGCCGGTGACCTTCTGCATTCAGAGCAGATGTTCCACCACTGAGCTACAGACCTGTGTTCGAGTGTGCCCTGTGTAGTGGTCATGGCTGACCTCTTGCCCCTTCGCAGCGGTTAAGGAGACGGCGTTCTTGGGAACTGAATTGCTGCTCCGGGACTATGAACTCGGCTGGATGTGCCAGCCTCTCTCCCACTCCCTTTCCTCCACTCTCTCCCCCCTTTTCCCCCAAATAAAAGGAAGCAAGGTAAGTTATTATCATAAAGAACAAGCACGTTATGCACCCCCTCCCAACAGCCCCAGGAAGCTGCCATGTAATTGAAATGCAACTCAGATGCTCTGAAAATAGCAACATCTGGGGACGACGGCGACTGCACAGAGGCCTGGGAGAGGGAAGCTACCTGGATCTGGTGAAAGACTCTCCCTCTCTCCCTCTCTCTCTCTCTCTCTCTCTCTCTCTCTCTCTCTCTCTCTCTCACACACACACACACACACACACACACACACACACACACACACGTACCATCTGCCCTTCATTTGCCAAGCCTTGCAAAGGACATGCTATAAGAAAAACTGCTCCCTTTCCCTTATGGGATATTCCAGAGCCCGTATAGAGTCCTTAAATGGGTTCCCTATCGGTAGGAGAAAACAGAGGCCAACCAGGGTATACCGGGAAGCAAAGCAGCTAGTAAGTCTGATCTTTATTAAAGGAATTGTTGCGACATGGTTGCCACTCCCCACACGCAGGAGGGAGGAGAACAATGGTGTGCAAGCCCTTGTATAGACTTTTGAAATTGCCCACACTGTCGCACAAGACCACCCCCCAAAACATCATACATACATCACAGAAGGAGGCGGTCTACAGCAGAAATCCTGTCTGCCAGGATACCTGATAATGGTCACTGATTGCATTACCTTGGCAGCCTGGCCATTCTTTTTGTGATGGTTAATATTTTAGTTCCTGAATCCAGGTCACAGGCTCACCCTGTTCATACACAAATATGCCCTTAAGACAGGATTTGCAAGTGAAAAGACAATGGGAAGGCTTTCCCCATTTGCCTCCCTGACTGCAGAGGAATATTTGAGGTCATTGGGAGAGTCAAAATGGCTCCATGCTTGCTCTCCCATACTGTTTCAGACACATGGTTCATGTATTTAGATATGTGTGCATTTATGAATATGTATTCTATATTTGAGACCTTCAAATTCTTATAAGACAGGAGTTTAAACCACTTTCTTCCAGTAATCCATAAAGATAAATATGAACTTAATAATAGTTCCAATAATAATTCAATGGGAAGGAATGTTGAGAGGTTGAGATTGGGGGGGGGGACTGACAACCAGGTAGGAATGGTAAATAGAATGGAGTGACTGGGCCAGGAGGACAGAGAGACATATATAGATACATAAAGTGCAGAAAGAACAATTTCATTTTCAGGATAGGGGGCTTCCTAGTTCACACTGAGAAGCTGATTTTAAAAGTCCCCAGAGATGGGTGAGAGATCTGCCTATAGGAGAGCAATCAATGGAGAAATTAAGTACTTTAATGTACTGGTATCTTGGAATCAACCACCCAAAAACCAAAGCAGCCCTATGAGGTCTGAGCATGCCTGGGATTCTGAGTGGAGGATGGGGAACTGTGGGAACAGGGGATGCAGGAATGTTGAACAGAAGCCCTCATAACTGCAACTTTGTGTTGCAGGACCTCACTGGTTCATGTTAATCCCACAACGTTCAATTATTTTTTATGACATCAGTAGATCAAACCTATCCATTCTGAAGGAAATCAGCCCTGAGTGCTCACTGGAAGGACAGATCCTGAAGCTGAGGCTCCAATACTTTGGCCACCTCATGAGAAGACTCCCTGGAAAAGACCCTGATGTTGGGAAAGATGGAGGGCACAAGGAGAAGGGGACGACAGAGGACGAGATGGTTGGACAGTGTTCTCGAAGCTACCAACGTGAGTCTGACCAAACTGCGGGAGGCAGTGGAAGACAGGAGTGCCTGGCGTGCTCTGGTCCATGGGATTACGAAGAGTCGGACACGACTAAACAACTAAACAACAAGCATCACAATTACACACTCTCTTGTACACGAAGACCATTTGGTGAACGGGCCCCTGCTGCAAATTTCCCTGCAAATTAGGAAGAGAGAAAAAGAACCTAGTTGATGGAGGCTTCACATTCCCCCCCCCCCAACAGACAGAAGTGAGAACGGACTTTGGAAAACAACAACAGACCATGTCTTAAGTTTATTAAGGGCAGACCAATAAGCCTATCCCAGGTCTGTGTCCCTCTCAAATACGGTTTCCCCCTGTCCTGTTTCCCAATTAATCCTCATTTAATTGATTAATCTGCCATGTTCTTCTTAGGCTGGAAGTGGTGGAGGCTTGGACAATATACTGTGGGAAAGAGACCTTCTTCAAAATCAACACTCCTTAGAGACCGCCGAAATATTCTGACACCCTCAAGGCCTGCCTTATTTGGACAATGAGCTCTGGTCCCTTGAGAACGAGATGGAAACTCACCAGTAAAACCAATCCTTGGCATGCAGGCTTAGGAAAGATCAGTCTCAGGCATTCCTGTTGGAATGGGATCAGGCAACAGGGGATGTGAAGGACCTTTCTTGTGATCCCTTGAGATCCCTCTTGAGAAGGACCCTTGAGATCCACTGCCAATAGACAAAACAGCGATGGACAGTCTGGCTCAGTTAAAGACAATTTCCTATGGCAGTAAGTTCTCCTGCCCAACCACCATTGAAATGGATGGATTAATTGATCCATCTGCCGGGGTTGGACTAGATGACCCTTGGGATCCCTTCCAGCTCTACAATTCTACGATTCTGTTCTCAGTCTCTGCCAACCTAGTGCTGTCCAGATCTTCTATTATTGTCAATGTTATTTTATTAGATTTATGTACCACTCTTCATATAAGATCTCACATAATAAAATAGAGGATGAAAAAACAAGTCAAACAAAAGAGCAAAACAATTATTATTATTCATTAGATTTATATATGTTTTGGACCTCAGCTCTTTGAGACTGATGGGAGTTGTGGTCCAAAATATCTGAACAATAAATAAATGGATAAATAAATAAATATTTATGCCCCACCCATTTGACTGGGTTATGCTAGCCACTCTGGGCGGCTCCCAACAGAATATAAAAAACACAATAAAACATCAAACATTAAAAACTTCCCTAAACAGGGCTGCCTTCACATGTCTTCTAAAAGTCGGATAGTTGTTTATTTCCTTGACATCTAATGGGAGGGCGTTCCAAAGGGCTGAAGCCACCACCGAGAAGGCCCTCTGCCTGGTTCCCTGTAACCTCACTTCTTGCAGGGAGGGAACCACCAGAAGGCCCTCGGAGCTGGACCTCAGTGTCTGGGCTGAACGATGGGGGTGGAGACGCTCCTTCAGGCTCCTTGAAGGCAATTGGTTGGCAAAAGCCAACTTAAATTGAGTCTGTGCAGGAGAACACCCTGGAAGATGACGTTAGCCATTTGTTGGACACCATGAAATTTCACAAATCACTTTGGAAACACTACATGTAATACAAGGTTGGTCCAAAACAGTACTCACATTGCCAGAGAGTTGGGTGTTTGGTGCTCATTTCTTCCCTTCCTCCTTCTTAGCATCATTGCCCTTCTTCTTTGCCCTCGCTGACCTTGCCCTCATTTGCCATTGAATCCGATTGGCCGAGGGCAACTCATGGGTCTGTTTATGGGGGTCACACGGGTTGATTTGGCCAATGCGTTTAAATTCCAATGAGGGCAAATGAGGACAGCGAAGGCAACGAAGGAGAGCTGAGAAGCAGGGCTGGCCGGGGGTGAAAAGGGGAACGAAACACGAAAGAAAAGGAAGGAGGAGCCAAAGAAGTGAGGCATCAAAGCAAGACTCTCTGCGGGCGACGAAAGTTGCTTAAAACAGGAGGCATTTTTGAACAGTCAGGGAAACGGACACAAAATGAAGGAAGGAGTTTTGGCTCAGAACTAGACTGTTCCCTTTATGTATAAAGTAATTCAGAGAGACGGCTCTGCATCCCATTGTCCTCCTGCGCACGGTGGATGTCGCTAATAAAATTATTAAAGCAGCAGGAGGTGACAGTAGTGGGCTCTTCATATTCATAAAAGCCCATGGAAGCTTTCAACTTCTGGAAATTATAATTAAAGAAACAGTAAAACCCATGCTGGCTTTTTGCTAGATCACATTTTCTCCTCCCTAACTGCAGACATGGAGGAAAGGAGCCCACGGCTTTGAGGCGGCGCCATCCATTCCCCAGGTGCCATCTGGGCGCCCCGTGCTATGGATCCCTTCCCTCCATTAGCACATCCTTTGCGATCAGGGTCGAGGTTGCCAGAGGACTGGCGGAGGTCTGGGCCGGCCCACCCATGAGACAAGATGAGGCAACTGCCTCAGGTGTCAGAGTGGCAGATCTGGCCTCTGAGGAATATTTTGCCCGCTGTTGCTACTGCCCCTCACCTCTTCTTCCCTGGTTTTGGTGGGCTCCATCTGTGGTTCACCTCAGGTGCCAAAATGTCTTGAGCCAACCCTGGTGGCACAGAGTGGCGATATTTCCTGAGATGAGCGAGAGAAGGCTTATCTCTCTCTCTATTTTTCTATTTATTGAATTTTTGTTATTTTCATTTTTGTGAGCCAGCATGAATCCTGGTCTTGCGAAAAGGCAGGATGATATTGTTGTTGTTAATTTGTTGCTCACTTTTGCCTCCTGCTCCATCCGCCCCTGGCATGTGGCCCTTGGAAGGTCACTCAGAATCGAATTTGGCCCTTGAGCTGAAAACGTTTCCTCACCCTTCTCCTCAGCAACCAGTCACCTCCCATAGGAGAGGTGAAATGGCTGGACTGGCTGGGGTCAGTGTTGGTGCACACGGCTGCGACTCATTTCTGGGTGCTAAGCCTGATTCCCAGTGATAATTGCTTATCCAAGCTCACCCCCTGTCAGCGTTTATTTCATAATTTATTTCATAAAAGTTATGCACTGCTTGATTGTAGAAAGAAAACCCTCAGAATGGTTTACGAGAAAGATAGAACAATAACATAGCTCAGTCGGCAGAGCACGAGACTCTTAATCTCAGGGTTGTGGGTTCGAGCCCCACGTTGACCAATAGATTCCTACATTGCAGGGGGTTAGGCTAGATGACCCTTCCAACTACAATTCTACAAGGTGCGAATGGAAAGCTCGGTGAATGGTCACAGAAATCGGACAGCGAGAAATATTCGAACATACAATCGGCATCGGAAACCCACGAAATGCTCACAATTGTGTACGGAGATGAAGCTGTAACTCGAAAGACAGCGTGTGAATGGTGAAAGTATTGCATATTCCGCATGAAATCGTTACTGAGGTTACTGAGTTGTCCCATTGAAATATACTTGGAGTCAAGTGTGAATTTCATGCTCTTTATTCAGCTCATAGTAGCAAGGAATTAATATTTCCCCCAAAACGTCTGCTATATATACATTATTTACACAATGGGCCCCACGTGATTGGCTAATTCCGGGCTACTCCTGTAGGCCAATCAGGTTGCGGATTCACTTCCTCCAGGAGCCTGATTGGCTGCTCTTGCAGGCCAATCAGGTCACTGATTCACTTCCACCTGAAGCTGGATTGGGTGGCTCCTGCGGACCAATCAGACTGCTGCATTCTGGATCCTATTGTTCTAGGATTCAGCTCAGTACATAACACCCATTCTCTGGCCCCACTGGATTTCTTTCTTATTCCAAAACTGAAATCTGCACTGAAAGGGCACAAATTTTCCAACATTTCACACGTCCAAGCTGCTGTGGCGAGGGAATGAAAAGAGGACTTCTCCAGAAGTTTCCAACGTTGTCAATGGTGCATTGTATCAGAGGGGGCCTCCTTTGAAGGCCTGTAAGGCATGTATGTTTGAATATTTCTCGCTGTCCCATTTCTGTGACCATTCCCGTCACACCTTGTATTATCAGTAAGAAAACTTAACAACAATAATTTAAAACTTTCGAAAAGTTACAATAGCAACAGACTAATGGATTGAAACTTGTATCATTTTTCAGAGCAACTGGGCAAGCTTTTCCAACAGAAATGTTTTTAGCAGGCACCGGGGGAAAAGCACATTAAAGGTTCCTTGCCTGGTGTCAATAGGCAGGGAGTTCCAAAGTTTAAGTGATGCCACACTGACGGGTTTTTTACAAGAGCAAAATGGATATTGTTTGGCACCTGTGGCAGTGACAGTTCCGCCAGTCGAAGCCGTTGAGTGGGTGTGTCTGGGAGAAGCTGATCTTGTTGCCATGCCTGCAGAGAGAAAGACGTAGCCGCAGGACACCAGAGTTCGCAACTTGGCTGTTCCCTATGAAACATCCACGCATCCGCTTACCTGCCCACACAGCGTTATAGAGCGATCAGGTCGCTGCACTTCCTGTGCAGTGTTAATATGAACACTGACCAATGTAGCGAACACAAATTTAATTGCAGCGCAAAGGTTTCCATAGTGGTACGGAAGCCGGAGGATGCTATGAAAAACAGTGTCTTAATAGCTCTTTACAAGCCCGATATAAAGAATCGTTAACGCAGGCGGAGGCTGGTGTGCAGTCGTGTACCTTGGCTCCCTGTAAGCTAAACGGACCATTTGAAATAATCTTGTTGGAGAAGAGGCTTATCTGCCTATAGAACGAAAACATCGGTGCTTTTCTCCTCGCGCCGGTCGATAATGCTGACTTAGGCACAATAGAAGAAACTCCTTCAGCTTCTGTTCCACAATAGGACGGAATCAGCCAGAGCTGGGAAAGGAAGGGAAGGTGAGCTTGTGAAAAAACTAGCTTGACTCACACATTGCTCTGACTCACACAGGACGGAGCGGGGCCCTAATATTACGTCCCCCTTCTGACGGTGGGGCACGGCCAGGAGCCCATCATTTGGGCAAATCTTATGCACGTGGAAGAAACCAGAGGCTTTTCCTTTGGGAGTTATGGGACTAGAGATTCCTCAACAATATAAAAATACAACAGCCAGACTTAAAATGGACACTGGTACCAGAGCCTGCAATAAACCCAGATGCCAACTTTGCTGCCACATGCACCCGGACAACACCATTACTGGCCCAAACAACATCAACCATACCATCTCAGGACTATTTAATTGCTCATCGTCTAACATTGTGTATGCCATCAAATGCCAACAGTGCCCTTCAGCTCTCTATATTGGACAAACAGGCCAAACCCTACGCCAAAGGATAAATGGACACAAATCTGACATCAGGAATCACAAGACAGAGAAACCAGTTGGAGAACACTTCAATCTCCCAGGACACTCTGTACAAGATCTCAAAGTAGCTGTCTTATTGCAAAGGAATTTCAGAAATAGACTGGAAAAAGAAGTTGCTGAATTGCAACTTATTACCAAACTGAAAACCACAGAGAGACCTGGTCTGAATAGAGACATTGGATTCTTATCTCAATTTTACATGATATTTTTAGCCATCTCACCCCTTGCCTTTTCCTGTAAGACCAACTGCAGTCGTTAACTGTCGTCAACAGGTTTACCACAGCTATCAGCCTTTCACCCATTCCCACCACCCCTCTGAGTAATACCCCTCCCCACCCTCTCACTATATATAATGGTCTGGTGACTTCTGTTTCAGTGTATCTGAAGAAGTGTGCATGCACACGAAAGCTCATACCAAGAACAAACTTAGTTGGTCTCTAAGGTGCTACTGAAAGGAATTTTTTTTATTTTGTTTCGACTATGGCAGACCAACATGGCTACCTACCTGTAAATATAAAAATCTATTTATGTATGCGATCTCGGCTGCCAAATGTTATTTGTCCAGAGATGGAAGGGAGAAAACGTCCCGACAAAAGCGGAATGGCAACAGAAACTCTTGAACTATGCAGAAATGGCGAAGCTTACCGGAATAATAAGAAATGTAGACGACAAAGTTTTTAATGTAGAGTGGAAATCGTTTATTGAATGTTTACAAAAATATTGCAAGCGGATTAAGACATTAGCAGGACTGATGTAGAAACGAGCAGTGATATTAAACAATTATTGATTATATGTGATAAATAATAAATAGGTTTAATTTGGAAATGCAGTAAAACTATTATAAATATAAGGAACCGCAGAAAGAGGGGGAGGGGGGAGTCGAAAAATGATATGTGTAATAACTTTATTTTTAAAGAGGTTTTTTTTGCTTTTTGTTTGTTGTAAAATGAAAATTAAAAATATTTTTTTAAAAAAAGATCTTATGCACATGGATAGCCTAGGAAAGGGGATTTCTTATTGCCTCCTGCAAGTGCAAGTTGTTGTTGTTCAGTCGTTCAGTCGTGTCCGACTCTTCGTGACCCCATGGACCAGAGCACGCCAGGCACGCCTATCCTTCACTGCCTCTCGCAGTTACAGGTAGATAGCCGTGTTGGTCTGTCATAGTCAAAACAAAATAAAAAAATTCCTTCCAGTAGCACCTTAGAGACCAACTAAGTTTGTTCTTGGTATGAGCTTTCGTGTGCATGCACACTTCTTCAGATACACAGAAGTGTGTATGCACACAAAAGCTCATACCAAGAACAAACTTAGTTGGTCTCTAAGGTGCTACTGGAAGGAATTTTTTTATTTTTATTTTATTTTATTTTATTTTATTTTATTTTATTTTATTTTTTTGCCTCTTGCAGTTTGGCCAAACTCATGTTAGGAGCTTCGAGAACACTGTCCAACCATCTCATCCTCTGCCGTCCCCTTCTCCTTGTGCCCTCAATTTTTCCCAACACCAGGGTCTTTTCTAGGGAGTCTTCTCTTCTCATGAGGTGGCCAAAGTACTGGAGCCTCAACTTCAGGATCTGTCCTTCTAATGAGCACTCAGGGCTGATTTCTTTAAGAATGGATAGGTTTGATCTTCTTGCAGTCCATGGGACTCTCAAGAGTCTCCTCCAGCACCATAATTCAAAAGCATCAATTCTTCGGTGATCAGCCTTCTTTATGGTCCAGCTCTCACTTCCGTACATTACTACTGGGAAAACCATAGCTTTAACTTTACGGACCTTTGTTGGCAAGGTGATGTTTTTGCTTTTTAAGATGCTGTCTAGGTTTGTCATTGCTTTTCTCCCAAGAAGCATGCGTCTTCTAATTTCATGACTGCTGTCACCATCTGCAGTGATCATGGAACCCAAGAAAGTGAAATCTCTCACTGCCTCCATTTCTTCCCCTACTATTTGCCAGGAGGTGATGGGACCACTGGCCATGATCTTAGTTTTTTTGATGTTGAGCTTCAGACCATATTTTGCTCTCTCCTCTTTCACCCTCATTAAAAGGTTCTTTAATTCCTCCTCACTTTCTGCCATCAAGGTTGTATCATCAGCATATCTGAGGTTGTTGATATTTCTTCCGGCAATCTTAATTCCGGTTTGGGATTCATCCAGTCCAGCCTTTCGCATGACGAATTCTGCATATGAGTTAATAACCAGGGAGACAATATACAGCCTTGTCGTACTCCTTTCCCAATTTTGAACCAATCAGTTATTCCATATCCAGTTCTAACTGTAGCTTCTTGTCCCACATAGAGATTTCTCGTGCAAGTAGAACGAGATATTATGTCTGCTGCTGATGGCATAACAAGCTATTCAGACCAAGAACACAATGCCCCGAACACCGCAAGGCCAATTTCTTTCAGCTTGACATATACTAACGGCAAAGACTATTTAACCCCTAAAAGCCGCCTTGTTCTTTCACACAGACCTTGCTCCAATATTCTGCTCGCCTTTGCAAACCTCTGTTAGGCAGACGATGGAATCACCTACAAAATTTGGCTGAACTTGCTACGTGCATTTTTCTCTTTCGGGGGAAAAGGAGCCAAAGGACTGAGGTCACTGCAGAGCCAGGTGGGGGAACAGGCTCCCGGACAGAACGCAGGAGGAAACGTCAGCGAATGGCTGCATTAGTCAAGGCCTGTGAGTAAAGGTCCGGCAAGGTTTTCAAAACTGATGAACAATGGCATCAACAAGACATGGTTTCAGAAGGCAGGCTTGCCACTTGGCAAGTCAGAGCAGGAGTTAGAAATCTATCTAGGTAGTAGAGCACATGCTCTGCATTCACAAAGTCTCGGGTTCAATCTCTGGTGACTCCAAGCAGAGGTGGGAAAAACTCCCGCCTGACACGCTGGAGATCTGCTGCCAGCCAGTGTGGACAATATTGAACCAGATGGACCGTTGTTTGATTCAGTATAAAGGAGCCATGTGGTCATTCTTCAGAAAACAGAAGGTACAAATATAAGAAATTGCTAAGGCGTAGGATTGTAAGGATGCGGGTGGCGCTGTGGGTCAAACCACAGAGCCTAGGGCTTGCCGATCAGAAGGTCGGCGGTTCGAATCCCTGCAATGGGGTGAGCTCCCGTTGCTCGGTCCCTGCTCCTGCCAACCTAGCAGTTCGAAAGCATGTCAAAGTGCAAGTAGATAAATAGGTACCACTCTGGCGGGAAGGTAAACAGTGTTTCCGTGCGCTGCTCTGGTTAGCCAGAAGCGGCTTAGTCATGCTGGCCACGTGACCTGGAAGCTGTATGCCAGCTCCCTCGGCCAATAAAGCGAGATGAGTGCCGCAACCCCAGAGTCGGTCACGACTGGACCTAATGGTCAGGGGTCCCTTTACCTTTACCTTAGGATTGCCAAGGGAGGTAAAAGTTGTAGTTTCTGGAGTCTTGGGTGCAATCTTGTCTGCACAGAAGGACAAAAAGGCTATTTTTGCAATGTCTATGGGTGGCCCAAGAAATTAAAAACCTTTCCCTGTCACTGTGTGAATACAGTCTAGGATGACTGATCTGTCAATCTAAATGTATCTGTGTAGGCTTTGTTGATTTATAGAACAACAGACAGGATTCTGGATCAGGCCAATGGTTCATCTAGTCTAGCATCTTGCTTTCACAGCAGCTAACCGGATGCCCGCGGGAAACCCAACCGCAGGATTCGAACACCAGAGCCCTCTCACCTGGTATTCAGAAGCATTGCTGCCTCTGGATGTGGAGGCAGAATGCAGCCGTCATGGCCAATAGCCACCGATAGCATTTTGTCTAATACTGTTTTAAAGTCTTCTAGGTTGGTGGCCACCCCTGCTTCCTGTGGGAGGGAGTTCCACAGTTTAACTGCACACTGCAAAAACGATCATGGACCCAAATGGAATATCTGGGATGGAACAGTGATATGTCAGGTTCATAATTCATAAGCCGGTGACCTTAACTCCTTGCTTCTGGCTGGTGGCAATGAACATATGCTTGTAAAGATATGTCACTCTTAAGTGACCGTTGTGACCAGAATGAGAATGATAAGAGTCATGGCAGTGATGTTAAAAATAGAGTGAAATCACATTGAAGGGATCATACACTAGTAGCTAAATGATGGTTTGGATGGGTTAAGGAGGGAGTTATGAGTAACCATCTCTCTATATAGTAAATCCTAGGCTTCAGTGTGTATGTTGGTAACAACTATTTGCTAAAGAGCTGTTTAGTAAAATATGTTTGTGTTATGTAAAGGGCTCATTATCAAGGTAACAACACTCATATGTATAGGATACATGCTTGCTGTATCTATAGCAACTGGCTATTTCAGGGGGAAAGCAGTCTTGTGGGTGGCTAATTATCATCAAAGTAGTTTGTGCACCCCAAAAATCTATTAAAATGAGATGAGTCACGCAAATTCACAAACCAGGTGACCCTTTTTCTGAGACGTATTGCTGACTATTGCCCTTCAGCATACAACAAAGAGAACGGATCTTTCGTATGGGACTAGGTCTGTTTCAAGTGAGCGCTACAACAAAATATTGCAGCGTATTGCCAACACACCCTCCCCAAACAGGACATCCTCCAGGATAATACAAGCAAGCCCCCCTGACCTGTCATCCTCCAGGTAGCCGTGATGGTTGGGGCTGATGAGAATTATAGTGCAAAACATATGGAGGGCACTAGGTTGGAGAATGCTGAATTATATAAGACCAAGATAATGAAGGACCTGGAAACCAAACCTTATAAGGAACAGTTGAGGGAGCTGTGTGTGTTTAACTTGAAAAGGAGGAGAGTGAAAGGAGATATGATAGCCATCTTCAAATATGTTACGGGCTGTCACATGGAGGATGAAGCAGGCTTGTTTTTCCTGCTCCAGAGAGTAGGACTCGAACCCATGGCTTCAAGTTACAAGGAAGGAGATTCCGACTAAACATCAGGAAGAAATTTCTGGTGGCAAGACTTATTTGACAGCGGAACAGATTCCCTAAGGTGATGGACTCTCCCTCACTGGAGGTTTTTAAGCAGAGGATGGATGGTCATCTGCCATGGATGCTTTAGCTGAGATTCCTACCTTGCAGGCAGGGATGTCTTAGCCATAGAACCTAGTGGTGCGGGGAACCATGGCGCCACATTCTGGAGGGCGCCAGGGAAGAGGTCCAGGGGCCACGTCGGTGGCCCGGTAGGAGCGGCAGCCTGCCCGCCGCCAGGGGGAAGGCAGGTGGAGGCAATCAGTGGCAGCAAGCCGGGTGCGCAGCGATCAGCCTCCATCCGTCCCTCCCTCCGTCCGTCCCTCTCCGGCTGGTGAGCGCGCCCTGCCCGGGAGGCGGGTGCAATCCCCGGCAGCCGCCCCTCCTCTCGCCGCTGCAATTGGTTGCCGGAGCGCTTCTCCAGCCTGCCACTGCGCAGGACTGGAGGAGGGCACGGGGCGGCCTGGAAGGCAGGAGGAGGCGATCGGTGGTGGAGAGCTGGGCGCGCAGAAATCAGTCTCCATCCCTCCCTCCGTCCATCCGTCCCTCTCCGGCTAGTGTGCTCGCCCTGCCCCAGAGGAAGGCGCAATCCCCGGCAGCCGCCCCTCCTCTCGGTCGCTGCTGCCCGCCCGGAGGGAAAGGTGGGAGTGGGGGGCGCCGGAGGGATCCTTGCACCAGGGCGCCAGATAGGCTTAAGCCGGCCCTGCTTGCAGGGGGTTGGACTAGATGACCCTTGGGTCCCTTCCAACTCTACAATTCTATGATTCTGCGATGATGAATTGGGACGGGAGCATGCTTTGTAGCTTCAACATGCTGCCTGTTGCCCTGAGTTTTCCGCGCATAAGAGGGTGTCAGTCCAAGCAGATGCCTCTTCCCAGGTGATGCATCCCGATGTGCTCCGCAATGGGGCTGCCACATCCCTCCTGCATATCAGTTCAAGACGCTGCCGTGCGGAGCCCTTGCAAGCGATGTGTCAACTCTCTGGGGTCAAATGAAGCCACTGACCTTTTCTCTGCGTTTTCTGCAGACGTTGACTTCTGCCTGGCCCTCGCCTCTGAGCTGCGGGCGCTGTGGGAGACTCTGATTCCCCCCATGCCTGAATCCGCACCCCCCCTCAACCCGCTTTGCCTCAACGTCCTGCAGGTGCCACAACCCATTAAGCTCTGCAGCCCCGGTGGCTGCCCTGACACATTTGTCGTGCCACGCAGGGGGCCCGCCTGCGGTGGCTGAAGGGAAGTGGGTGCGAGGAAACTGTTTGCAGGAAGTGGAGTGTGAATCGCAGGCACAACCCGGACAGGAGAACAAACGTCCCTCTGCTGCCTTTCGAGGATGGAGATTATGCACTGCCAGAAGAGATTTCACTCCTGCCTGTTGCCTTCGCCTTGCAAAGGTTGCGCAAAATTCAGGGGGCTACATCGCCAAGCAGGGAGATGCCAGGCAGGGAGAGATAGAATCCTAGAATTATAGAATGGTAGAGTTGGGAGGGACCCTGAG
The DNA here is from genome assembly GCA_034641395.1 of Darevskia armeniaca. Lineage (NCBI taxonomy): Eukaryota > Metazoa > Chordata > Lepidosauria > Squamata > Lacertidae > Darevskia > Darevskia armeniaca. The sequence continues at coordinate 378,958 of JAWWNF010000828.1, read as the reverse complement.
GGTCGTCTAGTCGAACCCCCTCCAAAAAACCAAAGTGCTGCACCAACAAGCATGAAACAACCCCTATGACTCAATGGTGTAACATTGGAAAGCATCGATCACTTCTCCTACATGGGCAGTTATTTTTCCACAAGGGCCGACATTGATGCTGAAATCCAGCACCGCCTGAGCTCTGCGAGTGCGGCTTTCTCCTGTTTGAGGACCGGGACATTTGCAGGGAAACCAAAATGCTCGTTTACAAAGCTAATGTACTACCAACCTTACTGTATGCTTGTGAAACGTGGACCACTTATAAAAACGCCATTTCCAATTCCTCGAAAGATTCCATCAACAGTGTCTCTGAAAACTTTTACGCATCACTTTGGAAGACAGGTGAACTAATGCCAGTGTACTGGAAGAAGCAAAGATCGCCAGTGGCAAAGCGATGATTCTTCAACATCAACTTTGTTGGACTGGTCATGTTGCGTGGATGCCTGATTATCTTCTTCCAAAGCAACTACTCTATTCCAAACTTAAAAATGGAAAGCATAATGCTGGTGGTCAACAAAAGAGGTTTAAAGACTCTCTCAAGGCAAACCTTAAAAATGTAGAATAAACACTTACAAGTGGGAAACACTGGCCTGCGAGTGTTCCAATTAGAGAACAGACTTTACCAAAGGTGTCATGGGCTTTGAAGACACTCAAACTCAGGACGAAAGGGAGGAACATGCTAAGAGGAAGGCACGCTTGGCAAACCCTCACCGTGATCAACTTCCACCCGGAAACCTATGTCCCCACTGTGGAAGGACGTGTGGATCTAGAATTGGCTGTCAGGGTTGCACCAGATGAGCAGGAGTGGTGGCAAGCCCCCCTAGGCGAAGCGGCAACCACGGAAGAGTCCAGAGAAATGGAGGGATTCTTACCTGAAGAAGACTGGTGGCGACACTCCTCAGAAGAGGAAGAAGCAGATAGAGAAGAGGGAAGGCTATAACAGGAGTAGGAAGAAGCTGAGCCAGAATCAGGCCCTTGTGAGGAGAGGAGCCGGCGGGCCCCCTCCCCTCCTCCCATCTCAGCTGTAGAGCTGAGAAACGGAGAGAGCAATTGGAGGCAGTTGCAGCTCGTAAAAGACGTGGTGATGAGTTGGCTACTTAAGGAAGGCCGGCTGCTCCATTCACCAGCACCTGCAACTGCTGTGCTGAAGTACATGGTTGTGCCTGCTCATCCTGCTCCTGATCCTGTGTACCTGACTTTGGCTGGTTCCTGACTTGGACTGCTCTTGACTTCGGCTTCTCTTGACCCCCGGTACTGACACCTGACCTCGGATGGCTCCTGACTCGGACTGCTCTTGACTTCGGCTTCTCTTGACCCCCAGTACTGACACCTGACCTCGGATGGCTCCTGACTCGGACTGCTCTTGACTTCGGCTTCTCTTGACCCCCAGTACTGACACCTGACCTCGGATGGCTCCTGACTCGGACTGCTCTTGACTTCGGCTTCTCTTGACCCCCAGTACTGACACCTGACTTCGGCTGGCTCCTGACTCGGACTGCTCCTGACTTCGGCTTCTCCTGACCCGGGTACTGATACCTGGCTTCGGCACGCCATCCTGTTGGCGCCATAACATTGGCCTCCACAGTCACTTATGGACTCACTGTTAAGACCGTGTTCATGGAAGGCAATCTTCCTCAGCTGCGAGCGATCGCCAAAGAAGAGAAGAATAAGTATAAGAATGCAGGAATCTCAGGTGCCTGGAGATGTTGGCAGTCTTTCCCTGTTGGAGTATGGGGACTATGCTTCCAGCTGAAAAGTGGGAAAGCCCTGCCTCTCTCACACAGGCACATAGAATTATAGAATTGTAGATGGGATGCATTTGTCTAAACCTCTTTTAAAGGCATCCAAGTTGGTGGCCATCACTGCCTTCTGTGGGAGGGTATTCCATTGTTTACCATCTGCATGAAGGAGTACAATGTTCTTCTGAGATCTGCAGGGGGGACAACGGCCGATGAGCATGCTGCCCTCTTGCACATTTAAGCTCACTGGGCATGCCAGCGTGTGGTCCTGACTCAGATCAGCACTGTCTGGCTTCGAGAGAGGCTCCAGTGATCAACTAGGGCGCTGCCAAAAGGTTGATGGGCGATAATAATTTCAGGCATCTGATGCGCCACAGCGATTTGGATCTGCATTGCGAAAATCACATCTCTGCTCTTGCCGATAAGAATCCCAGACATGGGATGCCCGCTGTTTGGGAAGGTGGAGAATATATGTGGGAAGAAAGAGAGAGATTTCCAAATCCCTAAGCCAGCTCGGCGGGAGGTGCCCGCCGCAGGATTTCTAAGGGCTGCAGAAAAAGCAAAGGCGTCAATCATCTAATCAGCCTTACAAAGCAGGGGGACGTGAAAGAGCACAGCGTTGCTGCTTTTTGCGGTCGTTCTGGAATATGATTTAAATGAATGCAAATATTAGAGCATTGTGCTCAGCCTGCTGTTGCCTTGGCACAGGACTGGCCAGAAGTAAAACTTCTTCATACAATGCGTTGCATAATGAATTTCTGGGATTCATGAGTCGATGCTTTGCTATGAGCCTGGGGGCCAAATGCAGACTTCCAGGTCTCTCTGTCAAGACAGACAAAAGAAAGTCCTTCTTCATGCAGTGCACAGTCAGACTATGGAACTCCTTTCCAACTTGGATGGCTTTAAAAAACAAATTCCTGGAGGAGAAGTCTATTGAAGGCCAGTAGCCCTGATGGCTATGCTCTGCCTTCATGTTAGAAGAAGAAGAAGAGTTTGGATTTGATATCCTGCTTTATCACTCCCCGAAGGAGTCTCCAAGCGGCTAACCTTCTCCTTTCCTTTCCTCCCCCACAACTGATACCCAGAGAGAACTTGCTGCAAGACAGACCCAAAAAAGAAAACAGCAGAACACCACTAGTAATCACGTACAGCTCCCAAGTTAAAACAGTACAACACATCATCAGAGATTTACAACCTCTCCTAGACAATGACAGTTCTCTTTCTCAAGCTCTGGGAGGAAGACCTTTCATCGCCTACAGACAGCCACCCAATCTTAAACAACTCCTCACCCACAACAATACTACAACCAGACTTAACACAGACACTGGCACCAGAGCCTGCAATAAACCCAGATGCCAACTTTGCTGCCACATACACCCGGACAACACCATTACTGGCCCCAACAACATCATAGAATCATAGAATCCTAGAGTTGGAAGAGACCACAAGGGCCATCCAGTCCAACATCAAACATACCATCTCAGGACTATTTAATTGCTCATCGTCTAACATTGTGTATGCCATCAAATGCCAACAGTGCCCTTCAGCTCTCTATATTGGACAAACAGGCCAAACCCTATGCCAGAGGATAAATGGACATAAATCTGACATCAGGAATCACAAGACAGAGAAACCAGTAGGAGAGCACTTCAATCTCCCAGGACAATCTATACAAGATCTCAAAGTAGCTGTCTTATTGCAAAGGAATTTCAGAAATAGACTGGAAAGAGAAGTTGCTGAATTGCAACTCATTACCAAACTTAAAACCATGGAGAGACCTGGTCTGAACAAAGACATTGGATTCTTATCTCATTATACATGACAAAGCTTTTTTAACCTTCTCACCCCTTGCTTTTTCCTGTAACACCAATTGCGGTCGTTAACAGTCGTCAACAGGTTTACCACAGCTATCAGCCTTTCACCCATTCCCACCACCCCTCTGAGTAATACCCCTCCCCACTCTCTCACTATATATAAGGGTCTGGTGACTTCTGTTTCAGTGTATCTGAAGAAGTGTGCATGCACACGAAAGCTCATACCAAGAACAAACTTAGTTGGTCTCTAAGGTGCTACTGGAAGGAATTTTTTTATTTTGTTTTCCCCCACAACAAACACTCTGTGAGGTGAGTGGGGCTGAGAGACTTCAGAGAAGTGTGACTAGCCCAAGGTCACCCAGCAGCTGCATGTGGAGGAGTGGAGACGCGAACCCGGTTCACCAGATTACAAGTCTACCGCTCTTATCAGATAATGACATGCAGGCTCTCCCCAAAAGCAAATCTGAAAATGCAGCCAGCTGCGTAAAGGACTATTTATTACAAAATTGGAGGAGGAATCGCCCGTCTTCCAAGAAGGATTTCTATAGACTAAACTTGTTGTGCCCTGGCTGTAATCTTTTACATTGCTTACCTGGGAGTAAGCTCTGTTCAACTCCGGGATGCTTGCCTCTGACAGCAAGGGATAAGCAAAGGTCAGCTCAAATGTGACTTTACACTTTTAATTAGAAATTCAAAGATTTCCGATTCAAATGCAGCGAAGTGCTTGCATTTAATTAGAAACCCCATCAAGGAAGAGGACTTGGAAGCCTCGTTATCACCTCATTTGCTTGCCAGAATGGATGGGTCAAGATGAGTCCATCAATTACATCGACATTCCAACACGTGGCACCATTGTCCCTGCTCTGAAAAAGTCCCAGAGTGCTGCTCTTCTACCACTTCAGCACCCATACCCATGGATCAGTGGGGATCAGTGGTATCTTGGTTCTCAAATTTAATCTGTTCCGGAAGTCCGTTCCAAAACCAAAGCGTTCCAAAACCAAGGCGCGCTTTCCCATAGAAAGTAATGCAAATTGGATTAATCCGTTCCAGACTTTTAAAAACAACCTATAAAACAGCAATTTAACATGAATTTTACTATCTAACGAGACCATTGATCCATAAAATGAAAGCAATAACAATGCACTGCCGTCACACAATCAATCAATCAGTAGCTGAACTGGGTTCCGCACAGTCACAAAAACAAAACAAAAAAGAGCCGCAAAAACAAAATTGCAAAATAAATAGCAGAAACAGACAGACCTCAGCGTAACACTCAAAATGGCAGTGTGGCACTCAAATCGGAAGGGTAACACTCAAAACGGAGCATGTTTGGCTTCCGAAAAAAGTTCGCAAACCGGAACACACACTTCCGGGTTTGCAGTGTTTTGGTTCCAAGTTGTTTGAGCAGCAAGGCGTTTGAGAACCAAGGGACCACTGTACTCCGATTTTGCATCAGTCATGGGTGGGGCGAGGGCAGGAATAATGGATATTTGCAGTAATCAACTTCGGGTTTCGCACCTCTGTGTGGTCCCAGAAGAAGCGCACAGAGAGACAGCTCTCCCCCCCCCCCCCCCGAGACTTTGGTTTTAGTGCTCCATTATCTACTGGACGGCAACTTCTTTGAGAACATACGGATTACGTTGATTGTTCCTGGGCTAACAGCGAAATCATTTTTCCCCCAATAGTGCAGGAGATAGAACTTCAATTGAGTAACCGAAATCCAGGAGTGATTCAAGCAGCTGCAATTTTTGTTAAATTAGCGGCTGAAGCTGGAAGAAAGATGGGAAGGAAGCTTTATGTGTGTGTTTTTTAATGGAATCCTCACGAATGTACGGCATTACCGTTTTATGATTGCGTGCTGGTAAACGGCACCATTAAAAAAAGAGGGGGGAGGACCTTTCTGGCTGGGAGTAGCTCCATAGGTGGCTATTCTGCTACATCGTGAGCCTGGGCAGTCCCACAGTCTGGCTTTTGGATTGGTGTGGTCAGTTGCAATCCTATGCCCTCCCAACAGCAGAATTTCTAAAATTATTTTTTCCTTTACATATATGATGCTATTTTTAAAAGGGAATAAAGTGAGAAAAAGAAGAAGCAAACAAACAAAGAAAGAATTATTATTAATTATTAATTATTATTATTATTACTATTATTATTATTTGGACTCCCTCGGGAGGTTGTGGACTCTCCTCCCTCAGAGGTTTTGAACCAGAGGTTGGGTGGCCATCTGTCATGGATGCTTTAGTTGAGATTCCTGCATTGCAGGGGGTTGGACTAGATGACCCTTGGGGTCCCTTCCAACTCTACGATTCTTTGATTCTAAGGTTCTATTATTCTTCCACTCCGCAGTGAATTATTATTGAGAGTGCCATGATCAATAAGCAGGTACAGTTATTCATTTAAATTTCCAGATCAACCTGCATTGGTGGCTTATGGTGGACAACATCTAGGGACAGCAACAAAATTCAGAATGGTTGGGTTGTCCTAGATTCACATTTTGGTCTCTTCCAACTCTACAATTCTATGAATATCTCACCACCAACCTCCAGAGGCAAAATTGGGCAGGGCGATAGATGTGAATGCGTGCACACAGCGGGTGGCGCTGTGGTCTAAACCACTGAGCCTCTTGGGCTTGCCAATCAGAAGGTTGGCAGTTCGAATCCCCGTGACGGAGTGAGCTCCCGTTGCTCTGTCCCAGCTTCTGCCAACCTAGCAGTTTGAAAGAACGCCGGTGCAAGTAGATAAATAGGCACCACTGTGACAGAAAGGTAAACAGTGTTTCCATGCACTCTGGTTTCTGTCACGGTGTTCCATTGCACCAGAAGCGGTTTAGTCATGCTGTCCACATGACCCGGAAAGCTGTCTGTGGACAAACGCTGGCTCCCTCGGCCTGAAAGCAAGATGAGCACCGCAACCCTATAGCTGCCTTTGACTGGACTTAACCATCCAGGGGTCCTTTACCTTTTACCTCCCCATACATTTAAAGCAGGACACGGGTGGCGCTGTGGTCTAAACCACAGAGCCTAGGGCTTGCCGATCAGAAGGTCGGCGGTTCAAATCCCAGCGATGGGGTGAGCTCCCGTTGCTCGGTCCCTGCTCCTGCCCACCTAGCAGTTCAAAAGCACGTCAAAGTGCAAGTAGATAAATAGGTACCGCTCCGGCGGGAAGGTAAACAGCGTTTCCGTGCGCTGCTCTGGTTCGCCAGAAGTGGCTTAGTGATGCTGGCCAGATGAACCGGAAGCTGTACGCCAATAAAGCAAGATGAGTGCCACAACCCCAGAGCCGTCCGCGACTGGACCTAACAGTCAGGGGTCCCTTTACCTTTAGCTTACATTTAAAGCACATTTAAAGAACTCACACCCCAACCCACCAAAAAACAAAAAAGAATCCTAGGAGATGTAAAGGTAAAGGGACCCCTGACCGTTAGGTCCAGTCGCGGATGACTCTGGGGATGTAGTTTACCCCTTAAAGGACAGAGGAAACTCCCAAATCTACCTGGAGACTGAACCTGCTGCATGCAAACCACATGTGCCACCACTGAGCTACACAAGAAGGGGCACATTCTGCAAACAAGCCCTCCTGCTCTCTAGAATAGGATTCAGAGACCCTCCCCACACCTGTAGTTCCCAGTCTATCGGGCATTTCGGCCACGTGGCTGGCAATCTAAGATGATGCCAATAAAAACCAGGGAGGGACATTGTTTTATTGCCGTTTACAACAAGGCTTCCCTCATCCGTGATAAACATCCGTCTTCGGCTATCGCCGCTCTGCCTCTGATCTTGCTAATGAACGAAGAACCACTTGATACACTGAAAGGGCAAATGTATCACCACCCAGGAAATTAGGTTATCTTCCCCGGCTGGGAAGCCACGCATGGTGCGATCAGAGGAAGGAGGTGATGTGTGGAGAATCAGACAAGGGTCGTATTGATCATTTGAGCTCTCGCTCTCTCTCTCTCTCTCTCTCTCTCTCTCTCTCTCTCTCTCTCTCTCTCTCAAACCCCCACCTGCCAGTTCCTCATCTCCTAGTGAAAACAGGAGATTAAAGAATAGAAGAATAGAATAGAATATATTTTATTGTCATTGTCCCCTTTGGGGACAACAAAATTACTTGGCTGCTCCATCCACCCAGATAGGGCACTCCACGCAAAAACAAAACAACTACAAAAACACTGATTAAAACCATACAGTATGGTACAGCATAACAGGTAAGATTGGATGACTTTCAAAGTCCAGGCTTCCCATTCAAGTCCGAGATCGCTCTGGAGAAGAAGCTGTTCCTAAGACGGCTTGTTCTTGTCCTCATTGTCCTGTATCTCCGTCCCGATGGCAAGAGCTCAAAGAGACAGTGACCAGGATGCGATGGATCACCTGCTATGACCAGTGCCTTTCTGTGGCACCTCATGGCATAAATCTGCTCTAAGGTGGAGAGCGAGCAGCCAGCAATGCTCTCTGCTGCCTTAACAACTCTGCACAACCCCATCCTGTCCTTGGTAGTACAGCTTCCGTACCACACACATAAGCCATAAGTGAGCACGCTCTCAATGGCACAGTGATAGAAGGCAAGCAGCAGCTTTTGTGGAAGATGGTTTTTCCTTAGAATAAAAAAAGGGCCCGCATGGAACTTCGCACACACGCAAACCGTTCTTGCAAACTTTCCCGTCGTTTTGGCGGAAATGGAAGAGATGCAGCTGGGGACATGCATAAGGAAGGACAAAATGGCAGCTCGGAGATGATGGAGGAGGAGGAAGGCAGAGAAAATTGTGCCCGATGTTGTGGGTTTGGGAAGTCAGCCTGGAAGATGCCCTGAGTGTCTTCCAGTTCTTGGGGTCCTGCACTTTATTTTATTTTCTATTGCTGAACTAGTCAGACAAGCATTGAAGGGAGCTGGAATAGATGGCACTTAGGGTTCTCTTCAACTCTGCAATTCTATAAATCATCTCTTCTGAAAAGCACCTTTGTGCTGGTTCGCACATCTTGTCGGTTAGTTTGTCTGTAAGTGTAATTCTGGTGGTCAGCAAAAGAGGTTCAAAGACTCTCTCAAGGCAAATCTTAAAAAATGTAGTATAACCACCGACTGGGAAACACTGGCCTGCGACCGCTCCAGTTGGAGAACAGCCTTGACCAAAGGTGTCATAGACTTTGAAGACACTCGAACTCAGAACACAAGGGAAAAACGTGCTAAGAGGAAGGCACGCTTGGCAAACCTTCACCATGATCAACTTCTGCCCAGAAACCTATGTCCCCACTGCGGAAGGACGTGTGGATTCAGAACTGGCCTCCACAGTCACTTACGGACTCATTGTTAAAACCGTGTTTATGGAAGGCAATCTTACTCGGCTATGAGTGAACACCAAAGAAGAGAAAAGGAGGAGGAGGAGGAAGAAATCCCATTATTTGTGACAGCCACCTTTTGTATAGGACTGTATCCCAAGCTTTCCAGCTCTTAGCAATAGGAAGCCATGTTGCAGTCATTGGTTGCGTTCTTTAGCCTGCTCTCCATATTTGAGGGAGACAAGAACACCCTGTTCAAACCTTTGACAATATTCATCCTCGTTGCAGCTAACTATAGCCCTGAGTTGCAAGGATGCCTCGACATTTGAACTGGACATGCAGTCACGGTGCAAAAACTCTCTGTACTTTAGTTCCTCAGAGAAGCTCACTCATGAGCTCAAATGTCACCGAGAGATTTGTCGCAATACAGTGGTACCTTGGGTTACAAACGCTTTGGGTTACAAACTCTGCTAACCCAGAAGTAGTTGCTCCGGGTTGTGAACTTTGCCCCAGGATGAGAACGGAAATTGTGCTCTGGCGGTGCGGTGGCAGCGGGAGGCCCCATTAGCGAAAGCGTGCCTCAGGTTAAGAACGGTTTTGGGTTAAGAACAGACCTCCGGAACAAATTAAGTTTGTAACCTGAGGTACCGCTGTACAAGTTTTTTCAGCCATACAGGACTTCTATGAACAGTCACATGAGGGATCATAGAATCATAGAGTTGGAAGAGACCACAAGGGCCATCAGGTCCAACCCCCTGCCAAGCAGGAAACACCATCAAAGCATTCCTGGCAGGTGGCTGTCAAGCCTCTGCTTAAAGAGCTCCAAAGAAGGAGACTCCACCACACTCCTTGGCAGCAAATTCCACTGTCGAACAGCTCTTACTGTCAGGAAGTTCTTCATAATGTTTAGGTGGAATCTTCTTTCTTGTAGTTTGAATCCATTGCTCCGTGTCCGCTTCTCTGGAGCAGCAGAAAACAACCTTTCTCCCTCCTCTATATGACATCCTTTTATATATTTGAACATGGCTATCATATCACCCCTTAACCTTCTCTTCTCCAGGCTAAACATACCCAGCTCCCTAAGCCGTTCCTCATAAGGCATCGTTTCCAGGCCTTTGACCATTTTGGTTGCCCTCCTCTGGACACGTTCCAGCTTGTCAGTATCCTTCTTGAACTGTGGTGCCCAGAACTGGACACAGTATTCCAGGTGAGGTCTGACCAGAGCGGAATACAGTGGTACTATTACTTCCCTTGATCTAGATGCTATACTCCTATTGATGTAGGATCAATAGGATCGCCTGGTTCCAGCCCAATACAATATTATTTGGAAGAATTCTTGCACTTTCTTTGCTCTCTTTCTCAAACTCCGCCACCCAACTTTCTTTGCTGTTCTGCTAGTGTTAGTGTGAAGGCATCCTTGTAGCAGTTTTGCTCTTTAATGATCTTGTGTCCTGTATTATTATTGCATGGTTCTTTTTCAGGGTGACTCCCCAATGAAGAAAGGTTGCGGCGTTGGGGAGTTTTTCAGGTGGAAAATGGGCAAAGAGCAACTTGATAAAAGGTTTTAAAATGCCACTAGAGGAAAGAGAAGAGTTTTTCTCCCTCTCAGATTACAATGGAATTCGTGAGCATCCCACGAAGCTGAATGTTGGGAGATTCAGAACAGATCAAAGGAAGGACTTCTTCATGCAGTGCACAGTTAAACTATGGAACTCCCTGCCGCAGGAGGAAGTGATGGCCACCAACCTGGATGGCTTTAGAAGAGAATCAGAAAAATGCATGGAGGAGAGGGCTATTGGTGACTACTAGACCTGTCAACTCTCCCAGTGGGTCATCCTGGAATTACAGAAGCCATCCTGGCTTTTGATCGGCTTCTGCGATGTCCCGTTTTGACTCCAGCAAGAGTGCAGCCCCTGGCTACTATAAAAGCACATCCCGGAAAGACGCACATCCGATTTCTTTCTGCAGCATGTTGGAATGTTTGGTCTACTAGCTATAATGGAGATGCTCTGTCTCCACAGCTGGAAGCAGCAATGCGTGAATATCAGTTGCTGGAAAGGAGAGGAGGGGAGAGGGCTCTTGTGTTCGAATCCTGCTTGCGGGTTTCCCACAGGCATCTGGCTGGACACTTTAAGAACAGGTGGGACATTGGGCTGATCCTGCAGGCACTTCTTATGTTCTTACATTTTTGTTGACTCTTTTATGTATACTGTACATTGTTGTTGTTTAGTCGCTTTTGTTGTTGTTCAGTCATTCAGTCATGTCCGCCTCTTCCTGACCCCATGGACCAGAGCACGCCAGGCACTCCTGTCTTCCACTGCCTCTCGCAGTTTGGTCAAACTCATGTTAGGAGCTTCGAGAACTCTGTCCAACCATCTCTTCCTCTGTCGTCCCCTTCTTCTTGTGCCCTCCATCTTTCCCAACATCAGGGTCTTTCCCAGGGAGTCTTCTCTTCTCATGAGGTGGCCAAAGTATTGGAGCCTCAGCTTCAGGATCTGTCCTTCTAGTGAGCATTCAGGGCTGATTTCCTTCAGAATGGATAGGTTGGATCTTCTTGCAGTCCATGGGACTCTCAAGAGTCTCCTCCAGCACCATAATTCAAAAGCATCAATTCTTCAGCGATCAGCCTTCTTTATGGTCCAGCTCTCACTTCCGTACATCACTACTGGGAAAACCATAGCTTTAACTATACGGACCTTTGTTGGCAAGGTGATGTCTTTGCTTTTTAAGATGCTGTCTAGGTTTGTCATTGCTTTTCTCCCAAGAAGCAGGTGTCTTCTAATTTCGTGACTGCTGTCACCATCTGCGGTGATCATGGAGCCCAAGAAAGTGAAATCTCTCACTGCCTCCATTTCTTCCCCTTCTATTTGCCAGGAGGTGCATACTATAAGAATAATTTTTTTTAAAAAGTCCCTGGGAGGCCCAGATTTTGCAGGGAAGCCAGGAACCCCTGCAGGGCAGGATGTGGGGGGGGGATCAGGAGAGGAAGGTGCCCCCCAACAGAAGAGCTGGTTGAGGAAGCTGGCAGGTACCTGTGACCCCAAGAACTTCCCAAGCAGAAGAAAAACCTCTGTGCCTCTTGATGGCTCACTGATCCATACATTGATCGCCTGCTGTGAACCAACCAAATGTCATAGCTTAGATGCAAACATCTCTCATTCATCTTTCTGTGTCATAAAGCAGCTCTTCGCTGATTATGGTGATTTATGGCATGCGTGGAGGCACGAAGCAATTGCTGCTCATTAAGATCACTTTGGCCCACATGCTTTCAAAACCAGGGAGAGGCACTCGGTCCGTTGCTCATCATCAACAGATCTGTGTGGCTGTTCTATGACTTGGCTAAGGAGAACATCTCCTCGTCCCCCAAAGAACCCTGGAACAGAACAACTGAGCTTCCAGACGGACGTGCCCTTCTGGAAAGGTCCAGGAGAACTCCCGAACAGCTCTCCCGATCCTACCGGCAGATGCTTGCTTCCACCTAAGCCTAGGAGAACCCTCAAACTGGACAACTGACAAGGAACAGCTCAGTCGATGGGCAAAGCGCAGCAAAACAAGGTAGCTTACCAGCAGGGGAAGTGGCAAGGTGGCCATTGGTGTACCCATAATGCCCCTGACGCCTCATCTTTCCTGCTCCCAGTGAGCAGCAGAGACTCCACTAAAGGTAAAGTTAAAGGTACCCCTGACCATTAGGTCCAGTCATGGACTCTGGGGTTTCGCACTCATCTCTCTCTATAGGCCGAGGGAGCCGGCGTTTGTCCGCAGACAGCTTCCGGGTCATGTGGCCAGCATGACTAAGCCGCTTCTGGCAAAGCAGAACAACACACGGAAACACCGTTTACCTTCCCGTCGGAGCGGTACCTATTTATCTACTTGCACTTTTATGTGCTTTCAAACTGTTAGGTTGGCAGGAGCAGGGACTGAGCAATGGGATCTAGAATCATAGAATCATAGTGTTGGAAGAGACCACAAGGGCCATCCAGTCCAACGCCCTGCCAAGCAGGAAACACCATCAAAGCATTCCTGACAGGTGGCTGTCAAGCCTCTGCTTAAAGGCCTCCAAAGAAGGAGACTCCACCACACTCCTTGGCAGCAAATTCCACTGTCGAACAGCTCTTACTGTCAGGAAGTTCTTCCTAATGTTTCGGTGGAATCTTCTTTCTTGTAGTTTGAATCCATTGCTCCGTGTCCGCTTCTCTGGAGCAGCAGAAAACAACCTTTCTCCCTCCTCTATATGACATCCTTTTATATATTTGAACATGGCTATCATATCACCCCTTAACCTTCTCTTCTCCAGGCTAAACATACCCAGCTCCCTAAGCTGTTCCTCATAAGGCATCGTTTCCAGGCCTTTGACCATTTTGGTTGCCCTCCTCTGGACACGTTCCAGCTTGTCAGTATCCTTCTTGAACTGTGGTGCCCAGAACTGGACACAGTATTCCAGGTGAGGTCTGACCAGAGCGGAATACAGTGGTACTATTACTTCCCTTGATCTAGATGCTATACTCCTATTGATGCAGCCCAGAATTGCATTGGCTTTTTTAGCTGCTGCATCACACTGTTGACTCATGTCAAGTTTGTGGTCTACCATGACTCCTAGATCCTTTTCACTTGTACTGCTCTCAAGCCAGGTGTCACCCATCCTGTATTTGTGCCTTTCATTTTTTTTGCCCAAGTGTAGTACTTTACATTTCTCCCTGTTAAAATTCATCTTGTTTGCTTTGGCCCAATTCTCTAATCTGTTAAGGTCATTTTGAAGTGTGATCCTGTCCTCTGGGGATCCTAGCCACCCCTCCCAATTTGGTGTCATCTGCAAACTTGATCAGGATGCCCTCAAGCCCATCATCCAGGTCATTGATAAAGATGTTGAATAAGACTGGCCCAAGACAGAACCCTGTGGCACCCCACTAGTCACTTCTCTCCAGGATGAAGAGGAGCCATTGATGAGCACCCTTTGGGTTCGGTCAGCCAGCCAGTTATAAATCCACTGAATGGTAGCATTGTCTAGCCCGCATTTTACCAGCTTCTTTACAAGAATATCATGGGGCACCTTGTCTGCTCACCCCGTCGAGGGGATTCGAACCGCCAACCTTCTGATCGGCAAGCCCTAGGCTCTGTGGTTTAACCCACAGCGCCACCCGCATCCCAGAGACTCTACTACCAGGAGGCTATTGGTGCACCTTGAGGATGCTACTTCTCTTGTCCTTTTCCCTTTGGGGCTCGGTTAGGGCATCCAGCGGGGATCTTACAGTCAGATCCACTTGCAAGCCAGGCTTCTCAGAAGAATATCATGGAAGGGCCAAAGTTTCTCAAAGGTCCTCAGCCAGTGCATCAAGGCTCTTTGGGTTCTGAATCTAGGTTTGACTCAAGATTGAAATGGATCCAGATCATCCTTTTCCTCCAACCATGTCTGAAGCTGACCAGCCACTACTGACTCAACAACCTTGCCAACCCACTCCAAATGTTTCTGTAAATTTATAGTTCCATGTACAGCAAAGGAGGCTTCCACCATTGCAGTGTTGGAAATCTATGCATTTGATAACCAACAGCTAATCCATTTTGTTGTTGTTCTGGGGTAAGGTTCCATATGAGTAGGAAGTATCCTGGCAATACTATGAGTTACTACAACTTTATTGAATTGTGTTAGTTGTTTCGATGAATTGGTTGTTGTCACTTGCTTCATATGCTACAGGGTTTGATATAGTGGTTGAAATATTTGTGTGTTTTTTAAATGCTATTGTGATGATTGCGAGCCGCTCTGAGCTGAACACTTGTGAATATTTATTATTATTACGGAAGGAGATCAAGTCCTGCAGGGCCCTAGTCTCATGGGACAGGGCATTCCACCAGGTTGGAGCCGTCACTGAAAAAGCCCTGGCCCTGGGGGAGGATGACTGTTCTCCCACAGCCTTCCGAATGGAGCAGGGCACAAGTTTGTCTTAGCAAACAGGTTGTGGGTCGTGATATCAAGGGGGCAAGGAAGCCAAACTGTGCTGGTTCCATGGGTTACCCAAAAGGCGAGGTCCAAGTCCGGTCCGTGGTCAGACGTGCAACGTAAAGGCAGTCCGTGGTAACTGAAGCTGGGTGCAGGGCAGGGAGTCAGGCAAAGTCAGGAACAGGTAGGCAAGCAGGGAACCAGGGCGGGTTAGGAGCTCAGGCAGGAAAGCAGGACAGGTTTCAAGCAGGAACACTGGCAGGAACTGGTCAGCAACAATGTTGTTCCTGCAACTTGGGGCTGGGGCTGGCCGGCTTTTATCTGCCCCGAGGCATAGGGCGGCCCCGATCCTCTGGTGACTCGCCTCTCCTGGCTTGGAGGCGAGCACTCCTCCTGTGGGAACTCAGTTCCCTTCGCCTCTCTGCCCTGAGCCTCTGCAGCTCAGGAGAGGCTGGAGGGTTACCGGACCCAGAGGCAACCTCAGCTTCCCCTGACGGGGCTGGGAGTGGAGCACCTGCAGGCAATGGGTCCTCCATCCCACCAGGAGCCAAAGCAGACTCAGCAGATTCCTGCACCTGAGGATCCAGCACAGGTGAGGACCCCTCAGACTCAGGCCCTAGCCCCGGCTCTGCTGGTTCTGGAGACGGGGAATCCTGTGCAGGCTGGGATCCCTCAGGTTCAGCATCTGAGTCTGAATCCCAGGCCATCACACGAACAGCCAACACTGCAGGAGGTAGGGAGGCCAAATTCCACACATCAATTTGAACTAACGGGCCAAATCAGTGGCTCCCAGCCTTTAGCTGTTCTCCGACCCCAAGGGGAAATGCATAGAAAAACACAGGAAAACTTGAATATACACTGATCCACTTATCTAAGACGCCACATTCACCAAAGACTCAAAAGAAACAGAAATTATATATTATTCACATTCTTTTCAAAAAACGAGCTGAAGAAGGCATCTGCGTCGAAACAGGGCCCTGTCCTGGTTTCCGGTTTTCGCATCACATCTCAGAAGCCCTAACTTCTATCTCCAAAAGACTTTTCTTTGTGAAACTATTATTTTTGTTTAAGACTGTAATTCCTAACAGGATTGATATGCCATTTGAACTTACTCACGAGTAAACTTATTGTTTTGTTAAAACTTGTGGCCAGAGTTCTTGGTAACATTTATTTCAATTTCTCTGTCCAGCATATGCAGTTCCCATTTTTGCTGTTTCCCCATCCAGCGGCTTCTCGAAATGTGCAAAAATCAAGGCAACAACAAGAGCGGCCGACGCAATCAGTCGCTGGTCTTCGCCTAGAGTCGCCATTTCTGCTCCTTTTCAATCAGCTAGATTACTCTGTCAGGCGACCCGTCCCTCGCTCTTCTCCATACAGGAGCTGGAGAGAAAGAGAGATTACATCACGAGGAACTCAGATCTTCTCAACGCGCCACTGGAAGTGATGGGACGGGGCGCTCCTCCGCCCTGCTGATAAAAGGGAAACTGGAGCATGTTGCCCGACGTGCCTCTGCAGGCTGAATAGGGAGAGGGAAGGAAAGTAATTGATGCAAAGGGTGTTGAATAATGGGGTGCAACTCCGGCAGAGGAGGAGGAAGCGGAAGAAGAGATTGGCAGGCAAACCTTAAGCATGCTGCGTGTGAGGGGGGAGAGACCCCACAAATTGGGCTATTGATAATGGCTAGAAATGAGTGTTAGGGACGCGGGTGGCGCTGTGGGTAAAACCACAGAGTCTAGGGCTTGCCAATCGGAAGGTCGGCGGTTCAAATCCCCATGGCAGGGTGAGCTCCCATTACTCAGTCCCTGCTCCTGCCAACCTAGCAGTTCGAAAGCATGTCAAAGTGCAAGCAGATAAATAGGTACCGCTCTGGAGGGAAGGTAAACGGCATTTCCATGCGCTGCTCTGGTTCGCCAGAAGCGGCTTAATCATGCTGGTCACATGACCTGGAAGCTGTACGCTGGCTCTCTCGGCCAGTAAAGTGAGATGAGCGCCGCAACCCCAGAGTCGTCCGCGACTGGACCTAACGGTCAGGGGTCCCTTTACCTTTAGAAATGAGTGCTATAGGCTGGACTGAACTCCTATTGGAATATTCTAGTCTCTTTCCTTAATTTCCAGCTTTTTGTCTTACTTTTTAATAAAGTACCCCCTCAGTACTTCTATGTTTACAGCAGAGACACAGATTTTTGGGTCCAAGGGGCCGCTTTCCTTCCTAGGCAGCCGAATGAGGGCCACGTACCAATTTTTGGACATAGAGGCAAAAGTGCATTTTGCTTTGGTTCATCAGGCTGATTTTTACACACACACACACACAAAAGTAAGGAGAACCTGCTGGATCAGGCCAATGGCCCATCTAGTCCAGCATCCTGTTCTGACAATGGCCAACCAGATGCCCATTCTGGGAAACCCACAAGCAGGGTCTAAGCACAAGAGGAGCACTCTTCCCTCCTGTGGTTTGCATCAACTGGGTCTGAGAAGCATTGCTGCCAGGGGCGTAGCAACGGAGGGGAGAGGGGTGGGCCGCCCCGGGTTCCACCCCAGAGGGGGGTGACACTTTTTTTAAAAAAAAAAATTTTTTTTAATTAAAAAATAATAATTTTTTTTAATTTTAACTTCATTGAAAAAAAGAGATAATACACACACACACACAAACCCCCACACCTCACAAAGTAGCACCATCAGAGGGGGGGTGTGACACTTTTTATTTTTTTTATTTTTTTTATTTTTATCATTTTTTATTATTATTTTTATTTTAACTTTATTGAAAAAAAATAGATAATAGACACACACACACACACAACCCCCCACACCTCACAAAGTGGCACCATCAGAGGGGGGTGACACTTTTTTATTTTTTTATTTTTTTATTTTTTTACATTATTATTATTATTAACTTTATTGAAAAAAGAGATAATAGACACACACACACAACACCCCCACACCTCGCAAAGTGGCACCATCAGAGGGGGGGTGACACTTTTTAATTTTTTTTATTTTTTTAAAAATTAAAGTGGTGGGGGGGTGACAAAAAAAATTCCGCCCCGGGTACCACCTGGGCTTGCTACGCCTCTGATTGCTGCCTCTAGCCATCATGACTAGTAGCCACCAATAGCCCTCTCCTCCATTAATTATTCCAATCCTCTTTTAAAGCCACCCAGGTTGGTGGCCATTGTTGCCTCCTGTGGGAGGGAGTTCCACAGTTTCACTCTGCACTGCATGAAAAAAGTCTTTTCGTTTATCTGTCCTGAATCTTACATGCACACTCTTCCACCCTCCCTCCAGATACAGAAGAGGCACTATTGGAGTTCAAGGACACATCCCAGCCAGGCAAGAACCCTCAAGGTGAGTGCAAAAGGGGGCTAGTGAAGGCTGTGTCCTGGGAAGAGTGTTGAGGGCCAGATAGAGAGGCCAAGAGGGCCACATCCAGCCCCAAAACCTGAGATTCCTCACCCACTCCTGACTTACATAGATATAGGGAACATCTACCCAACTGCTTCACTGTGAATTATGGGTACCCACCAATGCTATGAGACTCTTAGCAAAGCTCTCACCACCAAGGGCAGGGAGAATCTAGCCAAGGTCAAGCGTGGAGAATCAATCGAGGTCCCAAAACATGAACCAGAGGCCAGGCCACAGTCCAAGGTCAGTATCACAGGGAGTTGGGTGAAGTGGTTAGAGTGCTGACCTAGGACCTGGGAGACCTGAGTTCAAATCCCTCTCAGCCATGGAACTCACTGGGTGACTTTGTGCCAGTAACGGCCTCTCGAGCTAACCTACCTTACAGGGCTGTTGTGAGAATAAAAATGGAGAGGAGGAGAGCCATGTTTGCCACCTTGAGCTATTCTGAATAATTGTTTTCACAGGGTCGGGTAGGGTAGGGGGCCCCAGGGGTGAATTTATAGAACCAAGGTTTGGGAACCAAAAAGTTTATAAACCAGTGGAAAAGAGCGACTTCACACTATCCAATGGATGCCTCATAAAATAGCTCTTTGCTTCAAAAGGAGGTCCAGCCCCCGTTTTGGATTATTCTTTGCAATTCATGTGTGTGCACACAGACATATTTGCATGTGGCGATGGGGAACTGTTTCACTTTATTGTGCTGTGGTTTTGCTCGTGTTTCCTAACAAAATGGCCATTGACCTTCCAAAAGGGTTTTGAGCAAGGAGAGGTCAGGAGTAAAGCAGGGAGGCTGATTCTCTAACGTGCCTCCGCCACCCCTCCTGCTGCTCCCAAAATGCCTGTTTTACAAAAGGGTCATCCTGGATTTATTTTATCTTTTTGCAAGTTGCAATTAAGTGCTTAAATCCTGCCCCTGCATTACCCCTCCCAGAAAGGGGCGCCTGCTGGGGGTTTTGCAGCCCCACCACACCCAGGTAATTCTCTCCCCTGCTCAGCCCCCTCTCATCTCAGCCGGTGCCTTCAACCACGACAAGAGAGTCAGCGCAACGCAATGCTTTGCAACTGTGGCACTTTGCGGCTTTTCTATCCGCAGGGAGAGAAAAATATTAGAGTGACCCACAGCTTGAACGGCCAGGAAAAGCTGAAAGCTGCCTTTGGATGCTGTGTTTTGTTTGATGACCTTTTCTTCCTCCTCCTCCTCCTCTTCTTCTCTTTCCTAAACAGCAGGCACCCTCCAACCCAGATCAAGGCTACAGCGGAGGCAAAACGTTTTTAAATTCCCTCTCCTCACCCATGCTTCAGTCCTGACCTAGATCCCCCTCCAAACATGCCTCTTATTTAGCAAAGAAAGAAGAAGCTAAGGAGCTGAACCTAAAGCAGCCTTCCTCAAACTCGGCCCTCCAGATGTTTTTGGCCTACAACTCCCATGATCCCTAGCTAGCAGGACCAGTGGTCAGGGATGATGAGAATTGTAGTCTCAAAACATCTGAAGCAGAGGTGTAGGAAGCCTCTTGGGCACCCGGGGCGGCGTTCACAGAGGCACCCCCTGGGGGCAGGGCATCCTGACGCATGCGTTGTGACATCACAACACATGCGTCAGGACGGACTGCACATGCCCGGAAATGCCGGGCATGCGCAGTGCATCCCGCCCGGCACTTCAGCTCCCGCAGCAACCCACCGAGCGAGCGCCGGCTCCTGGGGCTGCCCATCCGTGCTGCTTTAAAGCAGCACGGACGGGGCAGCTCCACGAGCCGGCGCTTGCTTTAGGCTCCCAGCTCGGCTTGCGTCGCCGATCGCGGGGGTGGGGCCAGCCCCGAGAGTGTCACCCCCCCTGGGAAAGCGGGCGGGGCGCCGCCTGGCTGAGAGGGGGGGCCGGCCCCACCCCTGCGATCGGGCGACGCAAGCCGAGCCCAAAACCTTGTTCTGTGCGTGACAGCGGCTGGCTTGCTTTATCGGTCGCTCCCTCAGCCAGCCGGCGCCCCATCCGCTTTCCCCTGGGGGGGGTGACACTCTCTGTCACACACCCCCCCAGGGGAAACGGGCGGGGTGCCGGCTGACTGAGAGAGTGACCGATAAAGCAAGCCAGCCGCAGCCGCGCACAGAGCAAGGTTTTGGCTCCTGGCTCTGTTTGCGTTGCCGATCGTGGGGGTGGGGCCCCGAGAGTGTCACCCCCCCAGGGTGGAACCCGGGGCGGGCCGCCCCCTTGCTCCGCCCCTGATCTGAAGGACCTAAAGCGTAGCCCGCTCAGCTCCAGACCAGTGCTGAAGCAATGTTTCAGCTACCCCTGCCTAGGGAGGCTGCTGTCCAGCCCAATCCTGCATCTTGCTCCAAGGGGAGCTCTCCATGGTCCTAACCCTTAGCTGTCTGACTTGTATCTTCTCCTATTTGGTTTAAATACCCCCCATGGGTTCCAGTCTGGACACAGAAAGGTCACAAATGGATGCTGCAGTGTTCAACCTGGTACTGCATCCATGTATATTATATATCATTGCTCATTTCCATTCCATGCGCCTTCTGATCAGCAAGCCCTAGGCTCAGTGGTTTAGACCACAGTGCCTCCCGCGTCACAAACCAAGCCCAGAAGAAGGTGGTGCAATATTCCCCCCCCCCCCGTTTTATCAAAGTATCTACTCAGGGTGGCAGAGAAGTCAAGTGTTGGATTTTCCGTGTTTTGCATAACACCTTGCCCCTCCCCATTATTAGCAGAAAGAGGGTGTATTATAGAAAGCCAGGAAACAAGCAAATTTCCATTCCATTTACAGAGGCCACAGCATTCAGCTTGACAAAACGCAGAAATTTATACAGATTTATGACAGTGGGCATCTTAAGTTCCGAGAATCATCAGCAACACTCGACTGAAGTAAGAGCTCATTTGAAAGACGGCACTCAGCATGGGCTGACAAGAGGGAAATGGTTATCATTTTCAACAGCACTCAAAAACGATGCCTTTCAGAGTATACACCTGCATTATGGATTTAGGAGCTCAGGAGATTACATGGTGGAGCCCACCCAGCTGTTTTCGCGGGAGGTGAGATTTGAACTCTTGTCTACTGAAATCCGTCCAGACCAGCATTTGTGGGTGAAGGACCACAAGAACTGCAAAAGTTTTGGGAGGTAGGTTTTGCAAGGAGAAACTCAATGCATTTATTAATTATTATTATTATTATTATTATTATTATTAATTATTAAATTAAATATCTGTACTGCCCTCTGGGCAGTTCAAGACATAAAATCTAAAAAACACACAAAATACATAATAGACTTAGGAACAGAAACAGACCAATAGTCCCCCCCTCCCACAACACATTTTACAAACACAATACAATTAGTCCAGTAATCTCTCTTGAACCTCTTCGGGTCCAGGATTCACAGATGCTATAGGAACCCTATTCTTGGGAAATGGGAATGAGGGGGACCGAGTTAATTGTCACACCTTGCGGTCATAGTCATCGCTTCTCTGACGGCTATTTTTGGGATGGGAAATGTTATCTTAGTGCGTGACCCCAGGACTTCATTTCTGAGATGTATCCAAATGACTTTAGCACCTGGGCTTCTCCAGGGCTCCCCACCTGTCAGGGGCTGGGAAGAGGAGGAGAAATAGTGGAGACCGTCTCCCCATCCAGACCCTTCCAGGGAGGAAGACAGTATAGATTTACAACAGGGGTTTGAGGGAGGTCACAGCTCAGGGGCAGATGAGGGGGAAAGTTGGGAAATAATGGGAGAGGAGGAGAAGGAGGCAGAACTGGAACAGAAGCTAGTTGACACGTCCCTAGAAAGCATCCCATACCCTCCATCTCCCAGAATCCGGCGAGCCTTGAAAGTAGGAGAGCAAAGAGCTCAAAGACAGAGGGCACTTAGTGGCCCCCATAGAGGAGATGATGATGACGAATGAGGAAGTGGGAGAGACAGAGGGTGGAGATTCACTCGGGACAACGCCATTATCCAAGAGGCTGGGTTCTATAGCCTGTCTCTGTAGAATTTGAAAGTGCTGCATGCTCTGGTTATCTCCCGCTTGGACTACTGCAATGCGCTCTACGTGGGGCTACCTTTTAAGGTGACCCGGAAACTACAACTAATCCAAAATGCGGCAGCTAGACTGGTGACTGGGAGCGGACGCCGAGACCACAAAGCACTGGTCCTGAAAGACCTACATTGGCTCCTAGTATGTTTCCGAGCACAGTTCAAAGTGTTCGTGCTGACCTTTAAAGCCCTTTAATGCCCAGTATACCTGAAGGAGCATCTCCACTCCCATCCTTCAGCCCGGAGACTGAGGTCCAGCTCCAAGGGCCTTCTGGCAGTTGCCTCCCTGCGAGATGTGAGGTTACAGGGAATCAGGCGGAGGGCCTTCTCAGTGGTGGCACCCACCCTGTGGAACGCCCTCCCATCAGATGTCAAGGAAATAAACAACTATCTGACTTTTAGAAGACATCTGAAGGCAGCCCTGTTTAGGGAAATTTTTTAATGTTTGATGTTTTATTGTGTTTTTAATATTCTGTTGGGAGCTGCCCAGGGTGGCTGGGGAAACCCAGCCAGATGGGCAGAGTATAAATAATAAATTGTTGTTGTTGTTGTTGTTGTTGTTGTTGTTGTTGTTGTTAAAAAGGGCTGTAAGAAACTTTTCCTTGTCTTTATACTTTCCTGGGCAACCAGCTGGGAACCACTGACAGCAGTCTGACACCACCAAATTTATCTCAAGGCTGGAATTCTGTGCTGTGAGACCTTCCCTGTGGAGAAGACCTTTCCTTCTGCTTCACTCATCTGCAGGAGAACTGAAACTTGCCACGATACAAAAGATGCTGAAGTAAACAGATTCTTGCCAGGCTCCCCCGCCAGACCCAGAGAGACAGACTCTGCAGCATCCACCCAAAAGACAAGTCGTTCTCCGGAGTCACACAACTCCTTTTGATTCCTCCTTGTGAGGAGTTTTCTGTCATCTTGCCTGTGCCCGAGAATAACACTGTTTACACTGTGGACTTTCTGACCCTCAAGAAGCCAATGCCAACCCCTTTGAAGCCAGACTGCCCTGGTTCCTCAGGCAGCATAGCTGTCAACTTTTGGATTTGAAAATAAGGGATTTTCCAAAACTTTCGGATTTGAAAATAAGGGATGCCGCCAGGGCGGTGCAATGGAACCACGTAGCCTCGCCACCCTGCGCTCCAGAGGCTGTGCGCGAACGGGTGAGCGAAAGTGAAAGCCCATTGATGTCTGGGGTTGTCTAGCTTTGATAAATATTTAGCTGGGTGTATCATTCGGTGATCAAATAAGTGCCGGTATGTTGAGGAAAGTTGAGTAAGGTCTATTTGACGTTCAGTGTCCGAAATTCTTTCCTTAATTAAGTTTTTCGCTCTATCCATAGCATCCATGAATCCTGGATCTAAAGAGCTTCAAGAGACAGACAGACAAATCATTTTCCAAAATATATCGGAGAGAGAGAATTTGTCATCTGCTTTCAGGGTTAAAATGCCTTGCACTGTTCTAATTTCCCTATTTTACTGCAATTTTATACTGTTAAAGGTAAAAGTAAAGGGACCCCTGACCATTAGGTCCAGTCGTGACCGACTCTGGGGTTGCGGCGCTCATCTTGCATTATTGGCCGAGGGAGCCGGCGTACAGCGTACAGCTTCCAGGTCATGTGGCCGGCATGACTAAGCCGCTTCTGGCAAACCTATTTATCTACTTGCACTTTGACGTGCTTTCGAACTGCTAGGTTGGCAGGAGCAGGGACCAAGCAACGGGAGCTCACCCCGTCGCGGGGATTCGAACCGCCGACCCTAGGCTCTGTGGTTTAACCCACAGCGCCACCCATGTTAACCACCTCACAAATTAGCCTGATCAAAACAAGCAACATGTAAATACTTCAGATAATTATACTTCAAATAAATAAATGTTTTTTTTTAAAAAAAAAAATCTCACCACTTTCACGGCTCATATATCTTTCAAGCTTATCTCCACAGCAGCAAGGGTACGGAAACCAAAATTCTCAAGAAGCTGACTCTAGAGTCCAAATCCCATGCTTACCACCACACGCGAAAAGAGGCAGATATTCCTTTATTTACAAAACGGTTGAATTGCTGTTCCAGTTCAAAGCAATATACATGAAAGGGATTAAACCACATAAAACCAAACGATAAAAATCACAGCATGCCATTGCAGACACTTAGCCAAAACAGAGAAAGTGAGCCGAAGTTGGAAGGCAAACTTAAAAAAACAGTCAACATGGGAAGAGAAATGTATTATTCTGGCAGTGGAATGAGGGCAGTGAGGGGTCAACCGGTATGCTAAGCCGTTCTGCTTACTCCTATCTTCCCGCCTCCCCACGGAAAATTCACCGCTCATTCTGTCCGTGGCAGGAAGTTCAAATGGGGATCCGAACACACCACAGCCCAGAATCCCCCTGGTCCAAGAACCAGGCGGCCTTGGAGAGCCATTTCTGAGCCGCTGCCTGCTGTACTATAACCCTGTGTCCCACCCCAATCCATCAGTTCTGGTCAATTTAGGCAGCTGCTCAGACACGAGGGACTGGCCTAGCCCATGCTGGAGAGCCTTTCATTTGGAGCCTAAATTTTAGAGAAGCCAC
The DNA here is from genome assembly GCA_034641395.1 of Darevskia armeniaca. NCBI lineage: Eukaryota > Metazoa > Chordata > Lepidosauria > Squamata > Lacertidae > Darevskia > Darevskia armeniaca. The sequence continues at coordinate 354,200 of JAWWNF010000828.1, read as the reverse complement.
AAGGCAATCCTTCCTTGCTTCTATTGGCAGGGGGTTGGACTGGATGGCCCTTGTGGTCTCTTCCAACTCTATGATTCTATGATTCTATTCTACCCAGTGGCATAGCATGGGTTGCCAGGGCCCGGGGCAAAGCAAGTATCATCCTGGAATGTGTTGTTATTTTTGTCCAACCCGAGCGGCACCAGCTGCAGCGAAGGACGGTTTCACTTTTGCCTGTATCACTGAACCGTGAGAAAGTTGTCTTATCACTTCCTGCTTGGAATGTTTTTGTATTTCTGTACTGTTGTAATCTGAGCTTTTGTGCTCACTCTCTCTCCTGGCTAGTCCTCAAGCTGGAAGGACAGAATTATGGCAGCTCCGTCTTAACGGGCTGGCAGCAGAGAATCTCTCTGCACTATTACTACAATAAATTAGTTTAGCCTTAATGAATGGCTTGTGTGTGTTGTTCTTCAATCTGGGAACAATCACATACTACTGCGCCACCGGACTCTCTGTAGCCGGGGATGTGCGCACACGGCTTTGGGGCAGTCTCACAACCTGCCCCAGTCGGGGTAAATGCTAGCAGAATGAAGGGGCAATAGCTCAGTGATCTGAGTGGCAGCCGTGGTGCCCTGTGCGTGTCGAGCACAGCGGAGAGCAAGACAGGATTGGTCGGGAGAGGGTATCTTTCTAAAGACCATGCAGAGGGCACCCTGGCAACCAACCGTTGCCCAAATCTGCTCCCCAGTCTGCTGTGTGAACAATGAGAGATTTTATGTGTGAGGGGCAGGGCAAGCCATTTATTATTACCGCTTTCTCTTTTTTCTTTTGAAATGTTGTGCCCCTAAGAACGTTACACCCAGGGCAACTGCCACCCATGGCTCCACCCATGCTATGCCACTGATGCCACCTCCCTCCTCCCTGCATATTACCTATCACCTCTCTGCTTGCTGGGGCCGAAGGCATTGTCAGGACCCGAGGGCACCTGAGGCTCTGCATCTATTAGAGGCTCTGCATTTGGGGTGGCACCGCAATGCACCTGGGCTCTTAGAAGCCCTCTTGAGATCTCTAAGCCAGTGTTTCCCAAGTAACTCCATGCTCCTTTGGAGAGTTCAGCCTTACTAGCATAACCCCTTCTCGAGCAAAGATAATTTGGGGCTAGTTTTTACAATGCTATCTGATCTCTGAATTGTTTTCTGCAGCTGGGGGGGGGAATACGATGGAGTAAAATAGAAATTCAGCCATGTGCCCTTGAAACCCCTTGCACGGACCCCTGTGCCGCATTGTGGGAATGCAGTGCTGTAAGAGAAAGTTTCCATTGCTGAAGGTTGTGCCTTGAAAGAAAGACTTCATGCAATGTGTTGTGCAATGAATTTCTGGAATTCTTTAGTAGATGTTGTGCTATGGGTCTGGGGGCCAAATGCAGTTTTCCAGGTCTCTCTGCCAAGATTAATAATAATAATAATAATTGTCAGGTCCTCCCCCTCATCGGTCGTTCAATAAGGGAGCCAAGCCATCTGTCTTTTAGTAGTTTAATCAGTGCTCATTATGTACAGTGCAGAGCTGAATCATATCATGTCTGATCACTCACTAGCAGAATCCGGAAGTGCCCCCCTGCGGTTTTGGCGCCAACAGAGCATTCTTGGCAGCCGGAAATGCCTTTTCCTCCTACGTAATCTCTGCGCCAGACCTGACAGCTCCCCCTCCGTCCGACCCTGCTGGTTGGTGCCAGGCCTGTCTCTATATCTCTCGAGCCCTGGCACTCCTTCCCTCCCAGCCACCAACTGCTTCTCCCCCAAGGAACTGCTGGTTTCACTCGCAGATGAGTCAGTAGTCAGAACAGGTGGCTGCTCCCTATAAACACTCAGGGCTGGACTGGCAGGGGGAGGCAGATCCCTGACAATAATAATAATAATTTATTATTTATACCCCGCCCATCTGGCTGGGTTTCCCCAGCCACTCTGGGCGGCTTCCAACAGAATGTTAAAATACAATCTATTAAACATTAAAGGCTTCCCTAAACAGGGCTGCCTTCAGATGTCTTCTAAAAGTCTGGTAGTTGTTTTTCTCTTTGACATCTGGTGGGAGGGCATTCCACAGGGCGAGTGCCACCACTGAGAAGGCCCTCTGCCTGGTTCCCTGTAACTTGGCATCTCGCAGCGAGGGAACCGCCAGAAGGCCCTCGGAGCTGGACCTCAGTGTCTGGGCTGAATGATGGGGGTGGAGACGCTCCTTCAGGTATACTGGGCCGAGGCCATTTAGGGCTTTAAAGGTCAGCACCAACACTTTGAATTGTGCTTGGAAACGTACTGGGAGCCAATGTAGGTAAAGAAAAGACTTCTTCATGTAGTGCACATTTAACCATGGAACACCTTCCCACAGGAGGCAGCAAGGGCCACTAACCTAGTTTTAAAAGTAGACTGGACATATTCATTGACAAGAGGGCTATTGAGGGCTACTGACCATGACAGCTATCCTCTGCCTCCATGCTCAGAGGCAGTAATGCCTTCTGAATATCAGTTGCAGGAAACCAGAGGTGGGGAGAGGGCTCTTGTGCTCAGATCCTGGGTTTCCCACAGGCAGAGGTGGAGCTAGCTGCTCCAGCACCTGGAGCGGCACACATGCTGTGCACCCGGGGGCAAGGTGAGCATCCCAGGGGACGGGGCGAGCATCCCCCTCAGGGATGACACCTGGGGCGCACCGCACCCACCACCCACCCCTCCTCCCCCAGTGCCCACAGGCATCTTGTTGGCCACTGTGAGAACAGGATTCTGGATTAGATTCAGCAGACTTTTCCTATGTTCTTCTGACACACAAACACATCCACCCAAATCTGTGGGCTCCACACCTCTCCCAATTTCTTACTTCTGTTCCTTTTTAATAGCCTAGCCAAACAACCTCCGAAACATCCTAACTCCGCGCAGGAAAGTTGTGCGTGCGTCAAAACCTCCAGTTGCCTCTCTCGGAAGACAAAAACAACATGGCAGGTCAAATCTGCATTATGCTGACAATATATTACTGTGTGCAAACATTTTCTGAAGACGTGCCGCAGACTACAATCTGAAACAATGAGGTGGGAAGTTCCAAATAGCTTCTGATGAATGTAATGGCAGCGAAATTACTGTAGATAAGAAATCCGGAGAGCAGGGGCAGCCGTGACAAATGATGGAGGAGTCAAACGTGACATCCTTCAGACAACTTTGCTTTGGGAAAGACAATGAAAGTGAAGCGGTACAAGAATGAGAATTGCAGAGGCCAAGCAAAGCAATGCATGATAGATGAGCAGCCAAGTCAGACTCTCTGGAGCCCCTTAGACTAGAGCACTCTGCTGCTGCCCCCACCCCCGACACACACAGAGACTCATGGGAAATAAGAGAAAGTCACCCCGGGATCTGCTCTGCACCCCGAACTATTACTGTGCTGGAATTTATTTATTTTTTAAATAGTTTTTTTTTAAAAAAGTTTTTCTAATTTAAATTTCAAGATAACCATTTAGACAACCTTAAATCAATGACTTCCTTTCTTCTCTTTCCGTGGTTCATTTTGCATACCATACACCCCTGCGTATTTTACATGAATTAAACCATTCAGTAATCCATTGTTACACCATCAAAGCATATTTACACTGTTGAATTTATCTTAATGCTACCAGTGTTTTTAAATGTACACAACTTTCACCCAAATAATCAGCAAACATTTTCCAGCCTTCTTTAAACATATATTCTTCTTGTTCTCTTATTCTATATGTTAAGTCTGCAAGCTGTGCATAATCCATCAATTTAAGTTACCATTCTTCTTCGGTTGGGACCTCGCTTGTTTTCCATTTTTGGGCTAGCAAAATACAGGCTGCAGTAGTGGCATACATAAATAATCTTTTTTGACACCTGGGAATTTCCGTCTGAATTATCCCCAATGAAGAGGACTCTGGTACTTTTAAACATTTTTTTTCAATTCATTATATATCATTTCCCAATACTCTGAGCTGGAAATTTCTCCTGTGTTTACTTTTCCCGACCCATCTTCCAACAACCGATAAGGAAATTGATTGTCTGTATATTTTAGGGTGGGCAATGTTTTCTTCCCAGCCCGAAGGCTGAATTCCTTTGTGCAGAACCTTAGGGTGGCCATATGCCAGTAGTGGGTGGGGCCAGAGGAAAAAGGGGCGGAGCTACGGTGGCCTTTGTACAGTAGACTCCATTGCAGGCACACAAGAGTCTGGGGTTTATTTCTACACATACACAAACACTGACCCCTTCTCATCCTCTACCCAAGTAAACGTAATTTTACTTCAAGAGACATACTTGTAGTTCAAGGACACGTCAGGTCAAAGCCATCCAGGGAGTGAGGATTGGGGCCTGGGAAGGGAAGGCGTGGCCTAGGGAGAGTCCAGAAGGCACTGTGATCTCGCACAATTTCACATCGCAATTCCTCCGCCAAAAGAGGGCTTTTTCAGGCATGGTACCCAAAAAACCCACATTTTGGAGTGGTGTACAAAATCAGACCCCACACCACCACAAAAAAAAAATGCTTTTTCACGGGGGATCACGGGATAAAATCATGCAAGGTCACAGTGCCCAAAATGGCCGCCGGCCTCTCGTGAGAAAAAAACAGGATGGCCCATTTTTCTGGGACATTTGCAGGGTATGAGGCCTAGTGAGCCACATTCAGTTTCCAGACCTGTGATTCCTCACCCCTGAACAAAATGACCCTGCCATGGCCTAATGCGACTTTATCTGTTCAGAGATGGCCGCGCCGACCTCTGGGCTGAACCACCTTAGTTCATGTTCCCACAAAGCCTGTGGGTTACAGTCTGTCAGCCAAGCATTGCTGAGCTGTGTAATCAAAACCACCCTGTACAATTCCCAGGATGAAGGAGAGAAGAAAGGTCTCGGGATGTTGGCCGGACCTCCTTCTGGCACTGGCAGGCCCTTCTGAGAAGCGCCAACGAAACCGGTCTAAAGCAAACACCCTTTTTGCGGGGAAAAGGCAGCCGTTGGAAAGGGCACAGTGGGAAAAAGCCTTCCAGAGAAAATAGCAATTAATACTCTCAGACGGTGACAGATGCTGGAGCTGTTTCTTTCAACATCATCAAACGCCAGTAGAATCAAACCCCTAGCATATAAATCAAAAGAAAACGAGGTCCCCATGGCCCCAGGGCTCTCTGTTTATTTTATTTGTAAGTGCCCAGCCTGCTAGTCTTCCAAAAGATGACTTCAAACTGGGTGACTTCAGGCCCCATCCTGGAAACCATTGACCGTGATATCCTTCTGGGGCAGCTGTCTGAGTTAGGGGTGGGTGGCACCGCTTTGGGGGTGGTTCCAGTCCTACTTGGATGGTCGTTTCCAGAGGGTGGTGCTTGGGCCCCATGAAGTCTTCAATGTGCAGTTCCTCAGGGCTCATACTGTTTAACATGAAACAACTGAGAGGGGTTATTCAGAGGTTTGGAGTACCAGAATAAAATATTGGGGGGGTGGGGTGGTGCAGGTAGGCTGCACCCCACATAATCACAAGGTAAGTGCATGCACACCATTTGGGTGGGCCGGCCCCCCATATATTTTATTGGGGGGCTGAATGGGCCTCAGTCCCTGGGAGTTGGCTTCTATGCTGACAGCAGTATGCTGGTGACAAATGTCCTGGACCGTTGTCTTGCTTCGGTAATTGACTGGATGAGAGCCAACAAACTGAAGATCAATCCTTGGGCTGATTAACATCCTATGCCCCTTCCAATGTGTTTGTGGGAGGGACTGTTATTGGTCCGCTTGGTTTTTGTTTTTATTATGTAGAATCATAGAATCCTAGAATCCTAGAATCCTAGAGTTGGAAGAGACCACAAGGGCCATCCAGTCCAACCCCCTGCCAAGCAGGAAACACCATCAAAGCATTCCTGACAGGTGGCTGTCAAGCCTCTGCTTAAAGACCTCCAAAGAAGGAGACTCCACCACACTCCTTGGCAGCAAATTCCACTGTCGAACAGCTCTTACTGTCAGGAAGTTCTTCCCAATGTTTAGGTGGAATCTTCTTTCTTGTAGTTTGAATCCATTGCTTCGTGTCTGCTTCTCTGGAGCAGCAGAAAACAACCTTTCTCCCTCCTCTATATGACATCCTTTTATATATTTGAACATGGCTATCATATCACCCCTTAGCCTTCTCTTCTCCAGGCTAAACATACCCAGCTCCCTAAGCCGTTCCTCATAAGGCATCGTTTCCAGGCCTTTGACCATTTTGGTTGCCCTCCTCTGGACACGTTCCAGCTTGTCCGTATCCTTCTTGAACTGTGGTGCCCAGAACTGGACGCAGTAATCCAGGTGAGGTCTGACCAGAGCGGAATACAGTGGTACTATTACTTCCCTTGATCTAGATGCTATACTCCTATTGATGCAGCCCAGAATTGCATTGGCTTTTTTAGCTGTTTGTTCTTTACGTGGCCTGCCCTGAGATCTACGGATGAAGGGCAGTATACTAATTTAATAAATACATTAGAATAGCAACGATAATAGAACCCACATTGACTTGCAACACTGGTAGCCCAGGGAGCATCCTCCAGATGTTGCTGGACTACAATTCCCATCGTGCTTGATCATTGGCCATGCTGGTTTGGCCTGATGGGAGTGCGATGCCACCTGCAAGGCATCACAGTAGCTCACCCAGTGAGCTAGTCCAGTGGCGGACTTTGAGCTTTACAATTTCAATGGCAACCTGGGCAATGCCCAAGTTTGCCCCCCCCCCCCGGCCTCTTGCCTTCTGATGTTTGTCATTGTCTGAGGACTGGGGAATGCACTCTATGGCAGACCATCACTTAAGAAGACAGGTGAACTAATACCAGTGTACTGGAAGAAGCAAAGATCACCAGTGTTGAAGCAATGATTCTTCAACATCAACTTCATTGAAAAATTGGTTATGTTGTGCGGATGCCTGATTATCGTTTTCCAAAGCATCCACTCTATTCTGATCTTAAAAATGGAAAGTGTAATACTGGTGGTCAACAAAAGAGGTTTAAAGACTGTCTCAAGTCTAATCTGAAAAAAAATGTAGTATAAACACCGACAATTGGGAAACACTGGCCTATGAACGCTCCAGTTGGAGAACAGCCTTTACCAAAGGTGTCATGGGCTTTGAAAACACTCGAACTCAGGACGCAAGGGAGAAACGTGCTAAGAGGAAGGCACACTTGGCAAACCCTCACCGTGATCAACTTCTGCCCAGAAACCAATGTCCCCACTGTGGAAGGACGTGTGGATCCAGAACTGGCCTTCACAGTCACTTGCGGACTCCCTGTTAAGACCGTGTTTATGGAAGACAATCTTACTCGGCTATGAGTGATCACCGAAGAAGAAGAAGAAGAAGAAGAAGAAGAATTTATTATTTGTACCCCGCCCATCTGGCTGGGTCTCCCCAGCCACTCTGGGCGGTTTCCAGTCAAATATCAAAATACATTAAGAAGAAGCAGCATTCTATGGCAGACCAGCTTCTCTCCGCTGGAGAGCTGGAAGGGGAAGAGTCACACACCCCTTGTCCACAGTGTGTTCAGAAGCAGAGAGAGAGAGAGAAGCTGAACAGCTTAGGGGGGGAGTTACCCAGTTACGAGATAATGACATCAGAACCAGAAAGGAGGGGGAAGCCAGTTGAGACGTCACTTGAGAGTGTGGGGGACTCCCCCTCCCCTTGGACCTGGAGCTCCGAACGTATCAGAGAGCAAAGGAGTCAAAGGGAGGGAGGAACTTCCCGTTGGCGCCGGAAAAGGTTGCGGAAGCCGGAAGAAGGATTAGATGAGCCAACTGACCCCCCTGCGGAGAGCTATGTCTTTGTGCTTGCAACATGATGCTGTAATAAAAGAACTATGAATCTATCAACTGCTCGTTAATTCTTATCTGTGAAGTTACCGAAGGGAGGGGAGGACTCTCCATGCCCGGCACCCCTAAATCTGCCTCTGTCTGATCCTTTGTAAAGCTGTCTTAAAAGTGAGAAGGGCCACAACTCTGTGGCAGAGCTTTGCATGCAGAAGGTCCCTGGTTCAATGCCCAGCACCTTCAGGAAGTGCTGGAAGTGACCCTCGATCCTGAAACCCTGGAGAGTCTCTGTCAGTCAGTGCAGGCAATACTGAGCTACATGGAGCAATGCAAATTCCTCTGTCCTTTGCAAGTGGTCCTCCAGACTCCAGAGTTTTGGGGAGGACTGATATAGCTACCCACAAATCCTTGAAGGTATGTTCCATCCTAGCCCTGGACCAAAATGTGAAGGGTAATTATTCTCTGTCAAGTTCTCCTGACAGAAGAGTGTGTGAAAAGCACTTCCCTTTCAATAAGCCTAATATTTATTATTATTATTATTATTATTATTATTATTATTATTATTATTATTCCACTCCGTATCTGGAACAAAACGTGAAATCATTATATGTGAATTTGTTTTCGATAAGATCCATTGAGGATGGCTTGGACCGTCCTTGCTCTTAGCTTGCTCTTAGCCCTAACCTTCCTCACAGGATGGTTGTGAGGATAAAATGGAGAGGAGAACCATGCAGGCTGCCTTGAGATCCTTGGAAGATAAAGGTGGTGTATAAAGGGAGGAAAGAAATAAAGGACATCTGGTCAGCCACTGTGAGGAAAGGATGCTGGCAATTTTATATTCTTATGACTCCTTGTAGTAGGGAAGGCTAATGGAATTCTATCTGAGCCTGCTTCAATTTCAGCTGCTGGGTTCAAATGTCCATCATGGTCAGTATTCCCCCTCCTCCCAACAGAAGTCCCACAACATTCCTTAAAAGCTTGCCCTGGCATGGGGGGGGTAACCTTCTGTGGCACCTGAATGCTTCCTGAAGGAGCGTCTCCACCTCCATCATTCTGGCCGGACACTAAGGTCCAGTGCCGAGGGCCTTCTGGCGGTTATCTCGCTGCGGGGAAGCCAAGTTCCAGGGAACCAGGCAGAGGGCCTTCTCGGTAGTGGCACCTGCCCTGTGGAACGCCCTCCCACCAGATGTCAAAGAGAAAAACAACTACCAGACTTTTAGAAGACATCTGAAGGCAGCCCTGTTTAGGGAAGCTTTTAACGTTTAATAGACTATTGTATTTTAATATTCTGTTGGAAGCTGCCCAGAGAGGCTGGGGAAACCCAGCCAGATGGGCGGGGTATAAATAATAAATTATTATTATTATTATTATTATTATTATTATTATTATTATTTTATTAGCTTGTGGAATCCCGTCTAGGCACTACATAAGGGAAACGTTCCATAAATGAAATGAAGAACAAGCAGCAAATATAATCACATTGCACACAAATCACATCTCTGGGAGTTGCTTCCTCCTGAGTAGTCACACAGAGGATTGCCTTGTCACCCTCCTCATTCACAGATTGATTTGTTTACAACGTTCCAAATCGGTGTATCTCTAACATGCCTTTTCTTTTTGATGGATAGCTTCTATCTGCCTCTTAATTTCCTTTGCTACTCTGTTGCATCGTTTTGTCATAGTTGCATCCACTGTTTTTCGTTATTCCAGGGAAGCTGCTTAAGCAAAATTCCACCTGGAAAGGGACAAGGCATTCCCAACAAGAATGAATGCAGAATCTGGCGGTCCCGGTCCACTGAAGAGCAAGCTGTGTGTAGAAACACACCTCCATCCATGAACCCCCATCTGGATTAGAACAAAGGAACCTGCCTTAGATATGGCATCAGGTCACTTCTCCATCTAGCCCAGTATTGTTGGCAGTGACTAGCAACTGCACTCCATGATTTCAGGCAAGGGGTCTTTCCTGGTTCTCCTTGGAGCATTAAACCTGGGTCTTCTGCATGCAAGTGGATGCTCTTCCACTGAGCTACAGCCATTTACTCAGGAATCAGGCCCTATATGGGATGGAGAGGAGATCTGGCATTTGATGCCTATGGAAGTGTTGTCCTGGGAGGCATGGGTTTTTAATATTCACCCAGAGCCCACCAAAACTATTTCACTGCCTAGGATGAAGGACAAGATGGAACATACGCTATGTATGAAAATCTCCAGCTTGTCAGCAGCTGAATCTTACTCCAGAATTAGCTGCATCTACCATATGCTGGTGGCGCTGTGGTCTAAATCACAGGGCCTAGGGCTTGTCGATCAGAAGGTCAGCGGTTCGAATCCCTGCGACGGGGTGAGCTCCCGTTGTTCAGTCCCAGCTCCTGCCCACCTAGCAGTTCAAAAGCACGTCAAGTGCAAGTAGATAAATAGGTATCGCTCTGGCGTTTCTGTGTGCTGCTCTGGTTCGCCAGAAGCGGCTTAGTCATGCTGGCCACATGACCCGGAAGCTGTCTGTGGACAAATGCCGGCTCCCTCGGCCGATAGAGCGAGATGAGCACCACAACCCAGAGTTGTCTGTGACTGGACCTAATGGTCAGGGGTACCTTTACCTTACTTTACCATACACACACTAACTTGGGGACGCAGGTGAGGCTCCAATTACTGGAACATAGAACATTCCCTTATTCTTGAATCAGACTCACTGGTCTATCTACTGATGGTTTTCATATTTCTTGTAAATCTTGAACTTAAAAATGGAAAGCATAATGCTGGTGCCCAAAAAAAGAGGTTCAAAGACTCTCTCAAGGCAAATCTTGTAGTATAAACACCGACAACTGGGAAACACTGGCCTGCGAGCGCTCCAATTGGAGAACAGCTTTTACCAAAGGTGTCATGAGTTTTGAAGATGCTCAAACTCAGGACGAAAGGGAGAAACGTGCTAAGAGGAAGGCATGCTTGGCAAACCCTCATCGTGATCAACTCCCACCCGGAAACCTATGTCCCCACTGGGGAAGGACATGTGGATCCAGAATTGGCCTCCACAGTCACTTACGGACTCACTTTTAAAACCGTGTTCATGGAAGACAACCTTACTAGGTTACGAGTAATCGCCAAAGAAGATAATTTTCATTAAATGATCATTTAAACATGGGTAGGCAAACTAAGGCCTGGGGGGCGGATCCGGCCCAATCGCCTTCTCAATCCGGCCCGTGGACGGTCCAGAAATCAGCATGTTTTTACATGAGTAGAATGCGCCCTTGTATTTAAAATGCATCTCTGGGTTATTTGTGGGGCCTGCCTGGTGTTTTTACATGAGTAGAATGTGTGCTTTTATTTCAAATGCATCTCTGGGTTATTTGTGGCGCATAGGAATTCGTTCATTCCCCCCCCCAATATAGTCCGGTCCCCAAATGGTCTGAGAGAGAGTGGACCGGCCCCCTGCTGAAAAAGTTTGCTGACCCCTGATTTAAAAGAACAGGCGTGAGCGAATGCAAGGCTTCAGCTTTGGAGCTGTCTTCAAGGGTAACCCCACGCAAAGCCCATTACAGTTATCCAGCTGGGAGCTCACCAGCGCAGTGTGGCGGTGACACGATCCTTGCACAAGAGACAGAAGCATCCTGTGCGAAAGGAGAAGCGGTGGAAATGAAAGGGGCAGACCACATGGCTTTGCTTGGAGAGGTCCGTCCACCTTTTCTGCCTATCTCATAAACTGGTTGCATCTCTCCAAAGGATACGTGGCCATTATAATCTTTTGTTCCCAGACTGGTTTCATTTTCATCTCTTATCAGCCCGGCCCCAAAAAGCTCTATTTTAAAAAGAGGGAACTCGGCACAGGCGCATGTGAGAATGTGCACCCAGGAGATAAATGTATCCATTGGGACTGATTAACTAGTAAACCTGTTTTCCAGAAGTTGCTGATTATTTCTGCAGAGAAGTGAGCTTGCCTGCTGAATTAACAATGAATTTGCAGAGATGTCCCAGCTTCTGTTGGCTCCATTAAATTTCCCACAGAGTGAAATGACTCCGGCTTTCTCTGCTTTCATGTTTGAGAGAAAAAAATAACCACATCATACCAGAACAATCATCAAGTCCCATTGCCATTTCTCCACAGTAGGGGTGTGGTGGGGTGTGAGAGAGATTGACTGACTGAACCCCCAAAATGCTCACTAATGGTTCCTCGTCATCCTGGGAGGGGGGAGTGACAACTGGGGTGCTGCAAGGTTCTCTCCTGGGTCCATTGTTGTTCAACATCTTTGTAAACGACCTGGATGAAGGAATTGAGGGGACGATCATCCAGTTTGCAGATGGCACCAAACCATAGCTGTCAACCTTTCCCTTTTCTCGTGAGGAATCCTATTCGGAATAAGGGAATTTCCCGCAAAAAAGGGGAAAGTTGACAGCTATGCACCAAACTGGGAGGGATCGCCAATGCCAGAGAAGACAGAATTGGGATTCAAAATAACCTTAACAGATTGGAGAACTGGGCACAAGCTAACAAAATGAATTTCAACTGGGAGAAATGTAAGGTTCGATACTTAGGCAGGAAGAACCATCTGTACCAATATAAGATGGAGGACACCTGGCTTGCTGGTAGTGCATGTGAAAAGGATCTAGGGGTTTTCGTGGACCACAAGCTTAAGACTGTGTGATGCAGCAGCAAAAAGAGCTGAAGTTATTCTAGGCTCTAGATCAGGGTCCAGATCAAAGGAAGTCATAGTCCTGCTCTATTCTGCCTGGGTCAGGTCACATCTAGAATACTGTGTCCAATTCTGAGCGCCACATTTTAAGAAGGATATTGACCAGCTGGAACGTGTGCAGAGGAGGGCAACCAAGATGATCAAAGGTCTGGAAACCAAGCTTTATGAGGAACAGTTGAGGAAATTGGGTATATTTAGCCTGGACAAGAGGATACTAAGAGGTGATATGATAGCCATCTTCAAATATCGAAAGAGCTGCCACATGGAAGAAGAAGCAAGATACAGTGGTACCTCGGGTTACAGACGCTTCAGGTTACAGACTCCACTAACCCAGAAATAGTACCTCGGGTTAAGAACTTTGCTTCAGGATGAGAACAGAAATCGTGTGGCCAGAGGCGTAGCCAGCCCAGGTGGTACCCGGGGCGGAATTTTTTTTGTCACCCCACCACCACCACTTTGCCAGGGCACTGGCAGAGCTGCACCCAGTGGCATAGCAAGTCACCCCCACCCCCCCAAAAAATGATGGTGCCACTTTGCGAGGTGTGGGGGGTTTTTGTGTGTGTGTCTATTATCTCTTTTTTTTCAATAAAGTTAAAATTTAATTTTTAAAAATAATAATAATAAATAAATAAAAATAAAGAAGTGTCACCCCCCTCTGATGGTGCCACTTTGTGAGGCGGGGGGGTTGTCTGTGTGTGTGTGTGTCTATAATCTCTTTTTTTAAGTGTCACCCCTCTCTGGGGTGGAACCCGGGGCGCCCTGCCCCCCTTGCTACGCCCCTGCGTGTGGCGGCGGTGTGGCGGCAGCGGGAGGCCCCATTAGCTAAAGTGGTACCTCAGGTTAAGAACAGTTTCAGGTTAAGAACGGACCTCCAGAATGAATTAAGTTCTTAACCTGAGGTACCACTGTAGTTTTCTTTTGCTCCAGAGGTGAGAACTCAAACCACTGGTTCAAGTTACGAGAAAGGAGATACTAACTAAACATCAGGAAGGACTTTCTAACGGTAAGAGCTGTTCAACAGTGGAATAAAATTACCAGTAAAAGCAGTTACCAATTTAAAATATTATTAAAAACCACAAAATCATCAGCAAACTAAAAACAGAATAAAAGACGCATCAACATATCTGGGTCGGCTTGTCCAAACAAGGAATACGTTTTTAACAGGTGCCGAAAATACAGAGAAGGCATGTGCCTGGTATCAATAGGCAGGGAGTTCCGAAGTCTAGATGGTGCCATACGAAATGACTGGTTTCTTACAAATGTGGAACGGATATTATGAGGCAGCTTTGTTTTCACCAATTAGGTAAAGGGTAAAGGGACCCCTGACCGTTAGGTCCAGTCACGGACGACTCTGGGGTTGTGGCGCTCATCTCGCATTATTGGCCGAGGGAGCCGGCATACAGCTTCCAGGTCATGTGGCTAGCGCAGAGCAGAACCAGAGCAGCGCACGGAAACAACGTTTACCTTCCCGCTGGAGCGGTACCTATTTATCTACTTGCACTTTGACGTGCTTTCGGACTGCTAGGTTGGCAGGAGCTGGGACCGAACAACGGGAGCTCACCCCGTCGCAGGGATTCGAACCGCCGACCTTCTGATCGGCAAGCCCTAGGCCCTGTGGTTTAACCCACAGCGCCACCCCGTCCCCATTTTTCACCAATTAACAGGCATTTTTCCAAAATGGCAGCTTTGGCGTGACACCACCCTGGGGCCTCCTCAGACTGTTCCAACGTGTTTAACTAGAAAAGAACTTCTCTGCAATATCCCCCTTTGCTCCTAAATATATATATATGCTTGTTTGTGTTTTGTTTACTGCCATTTCTATGCCAATATTTGCTCTGGAAGATCTCCTCTCTTTCATAAATGTTTTTTTCCCCAATGCAACAGCAGTTACTTGCTTGTTTACCAGTTTTATTTTAGACGTGGGTATTAAACCAGCATCGCTCTCTTGATAATTATTCGCCTCTGCCTCTCTTCCTCTCACTCTTTCTCTCGTTCCCATTCTCCATGACAAAACTGCAAGGGTATTTCACATTTTCCACCTAATTGAGCAGATCTAAACACCCGGAAGCTAGCACACCCCTGTCATAGAGAGAGGCTGCCTATTTTTACTCCTCAGGGGAGACACATTTAAATATTGATGTGTTCCTGAGTTATAGTCAAAATAGTCATAGAAAAATAAAATAAAAAGGAAAAGGAAAGAGAGCAGAGAGTCATCCTTAGGCCAATTTCCTCGTCTCTCTTTCATTGTAAATGTTTTCAAGGAAAGAAAGATAGAAAGTATTAGGGCTGTCAATTAAATCTTTCAGTTGATTAATCACCTCTCTTTTAACTGACTGATTAAATTTAAATAAATTTGCACATTAACAAACCCTCAGAGGATCTTGAAGGATGGGTGTTGTTTCTCAACATACAGCTTAATATATAAAAACTACCTCTCAGTGTTACAAACAGATGCTATGGTTTGCACAAAGCTGGGGCTCTGGAGGCCAGGCTATTCCTTGGTTTCTGCAGAACCACCAAGAAGAACTCCGCAACTGAACAAATTCAAGCCCCATCAGTGTTTTAGAGGACTCAGATTCAAAGAAGCAGATTGACATTGGTTGAAAGTAAGCGCCATCAACTACAGGTCAACTCAAATCTGAAGCCTGAGAAATCACCAATTTTAAGGCTTGGGAAATTGCAAGCATTGGTGAGATCTAGGTCTTCCCAATGGGATGGCCATCTTTAATAAGTCTTCTCCCATGGAGGTCCACCCTGCCCACTTCCTTCCAAGAGGTTGGGAGAGACCTTCTTGCTGAATCAAGAGAATGTTGCATCGTATATCGTCCAACACTTTGAAGCCAAAATTCAGGACACCATCCTCCCAATTTTTTTATCTTGAGAGCTCCGCAGCCACTTTGGTTGCTGTCATCTCGTGCGATTTCATGCCGCACTCCCCCCCCCAAAAAAAGCACCAAAAGCATGAGTTTTGGGACACCACACAAGATTGCAGCCCCCCCAAAAGCGCTTTCTTCAGGAGGTAATTGTGCAAAATTGTGGAGACCAAAATGGCCGCCGTTCTCTCACAAAAAAAAAAAATGATATGTCCCATTTTTTTTCGGGACACTTGCTGGGTATGGGAATCACATACCCTCCAACTTTTCTCTGATGAAAATAGGGACACCCTAAGGGAAAGTGGAATGTTCCATAATCAAATCAGAAACCAGGACAGCTTCTCTAAATCAGGGACGTCCCTGGCATCAGAACACTTTGTTTGTGTCTCATCTTACATCTGTCTCTGAAATATTTTCTTTCATCATGTGGTTACTGGTTGCTTTAAATATGTTATGTACTGAGTTGAATAGGATCCAAAAGGCAGCAGTTTGATTGGTCCTAGAACAATAGGATCCAAAAGGCAGCAGACTGATTGGTCCTAGAACAATAGGATCCAAAAGGCAGCAGTCTGATTGGTCCTAGGAAATAGGATTCAGAATGCAGCAGTCTGATTGGTCCGCAGGAGCCACCCAATCCAGCTCCAGGTGGAAGTGAATCCGCAACCGGATTGGCCTTCAGGAGTATCCTGGAATTAGCCAATCACATGGGGCCCATTGTGTAAATACTGTATATAAAGCAGATGTTCTGGGGAAACTTCCATTCCTCGCTACTATGAGCTGAATAAAGAGCTGAAATCCACACTCGACTCCGAGTATATTTCAAAATAGATTCTGTGATCACCATTTGAGGTTTTTCTTCATGTGCCTCCTCCACAAGGGGTCCAGAGGGTGGCAACACGAGAACGGGGCCTTTTCTGCAGTGGCTCCCCATTGTGGGACGCTCTCCCCAGAGTGGCTCGCCTGGTGCCCTTCATTCTACATCTTTAGGTGCCAGGTGAAAACATTTCTCTATAACCCGAACTTTGGCTGATTAACATTCTACGTCCTTTTAAGTGTGCTTGTGGGAGAGGGTTTATTTGTTTGTTTTTCTTCCGATTCTGGTTTCTATTATGTATTTTGGGTTCTCATTTTGCATTTTAATGTCGTGAACTGCCCTGTGATCTTCAGGTGAAGGGTGGTATATAAATTTAATAAAAATAAAATAATAATAATATATTATAATAATTTATTATTTAGTAGCTGACCCGGCCACGCCTTGCTGTGGCTGATTTGGTGAAATGCAAAAGTAAGAGACAGTATGAAAGAGAAAGTGTATGTTTACTTACAGCTTATCTCGCTGAAGTTCAGTCTATGTGTTCTCCGTTTGCCCCTCCCGTTTTTGTCTTCGTTTCTACAACTGTTAATTACTACTATTTTAGTCTATGAGGTTCTTTGTCCTGATTTTGTCAATGGTCTTCTTCGATGTTGTTGACGTGTAGTGGTGGGCTGTATGTTTGTTTTTATAAGAACATGTTTGCATCTGTGGAAGGTGTGGTATTGTCAGGGAGCTGCCTCCCCCTGCCAGTCCAGCTCTGAGTGTTTATAGGGAGCCGCCACCTGTTTTAACTACTGATTCATCTGCGAGTGAAACCAGCAATTCCTCGGGGGAGAGGCAGTTAGTGGCTGGGAGCCAAGGGGTGCCAGGGGTCCAGGGATTTAGTGAGAGGCCTGGCACCACCCAGCAGGCTCGATCAGAGGGAGAGACGTCAGGTCCGGCGCATAGATTACGTAGGAGGAGGAGGAGGCAATTTAGGCTGCCAAGATTGTGGTGTTGGCGCCAAAACTGGAGGGAGGCACTTCCGGATTCTGCTAGTGAGTGAACAGACATGATAAGACTGAGCTCTGCACTGTAAATAATTCAGCACTGATTAAAAGAACTAAAAGACAGTTGGCTTGGCTTTCTTATTGAACAACCGATAAGGGAAACCTGTCAGGTTTCCGGCCCGAAATGTGAGTAGCGGCATTGTCGTCTGGCCTCTCTCTACAGCCTGTCGAGTTAGCGCTGCAAACCACGAAAATGGCGACTCCTCCCGCCATGGCTCTATACCCACCGGCAGAGCCAGCAGTAGTGTTTGTGGGCGGTCTGTCTGTCGATTGGATGGTGATAGTGACATCGGGAAAGGAGAAGGAGGGGTAAGAAACAGGTGTGTTGTGCTGTGCTGTTTAACGTCCACTGGAGGGCGCTATATTTGTTTGCACAAAATCACATTTTTACCTGGGAAAGGTGTGGTATTTGTGCAATGTAAGTACATATGATCACTCCCATATGGGCATGGAACATTGTTTCCAAATTTGAACGGAATCGATCAAGGGGTTACGGAGAAAGGCGATCGTTAACAAACATCCAACTTGAATGATTTTATATATATAGATACCCCGCCCATCTGGCTGGGTTTCCCCAGCCACTCTGGGTGGCTTTCAACCAAATATTAAAAACAATACAGCATCAAACATTAAAAACTTCCCTAAACAGGGGCGCTTCAGTTGTCTTTTAAAAGTAAAATAGTTCTTTATTGCCTTGACATCTTCTGGGAAGAAGAAGAAGAAAGAAGAAGAAGAAGAAGAAGAAGAAGAAGAAGGGGAAGGGGAAGGGGAAGGGGAAGGGGAAGAAGAAGAAGAGTTTGGATTTGATATCCCGCTTTATCACTCCCCTTCAGGAGTCTCAAAGCGGCTCACATTCTCCTTTCCCTTCCTCCCCCACAACAAACACTCTGTGGGGTGAGTGGGGCTGAGAGACTTCAGAGAAGTGTGACTAGCCCAAGGTCACCCAGCAGCTGCATGTGGAGGAGCGGAGACGCGAACCCGGTTCACCAGATTAAGAGTCCACCGCTCTTAACCACTACACCACACTGGCTCTCAGTGGGAGGGTGTTCCACAGGGCAGGCGCCACTACCGAGAAGGCCCTCTGCCTGGTTCCCTGTAAAAATAAAATAGATAAGTATTCTCCATCACTAAAAGAGTTTAAAACAAACAAAACAGCAACAAATAAGCCAGCCCAATTGCTCCCAAGATGTTCTCAAAAGTGCATCCGAGCAAATCGTGCTGCTGTTGCCAGGTTGTGTTTGCGGCGGCGGCGTCATCCCCCCCGCCCTACCCTGTTGGAGCTGATTCTTAGTCACAAACCACTTCCGCTCCCTGCCAGGACTGTCACTGAGTGTTTACTCCGGTTCGACGCTGAAAATGGGACGCCAGCCAGACGGGTTAACGGAGGTGGGCAAACGCTGGAACAACTCATTTACCGCCTTGTGCTGAGTGTCATAAATTTATTAGCAAGGAGGCCGAGCTGACACCTCGGTGACAGGATATAATTCCTTTACCCAAAAGCCTTAACAGCCCTTGACACAAAAAATTAAGCTAAATTACATTATTTTAAAGGAGCAGATGGGGAATGCTAAACGTTTACCCAGAGAAACGGAGAAGCTACCTCGACACAGTCCATTACGACTGCTAAGGAACAAGAGAATGACATCTAATGCCTTCCATTAGAGACTCCCGGGAGAAGTTCCAGGTTAGAAGCTTCACCTAGGAGCTGTCCAAAAAAACCTGTACAAAAACTCAGCCATGAGTTGGGCAAACGCATTGTCACACCCCAAGCTGAAACTAGTTGTCTGATTGATCTGGATGTTTGTGTCTGTACTGTGCTAGAACAGGGGTGCAGATTTGTATTATTATTATTATTATTATTATTCCCCACCTTTTTCTCTGACAGGGATTCAAGGCATCTTACAGATAAAATAAAGGTAAAGGTACCCCTGACTGTTAGGTCCAGTCGCGGACGACTCTGGGGTTGCGGCGCTCATCTCACTTTACTGGCCGAGAGAGCCGGCGTACAGCTTCCGGGTCATGTGGCCAGCATGACTAAGCCGCTTCTGGCGAACCAGAGCAGTGCACGGAAACGCCATTTACCTTCCCACCAGAGCGGTACCTATTTATCTACATGCACTTTGACGTGCTTTCGAACTGCTAGGTGGGCAGGAGCAGGGACCGAGCAATGGGAGCTCACCCTGTCGCAGGGATTCGAACCGCCGACCTTCTGACTGGCAAGCCCTAGGCTCTGTGGTTTACACCACAGCGCCACCCGCGTCCCTCACAGATAAAATAGGAACAGATAAAAATAGGGTGCAGGGGAGACAATCATTCAAAAACAATTATACATTAATTAAAAGCACATATACATAGAAAAGATCTATTAAGAAACATACAGATAATTACAATAAGAACACCATGGCACCAGCTCCACTGAGCATGCCTGTGAGGGTTGTGGGACTGAGAGAAGGGCCTCCCCTGAAGATCTCAAAACCTGAGCAGGTTTGTATGAGGGAATGTCTTCATATACCGTCTTAGCCCACCTGGTGTTGTTTCTTGGTTACCGTCAGCCCCAACCAGCATGGCCAACAGTCAAGGATGATGGGAGCTGTAGTCGAAAGATGTCTGCAGCGCCATCTCTGTCCTACAGCATCTTGGACAGGGGCAGCAATGCTTCCGAATACCAGTTGCTGGAAACCACAGGAGGGGAGAGCGTTCTTGTCCACCGTGAGAACAGGATGCTGGACTAGATGGACCACTGGCCTGATCCAGCAGGGTCTTCCTATGTTCTCTATTTAGGCAAGCAAGATGCATGATCAAAGTTCAAGGGCACATCTTGGGGAAACACTCAAGGTATGAGGCAGGTGTTGGAGAAAAGCAATTACGTTTCCTTCTCTTGAGCTTGTAGTTAATGCATGTATTACTTTAAAGCATATGAGGGCACTGTTTGTCTAGTGATCTAACCGCCCCTTGCTCTCTGTGTAAGTTAACTCTGTCCTTAAAACCTGATACTTTTTCTTTTTTTTTTGCTGCCTCCCAACTTATTGAAACAATGTCTGCCATTTCTCTCTTACATCTCTAATGATCCTGTAAATAGTTCCTGCCAAAATAAATCGGCTCCTGCATGAATAAAGCCTCGGTACTCCAGAAACTGTAAGTGATTGTTTCAGTCTGACTCAGCTGAGCTGCAAGCTCTCCTAACAGTAGGGGCAGTGAAAGATGTGCTATGGCAGGGTCCTAGCGTGTGATAGAGACACCTGGAGGGCTGCCCTTAGACTAACTCTCTGGTGCTGATTCCTGGCTGGTCCCATGGCATCTGTTTCAAAACCCAGCCCTCATCACCCCAACCTCTGGCCTTTGGCAGAAGGCATGAACACAGCTTCACCCACTCCCCCTTTCCTTCTAAAAACTCGGCGAACATGGTTTGAAGGTGAGAACAAGGCTGAATGTGACTGAAAGTGATACGGTTTTACCGAGAGGGTTTTTTGGGGGTTTTTTTAAGGCACCAAACAGATGGCAATCTACAAAGAAATAAAACCAAAAGAGAAAGAAAACTCACATTAGCAATGAAACCAAGGCATTGGAAAAACTAACAGAGAGAGAGAGAGAGCTGTAAAAGCAGGGAAGAGAAAAGCTGATAGCCTAATTAATGAGAAGAGAAACTCAAAATAATGGCAAAGGAAGGGAGGAAAATGTTCGTAGCTAGCAGTAAAGTTCCCATCCCAAAATTGTAGCGAAGGTTGGAAATGGGAACTTAACTATGATCTGCTATGATATTGTTCAAGCAGATCTAAGGGAAGAGCTAGGGAGGAAAGTATTGTTTTTTAACAGAAGCAGCTGAAATTTTTAAATATTTTTCACCTGCTTACACACACACACACACACACACACACACACAGAGAGAGAGAGAGAGAGAGAGAGTGTTTTGTGTATCCTGCAGGCAGTGGCGAAGGAAGCCGCTTGGCCACCCGGAGCGGCAAACCCGAGGGCACCTGGGGCGGGGTGCCGCTCCGTAGCGTGCATGCGCAGTGTTGCTACATATGACGCATGCGCCGCTATGGAGCGACGCTGCACATGCGTGCTACGGAGCGGCGGTGGTGGAAATTAGCCTGCCATATATTTTAACACTTGCTGGATTTGGGGTTAGAAGGGTCTCTGCACACAGTCTGCTTCCCCCCAAACTCATAACTATATCACGCCCCCCCCAAAAAAACCTATATTATCCCAAGATATGCCAGCTAAGCAGACCTTGTTTAATTTTCATTGCAAGTTGTTTTAAACTGTTCTTAATGTTGTTTCAATGTTACAACATGCCCTGGGACCTTAGAGTAAAGGTGAGGTAATAGATAAAGAAACACTTCACAAACTGAGATTCTGCCCCCCTAACTAAAGCTTGCCCCCAGGTGTGTGTTTTTTCCATATTAAAGGAAGTTTCTAAGATCTTCCAAAAAGAAGCTCAACAACCTTTTTGTGCAAACTCCCTCCAACAGACTCAACAACTTTTTGCCCCCTCAACAAAAATCCTGGCTACACCCATGGACACACCCCCACCATTTAGGTACCTCTTACTTTTACCCCTCATAACAAAATAAAAAAATAAAAAATTCCTCCCAGTAGCACCTTAGAGACCAGCTAAGTTTGTTCTGGGTATGAGCTTTCGTGTGCATTGCACACTTCTTCAGATACACTGAAACAGAAGTCACCAGACCCTTATATATAGTGAGAGGGTGGGGAGGGGTATTACTCTGAAGGGTGGTGGGAATGTGTGATTGGCTGATAGGTGTGGTAAACCTGTTGACGACGGTTAACGACTGCAGTTGGTCTTACAGGAAAAAGCAAGGGGTGAGAAGGTTAAAAAAGCTTTGTCATGTATAATGAGATAAGAATCCAATGTCTTTGTTCAGACCAGGTCTCTCCATGGTTTTAAGCTTGGTGATGAGTTGCAATTCAGCAACTTCTCTTTCCAGTCTGTTTCTGAAATTCCTTTGCAATAAGACAGCTACTTTGAGATCTTGCATAGAGTGTCCTGGGAGACTGAAGTGCTCTCCTACTGGTTTCTCTGTCTTGTGATTCCTGATGTCAGATTTATGTCCATTTATCCTTTGGCGTAGGGTTTGGCCTGTTTGTCCAATATAGAGAGCTGAAGGGCACTGTTGGCATTGATGGCATACACATTACATAATGTTAGACGATGAGCAATTAAATAGTCCTGAGATGGTATGTTTGATGTTGTTGGGGCCAGTAATGGTGTTTGTCCGGGTGTATGTGGCAGCAAAGTTGGCATCTGGGTTTATTGCAGGCTCTGGTGCCAGTGTCCGTGTTAAGTCTGGTTGTAGTATTGTTGTGGGTGAGGAGTTGTTTAAGAATGGGTGGCTGCCTGTAGGCGATGAAAGGTCTTCTCCAGAGCTTTTACCCCTCATCTTGGTGTTGCTTTACAACCTGAGGCATCCTGAGCGACAGGCCCAGGAGTCTGAAGAGAAATGGCGGCTTTGGGTTGTGGCAAGGAGAAGTGAGCATGTTGGGGGAAGCAAGGAGCCATTGCTTGGTTGGGGAACCCCTGTTTTGCATCCAGAAGGACCCGGGTTCAATCCCTGGCCTTTCCAGCCAAGAAAGACCAAAAGCAGCAGCCGCAGCTTTGTGGGCAAATCGTCAGCGTCCTTGTGGGCTTAAAGAGAGCCAAAGGTATTCTCAGGCTTCTCCAATCGGCTGGTCCCGTCCCCTGAATAATTTTAGCTGCTCTTTTCTGTCCGTTTCCCAGCTGCACCATCGATTTCTAGAAGGAAGTGTGTTGCTACTGCCGCTATATATAACCCAGAGAAGAGCTTTCTGACAAAGAAGCATAGAGTCCTAGAGTTGGAAAGGGACCCTGGGTGTCATCTAGTCAGCCCCCCTACAATGCACGAATATGCAGGGACCAAAAACATTGGAGACCAAACTGCAGCCTTGCCATTATCAGTACCAGAGGCGTAGCAAGCCCCAGTGGTACCCAGGGTGGAATTTTTTTTGTCACCCCCCCCCACCACCACCACTTTAATTAATTAAAAAAAAAAATTAAAAAGTGTCACCCCCCTCTGATGGTGCCACTTTGTGAGGTGTGGGGGTTTTGTGTGTGTGTGGTTCTACTATCTCTTTTTTTCAATAAGTTTAAAAAAAATTAAAATAAAAAAAATTAAAAAAATTAAAAAAAAATTAAAAAAATTAAAAAAATTAAAAAAATTAAAACTGTCACCCCCCTCTGATGGCGCCACTTTGTGAGGTGTGGGGGGGTTGTGTGTGTGTGGTGTGTATTATCTCTTTTTTTCAATGAAGTTAAAATTTAAAAAAAAAAATTTAAAAATTAAAAAAAAAAAATTTTTAAGTGTCACCCCCCTCTGGGGTGGAACCCGGGGCGGCCCGCCCCCCCGCTCTCCCCGTTGCTACGCCCCTGATCAGCACCAGCTGAGCTATCCAGTTTAAAATTTGGGGCAAACTTAAAAGTCTGTTGGCTTAGAGAACAGCTTTCAACAATGGGGGGGGGCCTTCCAGATGTTTTGGACTACATCTCCCATCAGCCCCGCTGCTGGTCAAGGCTGCTGGGAGTTGGTTGTCCAAAACAGGACTTCTTGACTCAGCACCGTTAAATGATAGAACTCAGTCAATCAAACTTTTATCGTGCTAGCCAATGGCTATGACAACATCCATAACTTCAACAGGTAAAGGTAAAGGTAAAGGACCTCTGGACGGTTAAGTCCAGTGAAAGGTGACTCTGGGGGTTACGGCGCTCATCTCGCTTTCAGGCCGAGGGAGCCAGCGTTTGTCCACAGACAGCTTTCCGGGTCATGTGGCCAGCAGGACTAAACCGCTTCTCGCACACGGAGGAACTTGACGAGTGCCAGAGCGCACGGAAATGCCATTTACCTTTCCGCCGCAGAGGTACCTATTTATCTACTTGCACTGGCATGCTTTTGAACTGCTAGGTTGGCAGGAGTTGGGACACAGCAATGGGCTCTCACCCTGTCGCGGGGATGCGAACCGCCGACCTTCCGACTGGCAAGCCCAAGCGGCTCAGTGGTTTAGACCACAGCGCCACCCACATCGACAGATGCTAAATTGACAATAAAACCGCAATCAGATGCAACAGAATTTACAAGGATACATAAAATAGGGGGGAGTTGCATATGGTTTGTGCAAGTTGCAGCTCAAAGTCCATCACCTTGGATGACTTTAAAAGAGGATTGGGAAAATCTATGGCTACATACCCTCCAACATTTCTCCAATGAAAACAGGGATGTCCTATTCCATTATTATTATTATTATTATTATTATTATTATTATTATTAGGTTGTCCACTATGAGAACAGGATGCTGGACTAGATGGCCCATTGCCTGATCCGCAGGCTCTTCATATTTATGATCTGAAGGCTGTTATTCTTCCTATATTGTACCTGTTGAGAGGAAGAACATTAATGTAACCATCTACAGACTGGCAAAGCTGTCTGAGCCTTTTCAGGGGTGAGAAGGACACCCCTTTTAAAGGAACAAGTTTAGCACAAATTCAAACCTGGGGAGGTCAAGCTAGTGGGTTGTTGTTGGTTTTTTTGCTCCTGCGCTTTGAAGATATTGTTTCTGGGGTCAGAGTGGCAATAGGAATTCAGTGTCCATGAATGCTCCATCTCTTCCGAAAGAGCATTGACAAGGTTGACTCTCGGAGATTAATGCCTCGGAGTGAAGAGCTGGGACCAGGTGGAGAGCAGCGAGGGCGCCTGGGGTTTAAGCTGAGATAATACCAACATCTGCTGGGTTAAAGACACCTTTCAGAGGCAGAGAATGAGCTCGAGCGAAAAGAACAGAGAGACACACACAGAGAGAGAATAATTAAAGAATTGGTTGCAAGGTGGGAATGTGAAAAATGGCGATATTTGCAAGCTGTTATTCAGGAGAACACTTAACAGGGAGGTTTTAAAGAGCTGCTGAGCTCCTAGTGCGTTTTTTTAAAACAAAATTAAATCAAATGCTTCTGAGCACTGACCCTTTGGGTGACTATAAAGGTCCCTGTCAACCATCTTTCTTAAGCTCATCTGATCTGGAAAATCAGCAGCATCAGCAAAGATTTCCCCTCTTTCATTAAAGCCTAGCTTTGCTTAAAAGAAAATTGCTTTGAGGCTTCATTTTCCAATGCTCATAAAAGGAATGGAGCAGGTTCTGCTGGAGTTTCAGTAGTGTTCTGCAAATTTTGGTTCCAGATGTGGTTGGTTTTGCCTCTCAAATAATGGAATCAAGAATTGTAGAGAAGGAAATGACCCCAAAGGTCATCTGGCCAACCCCGTGCAATGCAGCAATCATGACCGAGGAATCCCTGAGAGATGCATCATACAGCCTCTGTTTAAAACCTCCGATGACATAAGAGTCCACCAACATCCAAAATAATCCATTCCACTGTCAGATTCAAATGACAAGGAAGGAGTTTCTGACTAAACATCTTCCGATGTTTAGTCAGAAACTCCTTCCTTGTCATTTGAATCTGTTGTTCAGGTTGCAAGCTTGCTCCATCTTCCAGGTGACAGCCCTTCAGATATTTGAAGATGGTGAGAGCTGGACCATAAAGAAGGCTGATCGCGAAGAATTGATGCTTTGAATGATGGCGCTGGAGGAGGACTCTTGAGAGTCCCCATGGACTGCAAGAAGATCAAACCGATCCATTCTGAAGGAAATCAGCCCTGAGTGCTCACTGGAAGGACAGATCCTGAAGCTGAGGCTCCAAGACTTTGGCCACCTCATGAGAAGAGAAGACTCCCCTGGAAAAGACCCTGATGTTGGGAAAGATGGAGGCCACAAGGAGAAGGGGACGACAGAGGACGAGATGGTTGGACAGTGTTCTCGAAGCTACTAACATGAGTCTGACCAAACTGCGGGAGGCAGTGGAAGACAGGAGTGCCTGGTGTGCTCTGGTCCATGGGGTCACGAAGAGTCGGACACGACTAAACGGCTAAACAACAACAACATCATATCACATCTCTTCTGTAGGCTAAACATACCCAACTCCCCCAACTGTTCCTCATACGACTTGGTTTCTGAGGCCATGATAATTGAAGTGGCTCATCTCCTACTTGATAAATCCAGATGTTCTCAAGACTAGCATTTGGGTAGAGCTGGTGGCACTTGCTAGCAGCAACCAGTGAGGAGGTCTCAAAGGGCATCTTCTCTTTGGATCCCTCCTTCCACATGTAGCAAGGACACTCCCAATGAGCAATTAGTTGTGGAGGACTTGGTCTTCAGTGAGAAACTGGAGGGCCTGTGGGGACCGAGGAATTGAGTTTACCAGGCTTCCAAGTGAGAGGTGAGAAGCCATTGTTCAGCCCGGACACTGAGATCTAGCGCCGAGGGCCTTCTGGTGGTTCCCTTACTGCGAGAAGCAAAGCTACAGGGAACCAGACAGAAGGCCTTCTCAGTAGTGGCGCCCGCCCTGTGGAACACCCTCCCACCAGATGTCAAAGAGATAAATAACTACCTGACATTTAGAAAACACCTGAAGGCAGCCCTGTTTAGGGAAGTTTTTAATGTGTGATATTTTAATGTATTTTAGTGTTTGTTGGAAGCCACCCAGAGTGGCTGGGGGGACCCTTGTCCAGATGGGCGGGGTACAAATAATAAATTATTATTATTATTATTATTATTATTATTATTATTATTATTATTATGGAGCTGACCTCCAATGAAGCTGATTGTTGGAATATTCAGGACAGATAAAGGGAAGCATTTCTTCAAGCAATGTCATAGTTAAACCGCGGAACTCCCTCTCACAGGAGCAGGGATGGCCAACAACCTGGATGGTTTTGAAAGAGAATTAGACAAATTCATGGAGGAGGGGGCGGTTGATGGCTACTAGACATGATAGCTGTCCTCTGCTTCCAAGGAAATAATGCTTCAGGATCCATGTTGCTGGAAAGCCCAGGAGGGTAGAGTTGCTCTTGTGCTCGGATCCTGAAGGGGGAATCTGGTTGGCTACTGTGAGACCAGGATGGTGGGCCATTGACCTGATCCAGCAGAGCTCTTCTGTTCTTACAAGAGCATGAATGCAGCTCATAGAATCACAGAATCATAGAACTGTAGAGTTGGAAAGGGACCCTGAGGGTCATCTAGTCCAACCCCCTGCAATGCAGGAATCTCAGCTGAAGCATCCATGACGGATGGCCATCCAACCTATGCTTAAAAACCTCCAAGGAGGAGAGTCCACCACCTCCCGAGGGAGGACTGTTCCCTTGTCGTATTAATGCTGTGAACCCCTCCATTGCCGGCTCAGATTGTGCACACAAACTCCTGAGGAAAACTGTTCCACTATCGAACAGCTCTTCCTCTCAGAAAGTTCTTCCTGATGTTGAGTCGGAATCTCCTTCCTTGTAACTCGTAAGGCATTGGTTTGAGTCCTACCCTCCAGAGCAGGAGAAAACAGGCATGATCCCTCTTCTATGAGAGAGCCCTTGAGATATTTGAGGATCTAGGGAGCACCAATCTAGTATCTAGTCAGTGGACATTTTGTCCTTTTGGCTGTTTTATATCATTTTGGATGGATTGATTGGATTTGCCGTGCTTTTGCCGTATATTCCTTTTGTAGCGATCCCTTGTTGTTCATTGCTTCAGGAGGGCATCTGGCCAAGCAACGTTACATAAACAAACATCCCAGAACAATGTGCAGAATGCGATATCGGCAACAGCCCGCAGTGCCAGCATTTTGACATTCCTGCTCCGTACGGTTCAAACCTGATGCACCTCTGCCGTTGTGTCGGTGAGTTGCTGTCAACAGTTTCTCCCCCAAAATGAATTTGCTGCCGGCCGAAAGCAGGCATGGACCATCCATCATGGCAGGTGCTGGAGGGGGCGACATATGCCACCGATTACTGACAATGAGGAAACCGCAGAGGGAGGTGGAGCGATGTAAGAGGGGCCCAAGGCCCACAGATGCAATTTTTTAAAAAAACAAAACAAAAAAAACCCTAATATAATGCAGTCAATGCATTTTAATTAAAACATGTGGGATGTGAAACACAAGAGCAGTCAAGTACAACATCCCTAGAGTGGACATAAAAGGGAATGTCTGGACCAGCCAGTCGGAACTTCCTGTTTCTCCTGGGCTGGGACTTCCTCTGCATGTGACTAGAGGTGGGTGTGACCTCACCTGTGCAGGTAACAAAAGCATAGGATTGGCCAGCATCTCTCTCTTCTTTTGACTACATTTTGACGAGGAAGCATCATCTGCTTAGCCAAAGATGCCCTCTTGGCTTCCAGCCATGAGAGGACAAAAGGACTATTCTCCTATGGAATAGTCTCATCATGTATGTTATTTCTCTAAGCTAAGTCTGGCTTCTGGGATCCAATTGTGAACAGAATGTAAGTATACGCTTTTTATACTTTTATAGAAGACTGTGTCGTGTCTTATCTTTTAGGAGGGAATAAAGAGGGAAATGTGGGACGCGGGTGGCGCTGTGGGTTAAACCACAGAGCCTAGGGCTTGCCAATCAAAAGGTCGGCAGTTTGAATCCCTGCGATGGGTGAGCTCCCATTGCTCTGGTCCATGGGGTCACGAAGAGTCAAACACGACTAAACAACTACCAGTAAACAACAACAACAAATAAACAACACAACAAATAATGCCTATCATCTCCATGTAGGGATTGGAAAAACTTTTGTATGAACCCTGGAGAGTAAATTTTAGTCACTTTGACAATACTGAGCCACATGAATTGATGGAGTTGCCTGTATACAAAGCAGCTTCCAATGTCCTGAAGATAAGGAGGCAGTAACCACTCCGCATTTTCTTTCATCTTGAGTTGAAGGGGGAATGCATTAGTAGAGTATCAAGAGGATCCCATCAGGTTTAACACTGGTGGTCATTGCAGATCCTTATCCCTGAATTAGTTGTCATCTCGCATTCTAAGCAATAGACCCCGATGCAATGTCATGCTGGAGTCATTGCCAAAAATATCTCAATTGTGTTTACAAACAGCCATGACTGAATTGAGGTGTATCTGCCATCAGCATCAGATGAGGCATGTCAAGCACTTTCTGAAAGCCAGCAATGGGAATCGTAGAATTGTAGAGTTTAAAGGGACCCCAAGGGTCATAGAATTGTAGAGTTGGAAGGGAATCTGAGGGTCATCCAGTCCAACCCCCTGCAATGCAGGAATCTCAGCTAAAGCATCCATGGCAAATGAACATCCAAATCTTTAATGTATTTTTATACTTGTTGGAAGCCGCCCAGAGTGGCTGAGGAGACCCGGCCAGATGGGCGGGTACAAATAAAAAATTATTATTATTATTATTATTATTATTATTATTATTATTATTATTATCTCCAAGGAAGGAGAGTCCACCACCTTCCATCCCACTGTTGAACAGCTCTTAAATGTCAGAAAGTTCTTTCTGATGTTTAGTTGGAGTCTATTTTCTTGTAATTTGAATCCACTGGTTTGGGTCTTAGCCTCCGGAGGAGGAGAAAACAAGCTTCCTCCATCTTATATGGGATAGTCCTTGAGATAACCCTAATGAGAGTCATAATAATAATACTAATAATAATAATAATAATATATTATTATTATTATTTATACCCCGCCCATCTGGCTGGGCTTCCCCAGCCACTCTGGGCAGCTTCCAACAAAATATTAAAATACAATAGTCTATTAAATAGTAAAAGCTTCCCTAAACAGGGCTGCCTTCAGATGTCTTCTAAAAGTCTGGTAGTTGTTTTTCTCTTTGACATAGTTCTCTTTCTCTTTGACATCTGCTGGGAGGGCGTTCCACAGGGCGGGTGCCACCACCGAGAAGGCCCTCTGCCTGGTTCCCTGAAACTTGACTTCTCGCAGTGAGGGAACCGCCAGAAGGCCCTCAGCGCTGGACCTCAGTGTCCGGGTCGAACGATGGGGGTGGAGACATCATCTACTGCAACCACCTGTGATACAGGGAAACTCAAGACCTTCAACGCCAACCGCAATTGGTCCACCAAGTCGAGTAGACATTGTTTTCCAAATTGCACTACTGCACAGAGAGTGGATCTCGTACGAAGTCATCAGCATGCTATAATATCTTCTGGTGGTTAACGGCACTGGCAGCAGCTCGTGAGTCTGCAGATTTATTTGCATCTTTATTGCTCTCAAGCGCTAGGGTGATGCTGTTGCTCTATTTTGACTAAATAGGCCAAGAAAGATGTTGTGTAGTTTTCCTTGAGCGAAGAGAGATTATGTCCAATTACATGTTCGGTGCCTTCCCCCCCCCCTTCCCCACACACATATATACATCTGGCATCTCGCCTTTCTCCCAAATTATAGAGCCGCCCTGCAAGTTATTCAAAAGAGACATTAAAACGCAAATGAATATCATTTGCGCGAAATGGAGGAGAACATTGCAACTCAAGTCAGATGATTATTATTATTTTGTCTAGACAGGTTGAGAAGGGAAGAGCTTAAAGGAATTCTCACTCGCGCTCCAATCAGCCCTGCCTGCTCAGGAGAAGGAGCTCAGTTTAGGTTTGCAATTTTTTTGCAGAGATTTTTTTTTTTTTTTGCACAGGGGAAAAGCTTTTTGTACTGGCGACCACTTTGAGAGCATGACCTGGTGGGTGGATTTCATTCGGATTGAGCATATGCTAAGCAGAGCGAGATGATCGGTGCTGAAAAAGGAGTCTGTGGGTGCCTCTCTCGTGGATTATGGAACCGGAGGACAGATTGGGAGACGGGTGATGGGAAAGATTCTGGAGATATGCTGCCAGTCAGGATATTGGCAATGCCATTATGGAGAAATACTTGGACTTGGTATAAGGCAGTTACAGGTAGGTAGCCATGTTGGTCTGCCATAGCCGAAACAAAATTAAAAAATTCCTTCCAGTAGCACCTTTGAGACCAACTAAGTTTGTTCTTGGTATGAGCTTTCGTGTGCATGCACACTTCTTCAGATACACTGAGACAGAAGTCACCAGACCCTTATATATAGTGAGAGGGTGGGAGGGGTATTACTCAGAAGGGTGGTGGGAATGGGAGATTGGCTGATAGGAGAGGTAAAATAGTCTATTTCAGAAATAGACTGGAAAGAGAAGTTGCTGAATTGCAACTGATTACCAAACTTAAAACCATGGAGAGACCTGGTCTGAATAGAGACATTGGATTATTATCTCATTATACATGTATTATCTCATTATACATGACAAAGCTATTTTTAGCCATCTCACCCCTTGCTTTTTCCTGCAAGACCAATTGCAGTCGTCAACAGTCGTCAACAGGTTTACCACACCTATCAGCCAATCACCCGTTCCCACCACCCTTCTGAGTAATACCCCTCCCCACCCTCTCACTATATATAAGGGTCTGGTGACTTCTGTTTCAGTGTATCTGAAGAAGTGTGCATGCACACGAAAGCTCATACCAAGAACAAACTTAGTTGGTCTCTAAGGTGCTACTGGAAGGAATTTTTTTGTTTTGTTTTGGTATAAGGCAGATTCTCATATTTGTTGTGTGTTCAAGGGAGAATATCTTCAATGAAGAAGGAACAGCTGGAGAGCTACTCCCCAATGAAGAAAGTTTCCAGTATTTGGGATTTTTTAGTTTAAAGAAAAGGCAAGAAAGAGGAAGACATGGTAGAAGTTTGTAAAATTACACGTGGCATGGAGAAAGTCGATCGGGAAAA
Source organism: Darevskia armeniaca (assembly GCA_034641395.1). NCBI lineage: Eukaryota > Metazoa > Chordata > Lepidosauria > Squamata > Lacertidae > Darevskia > Darevskia armeniaca. The sequence goes on along the minus strand of JAWWNF010000828.1, from coordinate 322,385 downwards.
CTCTTTCTCCCTCTCTCATAGGACGCTCATGGACACTCTAAGCTGAATGCTGGAAGATGCAGGGGAGATTAAAGGAATGACACAGTGCATAGTTCAACTATGGAACTCCCTCCCCCAGGAGGGTAACCTGGCTGGCTTTAAAAGAGGATTAAACAGATTCAGGGAGGAGAAGGCTAATTGATGGTTACTAGCGATGATGGCTCTGCTGTGTCTCCACAGCTGGAGGCATCCATGCTTCTGAATTTCCTTTGCTGGAAACCACAGGAGGGGAGAGGGCTCTTGTGTTCAAAACCTGCTTGTGGGTTTCTTGCAGGCATCTGGTTGGTCCCTGTGAGAACAGGGTGCTGGAACTGATGGACCAGAGGCCTGATCCAGCAGGCTCTTCTTATGAGAGGGCTGTTGCCTTCATGCCCTGCTTGCAAGTATCTGGCGAACTGATGTTGGAAAGAAGATGCTGGACTAAATGGACTGGTGTGAGACCCAGGCAGATTTTCCTTCTGTTCTTGCAGGGGGGGAAACGGCTAAGGAATCCTGGGGATTTGAGGCAGGAAGAACTTCGGCTTTGCAAAAACTGTGGTCAAGCAGCTAAGTCTCTAAGAGCTTGGTTTGAGGGTTAACTGCAGGGGGGAGCGGGAATTGAGGGGACTGGAATGCTTTTGCATTGTGTCACTCATTTTTCAAATCCCTCTTGAAATCACAGTGGGGAGAGAGCTGAGATGGATGCAGTGATGGAAAGGAGGGGAGGCGGGTCCACCTTGCTCCGTATATCCCTGCATTCTGCAGACGGCACAGTCTGATGTGCCCCAGAGATGTGACTAGTATATACCAGAAATTGGACTTTTAGTGTTGCAGCTCCAGCCCCCTGGAATGAGTTACCAACTGAAGTCAGACAATCGTTGAGTTTCTCAGTATTTAAGTGGCTGATGCAGATTATTTTCCAAAGAAGTATTTTCCTGAACTTTGTGTGACACAGTCATTTTATGGAATAATAATTGTGCAATTGTTGCTTTTTTATTGCTTTTAGTTTACTGGGCCCATTACATTTTGTATTTTAACTTTTCTTTTCTTATTGTGCATTGCTTTGATATATTTTTTTATTGAATTTAAATGCCTCCTTTCTGAACTCCAAGGCAGTTTTCATATTTAAAGATACCAGAACAAACAAATGCTCCAAAATATTCTTAGATCAGCCAAGGAATTGGCCCATCTCTGAGTCTCGTGGAAGCAAATTCCACAGTTCAACTCTGTGCTGAGTGAAGAAGTCCTTTTTTAATCTGTCCTGAATCTTCCAACATTCAGATACAGGGAATGTCCATGTCTTCTAGGGTTATGTGTGCGAGAGAAAAACTGGTGCTGATAATGCCAAGGTTGCCGGTTCGATCTTTGTATGGGACAGCAGCATTGCAGGCGGATGGGCTAGATGATCCTCAGGGTCCCTTCCAACTTTTCGATTCTATGATTCTAAAATAGCTTTCTCACCCCACCCCCTTTCCCCTCTGTGTGTCCCTGACTCTGGGAGTAGCCAGTGTGGTGTAATAGTTAGGATGTCAGACTAAGACCTTGGGAGACCTGGGTTCAAATCCCCACTTGGCCACAAAGTTCCCTGAGTGACATTGGGCCAACCACTGCCTCTCAGCCCATCCTACCTCACAGGGTTGTGGGGATTAAATCAGGGCAGGGAGAACCAAGTGCACCACCTTCAGGTCCTTGCAGAGAAACGGATGGGATATAAATGCAATAAACAAAATAAATTGGGGAAATCCCCCCTGATCACCAATAAAACCACAATCAAAATGAAAACCACAAATGAAGAGGAGGGCAAGATGATCAAGGGTCTAGATTAGAAACCAAGCCTTATGAGGAGCAGTTGAAGGAGCTGGGTATGTTTAGCTTTGAAAAGCGGTGACTGACAGGAGATATGATAGGTAAAGGGACCCCTGACCATTAGGTCCAGTCGTGACCGACTCTGGGGTTGCGGTGCTCATCTCGCATTATTGGCCGAGGGAGCCGGCATACAGCTTCCGGGTCATGTGGCCAGCATGACTAAGCCGCTTCTGGCGAACCAGAGCAGCGCACGGAAACGCCGTTTACCTTCCCGCTGCAGCGGTACCTATTTATCTGCTTGCACTTTGACGTGCTTTTGAACTGCTAGGTTGGCAGGAACAGGGACCGAGCAACGGGAGCTCACCCCATTGCGGGGATTCCAACCGCCGACCTGATCGGCAAGCCCTAGGTTCTGTGGTTTAACCCATAGCATCACCCGCGTCCCAGGAGATAGGATAGCCATCTTCAAATATCTAAAGGGCTGCAATATGGAAGATGGAGCAAGCTATGGAAGGTAGCACCCCAGACCAATGACTTCAAATTACAAGAAACGAGATTCCGACTAATCGTTAGGGAGATATTTTTGGTGGTAAGAGCTCCTTGACACTGGGAGAGGTTGTGGACTCTCCTTCCTTGGATGTTTTTAAGCAGAGGTTGGATGGCCATCTGTCATGGATGCTTTAGCTGAGATTCCCACAATGCTGGGGGTTGGACTAGATGACCCTCAGGTCCCCTTCCAAGTCCACAATTCTACGATTCTATGATTCTAACACAAATGCTGGGAGTAAGAAGCCAAACAAGTGGGAGGGAGATCAGCTTTAAGCACATACTGGGGGCGTTATTAAATCTACACGTCCTATTCATTCATACTGTGTTTGCCTCCGGATTATTGATGAGCAGGTTATCTCCCTACTGTGGCTTTGTGGTCCTACGTTTCAGTGTTGATGGCAGGAAACAAGCCAGGTGGGTCTCCTCGCTCTGCATCAGGTACTGGCAGGCCGGGAACCTGCCGTCTGCTGCTTACACAGTGGGTTGAAGTAGCTCTTCATCCAGATGGGGCTTCCTGTCACCTGCCGTCAAGGAGGCTCCCTCGAAAGGCCGGATAAGGATCCTTGGGGGAGCATCAATCCTGCGAAAGCACAGAAAGGAGCCGCAGCGCAAACAGTTGGAGAGGGAGACCTTCCCCACTAACCAGCTGGCGCGGTGGCACTCCAAAGCCACCTGCACATCTCTCTGTGTGCTCCAGTGCTTGAGATCCTGAACTGTCACATAGCTGCCTTCCAGATCTGCCAGCCTAGCTAGCCGGCCATGTGGACCCAAGTGGGAAGATGACCTCCCGGTGGCCTGCCAGCCAAAGGGGGCTGCAGGTTTGCTTTTCATGCTCCTTGAGTATGTTTCCTGCAACAGGTCCTTGGCTGTGTTGGCCACTGCGAGAACAGGATGCTGGGCAAATGGGCCACTGGCCTGATCCAGGCAACTCTTGCATTCTCACAGTATCATGGTCCTAATAGCCCTTGGCAGATTTAGCCTCCATTCGAATCTGACTTAAATCCCCTTTAAAAAGCATCTAAGCTGGGGGCTGTCTTTTTTATATTATTATTATTATTATTATTATTTATTATGCCCTATACCCACAGGTCTTGGAGTGGTACACAATATAAAATCCAATATGAAAATTCTCCTTCTTTGCAGGGTTTTAAGCAGAGGTTGTGGGACGCGGGTGGCGCTGTGGTCTAAACCACTGAGCCTTGGGCTTGCTGATCAGAAGGTCGGCGGTTCGAATCCCCATGACAGGGTGAGTTCCCGTTGTTCGGTCCCTGCTCCTGCCAACCTAGCAGTTCGAAAGCATGTCAAAGTGCAAGTAGATAAATAGGTACCGCTCTGGCGGGAAGGTGAACGGCGTTTCATGTGCTGCTCTGGTTTGCCAGAAGTGGCTTAGTCATGCTGGCCACATGACCTGGACGCTGTACGCTGGCTCCCTCGGCCAATAATGCAAGATGAGTGCCGCAACTCCAGAGTTGTCTGCGACTGGACTTAACTGTCAGGGGTACCTTTACCTTTAAGCAGAGGTTGGATGGTCATCTGTCAGGGATGCTTTAGCTGAGATTCCCGCAATGCAGGGGGTTGGACTATAGGATCCTTGGTGTCCCTTCCAACTCTACAATTTTATGGAAACACAAAATACATAATAAAAATATAAACAAGAACAACCCAATAATACCCCCTCCCAGACTCATTTTAAAAGGGCATTGGAAGTCAGTCAGCCCAAGGCCTGGTTAAAGAGGAATGCCTGGTGCCTAATGGTGTCTAATGAAGGCACCAGCCGAACCTCCCTGGGAAGAGCATTCCACAAATGGGGAGCCACTACAGAGAAGGCCCTGTTCCTGTGTTGCCACACTCCAGAAGTGAGCTATTCCTTGTGTGAACAAGTGTTTCCTCCTGAGCCTAAGGCAGGGGGAATTGGTTCAGTTCTCCTTTTGATGTGAACCTGCTGCATTTTTGCAGGGGAAATGCACCAATCCTTTGAAATCTGCACCTCTTCAAGTTTTGCACCCCGGTTCTAGAGCCAAGGAATATATACAGAAGTGTCCATTGTGGTTAATATACAGTACTGCTTAATGCCAAACTAGGCTTCTGAAAATGAGCCTAGAATTGCATGTACCAACAAGAATATCATACAGAAATTCATTATTTTAGGGGGAATTGCTTACCTAAAAAATATGCTTGCATGTATTAGGCAAAATTGTGGAGTCAGCTAAATGCATCGTCACGAGGACTTTTGTAAAATAAAAGTATCCCAACCAATGCACAAGTTGTGCAAGCTGAATATAATAAGTTGGGGGGTGGGGACAGGGAGGAACTGAGAGAAGTCACAGAATGTCAGTCTTGTCCATCTCTACTTGACCGGACAGTTAATCAGTTTGACACGCAACGTATAAGTCACTGAGTCAGAGGTGGCCTCATTCTGTGTCTCACCAGGGCTCCAACCAGCCTCCACAGTCTGCTGTCAGACTGGAAGAGAAACAGCAGGACTTCTACTCCCTAAGGCACAATTCAAGGCCCAGTCAGTTTCCAGGAGCCTGGAAGTCTATTTTGACAAATAAACTGACTCTTTAATGGGCTGTCAGTTCGACGAAGCAGTAATGGCCGCACAGCAGCTAAGGCCCGTTGCTTAGTGAGGAGAAAAACATTTCTCCATCCGCTTTCTCTATGCCATACATAGTTGTGCAAACTTCTACCATGTCACCTCTTTCTCACCTTTTCACTAAACTTGTTGTCGTTTAGTCGTGTCCAACTCTTTGTGCCCCCATGGACCAGAGCACGCCAGGCACTCCTGTCTTCCATTGCCTCCCGCAGTTTGGTCAGACTCATGTTGGTAGCTTCGAGAACACTGTCCAACCATCTCGTCCTCTGTCGTCCCCTTCTCCTTGTGCCCTCCATCTTTCCCAACATCAGGGGCTTTTCCAGGGAGTCTTCTCTTCTCATGAGGTGGCCAAAGTATTGGAGCCTCAGCTTCAGGATCTGTCCTTCCAAGGAGCACTCAGGGCTGATTTCCTTCAGAATGGATAGGTTTGATCTTCTTGCAGTCCATGGGACTCTCAAGAGTCTCCTCCAGCACCATAATTCAAAAGCATCCATTCTTCGGTGATCAGCCTTCTTGATGGTCCAGCTCTCACTTCCGTACATCACTACTGGGAAAACCATAGCTTTAACTATACGGACCTTTGTCAGCAAGGTGGTGTCTCTGCTTTTTAAGATGCTGTCTAGGTTTGTCATTGCTTTTCTCCCAAGAAGCAGGCGTCTTCTAATTTCGTGACTGCTGTCACCATCTGAAGTGATCATGGAACCCAAGAAAGTGAAATCTCTCACTGACTCAATTTCTTCCCCTTCTATTTGCCAGGAGGTGATGGGACCAGTGGCCATGATCTTTCGCTAAACTAAGAAGTCCCAAATGCTGCAACCTTTCCTCCAACCCCTTCATTGTTGGGCTGACGTTTTCTGATCTCTTTCCAACTTTGCAGTATCCTTTTTGAGGCGAGGCAATCGTGCACGCTGTTCCAAAAGCAGTTGCACCGTAGAGTTGTATAATCCCATTATAATATCAGCTGTTTTATATTCAACAATCTGTAGCATGGAATGTGGGGGGCTTTTTTGCATAAAAGCTCCCATCGCCAGAGCTGAAGCACAATTCCAGACCCTCCAAGCATCCCTGTTTTCCAGAGCCAGTCCCAGATTTAGAGAAGCCGTCCTAGTTTCTCCTTTGATCCCAGAATGTCCCACTTTTCCTTAGGATGTCCCTATTTTCATTGGAGAAATGTTGGGAAGTATAGAGTTATGTGACCCTCAAGCCAAAGAGATAAGTAACTCTACAACCTTCAGAAGACACCCCAAGGCAGCCTGGTATAGGGAAGTTTTTAAATGTTTAATGTTCTGTTAGGTTTTTATATACAGTGGTACCTTGGTTCTCAAACGCTGAAAACCCAGAAGTGTTTTTGAACATTTTTCAGAAGCTGAACATCTGATGCGGCTGTCGGTTATTGTTTCTGGGGCACCTGCAACAATCCGAAGCTACACCTTGGTTTTCAAACATTTTGGAAGTCAATGGATTAAGTTTGGCGCTTTTGTCTTGTCTTGCTATTTTTTGTTATTATTTTTTTTGCTTTTCAGCTTTTTCGGTTAATTTGTTTTTGTGACAGTGTGGAACCCAATTCAGCTACTGACTGATTGACTGTGTGACTGCAGAAAAGGATAAAAGCCCCCCCCCCCAATCCAAACAATGACTATCATCAGCGCAGGTAAGAAAATAATAATAATTTTAATTTTTCTCACCTACAATACTGTCTTATTTATTTTATAGTACAGTACGTTGATTATTGCTTCCATTTTATGGATCAATGGTCTTGTTAGATTGTAAAATTCATGTTAAATTGCTGTTTTAGGGGTTGTTTTTAAAAGTCTGGAATGGATTAACCCGTTTTGCATTACATTCTATGGGAAAGCGCGCCTTGGTTTTGGAACGCTTTGGTTTTGGAACAGACTACCAGAATGGATTACCGAAAATTTGGCGTATAAGATGACTGGGCATATAAGACGACCCCCAACTTTTCCAGTTAAAATATTGAGTTTGGGATATACTCGCCGTATAAGAAATACGACCCGGTGTATAAGACGACCCCCGACTTTTGAGAAGATTTTCCTGGGTTAAAAAGTAGTCTTATACACAGGAATATACAGTAAGTTTGAGAACCAAGGTACCACTGTATGTTGGAAGCTGCCCAGAGTGGCTGGGGCAACACATTCAGATGGGCGAGATAGAAATAATAAAATTCTTATTCTTATTCTTTTATTATCTGTACATGTAGCCAGGCATTCAGCTGCGGAGACAGAGAAACTCTCCTGCAACCTGATTTATGCCTGTGTTGTGTTAGTTCTTCTTCCGGTGTTGTCACTTTGCAAATTTGCAAAAAGGAAAACCAAAAAAAACTGCACAACACGCAAAACTCCTTGATTTGCTGAGGGATTCAATAAGCACATTGTCAAAATGAAAGCCAAACATGGTCTATCATCCAGCAATAAGACACAGCGACTTCGAGATAAGCCTATTTATCTCCCTGCAACTGCCACTCAATAATCATCATAATAAAAATAATGCTGGGTTATTATTTATAGATCGTTCTACGCCTGCAGCCATTGGACACTTAATAATACATCAGTAAAATCAAAGTAATCCAGTGACTTTTAAGCAGGGAGGAAGAGGGGAGACACAAAGGGAAGCTTTCATCGCTCCTGAGTGGCAAGGCCTCCAACCACTTGTTGTACAGCTTGCCCAGTGATGCCTATGGGATTTCTCTAGAGGAAGCAGTTGTGCTCTGGATTGCAGAGCAGCCCCTGTTCACAGGATCGTCCTACTCTCGTGTAGAACCCTGGCAGAGACACATGCCCAACTGGCATGTTCTCTCCCTCCTGGTCAGTTGTTCGGGATCTTCAGAAGCTTTCTTCTGCCCGAACATCACAGCGACTGATACCAAGTAGCATCAGCACACTTAGGGATCCGCAGACACACACGGTGCACTGATACATGGCTCCCGCTCTCTCTAGCATCGGACAGCAAAGAGAAAGAAACAAGGAACAATAGTCCCACTTCACGGAACACAGTAACACAAACATCCTGTCTCCGTCACTTCCCATTTTGTGGAATGAAAACATACACCGTCATGTGATAGATAACAATCCCAAGACTGTAGACACGGGGAACGAATCTCCAACATCCCCAACCCCCAGATCCCCAAATAGAAATATAATAATAATAATAATAATAATAATAATAATAATAATAATATATTTATTTATTTATTTATACCCTGCCCTCCCCGGCCAGGGTCGGGCTCAGGGCGGCTAACACCAAATATAAATTACAATAAAACGTAATAGGAAAAAAACAGTTAATTAAAATACGGCTTAAAATACAACTTAAAATGCAGCCTCATTTAGTAGTAGTAGCCCAAAAATCAACACCAAGGGAGGAAGCACCCGAGCCAGCTATCCATGCTGGTCCTACATAGGCCAGCAAAAAAGCCAAGGGAAAATTTATATACCAAATCCCATATAAGGGGTCAGAGTGAGTCTAAGCCGAAGGCCAGGAGGAATAACTCCATCTTGCAGGCCCTGTGGAAAGATGTCAAATCCCGCAGGGCCCTGGTCTCTTGTGACAGAGCGTTCCACCAAAACGGGGCCAGTGCTGAAAAGGCCATGGTCCTAGTTGAAACCAATCTAACCTCCTTGAGGCTTGGGACCTCCAAAGTGTTGTTATTTATGGACCTTAAGGTCCTCCGCGGGGCACACCAGGAGAGGCGGTCCCATAGGTACGAGGGTCCTAGGCTGCATAGGCCTTTATCGGTCAAAACCAGCACCTTAAACCTGACCGGGTACTCCACCGCCCACAGAAAATATCAAACCACCAGCTGAGAAAAGGGGCGTAGCGTGGGTTGCTGGTGCCCGAGGCGGGGCAAGTGTTGTGCTCCCCTGGTGGACTGGGCAGTGGTCAGTCCCTTCACCAACCAGTGTCTAATCATGGGAGTCTCTCCTTGCAAATGAGTCCCAACCTGGGAGCAGAGATAAGGCAGAGAAACACGAAGCCAGGAGTGCCGCTGTGTCGCCTCGCCTTCTGTCATTGCAGCGAGGCGCTCAGGGCAAGACACGTGGCTCCGGCAGTGGTTCCTGCCTTCCTCTTCCTCCCTCCTCAGCTGGAGGTGGTGGCGCCCTCCCCCGCCAACCCTCTCGGGAAGCCCAGGGGCAGGGCACCCGTGGGCGACCCTTTGCCAGCCATGAGGAGGAGGAGGAGCACACACCGCCCGAGCCCTGAAGGTCCCACCTAGGCGTGACTGACCTCGCTTGATGAGGGAGCCTGGGGTTACAGCCCCTTGCCCCCCTGCTATGCCACTGGCTGAGAATCATATAGGGAAAGGTCCCAGGGTGGGATTCATCGCAATAGAACAGTATAATGCAATATATGGACAGTAAACTGTTAAAATCAGTGAATAGAATCCTTTGCAGGAAACAATATGGTCTGAAAAGCCCAAGTGAAATACTTGCCTTTGCATGTTTGGGGGAAATTCTCAGGAATAATGGAACTCGCAGGAGGAGAATACTTTTATTTTTGGCACTGTCATTATTTGGAAAGGGAATCTTTGCATGAGTTAATGCTTTATTATCCCTCTGCAGCTGTGCTGCAACTTTGTATTTTTGTCCTTCCAGGCTGTGATTCTTTCTTTCCTTTTTTGTTTTGTTTGCACTTTGTTGTTAATAAATTAATAAAGAAAAGAAAAGAAAAGAAACCGCCCCAGTTTCTGATTTGATCCCACAATGTCCCACTTTTCCTTAGGACGTCCTTATTTTCATTGGAGAAATGTTGGAGGGTAGAGTTATGCGATCCCCAAGCCAAGGAACTAAGTAACTGTACAACTTTTGGAAGTTTTTTATTGTTCAGTGTTCTGTTATGTTTTAATATAAGTTGGAAGCCACCAGGGCCATCTTAAGATATCCGACGCCGTGGTTCAAAGATCCCTCCGGCGATCTTTATTGTATAGTTTACTGGTTTATCTTAAAGTTAAGTTATGAAAACTGTTAGAGAGGATAGATAATGGAATCAGCAGAGAGGGACTTGAGGAAGTCAATCGAAATGTCACAATCGTCTGTGCCTCTGCTGTGGCCTCATCTACCGGCAGCTGTTGATAGGCTTGGGCCAAGTCCAGCTTGCCAAAAATCTTTGACCCAGCCAGGGTGGCGAGGACATGGCTGACCACTGGCACTGGGTATGCGTGGGCCGTGAGGGCCTTGTTTATGGTACATTTGTAGTCTGCGCAGATGCGGACCGAACCATTAGGCTTGACGGGTGTGACGATCGGGGTTTCCCAGGGGGCATTAGGCACAGGCTCCAGCACTCCTTGCTCCACGAGCCGGTCCAATTCCTCGTCTATACGGGGTTTCAGGGCGAATGGGACCCGGCGGGCCTTGTGCCTGATAGGTCGTACTGCGGGGTCAAGCTGTAGGGCGATGGGGGGGCCCGTATACTGTCCCAATTTCCCATCGAAAACCCCCGGAAACTCCTTGCATATGGCGTCCACGTCCACTTGTAAGCTAGTGCGGTTCACCCCGGTGACGGCTAGCCCCAGTGGTCCAAACCATGCCAATCCCAGTAAGCTAACGTAGGGGCCCTTGACCACAAGCAAGTCCAGTTGCCGCGTCCGCCCGCGATATTGCACCCTGAAGGTCCCCACCCCCAGTGTGGGGACCTTACGTTTCTGGAAGTCCCAGAGGGTGAATGGGGCCGGCCTGAGTTTGGGACCCCCACTAGGGCACAGTGTCCTTAAGGTCTGTGCCGAGATTATGGATAGTGTTGAACCCGTGTCAAGCTCCATGCGGCACGGGGTCCCCTCTATCTGCACTTCTACATAAATTTTCTCTATGTTGGGGTGGGGCAACTGGTATACCTGGTAGTCCGTGATCTCCGTCGAGTTGCCTTGGTGTGTTGGGCCCCGGAACCTGGGGCTCTTGGGTCGGTCATCTGATGCCTGGCGTTGGGTGGGCCGACCCCGACACACCCGGGCGATGTGACCTGATTTTCTACACTGCCTGCACTCTGCGTTGCGGAAACGGCAGGTCCTCCTCTCGTGACTCTCCCCACAGCTTGCGCAGTTCCCTCCTTCTGGTCGAGGCAGCTGTGGTGTGTGCACTGCTTGAGTGCGCTGCTGTACTCTGTGCACCTCCTCCCTGTCGGATCCTGAGTCGTCGGTGAGGTCCTCGTGGTGGACCCTTGGTTGGGACGGCAGGCTCGGCCGTGCCTCTTGCGTTGACCTCTCGGCGGCTTCTGTTGCCAGGGCCTCCTCCAGAGCGACCTGGAACGTTAGGTCCTTCTTGGCGTAGAGGCGTCGTTGCAGTTTCTCGTCCCTCAGACCACCGACGAGGCGGTCACGAAGCATGTTCTCCAACTCTGAGAAGTTGCAGAACCGAGCGGCTTGGCGGAGGGAGGTCACAAACCCAGTTATGGTTTCCCCGGGGGCTTGCCGCTTTGCATAGAAGGCATTTCGACGAGCCACCACCGAGGGCTGCGGCGAGAAGTGCCCCTTCAACCGTTCCATTATTGTTTTGTAAGGAACGGTAGCAACATCGTCAGGTGCAAGGAGAGCCCGGGCGATTTCGAACGTCTCCTCTCCGCAGACGCTGAAGAATATCGCCCTCTTCTTGGCATCGTTGGTGACCCCTTTAGCTTCTAGGAGGAAGGTGAAACGGCTGGCGTACCCTTCCCAGTCTCCTGATGCTGGTTTGAACGGCGAGAAGCTGTTGTCGGGTGCCATTCTGAGTTCCTTGGGTCCCGGAGCTGAAGCCTGGATACACGGTGCGAGGCAGCGGTGCGGCAGGTGGCGGTGCTGCGGTGCTGTGTGTGGCGGTCAACTCAGCGGGATCCCACCTTCGTCGCCAGTGAAATATACTCGGAGTCGAGTGTGGATTTCAGCTCTTTATTCAGCTCATAGTAGCGAGGAATGGAAGTTTCCCCAGAACATCTGCTTTATATACAGTATTTACACAATGGGCCCCATGTGATTGGCTAATTCCAGGATACTCCTGAAGGCCAATCCGGTTGCGGATTCACTTCCACCTGGAGCTGGATTGGGTGGCTCCTGCGGACCAATCAGACTGCTGCATTCTGAATCCTATTGTTCTAGGACCAATCAGACTGCTGCCTTTTGGATCCTATTGTTCTAGGACCAATCAGTCTGCTGCCTTTTGGATCCTATTGTTCTAGGACCAATCAGACTGCTGCCTTTTGGATCCTATTCAACTCAGTACATAACAAGGAGGAAGGAATGCCTGGTCTAGATATGGGCCAGGACCAAGCAATGATGCTAAACATTGTTAGTATGGCACCACTTGACAGCCACCTGTCAGGAATGCTTTGATGGTGTTTCCTGCTTGGCAGGGGGTTGGACTGGATGGCCCTTGGGGTCTCTTCCAACTCTGGGATTCTATGATTCTATGATTCTATGAAATGTACAATGACTATGACACCCTTGTGAGAGAGGGGGAATATATGTGGCTTCCCACAGTGAGAGGGGGGAAGTATGGAAATTTAACCGCTATGTTATGTGCTTAAAAAATAGTAAAAAACCAATAAAAAATTGGGGGGGGACAAAGATCCCTCCGGCGCCCCCCATTTCACCTTTTTATAGCGCTGCTGGCAGCTTTGCAGGGCTGGAGGAGGCAGGCAGTGGCTGGAGGGCGGCTCCTCCGGCGGGGAAGTGGCGGAGGCTCCGGGTGCGGCGCTGCTTCAGCGCGGCGGGTGAGAGCACCGCGCCCAGCCTCCGCCTCTTCCCTGGCGCCCATGCCACGGTGGCCATGGCAGGCAGAGGCTCCGGGCACGGCGCTGCTTCGGCGCAGTGGGCGAGGGCAGTGAGCTGATGATGAGAGGCGCTGCGTCCAGCCTCCGCCTCTTCCCAGGCACCCTCCAGAACTTGGTGAGAACTTGGCGCCCTGGCGCCCCGCCTCTATGGGCAAGACGCCCCTGGAAGCCACCCAGAGTGGCCAGGGCAACCCAGTCTGATGGACAGGGTATAAATATTATGATGATGACGGGTGGACAATAAGTGTTGGAAATGCAAAGAGAAAGAAGGTACCTTTTTTCATATATGGTGGGAATGTAAAAGGGTGAAATGCTTCTGGGATTTGATATATGGTGAGATTAAGAAAATGTTGAAATATACATTTGCTAAAAAAAACCAGAAGCTTTCTTGTTGGGAATTTCCTTGTTGGGAATTATAGGTACAGACATTAAAAAGCAGGACATTAAGCTTTTCCAATATGCAGTGACCGCGGCAAGGATGTTAATTGCACAAAAATGGAAGCAAGAACAAACACCGACAGTAGAGGAATGGAAAATGAAACTATTAGACTATGCAGAAATGGACAAAATGACGGGGAGAATCTGAGAACAGCGGGACCAGAAGTTCGTCAAAGACTGGACTAAATTTACAGACTATTTAAAAGAAAGTACTGAATTGAACACGTTAGTCAGGATTACAAGAGGTTTGTAGAACAAGGAAGAAATGCTGTTGTTAATATGAACTTATAGAAATTAAGGTAGTGTGTGATATAATAAATCAACGGAAGAAATAAGAAATATAAAATTAAGGTATAGCTATTAGAAGGTCATAAGGAAGGTCTGAAGGAAGTCAAGGCTATAACAAGCCAAAAAGGTATAAGAAATGTAAAATTATGTGATTGTGTTACTATTGTATAAAATTATTGTTAAAACTAATAATGATATTAAATATATATATATTATGATGATGACGATGACAACGATGGTGATGGAACAGGACAACCCTATTTTCGTCAGAGAAATGTTGGAGGGTATGCTTCTTGTGTATTTTTGTAGTCCTTCCACAAATGAATCCCCCCCCCCCCCAGCAAAGCCATCTTTAGAGAGGGCTGGCAGATGAGTCCCCGTCCAAACCAAGCTCTTGCATTTCCACCAATCTGGGAGTTTCTTTGGAAGCTCTTGTAAAATGGTGCCTATCTCTCTCCCCCCCCCCCCACACACACACCCTTTTCCTTCCTCCTTTCCATTAACCATTTGAAAATAAAAGTTAGCTGTTTCTCTCCCCAGGCTGCCATTACATCAAGGCTGAATGCTGAACCGGCAGACACAATGCATAAGACAAGCGATTGCTCCTTAAAGACCAGAGCCGGCCCCCGCGGAAAACTATGAATAACACTTTCTAATGAGAAATGCAATTCGCTCCCAGGCTTCCCCCCCTCCCCATAAGTCTCTCCTGGCCTTCCCACCTATGGCTGGTCTCTCACAATGAAATTCAACTCTGCCCCCTCCACCTCCCGCTGCAGAGCTAATGCAGGGTTTTGGCAGAATATAATCCCTAATTTGAGAATTTAAGACGGCTGTAAGCTTTGTGGTGGCCCCACCATTCCTGAATAAATCCACCCCTAATGGCCCTCCTTTTGAACTGCACGCAAACCCCTCCAGAGCGCGGGTTTGATCACCAAGGAGGGGGCCGCCATCTGTCAAACAGAGACTCGGCCCGCGCTTCCTGGCAGGATCGGGGCCTAGCAACAAGGAAAGTTTCAGGCGGCGAAGCAGGAGATGGGTAGTTGTAGATTTCTAGCAAGAACAGAAGATGGTGAGAAGAGGCCGGCTGGATCAGGCCAATGGCGCCTCGAGTTCAACATCCTGTTCTCACCGGGGTTATAGAATTATAGAGCTGGAAGAGACCCTGAGGTTCACCTAGTCCAACCGCCTGCAATGCGGGAATCTCCACTAGATCATACCCTGTTGGGGAGAGCGTGGTGCTGATAACGTCAAGGTTGCAGGTTCGATCCCCTTATGAGACAGCTGCATATTCCTGCGTGTGGAATAGGATTTCCCTATTTTCATCAGAGAAATGGTGGATGCATGCACACTCACCTGCCTTTTCTTCTAAACTAAAAAGTCCTGAATGTTTTAAGACAGTGTGACTCTGAACACTAGTTGTGTGTAAGGTAAAAAAGGTAAAGGACTATGCGGTTGCGGCACTCATCTCACTTTTCAGGCAAAGGGAGCTGGCATTTGTCAAAGAGACAGCTTTCCGGGTCATGTGGCCAGCATGACTAAACCACTTCTGGCACAACGGGACACCGTGACGGAAGCCAGCGTGCACGGAAACACCGTTTACCTTCCCACCAGAGGGGGTACCTATTTATCTACTTGCACTGGTGTGCTTTCGAACTGCTAGGTTGGCAGGATATAATAATAATTTATTATTTGTACCCCGCCCATCTGGTTGGGTCTCCCCAGCCACTCTGGGCGGCTTCCAGCAAATATTAAAATACATTAAACTGTCCCAGGAGCTGGGGCAGAGCAACGGGAGCTTATTCCATTGCAGGGATTCAAACCACCGACCTTCTGATCAGCAAGCCCAAGAGGCTCAGTGCTTTTGGCCACAGCGCCACCCCGCTCCCAGCTAGTTGTGTGTATGTCACAGGGGGCTAGAGGCAATAGGGAACCACTCTTGTGGTCAGGACCCACTTCTGGGCACCTAAAAACCTCTGACTACCCACTGAGTGAAACTGGGTGCCGGGTGAGATGGATGCTTGGCCTGGCTCAGTTGCATAGCTGTCAACTTTCGGATTTGAAAATAAGGGATTTTTCCCAACTTTCAGATTTGAAAATAAGGGATGCCGCAAAGGCGGTGCAATGGCACCAAGTAGCCTCGCCACCCTGCGCTCCAGAGGCTGCGCACGAACGAGTGAGCGAAAGAGCGAGCGCGTAGACGGCAGGCAGGCTGTCTGTCTGGTTGGGCGTGAGGGTCTGGCTGCACAAGGCATGCAAGCTCCGCCCCCAGTCGGTCTCAGACTCCTTATTGGCAGCTGAGCAACGCAGCTGAGGAGCCTCCCTGGCCGGCAGGGAGGGAGAGGAGCTGCTTCCTTTGAAATCCGGGAAATTTAAGGGATATCAACAATCCGGGATAGCAGCGGGAAACGGCATTGGAATAAGGGAGTTTCCCGCCAAAAAAGGGAGGGTTGACAGCTATGCTCAGGCGGGCCTCTTAAGACACACACACACCCCTCAAAAGGGGAAAGCATTAATGGCTAAACTGATGTGCTTCAAAGCCTCCTGAAATGTCAGCAGGCAAAAGGGCAGTTGAAGAAGATTCCCTGTACTTAACAGTGGAGACTTCAACATCCCACATTGCTTTTTGTCCTTCCCAATGAGTAGCGGAAAAAAGAATAAATTATGCAAAGTGAGAGCAATAATGCAAATTTGCTTATGCTGCATAATTTAGAGAAGATTGGCAATTCAGCTTTTCTTCACACAGAATTTGGGTTGCTTTGGTACGAAACTGCATTGCACTTTCCTGCAAAGCTTACAAACGGGCTTGGGGTTCATCTGACGTAACCACCTGGCAGTCTAACATAGTGTGGTGTATGTCATGGGGGGGTGGCCTTAGGGAGCAAATGCCCCCCCCCCTTTCCCAGACATAGGTATCATTCCCCTCCCTGCATTGCTAGAGCTCTGTGGTCCACTTTCCACATACCAATTATTACTTCATCATAAACCAGAAATTAAAATATCCCTGCAATAAGAAGCATGCTTCCTTAAAAGTTAACTCCATCAAAATCTGTAGGACTTGCTAAAAGGAAAATAATACAGTATTACACATCACCCCAATCTCTGACTCGTGCAAGAATCCATGATACCTGTACTTCCCCCAGGGTTTGTTTTCCTTGAAATGGATGTTGGCAGAGAAACTAAGCCTTATGAGGAATGGTCGAGAGAGTTGGGGATATTTAGCCTGGGAAAGAGGAGACAAGAGGAGATATTATAGCCATCTTCAAATATCTCAAGGGCTGTCACATGGAAGAGGACATTTTCTCCAGCTCTGGAGGGTAGGACTCAAACGAAGGGCTTCAAGTTACAAGGAAGGAGATTCTGATTAAATGCCAGGAAAAGTTTCTGACAGTCCTTCTTCTTCTTTGGTGATCACTTGTAGCCGAGTAAGA
Organism: Darevskia armeniaca; assembly: GCA_034641395.1. Taxonomy (NCBI): domain Eukaryota; kingdom Metazoa; phylum Chordata; class Lepidosauria; order Squamata; family Lacertidae; genus Darevskia; species Darevskia armeniaca. The sequence goes on along the minus strand of JAWWNF010000828.1, from coordinate 305,510 downwards.
TTGTCTTCCATGAACACAATTTTAACAGTGTGTCCGTAAGTGACTGTGGAGGCCAATTCTGGATCCACACGTCCTTCCACAGTGAGGACAGAGGTTTCCGGGCGGGAGTTGATCACGGTGAGGGTTTGCCAAGCATGCCTTCCTCTTAGGACGTTTCTCCCTTGTGTCCTGAGTTCGAGTGTCTTCAAAGCCCACGACACCTTTGATAAAGGCTGCTCTCCAATTGGAGAGAGTTGAAATTGAATTTGCCTTGAGAGAGTCTTTAAGCCTCTTTTGTTGACCACCAGCATTACGCTTTCCATTTTTAAGTTTGGAATAGAGTAGTTGCTTTGGAAGAAGATAATCAGGCATCCGCACAACACGACCAGTCCAACGAAGTTGATGTTGAAGAATCATTGCTTTGACACTGGTGATCTTTGCTTCTTCCAGTTCACTGGCATTAGTTCACCTGTCTTCCCAAGTGATGTGTAAATTTTTTCAGACACACCATTGATGGAATCTTTTGAGGAGTTGGAGATGGCGTTTATAAGTGGTCCATGTTTCACAAGCATATAGTAAGGTTGGTAGTACAAAAGCTTTGCAAACAAGCATTTCGGTTTCCCTGCGAATGTCCAGGGATACCTAGCTCTGAGCCGTGGCAGTGGAGGGGCCTTGCGTCCCCCTGCGCTGCCGCCGGAAAAGAGGCCGCCATGCGGTCTCGTCCCGGGGCTCCCGCTGTCCTCTCAGGCCTAGCGGGGCACCCCACGGCTAGCCGCGGCGGCAGAGGGGCCTTGAGCCCCTTCCCCGGAAAATAAAAGGCCACAAAATGTGGCCTAGCCTTGTAATGGGGCCATTTTCCCCCCCCCCATTCAAGCAAAAGGCCAGTGCTTACCTGACTCTGGCTGCCTGGAAACGCTCCTGGATCCTGATCTTGAACCTGGAAGGGGAAAAGACCCAAGAGACCTGGCTGAAGGGCTCAGCCTCTTTTGTTTGGACATTGACCCCACCCCCAGCTGGCTGTCCATTGTCCTACCTGTCCGGGAGCGGGTCAAAGGCCACCTAAGGAGGTGGGTAGCACCCGCCCAGGTAACCCCCGCTCAGTGCCGCAAACCCCACCCACCTGTGGAAGGGAGGGCAGATATTATAAGTGGTCCATATTTCACAAGCATGCAGTAAGGTTGGTAGTACAATAGCTTTGTAAACAAGCATTTTGGTTTCCCTGTGAATGTCCCGGTCCTCAAACACTCTGCACTTCAATCGGGAGAAAGCCGCACTCGCAGAGCTCAGGCGGTGCTGGATTTCGGCATCAATGTTGGCCTTTGTGGAAAGATAACTGCCTAGGTAGGAGAAGTGATGTTTGACAGTTGAAGGAATACCCTTCAAAAGTGGTAGACGCTCCTTCCTTGGTGTCCATCTGTCATAGATGCTTTAGCTAAGATTCCTGCATTGCAGGGGGTTGGACTGTATGAGCCTCCAGGTCCCTTTCCAACTCTACAATTCTATGAATCTATGCTGAGCATAAGATGGAGGGAATCACAGCATTAACACCCCAACACATTTTGGTTCTCAATTAGTCACAGCTTTGGATCTAGCACAGAGAAACCGGGTCTCTGTCTCCAGTTCCAAGCCTGGTTATTGTTCTCCTACCTGGCAGCTAGGTGAGAGGGTGGAGGAAAAGCCACTCATTAGCCTGGAGGGCACCGTCACTTAGTTGTAACTCCTGCAACTGAGCTCATTATTTTGGGGTGCTGATGAGGACACTGAAGTGGCCAGAGAAGGTCATTGTCTTACACAGAAACTTCTGTAACAGAAACTTCTATGAGTAGTTCAACAACCTCCTCGAACCCTCAATGGCTACATGACCTCAAGAATGGGAAGCCACTCGGGGCATGATCCAGAATCATCCTGGGCAGAGGCGTAGCGTGGGGGGTGCAAGGGGTGCCAGTCGCACCGGGCGCAACATTTGGAGGGGCGCCGCTCCGGCTTCAGCCCCGCGCGGCACCCGCTGCCATCCCAGCTAAGCGCGCTCTCCTCTGCCCACGGCGTCCGTGCGCGTCTGGGGAGAGGCAGGCAGCCCCAGCCGCAAAGACCCGGCGGGCGAAGCGAGGGGGAAGGAAGGAAGGAGGGGACGGTGGGAAGGAGGGAGAACCGACGCCGACGCCTAGGCTGCTGAGATCCGCCGGGGGTGGATCTCCAGAAGAGCGGGAGAAATTGCAGGCTGCCGAGGCACTGGCGCCGGGGAGGGAATCACTTCCCCGCTCTCGGAGCGCCAAGCGGGGAGGTCTGCAAAGGTGCTCCTACTGCTCCCTATTGGAGAGCGCAGGGGAAACAGGGGCGCGCAGAGTCGGGACGCAGCAGCCGGCGCTTTTCGGGCTAAACACCTAGGAAAACTGATCAGCTCAAATATCAAGAGCAGAGTTCAGGGTAAGTTTGAGGACATTGCATCAGGCTTGATGATTCTCAAAATACACACACAAATATAATCTGAATCCCATTTTTCTGTCCAGTAGAAGAATCTTATTTTCTGTCAAAAGAAATTGTAAACATCCATCTTCATTAGCAGGCAATTGTTAATTTCCTGTAAGCTAATGAATGGAATAATTGGGCAGATGCTTTGGTTCAAAATGACCCCAGTACAGTGATGGCAAATATGTACACAATCCCTTTTTCTTGTCATGGTTTATGTAGGCTGGCATTCAGGAAGGTTGTCATGATCACATCTGGTATCAATATTTGTGAACTAATTCTGAACTGTTTTAATTCATAATGTGTGTTTGAGGGTGAGGATTGACCTGCAAAATGGCAGTTTTGTACAGCAGACAGTTTCATTATCCAGTCACGTGGGAGTTAGTGGATTTATTTATTTAATTTATTTATAGCACTTTCTGAACTGCCCTTCATCCAAATGGATCCCATGGTGGTATGCAGTAATATGAAATAATAAAATCTTCCCCCAAATCAAAACGTAAACCACCATAAATGCCCAAACATAAGCTACAGTGACCAAAAGACAATGGCTAAAAACGAAAGGCAACAGTTAAAAATGTAGCCCCTTTAAAATACCAAGGCAAAATAGCGCTCGCCAGCCAGCCGGCGTGCTCGCTTTGCACCACGTGCCTAACAACCACAAGTTTCCATCGCCATCAGTGCCGGCTTTACGTTTAAGCTAAAGATATAGCTTAGGGCCCCACTCTCTTGCCCCCCCCAAAAAAAAATGAAAGAAAAAAACACCTGGATGTACATTTCCAAAATATAAGATAAAAAACAAATAAAATAAAACCTACATACAGCAACAGTGTTTAGTGTTGTGTAGGCTCCTATGATGTAAGTAATGGGCCCCGCCTGCTAGCCTGCTCCCTAAAATATCACTGGTAATTATTTCACTATTAACATACTTCTTAATTGTATTTCACCATTAATAGGCCTATACTTCTTCTTAATTGTATTTCAGTTCAACAATTACTTTGATCGAATACATATTTTTTTTATGTGCAAATTGCATCAGATAGGTATTAGGTCCATAAATTACCATATAGCATATATTCAACACAAAAAAGTGACAATTTGTTGTTGACAAAGTGCAGCTGGGCATATAAAGGGCCCCATTACCTTCAGTAGCTTCTAACTTGTATTTAGATGCATTTTACTTTAATTACATCAGTATTTTCATAACAAACAATACATGTGCTTAGGGGGTAAGGGTTTCTTTAACTAATCTAGTGGAAGAGACTCGAGTGCTAAAATCCACGGGTTAGGGGGCGCAAATTACTTGTCTTGCCCCGGGTGCTGACAACTCACGCTACGCCACTGATCCTGGGAACTGTAGAGTGCTGGGAATTGGAGCTCTGTGAAAGATAAGCTACAGTTTCCAGGATTCTTGGGGTGAGGCGGTGCTTTGAATGAATTATCATCATCATCATCATTTATTAAATCTATATACCACCCTTCATCCCAGGACGTGGGGTGGCGTTATTGTTTTGTTTCATTCTTGTTCTAGTTTTTATTAAGTATTTTGTGTTTTTATCTTGTGTTTTTATGCTGTGAACTGCCCTGAAGTCTTCAGATGAAGGGCAGTATGCAAATTTAATAAATAAATAATACATAAAAATGAATGAATGAATAATCAAATAAATCACAGGGCAGTTTACAGTGTGTGTGTGTGTGTGTGTGTGTGTGTGTGTGTGTGTGTGTGTGTGTGTCAGACCATAACAACAAACAAAACAATAACCTCCGCAACATGCATTCATAGAGCCCATTACACAGAGACACTGCTGTATTTGGTGCTTCCACTGCATTCTAGACAATCGCATGCCTTCATCTGCCCCGGCTGCAATGAGACATGTCTCTCCTGCATCGGTCTCTACAGCCGCAGCAGGCGCTGTAACTCTCCAACACCCCCAAAGGTGCACTCCTCCATTGTCTCCCGAGACCGAAGGATGCCACCCGGCCAGCCAACAAACCAGCTGCATTCTACAAAGTGTCACCACCCCAGTTGGGCACTACCCAAAACTGGAACCATCCTGAGCAGCCGGGGGCACAGGCATAGCACGGTGGGGGGGATACCAGGGCAATTGCCCCGGACACACAATTTTTTTTAGGGGTGCACCTTTGCAGCTGCTGCCCTGACTGGAGGCACTCCCCATCCTGCCCGCCCCCTTCACTTGAGCAGAAGCTGGAAGAGGACGGGCCCTTGCATCCCTCTGTTGCACGGAATCCCCCACCGGCAGCGGAGGCGGGGAGATGGCGAGAGTCATGGCAGAGGTGGTGGCAGTGCCCCAGCCCAAGGAGGTGTGCATGCATGTTCCACAGCTCCATCTGGTGGCAGCGCTGCAAGGAGGCGCTAGTTACGGGGCACAATTCTTGCCTTAGGGCGTGCAGTACTTTCCTTGCCCTGGTCACTGGAAACCTATGCTATGCCACTAGCTGGGAAGGGGGCTTGTTCTGCTTCCAGGCTGCTCTCTGCTGCAGCCAGAGGCCACTCAGCCAAGACCACCCTACTGAGGACTCACTCGGCGTCTCCTCCTTGTTAGGCTCACATCATGCTCTTAACTTTTTCCAGGAAACCGAAGGAATCTAAGACTGGCAATTATAAAATGAAGGCAACGCGGACCTTTCCAAAAGGGAAGACAGCAGGGGGAATTAATGAGCGTGAAGGCAATCCAGTAATTAATTGATAAACGCCACTGCACAGCCTTCTGAAGAAAGGAAAGCCAACATGACTTATCTCACCAAAGGCAGAGGAGAAATTCTCTCGTCTTTCACCTTGTAGATAAGGACACAAAACTGGGATCCTTCAACTTTGAAGCTTAAGAGCGATCTGTAAGCTGAAGACAAAAGAAAAAGGGGGGGGATGGAAACCATGTGCAGACGCGCAAACTCCACCACCGCCACATCCCTCCGCTCACGTGAAGGGAGTGAATAATGCATGAGCCCGCTGAGAATGCTGCGCCGACCATGTTGTTGTTGATTAAGTTGTAAGCTTCAAAGAGCTTCTGCAGGATTATAAAGTTATAACTGCTGCAAATATATATACATATAGGCGCCGCAGGCATGAAAGCTGGATGATGGGCATTTCAGCAGGTGAGCTAGATAAATCCATCCGGAAAGATGTGGGGGAAGGAAAAGAGGTTTGATGCTGCCTGTGTGGCGGCATGACTTTGGCACGGGAGGTGTCCTCATTTGGGATGTCTGGTGGCTTCTAGGAACATCTCAAGGGGCTAAATGAGGCAGAATCAGGTGGCTGGCTCACTTTTTTCCGGTCCTGGCTATTCCGACCTCTCCAGGGTTTCCTGTGCTCATTTGAACCAGATGTCAACCTGGGATTGAACCCTGGGGCGTTCTGCACATGACAGGACACCTTAGAATTGTAGAATTGTAGAGTTGAAAGAGACTCCTGAGAGGCATCTAGTCTAGCCCCCTGCAATGCAGGAATCACAGCTAAAGCATCCCTGACAGATGGCCATCCAACCTCTGCTTAAAAAATGAAGGAGAGCCAATAATAATAATAATAATAATAATAATAATAATTTATTATTTATACCCCGCCCATCTGGCTGGGTTTCCCCAGCCACTCTGGGTGGCTTTCAACAGAACATTAAAAGACAATAATCTATTAAACATTAAAAGCCTCCCTAAACAGGGCTGCCTTCAGATGTCTTCTAAAAGTCTGGTAGTTGTTGTTCTCTTTGACATCTGAAGGGAGGGCGTTCCACAGGGCGGGTGCCACTACCAAGAAGGCCCTCTGCCTGGTTCCCTGTAACTTGGCTTCTTGTAGAGAGGGAACCGCCAGAAGGCCCTCGGCGCTGAATCTCAGTGTCCAATGAAGTCTCCAATGAAGGAGAGACTACCACCTTCCAAGGGAGTCTGTTCCAACAACAATCTTCTCCTTCTCCTTCTCCTTCTCTTTCTCCTCCTGTTCTTTACCTTCCCTTCACCCTAAGGTCCAGGGTAAAGGGACCCCTGACCATTAGGTCCAGTCACGAACGACTCTGGGGTTGCGGCGCTCATCTCGCATTATTGACCGAGGAAGCCGGCTTTTTCCGCAGACAGCTTCCAGGTCATGTGGCCAGCATGATTAAGCCACTTCTGGCGAAACCAGAGCAGCACACGGAAACGCCGCTTACGTTCCCGCCGGAGTGGTACCTATTTATCTACTTGCACTTTGACGTGCTTTTGAACTGCTATGTTGGCAGGAGCAGGGACCAAGCAACGGGAGCTCACCCCGTCGCGGGGATTCGAACCGCCGACCTTCTGATCGGCAAGCCCAATGCTCAGTGGTTTAATCCACAGCGCCACCCGCATAAGGTCCAGGGTGCGATCCAACAATTAAAACATAAGATTAACAACAGCTTAAAACAACACAGAAATAAGGCGGGTTCACCACAAAGTCACAGCTCATTGGACGTCAATTTATTTTTATTTCTTTATCACCTGAATTTATACCAGCGATCCACAAGTTCCCTGGGCAGCTCTCAAGAGCAATAAAAGGACTATCCAAACTAGCATACTTCAGATTTATGGCATGGTGATCGTTTTAAGAAGGAGGCGGTGAAGTGCTGGATAGGGAAATCTCCAAGCAGGAATGGCATAAATTTGACCACCAAAGACCTGCAAAAATCTCTGTGCGAATGTTAAGAGGAAACAATTACAAATTGCTTTGTCAGTGGTATCCAGCACTACACAGAGGGAGCAAAATTTGCACTGGGTGTCAAGGCAAATGTCGGTGGTGTGGATCCTCAGATGCAGGTATGAGTCACATTTGGTAGTCATAGAACCATAGAATTGTGGAGCTGGAAGGCACCACAAGTCATCTAGCCCAACCCCCAGCAATGCAGGTATCATTTGGGCCATTCCATGAAAAATGAGCCTGATAAGAAAAAAATTACTTTTTTCTTCCATGAAAAAAATTTTCTTCCATGATTCCAAACATGCAGTCTAAACATTTTTTTAAAGCTAAAGACAGAAGAAGTTTAGTTTATGGACCTTCTTTTCAAAAGTCCACCCACGTAGCCTTCACAGAAGTGTTCAAGTTAAAAGTTTTCTGATGATTGTCCCACCCGTGACAGCATTTTTTCCTCAATTTTGTATCGTTAAATTACTTAAACTTAATTTCTGATTGCATAGTTGTAACCAATAAACATTGATTTAAACAGATATGCTGAGTTTATCATTGATTCACCTCCCAACTCACAGAGTTTTTCCATAAATCAAACTTACCTCAAGCTCCGTGTCCTTTTTTTGTCCCACCCGTGACAATACTTTAACATTTAATAAAATTGTCCAAAATATCCATAAAAATAATAAAAAATAGTAAAATGTTCAGTATCTTATTAAGAACATAGTTTAAATTTTGGTTGTTAATTTTTATGTATATTTACATTGTTACACATGTGTGAATACCAAAAAACATGGTCCAAGTGTCCCACCCGTGACAATGGAATGGCCCATTTGTCCAAAGTGGGTCTCGAACCCATGACCCTGGCTGAGATTGAGAGCCTGATGCTCTACTGACTGAGCTATCCTGGTGACTATTGATAAAGACCTATTGGGAAGAAGTGATCAGATAGATCACACTCATGACCTTGGGATCCATTCTACCATCCGTTAACCGTTTTTCTGGGCAGGGCCGGCTTACCCATAGGCGCTAGGGGTGCTGGGCACCAGGGCACCAGGATCTCAGGGGCGCCAGGCCGAGAATTTGTGGCCAAGATTTGGAGTCTGGGGATTGAAGAGCCATGCCAGCCGACAGCTGCTGCTGAGCAGAGCAGAGCCCATCTGAGCACTGCAGGCCTTTCTGCTGCATGTGCTGAGGCAGCCGGCTGCCCGCCCAGCTCACACACGCTGCTCATAGCTGTCAACTTTCGGATTTGAAAATAAGGGATTTTCCGAAACTTTCGGATTTGAAAATAAGGGATGCCGCAAAGGCGGTGCAATGGCACCAAGTAGCCTTGCCACCCTGCGCTCCAGAGGCTGCACTCGAACGGGTGAGCGAAAGAGCGAGCGCGTAGACGGCAGGCAGGCTGTCTGTCTGGTTGGGCGTGAGGGTCTGGCTGCACAAGGCATGCAAGCTCCGCCCCCAGTCGGTCTCAGACTCCTTATTGGCAGCCGAGCAACACAGCTGAGGAGCCTCCCTGGCCGGCAGGGAGGGAGAGGAGCTGCTTCCTTTGAAATCCGGGGAATTTAAGGGATATCAACAATCCGGGATAGCAGCGAGAAACGGCATTCGAATAAGGGAGTTTCCCACCCAAAAAAAGGAGGGTTGACAGCTATGACGCTGCTGACAAAAGGCACGCAGCTTCCCTCACAAAATGCTCTCCTCCCACAGCGGCATGGAAGAGTTGCGTGCCCCCCCAAAAAAAGCTCAACAACTCTGAGCTGCCCCCTAAAAAAAGCTCAACAACTTTGGCCTACCCTCCCCCCAAAAAATGGAGACTCTGGGCAGTTTTTTTGCACCCTGGTGCCGCATATGCTAAAGACGGCCCTGCTTCTGGGTTATCTAGATCAGGGATGGGGAGCGGAAGGCACAGTGAGGCCCTCGTAACCTCGGATCCGGCCCTTGACGCCCAGGCCACACACCCCAGCCCTGCTTTGCACCTTCCTTGAGTGTTTTTGCCAGGCAATAACATTGCCTTGAATGCTGATAATGCCTCTTGCTTGCTTGCCTGGGTGGAGGATAGAGGGGGGTGTATAAATGAAAAATGCCTAACAAGTGAATAGCAATACCTTAGGCTTCATCTTATTGTTTTAAAAGAGGTTGCTTCATGGGAGGTGTTTGGACTAGATGATCCTCAGGGTCCCTTCCAACTCCACGGTTCTATGAGTCTATGACTCCATTGGCCAAAAGGTCATGAGGTCCAACCCTTTGCAAGGAAGGAAACGCAGTTAAGAAACCGTAACTAAATTCTGCCTGATGGTTTTCCATAGAGTCTGGAGAACACCTGGATAAGGGTCCGTTCACATGTTTGCTTGATCCGTATTTCGATCGTACAATCCCCCTATGAAATCCCCCCTGGTCCGAGAAGTTATCTCGTTGTTCCGTGGCTGTGCCTTGAGGAAATTCTATCTTGCCTGCAGAATCAGATCTCACCAGATGTTGAGGAAATCCAGTGAGAGATTTTGCTTAGCTTCGATGCAGCAGGTTACAATCAGATCTTGGAGGACACCGTTGTGGTCCAACAAGAAATGCTCTCAGATCCTGGGGGAATGAATCTGTACATACCGTAATACAATCAAGTAAAACTGTGAATGAGCCTTGTGGCTATTACTGAACAGGAACTAGAATTGATATTCTGTTTTATTGACAATATTCCTTAAAACACACACACACACATAATAATAATAATAATAATAATAATAATAATAATAATAATAATAATAATTTATTATTTGTACCCCGCCCATCTGGCTGGGTTTCCCTAGCCACTCTGGGCGGCTTCCAACAAATATTAAAATACATTAAAATGTCACACATTAAAAACTTCCCTAAACAGCGCTGTCTTCAGGTGTTTTCTAAATGTCAGGTAGTTGTTTTTCTCTTTGACATCTGGTGGGAGGGTGTTCCACAGGGCGGGCGCCACTACCGAGAAGGCCCTCTGCCTGGTTCCCTGTAGCTTTGCTTCTCGCAGTGAGGGAACCGCCAGAAGGCCCTCGGTGCTGGACCTCAGTGTCCGGGCTGAATGGTGGGGGTGGAGACGCTCCTTCAGGTATACAGGACCGAGGCCATTTAGGGCTTTAAAGGTCAGCACCAACACTTTGAATTGTGCTCGGAAACGTACTGGGAGCCGATGTAGATCTCTCAGGACCGGTGTTATGTGGTCTCGGCGGCCACTCCCAGTCACCAGTCTAGCTGCCACATTCTGGATTAATTGCAGTTTCCGGGTCACCTTCAAAGGTAGCCCCATGTAGAGCGCATTGCAGTAGTCCAAGCGGGACGTAACCAGAGCATCTGCCCTAATGCAAGGAGACTGGGATGCTTGGTAAAAACTCAGCTTCTGCTGCAGTTGGGGGCATGACCCAGGAAGTGTCTGCAAATATTAGTTCATCCGTCTCTCTTCCAGAGGCGTCCGCAAGCAGAATCCCATTTTTAAAGCATTTTTGCCGAATCCGAAGAGCTGACCCTCCACCCTCCTCTCCTTTTAAGTGCTGTCTTTGTTCTGCATCCCTTCGCCTCCCATCTCCTCAGCCTCTCTCTCATCTTGGCAGAGCATATAATTTCCTCAAGACTTTCCCGTCCCCCCATTTATATGTGATCTCCTCGTTCTCCGTGTCTCCCAGCTCCTGCTCCCTTGGTTTTTGCTCTGCTCGGCTATGGGACAAAAACCAGCAAGTGGTATCCCCTCTCCCACAAGGTCAAACTTTGGGGTAAAATTTCCCCTGGAACTGAAAGGAACTCGAGGGAGAGAGTTCCTACTCAGAATGTCAAGGGGTATCAGAACTATCTGGATAAAACCAATTCTGAGGCCCAAACCTGGAGGTTCCTCCTCAGGAGAAGGTCTGAGGCAGGGCCGGCGCGTCCATTTAGGCGAACTAGGCAGTTGCCTAGAGCGCCAAAATGGAGGGGGCGCTGGCCAGCCTGCCCCTCGCCCCCCGCCGCCGCCCCCCCGCCGCCCCAACCAGCGGCGGAGCAAGCAGCTTGGGGCGAAAACCGCGGGGGCGGGGGCGCCAAAATGGAGGGGGCACTGGCCAGCCTGCCCCTCGCCCCCCGCCGCCGCCCCCCGCCGCCCCAACCAGCAGCGAAAACCGGCAGGGCAGAGCGCCCGGCAGGGCAGGGGGCGGGACACTGTACGTCATGTGCAATGGTGTCACTTGGCCTGCCCCCTCGCCTAGGGCGCCAAAATCCGTGGCACCGGTCCTGGTCTGAGGGATTCTGATTAAAGTCAAAATGAAGGAAGGAGGAAGGAACAAGATGCCAGCTTCACCTCCTCACCTCGGCCTTCCAGAATCCCAAGAACCTGATCAAGTAGTGCTGGTTTTAGATTTTTATTTTTCTGTATTGATTTATTTACAGGATTGGTTTTAGGGTGCATATTGTGTTGGGGTACCATGCTCCAGTAGATGCTCTCAAAGTTTCACTGCCTCCAACGCTGGAGGTTCTACATAGCCTCCACTTAGCTGTTCCTCAGCAACCTTGTAGTCGCAGAATTGGAGAACTGGGACCCTCAGCGTCATCTAGTCCAACCCCCTACAATGCCCACGGCCACCCCTGGGTGGGCTCGAACCACCAACCTTCTGATTAACACCGATCCATTGTGCCGCCGGAGGGCTTCATTGTGCCATAGGGTCACAGCGTGCGATGGGCAGGCACGGCCCTTCCGCCAGGCACCTAATCTAAGACATGACACAGTCCTGGACCCCATTTGCCCTCCCCAGGGTGGCGAAATCGAATCCCCCCCCCCCATCTTCCATCAGAGTCTGGCTTCTGCCATGTGGAGTCAGCTCACCATTGGTCCCCTCCTCTAAACCATCATATCCCAGTAAATGTTCCAGTTGCCCTTTTCTGAACCCGTCTCAGCTGCCACCTGGATCTTTCTCCACAAATGCTCATATTAGCTGTTGTTTCCAAAAGCCCAACTAACACCACTTTCCCGGCCTCCTCGTCCCCAGACGGGTTACACTTATTAGCCTCCAATTTATCTCCATTTGTTCTGGTGCGCGCAGTCTTATTTAACTCAAACAAGGCGCCAAAACGTCTCTGAAGCAAAGCCAAGCGGACTTTCCTCCCCCCTCGTCCTCCTTCCTCATCATCCTCGCCTGCCCTGCCCTTGCTTTGGTCACACTTTTTTTTTTTTTTTTTTTAAATGCTTTTTGTTGAGTTTTAAAATTATTATTCCTATACATATTCTATTCATTCTTCAACATATATTGTATATATCAGGCATAGGCAAACTCGGCCCTCCAGATGTTTTGGACTACAATTCCCATCATCCCTGACCACTGGTCCTGTTAGCTAGGGATGATGGGAGTTGTAGTCCCAAAACATCTGGAGGGCCGAGTTTGCCTATGCCTGACATTTGCGTGTTCAGACCTTTTAACCTCACCCCAAATAAATTCAGACATGACTTAAATTTTGGTTTGGTTTTTGGCAGAATTTAGGCCACAACTTTATTCATTACAGCAAGTGATGGGTTGCATAGGCAGGGGCGGAGCAAGGGGCGGGGGGGTGGGCCACCCCGGGTTCCTCCCTGGGGGGTGACACTCTCGGGGCCTCACCCCCACGATCGGCGATGCAAGCCGAGCCGGGAGCCCAAAACCTTGCTCTGTGCACGATGGCGGGTGGCTTGCTTTATCGGTCGCTCTCTCTGAAGGCGGTGAAGGTCCTGTGTGAGTGTCTGGAGGCGGTTGGAGGATGGATGGCGGCTAACAGATTGAGGTTGAATCCTGACAAGACAGAAGTACCGTTTTTGGGAGACAGGGGGCGGGCAGGTGTGGAGGACTCCCTGGTCCTGAATGGGGTAACTGTGCCCCTGAAGGACCAGGTGCGCAGCCTGGGAGTCATTTTAGACTCACAGCTGTCCATGGAAGCGCAGATTAATTCTGTGTCCAGGGCAGCTGTCTACCAACTCCATCTGGTACGCAGGCTGAGACCCTACCTACCTGCCCGCGGACTGTCTCGCCAGAGTGGTGCATGCTCTAGTTATCTCTCGCTTGGACTACTGCAATGTGCTCTACGTGGGGCTACCTTTGAAGGTGACCCGGAAACTACAACTAATCCAGAATGCAGCAGCTAGACTGGTGACTGGGAGCGGCCGCCGAGACCACATAACACCGGTCTTGAAAGACCTACACTGGCTCCCAGTACGTTTCCGAGCACAATTCAAAGTGTTGGTGCTGACCTTGAAAGCCCTAAATGGCTTCGGTCCAGTATACCTGAAGGAGCGTCTCCACCCCCACCGTTCTGCCCGGACACTGAGGTCCAGTGCCGAGGGTCTTCTGGCGGTTCCCTCACTACAAGAAGCCAAGTTACAGGGAACCAGGCAGAGGGCCTTCTCGGTAGTGGCGCCCGCCCTGTGGAACGCCCTCCCTTCAGATGTCAAAGAGAACAACAACTACCAGACCTTTAGAAGACATCTGAAGGCAGCCCTGTTTAGGGAGGCTTTTAATGTTTAATATATTACTGCATTTTAATGTTCTGTTGAAAGCCGCCCAGAGTGGCTGGGGAAACCCAGCCAGATGGGCGGGGTATAAATAATAAATTATTATTATTATTATTATTATTATTATTATTATTATTATTACTATTATCTCTCAGCCAGCCGGCGCCCCGCCCGCTTGCATCGCCGATCGTGGGGGTGGGGCCGGCCCTGAGAGTGTCAACCCCCCCCCAGGGGAAAGCGGGCGGGGCGCCGGCTGGCTGAGAGACCGACCGATAAAGCAAGCCAGCGGCCATCGCGTACAGAGCAAGGTTTTGGGCTCGGCTTGCGTCGCCCGATCGCGGGGGTGGGGCCGGCCCCCTCTCTCAGCCAGCCGGCGCCCTGCCTGCTTTCCCCTGGGGGGGTGACACTCTCGGGGCCGGCCCCACCCCCGCGATCGGCGGCCCAAGCCGAGCCGGGAGCCTAAAGCGAGCGCCGGCTCATGGGGCTGCCTCGTCCGTGGGCTGTCAATCAACCCACCCACAACACAGGGATCTGGTTGCCAGGTCTCACCCTCTTTAAGGGAGGACCCGATATATAAACCAAACAATAACAATATTTCTTCACAGGTGACTTCTCACCACCTCAATGCAGCTTCTTATTTCTTCCTTCTCTTTTCAACTGTGTTGTTTCTCATTACCCTTCTCTTACACAATGTGTCTTACCTATCTGTTCTTTACTTGGCAAAATTTAGTCGAAACGTATCAAGGATTTTATTTGAGAACAATGTTTTCCCTTATCATCTTTTACACATTCCCACCCACTCCTTTTTAAATTTTTTGGTTTGGTTGGTTCCTAATTGCCTCTGTCATTTTGGCTCATTCCAAATACTCACACAATTTGATTTGCCATTCTTCCTTTGTTGGTGTCCCTATCTATCCCCCTTCCAGTTTCTAGCGATTAACATTCTTGCTGCTGTTGTAGCATATAGGAACACCCTTTTTGCGGCGTTTGGGAGCCAAAATGTCCGAGTACCAAGGCGTTCAGGATGCAAGGTACGACTGTATATCCATTAGTAATTGCGCATGGTGTTTCCTTCCATTGCACATTTATTTCTGCTATGTTGCAGAAAGAAAACCCAAGCTCTTAAGGGTAGGGGGGCAGCTTGAGAAGGGTCATGCTGGTTTCTGAAGTACTCCCTTACCACTGCGAACCTTCCTTCAATGCTCCTTAGCTTTAAAATCATAGAGTAGGAAGCGACCCCCGCCAGGGTCATCTAGTCCAACCCTCTGCTATGCAGGAATCTCAGCTCAAGCATCCATGACAGATGGCCACCCAACCTCTGCTTAAAAACCTCCAAGGAAGGAGAGTCCACCACCTCCCAAGGGAGACCGTTCCACTGTCGGACAGCTCTTACTGTCACAAAGTTCTTCCTGATGCTTAGTCGGAATCTCCCTTCTTGTCACTTGAAGCCATGGGTTCGAGTCCTGCCCCTCCAGAGCAGGAGAAAACAAGCTTGCTCCCTCTTCCGTGTGACAGCCCTTCAGATATTTGAAGACAGCTATCATATCTCTTCTCAGTCAGTCTGCTCTCATCCAGGCTAAACATCCCCAACTCCCAGGGCCTGGCAGGGAGGGAAAACCAGTGGGTCTGGATTGCATCAAGGGAGGGAGTGGGGTGAAGAAAAAATTTATTTGATTTGGATTATTATTCTGGCTTTTTGAAATGATGTTATACAGAAATGGTGATGGGCATAGTGAATATAGATGATTAATAAAGTAAAATGATTAGAAAAAGGAAGAATATGGCTAAAAACTTTGAGACCAAGGGGAGGGAGGGGGGAAGTGTTATTTGAATCTATTAAAAAAATTATTAGTGTATAGTAGGATAGAGGATAAGAATTTAAGGAAAGAGCGGAAGTATAAGAATGCCTAGGTTTGAATGTAGGAGTAAGGAAATATAGTTTTGAATTATAAGATGTTATAAAAATAGCTGTATCAATCTGTGTAAGAGGACTTAAAATGAATTTCAACGGAGGGGGACTTGAGGAAGTCACTTAAAAATATGTAAAGGTGAAAGATAGATTCTGGCCCGGGAATGGGGCCAGGCCTAAGCAATGTTATGAAAAATGATAGTATGGTTAAATCTACAATGAATATAATTACCCCTGTGAGTGCCTGGAGGGCAGCAACTGAGGAGGGAGCACAAGGTGAGCTGAGCTTGTAGGTTTTGAGGGTTTGTCTTTTTGGGGCTGTGTGTGATTAAGTTTGTGTGCTTATTTGTTTCCTTATTTGTTTGTGTGTTTCCCAGGCTTGTGTGTGAGAGAGAGTTTGTTTCTGGCTTGTGTGTGTGTGTTTGTCTGGTGACTAGCTGTGGGCGGAGCTAATCAGTGCCTGGAGGGCAGAGACTGAGGAAGTAGGCAAAAGGTGAGCTGAGCTTGTAGGGCGGAGCTAATCAGTGCCTGGAGGGCAGAGACTGAGGAAGTAGGCAAAAGGTGAGCTGAGCTTGTAGGGCGGAGCTAATCAGTGCCTGGAGGGCAGAGACTGAGGAAGTAGGCAAAAGGTGAGCTGAGCTTGTAGGGCGGAGCTAATCAGTGCCTGGAGGGCAGCGGCGCGCGCCTAGCGGCGCGCGCAGTTTAACCTATCTTTTAGATAGAGGAGAGCTAGTCTCAAACGTTTACTTGGGGAGACCTAGGCTTCTTTTTGTGTGTCCTGACTTCAAGATGGAGGGTGAGGGAACAACTGTAGTCGCCTGCAATTCCTGCGCAATGTTTGCCTTCTTGCCAAAGGATGTAGGCAGCTACACCTGCAGCAAGTGCAAGTTGGTTGCCCTACTAGAAGACAAGGTCCGGCAACTTCAGGAGGGGGAGGGAACAACTGTAGTCGCCTGTAATTCCTGCGCAATGTTTGTCTTCTTGCCAAAGGTTGTAGACAGCTACACCTGCAGCAACTGCAAGTTGGTTGCCCTACTCGAAGACAAGGTCCAGCAACTTCAGGCCCGTGTATCTACGCTCCAGAAAATTAAAGAGCTGGAGCTTTTCTTGGATGAAGCAGAGCACACTGTCTCCACCAAGCAGGAGACAGGACACATCCCTGAGGAGGAGATCAGTTCCCCAACTCAGGAGCCAGATGTATGGAGGAACGTGACTCACAGAAGTAGAATGCCCAGGGATCGCTCTGAGTGTTTAGAACTACAAAATCAATTTGAAGTGCTCTCAAATCTGGAAGATGAAGAACAGACTCCATTGGAAGATCTCTCCCTCATCACAGTTGATGAGGCATATGAAGACGAGCAGCATAGTCAGTCCTCCGGGAATGTGCAGGTGACCTTGGAAGGGACAGCACATGTAAGAATCCCGACCAAGCCTAAGAGGAGGCGTGTAGTGGTGATAGGGGATTCCCTGCTGAGGGGTACAGAAGCAGTGATCTGTGGGCCTGACAAGATGTCTCGAGAGGTATGCTGTCTCCCCGGGGCCAAGATCCATGATGTTACAGAACGACTGCAAGGAATAATAAAAGCCACGGATAAAAACCCCTTCCTTTTAGTCCATGTGGGAACAAACGACACCGCAAGCCATAGCCTCCAGAAGATCAAAAGTGATTATGAGGCTCTGGGCAGGAAGCTGAAGCAATTAAATGCACAAATTGTCATCTCATCTGTCCTCCCAGTTGAACGCCGTGGCCCAGGAAGAGAGGGGAAAATAGGAGAAGTGAACAACTGGCTTCGCAAATGGTGCCGGCAGGAACGGTTTGGATTCTTAGATCACGGTCTGCAGTTTCTTGAAGATGGACTTCTGGCAAGTGATGGGCTGCACCTCACAAGGGTTGGGAGGAATGTTTTTGCCAACAATCTCAAAAACCTCATCAGGAGGGCTTTAAACTGACTTATGTGGGGGAGGGAGACAGTGGTCCTGAAGGTAGGAGTCAATCAAATGCTGAAGATGATCATCCAAAAGTCAAGGACCAAATGGAGCAAAGAGCACACAGACCTAGTGGTGGGAGGAAAAAATCCTTAAGTAGGAGACTAGGGGGAATGATCAATGGTTTTCAATGTCTGTATACAAATGCACAGAGCATGGGAAATAAACAAGATGAACTTGAGCTCTTGGTACAGCAAACTAAATACGACATAATAGGCATCACTGAAACCTGGTGGGATGAGTCTCATGATTGGAATGTAGTAATAGAGGGATACAATCTATTTCAGAGAAATAGACCAAACAGGAAAGGAGGAGGAGTGGCGTTATATGTCAGGGATGTGTATACCTGTGAAGAGATCCATGATTTAAAACTTCAAAGCCAAATTGAGAGTATCTGGGTCAAAATTAAGGGAGAGAAAAATAACAGTGATCTCATTGTGGGAGTTTACTATAGACCCCCAAGCCAAACTGAGGACATAGATGATGCCTTCCTGGAACAGATGACCAAGCATTCAAAAGGAAATGAGATAGTAGTAATGGGGGATTTCAACTATCCTGATATTTGTTGGATGTCAAACTCAGCCAAGAGCATAAGGTCGAACAGATTCCTCACTGGCCTTGCAGACAATTTCATTGTCCAGAAAGTGGGAGAAGCAACAAGAGGATCAGCCATTTTAGATCTGGTCCTAACCAATAGTGATGACCTGGTTAGTAGGGTAGAAGTGGCAGGATCATTAGGTGGGAGTGATCATGCTCTTCTGGAGTTTATTATACATCAGAAAGGAGCAACCAAGCATACTAAGACTCAAATTCTAGACTTTAAGAAAGCCGACTTCAGAAAACTTAGGGAAATGCTGGGTATGACCCCATGGTCAGTAATACTAAAAGGGAAGGGAGTTCATGATGGATGGGAGTTTGTTAAAAGGGAGATATTAAAAGCACAACTTCAAGCAGTACCAATGAGACGAAAACATGGAAGGTGTCTAAAGAAGCCAGGGTGGCTATCTAAAGAACTTTTAACTGAGTTAAGATTTAAAAGGGATATGTACAAGAAATGGAAAAAGGGGGAAACCACCAGAGAGGAATTCAAACAAATAGCCAGCACATGTAGAGACAAAGTCAGAAAAGCTAAAGCACAGAATGAACTCAGGCTTGCTAGAGAGGTTAAAAGCAATAAAAAGAGTTTTTATGGGTATGTCCGTAGCAAAAGGAAGAACAAGGAAACAGTGGGGTCACTTAGAGGAGAAGAAGGTGAAATGCGAACAGGGGACGCAGAAAGGGCAGAACTCCTCAATACCTTCTTTGCCTCAGTCTTCTCCAAAAAAGAAAACAATGCCCGACCTGAAGAATATGGAGCAGATGATTCAGCAGGGGAAACACAGCCCAGAATAAGTAAGGAGGTAGTACAAGAACACTTGGCTAGTTTAGATGTATTCAAGTCTCCAGGGCCAGATGAACTACATCCCAGAGTATTAAAAGAACTGGCAGAGGTGATTTCAGAACCACTGGCAGTAATTTTTGAGAATTCCTGGAAAACAGGTGAAGTCCCAGCAGACTGGAGGAGGGCAAATGTTGTCCCTATTTTCAAAAAGGGGAAAAGAGAGGACCCAAACAATTATCGCCCAGTCAGCCTGACATCAATACCAGGAAAGATTCTAGAGCAGATCATTAAGCAAACGGTCTGTGAGCACCTAGAAAGGAACGCTGTGATCACTAAAAGTCAGCATGGGTTTCTGAAAAATAAGTCATGTCAGACTAATCTGATCTCATTTTTTGACAGAATTACAAGCCTGGTAGACGAAGGGAACACTGTGGATGTAGCCTATCTTGATTTCAGCAAGGCCTTTGACAAGGTGCCCCATGATATTCTTGTAAAGAAGCTGGTAAAATGTGGGCTAGACAATGCTACCATTCAGTGGATTTGTAACTGGCTGACTGACCGAACCCAAAGGGTGCTCATCAATGGCTCCTCTTCATCCTGGAGAGAAGTGACTAGTGGGGTGCCACAGGGTTCTGTCTTGGGCCCAGTCTTATTCAACATCTTTATCAATGACTTGGATGATGGGCTTGAGGGCATCCTGATCAAGTTTGCAGATGACACCAAATTGGGAGGGGTGGCTAATACCCCAGAGGACAGGATCACACTTCAAAATGACCTTAACAGATTAGAGAACTGGGCCAAGGCAAACAGGATGTATTTTAACAGGGAGAAATGTAAAGTACTACACTTGGGCAAAAAAAATGAAAGGCACAAATACAGGATGGGTGATACCTGGCTTGAGAGCAGTACAAGTGAAAAGGATCTAGGAGTCTTGGTAGACCACAAACTTGACATGAGTCAACAGTGTGATGCAGCAGCTAAAAAAGCCAATGCAATCCTGGGCTGCATCAATAGGAGTATAGCATCTAGATCAAGGGAAGTAATAGTACCACTGTATTCCGCTCTGGTCAGACCTCACCTGGAATACTGTGTCCAGTTCTGGGCACCACAGTTCAAGAAGGATATTGACAAGCTGGAACGTGTCCAGAGGAGGGCAACCAAAATGGTCAAAGGCCTGGAAACGATGCCTTATGAGGAACGGCTTAGGGAGCTGGGTATGTTTAGCCTGGAGAAGAGAAGGTTAAGGGGTGATATGATAGCCATGTTCAAATATATAAAAGGATGCCATATAGAGGAGGGAGAAAGGTTGTTTTCTGCTGCTCCAGAGAAGCGGACACGGAGCAATGGATTCAAACTACAAGAAAGAAGATTCCACCTAAACATTAGGAAGAATTTCTTGACAGTAAGAGCTGTTCGACAGTGGAATTTGCTGCCAAGGAGTGTGGTGGAGTCTCCTTCTTTGGAGGTCTTTAAGCAGAAGCTTGACAGCCACCTGTCAGGAATGCTTTGATGGTGTTTCCTGCTTGGCAGGGGGTTGGACTGGATGGCCCTTGTGGTCTCTTCCAACTCTATGATTCTATGATTCTATGATTCTAGGGGGGGATGGATCTTGGCTTCCCATGGTGAGAGGGGGGGAGTATGAAAATTTAACCAATATGTATGTTCTGTGCTTTAAAAATTGTAAAACCCAATAAATTTCTTTGGGGGGAAAAATAAACATCCCTAACTCCCTCAACCATTCTCAGTTTCCAGGCCCTTGATTACCTCAGTTGCTTTCCTCTGCACACCTTCCAGGATGTCAACATCCTTCTTCATTTGTGGTGTCCGGAATCAAGCATTGTTTGCCCACGTGAAAGCGTAACTTGCCCGCCATGAGGACTAGGAGCTTGTTTCCAAACAGAAGTTCTCAGGCCATGGAATCCTTCAGCGAAAGTCGTCTTTAAGACTGCGGCATGCGTTCTCCCAGCCCAGCTCTGCACAAAAGCAGATGATGATCCAGCGAGGTTCGGCGCATCCCAGACGCCAAAGCGAGCGTCCGATTTCCTTCCGAGAATACCAATTGTGATTATTATACGCTCTGCCAACATGACATCAAGATAATGGGGGCAGCTGATGGTTCTTTGGGTATCGCCTGTCACTTAACATTCTGCTACGTTCCTCTCCTGTCATTTCTGCCGCGCTAATGGCTCTCCTGCGATTGGCTGCATCGCGTGACCCCAAGGATGTGCTGCGGCGTTTAATGGAAGGCTTTGTTTTAATAGAATCTAAATGACACCTCTCTGGTTAAGACAAGGGAGGAATTAGACAGGAGGAGAGTGGAACCTGTGCATGCCTCAGATATGTTTTTCTGAGCCCTCCGGAAAAGGAAGGTGACCTCTTTGTCCTTCTGCAAAGATGCTTTGCCTCTGGAGATGAGGTGCCATCAAAGCTGAGGCATTCTAGGGTGGGGGACGAGCATCGAAAAGTTCACAAGTGTGTCCTTTCCTCTAAATTCCTTCTGTGGGTTTGCATTTCTGCACCAAGAAGCCAGCCATTTTGGTTTGTGGTATAATCACAAAATGTGCCTTCTCTGCCGATGAAAAGTGGGAACAATCTAACATCTGGGAGTCATGAGTAGGAGCAAAATTCTCCTTGGTTGACAAGCTTGGTTGACAGAAGGGAGAGGAGGAGGAGGAGGAGGAGGAGGAGGAGGAGGAGGAGGAGGAGGAGGAGGAGAAGAAGAAGAAGAAGAAGAAGAAGAAGGAGAAGGAGAAGGAGAAGGAGAAGGAGAAGGAGAAGGAGAAGGAGAAGGAGAAGGAGAAGGAGAAGGAGAAGGAGAAGGAGAAGAAGGGTTTGGATTTGATATCCCGCTTTATCACTACCCGAAGGAGTCTTAAAGCGGCCAACATTCTCCTTTCCCTTCCTCCCCCACAACAAACACTCTGTGAGGTGAGTGGGGCTGAGAGACTTCAGAGAAGTGTGACTAGCCCAAGGTCACCCAGCAGCTGCATGTGGAGGAGAGGGGAAGCGAAGCCGGTTCACCAGATTACGAGTCTACTGCTCTTAACCACTACACCACACTGGCATTGATTTCCGGTCCAGCCCTCTTTGCTGTTCCTCCGCAGTTTGGCTTCACTATTCGACTCGTTGGAGGAATTGATATAATTCATAGACTCATAGACTCACAGAATCATAGAGTTCGAAGGGGTTTCAAGGGTCTTAAGGGTCAAACAAATGACGCATCCATGACAGATGGCCATCCAACCTCTGCTTAAAAGCCTCCAATGAAGGAGAGTCCAGCACCTCCTGAGGGAGTCTATTTCACTGTCAAACAGCTCTTACCATCAGAAAGTTCTTCCTGGTGTTTAGTTGAAATCTCCTTCCTTGTAACTTGAAGCCATTGGTTCGAGTCCTACCCTCCAGAGCAGGAGAAAACAAGCATGATCCTTCCTCCGTGTGACAGCCCTTAACATATTTGAAGATGCCTATCGTATCTCCTCTCAGTCTCCTCTTTCCCAGGCCAAACATACCCAACTCTCTCAACCATTCCTCATAAGGCTTCATCTCCAGACCCTTGATCATCTTGGTCGCCCTCCTCAGCACACATTCCAGCTTGTCAATATCTTTTTTTAAATTGCGGTGACCAGAACTGGGACACAGTATTCCAGGTGTGGGCTGACTTGCTCCCTTTACAAAGTGCAGCCCGAAATTACATGAGATCCCGGCGGCCATTTTGGCCGCTGTCCTCTCACAAGAAAAAATGGGATTTTCTCTGGGGCAGTTGATGGGCATGGCATAGGCCTCCTGGCTGGTAGCGGTTGATGGTCTCGTCTTCCACAAATTTGTCTAAGCCTTTTTAAAAGCTGGTGGTGGCTCATCGAAAGAACGGCAAACTGCCCCCGGTAATGAAGAGCACATTTTGAAAAACGAATGAGGCAACAGCTTCCCAGTTGATTGTTTGCCACTTCGGGCAGCGGGGCCGACAGCATGTCTGAACCAATAAGTGGTTTTCCAGATGGCTGAGTGGTTGTTTGCGGCGGCCGTGATTTTGCGGTGCGACATCGCTGCCGTCAAGGCCCGCAGAAGTGATGGTGGGTGAGGTGAAGGTCGAGGAGGAAGGGAACTGAAAGGGCTTGCAAACTGTGCCGTTCATCAGCGCCTCTTCTGATTAAAGACCGCCGGGCGGCCTTTTCCTTCCTCTTGTTTAACTTGATTTCTTTCTGCTTCGTTCCAAGGGAGGCAGAAGGGAAATACAACTCTTTCCGAGCGAGCGCCAAAGATGGCCGAGACTTCTCCTCCCCCCCTTTTTCCCCCCTCCCCCCACGGCCGTCATTAAAATGAAAAAGTAGCTGAGCGTGTGCATGCGAGAGGGGAAGAGAGTGCCAATAAAACAGCAGGCTAAATGGCTCTGTAGAGACCAGGCTGAGCTTTACCTGTATATCTGTAATAGTAGAGTTCCCAGCTGAGAAATCATACAGGGAGGTAAAGACCCGTTTGCAGGCCAATCCTTAGAGCTTGTGGGTTGAGGGGAGGAAATTGCTCCAGCACTACCTGAATCCCGAACAATGACTCAATTCTCATCTTCCGGCGTTGGCTTTCCTTAATTTTCTTCCGGGGGGGAATCAAAAATAGAAGCTGCTATTGCAACGTTCAGGCCCAGTGGAAAATGAGCCCATTTACCAAATTATTGTTCATTTTATATCCATTAAGCCCAACCTAGTGTAGAAAAGCCCCACATGCACTCACCTTGGTGGGAGACAAATTAAGGTCTCTGTTTTCATGCCAACAGCTGCAGCCACGTTCTTCCCACGGAGGGAGCCGACTCGCCTCTGGGACGTGCTGCTTCAGGGCCAGGAGTGACACACACAGGATCAGACCTTCTTCCAAAGAATTAAAAAGCCATCGGCACAGAAAGTTAGCATGCCATAAGAACACAGGAAGAGCCTGCTGGGTCAAATCCAGCATTCGGTTCTCACATGGATAATAATAATAATAATAATAATAATAATAATAATAATAATAATAATAATTTGCGTGTTGAGGTCACCAAGCCACCCCCCAAATAATTCACACTTCAGACATAGATTTTTGTTTGGGTTTTTGGCATATTTTAGGCCACAACTTTATTGAAAATACAAATCAAGTGAGTGGTTGCGTAGGCATTGGTTTCGACTAGCTGTCCGATGGGACAGAGCTGACCACGTGTCAGCGAAGGGAAACCAAACCGGGGAGAGTTAAGGAGACTGGGGGCTTAGACCTCCCTCTCCCCAGGGGTCCCGAGGGGCTCATGCGTGGCCCTGCAACCTGACCGGGTTCGGACAAAAGCATATCGAGCCCCTGGATTCCTTTAACGGAATTCCCATCACACCATCATCATTCGGAGGGTGACCGCCCATTCACCAATGAACCAATGCCTAACCGCCAACCTTACAAGTTGTGACTAATTGCTATGTAGTAGGTGAAAACCAAATGGCCCAGCCAATCAGCCAGATGGAAAAATTCCTACTAGGCCCCTGCCCCAACAGCAGACGACCCCATGACAGGCAACAGCAAGGTCAATGCAAAGGCCTATACCAGGGAGGGGGGGACGGGAGATCCGAAGCACGCAGCAAAGAGGACTATCACATGGCGTGCTGAGCAATATATAGGACGCTGGGCTGTCCATCAAAAATTGCTACATGCAATTTACCCCAGCAACACCTAGCCCACTCCCAACTGTGGCCATTTGCCCGCTCCTCCCCCCGAGCTACCGGAGGGAGGAGGAGGGGGTGACTTTCCTGCCCCCACCGCAACACGTGCTCTCCCTATAGGAGAACTCGCTTTATTATTTATACCCCGCCCATCTGGCTGGGTTTCCCCAGCCACTCTGGGTGAGTCCCAATCGAGTATTAAAAACAATACAGCATCAAACATTAAAAACTTCCCTAAATACGGCTACCTTCAGATGTCTTTTAAAAATAGGATAGTTGCTTATTTCCTTGACATCTGGTGGGAGGGCATTCCACAGGGCAGGCGCCACTATCGAGAAGGGGAAAGTTTCGACAGAGTACCGGAGCACTCCCGAAGCGCACTGAAGATCTATGAAAGCATCCGAAAGAGTCGCCGCCTTCCGAAGATGGAACAGGAAAATGTAACCTTCTCGGATGCCATTCCTAACCCCTTTAGGGGAGATTCTGGAAATATACGTAGCTGCTATATACCGAGTCAGGCCATTGGTCCATCTAGCTCAGTACTGGCTACACTGACTGGCAGCAACTCTGCAGGATTTCAGGCAGCCTTGTCTTCTAGCCCTACACTGGTCTTGAAAGACCCACATTGGCTCCCAGTACGTTTCCGAGCACAATTCAAAGTGTTGGTGCTGACCTTGAAAGCCCTAAACGGCCTCGGCCTGTATACCTGAAGGAGCGTCTCCACCCCCACCGTTCTGCCTGGACACTGAGGTCCAGCTCCGAGGGCCTTCTGGCAGTTCCCTCCCTGCGAGAAGCCAAGTTACAGGGAACCAGGCAGAGGGCCTTCTCAGTAGTGGCGCCCGCCCTGTGGAATACCCTCTCTTCAGATGTCAAAGAGAACAACAACTATCAGACCTTTAGAAGACATCTGAAGGCAGCCCTGTTTAGGGAAGCTTTTAATGTTTAATAGACTATTGTATTTTAACATTCTGTTGGAAGCTGCCCAGAGTGGCTGGGGAAGCCCAGCCAGATGTGCGGGTTATAAATAATAAATTATTATTATTATTATTATTATTATTATTTATTATTATACCTGGAAATGCTGGGGATTCTACCTTCTACATGCCAAGCACATGCTCTGCTTGACCTTTCCCCATGCACAAAGTGCCAGTGATTCACCAGCTCTGAATCCAGCCAAAAAAAATAAAATAAAGCAACTGTGAGGAGGGAATATTTTCTAGTGTAAAAACATTAAGGGGAGGGAATTGGAATACTGCTTCCCCTGCTTAGTGGTTCTTTCCCCTCTGCAAGCACCCCCTGGAGGGGAAGGGAAAGGACCCCCGTGAGGGGTTTGAAAGGTTTGGCACAACACATTCCCTCTCCACAATCCCTCCCTCTCCTGCCATCAAGGATGTTCGCCCCTCACCATGCTAGTTTCTTATTTTTCCAATCTTAAATTCAGTTCTCCACATTTCTGCAGTGGGTTACGATTATTTTCAAGCCAGGCGCAAACATGTTCGTTTAGCCCTTAATTTGGAATGTGATCAGGTAAGTCGGAGACCTCTTTTTGTTCTCACCTTTAAAATGAGGAGGGGTGAAAAGAGAAGAGTTTGGATTTGATATCCCGCTTTATCACTACCCGAAAGAGTCTCCAAGCGGCTCACATTCTCCTTTCCCTTCCTCCCCCACAACAAACACTCTGTGAGGTGAGTGGGACTGAGACTTCAAAGAAGTGTGACTAGCCCAAGGTCACCCAGCAGCTGCATGTGGAGGAGCGGAGACGCGAACCCGGTTCACCAGATTATGAGTCTACCACTCTTAACTACTACACCACACTGGCTCTCCGCTCTTAACCACTTCACCATACTGGTGGAATTGTCCTTTGTGGGGGTAGATGGATGGGTGGATAAATAAGCATTTAAGGTTTTGATTTCAATTTTTCGTGTTATTTTTTCTTCTTTTTTATATTTTTATTTTCAGACAAAACCATTTTTACACACACACACTAGTTTACATTAAAACAAAAATCAACATCAGTACATTTAAGGGGTTCCCTGAACCCCCGGGCTTCCTTCCACCCCTCCCATGGTTTCCAGAATTTATCTTCCTTTTTTGCTGCATCTAATTAAAAAGGTAAAGGGATCCCTAAGTCCAGTCGTGAACGACTCTGGGGTTGCAGCGCTCATCTCGCTTTACTGACCGAGGGAGCCAGCGTACAGCTTCCGGGTCATGTTGCCAGCAGGACTGAGCCGCTTCTGGCGAACCAGAGCAGCGCACGGAAACGCCGTTTACCTTCCCGCCGGAGCAGTACCTATTTATCTACTTGCACGTTGACGTGCTTTCGAACTGCTAGGTGGGCAGGAGCAGGGACCGAACAACGGGAGCTCACCCCGTCGCAGGGATTCAAACCACCGACCTTCTGATCGACAAGCCCTAGGCTCTGTGGTTTAGACTACAGCGCCACCCGCGTCCCCTTGCATCTAATTACATTTATCTAAATTATTACATTTCAATTTTATCCTTTGTCATTTTAAATTACAAGTACTATATCAATCCTGCTAATGTTTTTAAATGTTTACAGTGATCTTTAATATATTCTATAAAGCTATGCCATTCTTTGTTGAATTTATTATCCTCTTGGTGCCTGATTTTCCCAGTCAGCCTTGCCTTTTCTGCATAGTCCATCATGTTCATTATCCCTCCTTCTTTTGATGGGGTTCTTTCTTTTTTCCATCCCTGGGCAAATAAAATTCTTGCCACTGTCATCACATACCGTATTTTTTGCTCCATAAGACGCACTTTTTTCCTCCTAAAAAGTAAGGAGAAATGTCTGTGTGTCTTATGGAGCGAATGTGTGGTCCCTGGAACTGAACTGCCCAGGGGCAAAAGCAGATCATACTTTTTTAAAAAAAGAGAGAGAGAAGGGGGTGTTGAAAGGAAGCCCCCTGAGCAGCTGCTCAGCAAACGATCGGGGAGAGAGATAAGGGAGAGAGATTCCAGTCCCGCCCCCTTGCAGAGGGAGGCTGTTTCCCCAGTGACATGTGACTGGCTGATTAGATTATCTGTCTGGAAACTGTAGAAATGGCTCCCTTTCCTGAAGCTGCAGAACTGTGAGTTAAACCCCATAAAACAGGGTTTTTTTCCCTTTGCAAAGTAAGCTCAACAACTTTGAGCTGATCCTCAAAAAATGAGGCTTTTCTCCTTTGCAAAAGAAGCTGCAGAAATTTGAGCTGATCCTCAAAAAATGGGGCTTTCCCCCTCTAAAAACTAGGTGCGTCCTATGGTCAGGTGTGCCTTATAGAGCGAAAAATACGGTACATAAACAGTACTTTCTTGTCCTTCGGTAATTCTTCTCCTATGTTTCTTACTATTTCTAGTCTTGCATTGTAAGCTGCTTTGAGGCACTTTCATGCAAAAAAGAGCAATGATCATAATCATAATAAAGCTGAGATGATCCAGGGAATTATATTGGGTGAGCACTCCTTTGATTAGGGTCTCCCAGGCTACCTTACTTTCCTAACTCAAGCGATCCTGGCACAGCAGGTGATCGCAAACTCAATTTTACCATGCAATGTAGTCAAGAGCTACTTTTCCAAGACCAGGTGGCCATGCTTGGCTAGCTGATTGCAGATGCGGACCTCAAAATACAGCAACAGCTGGCTTTGCGACTTTGGGGGTGCAGGAATATATTTGCAAAAAGCTTTGAGATCTTGATTAGCATGGATGGGTCTATCTCGGTAGTTTTGCCTGACAGACTAATGGGCAGTCGGGGACTTGACAAAGGAATATTAATGGTCCTTAATGATGAGGAATGCTTTCCTTAATGGCCTGGAAATCTCTCTCCCTTGTCTCCTGAATGTGGCATGTTCAACGCAGCTGGGAGGGCCAAGAGAGAGAGAGAGAGAGTTTGCAGCAAGTTGGAGCAGAGAAAAGTTTCTCAAACTTTTTTAAAACAGCTCTGGGGGAAGTGGGTGTTAGCAAAGTCAATTAAATGATGCAGATAAGAGTCCAGAGAGAAAAATAAGTCCTGATAATACAGTTCAAAAGCAAGTCAAGGTGCAAGTAGATGAATAGGTACCACTCCGGCGGGAAGGTAAACGGCGTTTCCATGCGCTGCTCTGGTTCGCCAGAAGCGGCTTTGTCATGCTGGCCACATGACCTGGAAGCTGTACGCCGGCTCCCTCGGCCAGTAAAGCAAGATGAGTGTCGCAACCCCAGAGTCGTCCGCGACTGGACCTAACAGTCAGGGGTCCCTTTACCTTTTAATACAGTCATACCTTGGTTGTCGAATGCCTGGAATTCGGAAGGAAGCTATGTGCTATTTCCCGAAACAAGATTTGGGGCCTTGTTCAGCCTGAGGTCTGCATTTCTGTCTGAGCAACAGACTCCCTTGGAAGGTGGGAGATCCTCCTTCCTCAGAGAGGTTGGATGACCATCTGTCATGGATGCTTCAGAAGAAGAAGAGGAGGAGGAGTTTGTATTTGATATCCCGCTTTATCACTACCCAAAGGAGTCTCAAAGCGGCTCACATTCTCCTTTCCCTTCCTCCCCCACAACAAACACTCTGTGAGGTGAGTGGGGCTGAGAGACTTCAGAGAAGTGTGACTAGCCCAAGGTCACCCAGCAGCTGCATGTGGAGGAGCAGAGATGCGAACCCGGTTCACCAGATTACAAGTCTACCGCTCTTAACCACTACACCACACTGGCTCTCTCTTTTTTTGAATTTTTTTATTTTATTTTACAAATATAAAATCATAACAATACAACCATACACACCAACAGTTAAAAGATTCTTCCGAATCTCTTGACTTCCCACCTTCCCCTCCATGGGTCCTGTTATTACACGTTTTCTACTGGATCTTTTTCAATAGTCCATGTTTTATATAACCCCATTAACTCCATAGTACTTGCTACATTACAAGTGTTATCACAATCCTGCTAATGTTTTCATCTGCTTACAATGGTCTTGAAGATAAGTTATAAATTTATAACAAAGAAGTGTGACTAGCCCAAGGTTACCCAGCAGCTGCATGTGGAGGAGGGGAGACACGAACCCGGTTCACCAGATTACGAGTCTACCGCTCTTAACCACTACACCACACTGGCTCTTAGTTGTGATTCCTGCATTGCAGGGGGTCGGACTAGAGGACCCTTGGCGTCCCCTCCAACTCTGCGATTTTACAGTCCTGAAGATAAGAAGGAGGTAAAACTGTTTCACCCGGCAACCCTGCCATGCTCCAAACTTAATTGAGCCAAGGCGTTTCCATTTCCCACATCGCTCGCACACACACGCACAGATACCTCATTCTGGCACCTCGCAGTGCCACGAGTTGAAAGGCATTTATATCTTTGCAATTCTCCCCTCCTGCTTCCCCCAAGTTAAGGAGACAAGGAAGAAACTCGAGGCGACAGGAGGAGCGACAGCGGCGCTCCAGAGCCATATGTTTGGAGGGACGTCGTATATTTATGTATACACGTATATATTATGTGTCCCTGTTTCCCGTATATTACTTTGAAGGCATGAATTAACTCAAGCTGCGCTTTCAATTCCACCCCCCTCCTCTTCTTCGGTTAATGGCAACCACTGGGGGTGCAGGAGCAGAGATTTTGCTGCCGCCAAAGCCTTTGAAGGAAGCCTGGAAAGCAATTGCACTGTGTGGGAATTTTGGGGTGTGTTTTGTTTTGTTTTTAAGATAAAAAGTGATGAATGGGTGAGACGCAGTTTCCTGCAGCAAATCTTTTCTCCATTACCACTTCCAAGCTCTCTGGACTCTTTTATAAGTGACTCTTTTTTCCCTCCCCTTCCCTTGGTGGCAAAAAATAACAATCGGGGTCTGCAACCGAATTTTGCAGTATGCAGTGCCGCTGGAAGATTCAGGACAGATATTCCTGCATCGCAGGGGGTTGGACTAGATGGCTCTTGGGGTCCCTTCCAGCTCTACAATTCTATGATTCTATGAAGGACTTCTCCACACATTGCATAGTTAAGCTATGGAACTCGCTGCCACAAGAGGTAGTGACGACCACCAACTTGGATGGCTTTAAAAGAGGAGTAGACAGGTTCATGGAAGAGAGGGTCATTAATGGATACGAGCCAGGATGGCTATCCTCTGCCTCCACAGTTGGAAGCAGTAATGCTTCCGGATACCAGTTGCCGGAAAGGGCAGGAGCGGAGAGGGCTCTTGTGTTCAAATCGTGCTTGCAGGTTTTCCCTTGGGGACATCTGGTTGTGTCCACTGTGAGAACAGGATGCTGGACCAGATGGGACATTGGCCTGATCCAGCAGGCTGCTCTTCCCAGAATCATAGAATTGTAGAGTTGGAAAGGACCCAAGGGTTATCTAGTCCAACCCCCTGCAATGCAGGAGTCTTTTGCCCAACGTGGGGCTCGAACCCACAACCCTGAGATTAAGAATCCCATGCTCTCCAGACTGAGCTATCCCAGGGGGATAATATTCTTATTCTCTTAACTGAACCAGATAGCCTTCAGGTAAATGGAGATGTGTTATTTACACGTATCTACAACCTTAGCAGAATAGAATAGAATAGAATATATTTATTGTCATTATCCCCTTCGGGGACAACGAAATTACTTGTCTGCTCCATCCAACCCAGATAGGGCACTCCATGCAAAAACAAACAACTACAAAAACACTGATTAAAACCATACACACTGATTAAAACCATACAATGAGGGACTCGGGTGGCGCTGTAGTCTAAACCACTGAACCTAGGGCTTGCCGATCGGAAGTTCAGCAGTTCGAATCCCCGCGACGGGGTGAGCTCCCGTTGCTCACCCCCAGGACCAGTGCTGGCAATTTTGGCGCCCTAGGCGAGGGGGCGGGCCACGTGATGTCATTGCGTATGACGCACATTGCAGAGCGGTGCCCCACCCCCTGCCCACCGAGGCACCCCCCCGCCACCGCGGTTTGCTTGCTCCGCCGCTGGTTGGGGCGGCCAGCGCCCCCTCCATTTTGGCGCCCTCGCCACCGCGGTTTTCGCCCCAACCTGCTTGCTCCGCCGCTGGTTGGGGCGGCACCGGGCGGTGGCAGGGGGCGGGGGGCAGGCTGGCCAGAGCCCCCTCCATTTTGTCACCCTAGGCAATTGCCTAGTTCGCCTAAATGGATGCGCCGGCCCTGTTCACCCCATCACGGGGATTCGAACCACCAACCTTCTGATCAGCAAGCCCTAGGCTCTGTGGTTTAGACCACAGCGCCACCAAACTGTTGAGTTTGAAGGGACCCCAAGGGTCATCTAGGACTCAGCTATACAGCTGTAAATAAAATGTTTTAAGTGTGTTTTAAGTGTTTAAGTGTTTTAAGACGCGGGTAACCAGCTGGTTCCCTCTTCCAGGTGACAGATATTTGAAGATGGCTCTCGTATCTCCTCTCAGTCTCCTCTTTTCCAGGCTAAACATACCCAACTCCTTCAATTGTTCCTCATAATGTGCTTAGAGGAAGACACGCTTGGCAAACACTCACCGTGACCAGCTCCCACTCGCAAACCTATGTCCCTACTGTGGAAGGACGTGTGGATCCAGAATTGGCCTCCACAGTCACTTACGGACTCATTGTTAAAACCGTGTCCATGGAAGTCCATCTTACTCGGCTATGAGAAGAAAGAAGAAGAATCTGCGCAAGCTTATTTTCAGCACTTGGGGCCTGATCCAGCCCTGTCGACGGCTTCAGGGAAGAGGGCCTGGCATTTGCATCGCAAGACACAAATGCAACTGCCTCTATATTGCTGCAACATCCGCCTGCCAGATGCTTGGCGTTTTGTGTTGCTGCAGCTACAGCCGACCGCTGGGTGGAGGCCAGAAAGCGAACAATTGAAGGGGGGGTTGGCAACAGCGCTGGTGGTAATTACTTAATTGCTTAAGCACTGATTAATAAGCAAAACTTGTCTTTGCAGCAACATGCAAATCGCCTCTAATGGGAAACCCAGGAAAAGACTCAGCAGGAGGGCTCCCCCTTTTTTTTCTTTTTAAAAAGGGGGACTTGTTTATCAAGGAGCCAGACAGGACAGACAGAGGAGGAGGAAGCAAAAGAGTGAAAGGCATAGAATTGTAGAGTGGGAAGGGACATCCAAGAGTCATCTAGTCCAACCCGCTGCAGGACATTGGGAGACAAGTCAAAGGAGACAAGAGGAATGGGGCAACACTGTCCCATCCTGACCCATTCCAGTCTACTCCACACATGAGTTGTTGTTGTTGTTGTTGGTAGCCGCCCAGAGTGGTTGGGGAAACCTGGCCAGATGGGCGGGGTTTAAATTATTATTATTATTATTATTATGGGTAGGGACCCTCCAAGACTCCTTGTTACAGGCAGCCCTGTTTAGGGAGACTTTTAATGTCTAATAGATTATTGCATTTTAATGTTCTGTTGGTAGCCGCCCAGAGTGGCTGGGGAAACCCAGCCAGATGGGCGGGGTATAAATAATAAATTATTATTATTATTATTATTATTATTATTGTTAGGACATTTTCACTCAGCCATGCCCACCTGCCAATCACCTGGGGTCAGGCGTGGGCAAGTAAAACCTTTGCTCGGCCGAACTGGCACGGCTGCTGGTGCCGCGTAATACTCGTTCTGCATTTGTAAAACCTCAGTTTTTTAATGTGGCAGCACTTTGGAACTATCTATTTAATCTATTCTTCTTTTAACTTTTCGGAAGTTTTAAATTATTGCTAAGTTTCCTTGTTTTCCCAGGATTTCTTTTTCTTTTAACAACTAATGGGTGTATAAATGCCAAGAAATAAACAAATCCTCTGAAATAAATAGATGGACAGACGGCTGGGTCAGGCCCAGAGGGGCTTCTGAGGCACCACCGATTGCTGATGGTCAGAGATTCCTGTCGGGCACTTTGACGTCCCCAACCATCGGTGGATTGCTGGGACTTCAAAGCAACGTTTCCTCCAACGTCACAACGACTCCAGCAGGTTGGGAGTCCCACCCGGCTGTCAAACTGAGCGCGTGGCAGGTAGCGGAGGCAAGGATCTGGCCTGATGGCTTATACCAAGGGTGGAGAAGATTTTGCCGGACTACAGCTCCCATCATGCCTGTTCCTTGGGCTGTGCTGACTGGGGCTGCTGGGAGTTCGAGGCCACCACATTCCCCATTCCAGCCTTATAGCAAGGCAGACCATTGGCCCAAATCGTCCAACATTGTCCCGACAGGGCAGCAGGGTCTCAGATTCCTGAGTCTGCCACCCGAGAGCCTTTAACAATACATTTTTTAAAAAGGTAAAGGATCCTTGACAGTTAAGTCCAGTTGCAGGCGACTCTGGGGTTGTGGCGCTCATCTCGCTTTATTGGCCGAGGGAGACAGCGTTTGTACGCAGTTAGAAATCATAGAGTTGGAAGAGACCACAAGGGTCATCCAGTCCAACCCCCTGCCAAGCAGGAGGGTCATGTGGGTCATTTTTCTGGGTCATGTGGCCAGCATGACTTAGTCGCTTCTGGCGAACTAGAGCAGCGCACGGAAACGCCGTTTACCTTCCTGCTGCAGTGGTACCTATTTACCGTATCTACTTGCACTTTGACGTGCTTTCGAACTGCTAGGTTGGCAGGAGCAGGGACCGAGCAACGGGAGCTCACCCCGTCACGGGATTCGAACCGCCGACCTTCTGATCGGCAAGCCAAGAGGCTCAGTGGTTTAGACCACAGCGCCACCCGCGTCCCTTTAGCAATACATTAGTGGGTTCTAAATTTTCTAAACTGGCATCTGTATTGACATTGTTTTCAAATTTAATTGTTTCAGTTGTATTTCTCTCTCTCTCTCCATATATATATATATATATATATATATATATATATATATATAGTGTGTGTGTGTGTGTGTGTCCTTATGGTAGATGTTTTTTTCTTGTGAGGTACCCTGTTTCTCCTAAAATAAGCCATAGTCATAACAGGATTTCCAAGCATTTGTGAAATATAAGCCATACCCCGAAAATAAGCCATACCCCGAAAATAAGCCATAGTGACGCGGCGCCTCTCCCTTAAGACGGCCTGGATAGGCGTGGCTATGCAGCGTACCGACACGGAACGGTTAAAATTAGACATCCCCCAAAAATAAGCCATACTGTGTTTTTTTGAGGGGGGGGATATAAGACAGTGTCTTATTTTAGGAGAAACACGGTAGTGGTGGCTACCAACCTAGGTTGCCTTAAAATAGGATTAGACAAATTTATAGAGAGGGATATCGATAGCTACTAGCCAGGATGTCTATGCTCAGCCTCCACATTGCTTCTGAATGCCATTTCCTGAAACCCACCAGAAGGGGGAGTGTTTCTCTTGTGCTCACGTCTTGCTTGAGGATTTCCCATAATAGGCATCTAGTTGGCCCCCGTGAGGGCAGGATGGTGGACTCGATGGGACATGATCCACCAGACTCTTCTTATGTTCAATGCTTCACAGGAAGTGATGTTTTAGGCAAAAGCATTCCTCTTTAGAATCATAGACTTGTAGAGTTGGAAGGGAGCCAAGGGTCATCTAGTCCAACCCCCTGCAATGCAGGAATCTCAACTGAAGCATCCATGACAGGTGGCCATCCAACCTCTGCTTAGAAACCTCCAAGGAAGGAGAGTCCACCGCCTTCCACAGTTGAACAGCTCTCACTGTCAGAAAGATCTTCCTGATGTTTAGTCGGAATCTCCTTTCTTGTAATTTGAAGCCATGGGTTCGAGTCTTACCCTCCGGAGCAGGCGAAAACAGGCCTTGGGCTTAATAACCTTTTAAACTGTGTTGGGGGGGGGGAATTATTGGGCTCGTCTTGTTTTTGTTTTTATTGTGTGTTTTTATATTGCGATTTTATGTTGAGAACCTCCCAGTGAGCTGCAGATATAGGCATAGCTGTCAACTTTTGGATTTGAAAATAAGGGATTTTCCAAAACTTTCGGATATGAAAATAAGGGATGCCGCGAGGGCGGTGCAATGGCACCAAGTAGCCTCGCCACCCTGCGCTCCAGAGGCTGCGTGCGAACGGGTGAGCAAAAGAGCGAGCGCGTAGACGGCAGGCAGGCTGGCTTTCTGGTTGGGCGTGAGGGTCTGGCTGCACAAGGCATGCAAGCTACGCCCCCAGTTGGTCTCAGACTCCTTATTGGCAGCCGAGCAATTCAGCTGAGGAGCCTCCCTGGCCGGCAGGGAGGGAGAGGAGCTGCTTCCTTTGCAATCCGGGAAATTTAAGGGATATCAACAATCCGGGATAGCAGTGGGAAATGGCATTGGAATAAGGGAGTTTCCCGCCAAAAAAAGGGAGGGTTGACAGCTATGGTTGACTCTGGTTGGGATCTGGTCTCCTCCTCTGTCCGCTTGGATGCCCACAGGGAGTCTTTCAGCTGCAGCTCCAACCACGGCCTCTTCGTCTCCCTGCAGGCTTTGAAGAAAATCAACTCCGGAGACGGTCTCCAGAACTCACCAGAGATGTTCGATTTGTTTCATGACAAAGACCGTCTAAATAGGATTTGGAGATGAGAAGGGTGGAAATCTGCACACAAAGGGAACCGAGTCCCCGAGGAAGGCTGGCAAATGCTTTGAGACCCAGCCACAGGTTTAAGCGCTGGGCTGGGACAATGGCACTCTGCTGCCATCTGGTGCCTGCTGCATATTGAGACAAGCAAGTGGACAGTGAACTGCCCAGTGAACTGGTCGGCCAGGATAGAATCATAGAATTGCAGACTTGTAGATCAGGGGTCAGCGAAGATTTTTTGGAGGGGGCCACTTCAACGTCCCCCAGACCCTGTGGCGGGCCGGACCGCATGCCTGCACGCCCACACACACACACACACACACACACAGAGTGGAGGGGCCAGTTTGGTGTAGTGGTTAAGAGTGGTAGACTCGTAATCTGGTGAACCGGGTTCGCGTCTCCGCTCCTCCACATGCAGCTGCTGGGTGACCTTGGGCTAGTCACACTTCTCTGAAGTCTCTCAGCCCCACTCACCTCACAGAGTGTTTGTTGTGGGGGAGGAAGAGAAAGGAGAATGTTAGCCGCTTTGAGACTCCTTCGGGTAGTGATAAAGCGGGATATCAAATCCAAACTCCTCCTCCTCCTCCTCCTCTTCTTCTTCTCCCCCCCCTCTCCCCCCTCCCCTCCCCCTGCCTACCTATGGTGCTGCTGGTGCAAGGGCAGGCTGGCTCCAGAGAGGCGCTGCGCTCTCCCACGGCTCCTGTGTCTGCCCTTGCGAGTGGCAGAGGCTGTTGGCAGCAGCGGCAGAGGGACGAGCGGCCCAAAAGGGCTGTCTGGCTCTGGAGAGGCGTTGCCCAAAATGACACTCAGCCAGCTCAGCCCAGCCCCCTTCCTCCTCTACGCAGAATGGGGAGAAGCCAGGAGTAGGGAGGGAGGAGACGCCGCGGTGTGTGAGAGGGAAATGGTGCCCCCAAAAAATGGCGGTGCAGGGGAAAAAATTAACGAAGGAATCCACAAGATCCACGGACCATCCACAGCCTGAGGGCAATTGGGCCGGATCTGGCTCGCAAGCCATAGTTTGCTGACCCCTGTTGTAGATGAAGACCTCTAAACCATCCTAAATATCTTTGCAGAAGATTACAGAAAGCTTGGCTTATTGCTCAATATCCAAAAAACCAAGCACCAGAAAATACATTTTGCTTTAAATTAATCTTTCTAATATATAGCGGTAGGATTTAATGTATTGGAACTTGTCGTTATGACTTATGGCACTTAACATTTGATGGTAGTGTAATAACCGTGATTTTAAAACTTTTAAAAAAGGCACACACACACACACCAATCTAGATTTAAATAAGAAAAAGCCCTTTATTTCCTTGTTACCCTTCAGAAGGGAAACGGGGGTTCTAAAATCCTCATGTCGAAGGCACAAACATTTTGCAGAAAGGTGCATAGCAGAAACACTGCGGCTTCAGACCCACATGAGCTCCGTACACACAGAGGAGAAGGGCCACTCGCCATCTTTGAACCACACGTCGAAGGCAAGATCCTGCTTGCTCATCTGTGGCTAGAGACCACCAGCAGTGATGCAACAGAAGGATGGTGGTCCGTTGGGAGTGAAGGGGGCCCTGCCCCACCAAGCTCAGTCTGCTCTCGGCCAGCCACCACCTGCTTTCCTGCCTTCGTGCTAACCAACAGTTGCTCTGCCTGTCATTTGCTCCGACACCTCAAATCCAGGGGTAGAATCTCACCCAACCCTCTCCAACCACAGTGCTTGTGAGCTGTCAGATCTTTAAGTCTCAGAACTGTCCCAACGTCTTCATTCTTTGGCTAGCTCACGGAACGTTAAAAGGAGTTTTGGTGGCATTTGCGTTCAGCTTCTCTTATACTCCGAGAGCTGTTGGTTTCCTGGCTTCCTGCCCTCCCGCTCCCAATGCGCACCAGCAGGGTGCAATCTTGGCAGGGCCTCTTGCAGCCCCCTCGATGCCCACGGAGGAGAACCTCTTTTGGCGAAGGCACCGCAACAGGAACACAAGGAAAACCCACACCCTGGGAGGAGCATCGATGCCGGAGAGGCACACCTGCAAAGCCATAATTAAAGAAGAAGAAAACCTTTGGAGGTTTCCAGCAATATGCAAGGCAGTGGGAGGGATGAAGGAAGGACTCTAAGGTCAGGGAGAGGAATCAGGAACTGTGTGAGGCATTGACATCTCACCCCCTCAATCATTTGCAACCCCCTCCCTGAGCCCATTCTCTGTCTTCTGGACTCTGCTTACCACCCCAGCAAGTTCACTGCACAATCTGAGATGCTTGCCTTAAAGGTAAAGGGACCCCTGACCATTAGGTCCAGTCGTGACCGACTCTGGGGTTACGGCGCTCATCTCGCTTTATTGGCCAAGGGAGCTGGTGTACAGCTTCCGGGTCATGTGGCCAGCATGACTAAGCCACTTCTGGCGAACCAGAGCAGTGCACGGAAACGCCGTTTACCTTCCCGCCAGAGCGGTACCTATTTCTCTACTTGCACTTTGACGTGCTTTCGAACTGCTAGGTGGGCAGGAGCAGGGACCAAGCAACGGGAGCTCACCCCCGTCGCAGGGATTCGAACCGCCGACCTTCTGATCAGCAAGCCCAAGGCTCTGTGGTTTAACCCACAGCGTCACCCGCGTCCCTTGGGTTTCCCTAAAAATATTGCAGAAGATGCTGGGGTGCAGCCTTTGGATTGAGATGTGCAGACTGCAGAGTTTCACCAGTACACATGCAGACCTTGATTATTGATGTCCTAAGAAAATACACGAATCACGTGTGGAATCGGCCTTGAATTGCAATCTCCTCCTACGGCATCCTGAGATCCAGAAACTTTCATTTTTTTAGTTTTTAAAAAACGAAGCTATTAGAGGGTTACGTTTTGTGAGTTCTGCCCTCTTGCACTGAAAGCAGAAATGCAGGCCTTGGCTTAGCAAAGAAGAGGGCAATGTCAAGCTTCGACTAGATGAGTGGCCCAGCCGCAAACTCCAAGGGGGAACAACCTCATAGCAACGCAGTGGTGTCGTTCCCAAAAAGAAAAGAAAAACCACCCACCCACTATGGTTTCACAGAAAAAAATGTCAGTCCCTGAAGAAGGCGTTGCAGCTCCCACCAAGAACTCATTGATGCTTCTGAACATAGAGATGGGTTTCATATTTGTCCAAAAGTCACATTCTCAGGCAGGGGCATCTTACCCATAGAGGCTAGTGGCGTGGGGCGCCGGGGCGCCAAGTTCTGGAGGGCGCCAGGGAAGAGGCGGAGGCTGGACATGGTGCCTCCTGGCATCAGCTTGCCGCCTTCACCCACCTCCGCCATGCCGCGCCGAAGCAGTGCCGCACCCGGAGCCTTCGTCTGCCGTGGCCACCATGGCACGAAGCAGCCAGCTGAGCAGAGAGGCACCGCGTCCAGCCTCCGCCACTTCCCCACCGGAGGAGCCGCCCTCCAGCCGCTGCCCACCTCCTCCAGCCCCACCAGCAGCGCCGTCCTCCCTAAAAAAATTCTGGGAAAGGGGGGCACCGGAGGGAGCTTTGCACCACGGCACCGGATATGCTTAAGACGGCCCTGTTCTCAGGTCCCGACCCTAGGATGTTGGACATTGACTGCGGTTGTTGGTTGGAAGGGGAAAGGCACTCGTCATGGTCTCAGTGAGTCGCCTTTCCTATTTTTGTTACAAGGAGGCCTAGGGCTAGAGACAGGCTCAGTGAAGCTCTGAGACGCAGGGATCAGTGCATCCCTTCCAGGGACGGAGGAGACCTCAGAGAGACAAAGGATGCATCATGGAGGAGGATGACCTGGGATCAACTACTTGAGCACCAAAAAAACCACCACCCATTTTGCGCTTCTCTTGTTAACTGAAAGGCACCTAAACAGAGGTTGTCTCCAGCTCAGGAAACCAATGTGAGCAACGGCCAGGGGTGGGGAAAATGAAACTCTCCTTGCTCTGGGGAGCACGCTCAGCCCCACAACACTTCCTGAGAAGGTATGAGGGCAGAGGGCAATCAGAGGTGCAGGACAACCAGATGGAAAACCGCGTGCCCTTCTCCTGAGCTCGGAGCTGGGATGTAAGCCAAGGGCCATCCTTAAATGCCACGACCCCAAGTGACGCTTGCCAGCCCTTTCGCAGCTATTTCAGGGTGGGCAAGCATGCGGCAAACATATGGTCTGCTCTGGGTCTTAGCCTTTGCACTTAGTGGGTTGTGGGATTGCATGTGTTGTCTCTTCCACAACGGGAGACACACAACTCACCGTTGCTGTAAGTGTCACAAGTTTCACCACTGCCTGGAACATTGAGAATTGCTCTATACCAGGTCAGATTATAAATCTGTCTTGCTCAGTATTACCAGTTCTGACTGGCAGCAGCAATTCTCCAGGGGCTCAAGTAGAGAGAGTCACATTTTGCCCCCACCCAGATGTTTCGGACTACAACTCCCATCAGCCCCAGCTGCTTTGCCCCAAGGGCACCATACATTTTTTAGAAAACAGTCCCACCACAGCTTTGTAACACCAGCTATAAGGGGGACGATGTCCAGCACTCAGATCCCAGCAGTGAGAGAGAGAGAGAGAGATCATCCTGTGAGGTTGTGCAAAACACAGAGGTAGCTAACAGCAGTCCACGGCTTACGGGCAATTGACACGGATCAGAACTAGGCTCAGTGCAAAAACCTGCTTCCAGAGGTAGGCAGTCGTTAAGTCCTCGATGGGCAGCGGTCTGTGAGCACGTCAAAATGAAACTTCTCCCCCAATCACTTCCGAAAGACTTGTTTTGTCCCAAATCCCCAAAGCCAGCCATCACACAAAAGTACCATTTTTTTCCTGGGCCCAGCCTCCACCCCCTCCCTTCTTCGTTATCGATGAAAACAGTTCCTATTTTCTCTTTAAAAAATAATAATAATCAGTCTTTGGTAGCAAAAAAATTCCCCGCATTGGCCGGAATAGTGCAAATGAGGAAGGAGGAGCCTGCCGAGTGTCAGCCGGGACTCTCGTTTCCACAGTTGTCATTTCTTAAAAGGGAAGGAGGCTGTCTGGACTTTCAGGCCTGGAACTGGTCTAAAGAAGCAGAAGAAGATGCGTCAACACAAGTCAGGAGGAAAACAGGAGAACAAAGATGAACAAAGATGAGTCCCAAGTAAGCCATGTTAGCTGATAAGCTACAGGGGGAGGAAAGGCAGCCCAGCAGCTAGGCTAGCCTGTCCCATCCTGGAGTCTGCAGATGTTGTTGGACTAATAATAATAATAATAATAATAATTTATTATTTATACCCCGCCCATCTGGCTGGGTTTCCCCAGCCACTCTGGGCGGCTTTCAACAGAGCATTAAAATACAATAATCTATAAAACATTAAAAGCCTCCCTAAACAGGGCTGCCTTCAGATGTCTTCTAAAGGTCTGATAGTTGTTGTTCTCTTTGACATCTAAAGGGGGGGCGTTCCACAGGGCGGGCGCCACTACCGAAAAGGCCCTCTGCCTGGTTCCCTGTAACTTGGGCTTCCCGCAGTGAGGGAACCGCCAGAAGGCCCTCAGAGCTGGACCTCAGTGTCCGTGCTGAACGATGGGGGTGGAGACGCTCCTTCAGGTATACAGGACCGAGGCCATTTAGGGCTTTAAAGGTCAGCACCAACACTTTGAATTGTGCTTGGTAACTCTCAGGACTGGTGTTATGTGGTCCCGGCGGCCACTCCCAGTCACCAGTCTAGCTGCCGCATTCTGGATTAATTGCAGTTTCCGGGTCACCTTCAAAGGTAGCCCCACGTAGAGCGCATTGCAGTAGTCCAAGCGGGAGATAACTAGAGCATGCACCACTCTGGCAAGACAGTCCGCGGGCAGGTAGGGTCTCAGCCTGCGTACCAGATGG
The DNA here is from genome assembly GCA_034641395.1 of Darevskia armeniaca. NCBI lineage: Eukaryota > Metazoa > Chordata > Lepidosauria > Squamata > Lacertidae > Darevskia > Darevskia armeniaca. The sequence continues at coordinate 263,736 of JAWWNF010000828.1, read as the reverse complement.
AGCTGGTAGACAGCCGCCCTGGACACCTGGTCCTTCAGGGGCACAATTACCCCATGATAAACTACAGGGGGAGGAAAGGCAGCCCAGCATCTAGGCTAGCCTGTCCCATCCTGGAGTCTGCAGATGTTGTTGGACTACAACTCCCATCATCCTTGACCACACTTGCTAGGGATGCTGAAATGCAACCCCACGCTTGCAATATGCCGGTGGCACAGAGCTGCTCTACATGGGCAGCAGTGGATGAGCTGGACCGTTTCTTGCCTCGGTAAACGGACTGGATGAGAGCCAATAAATTGAAGCTCAATCCATATAAGGTTGAGACAGTTAATAGTGGGCGGTTCCCTAGACCAGAGGGATGGGAGTTTTCGTGCTCTTGATGGGGTTACGTCCCCTCTGAAGGAGTGGGCACGTAGCTTGGGGGTACTCAGTGGTGCAAGGTCAATGGACGGGGGGGGGCGGTTTCTACCTCTCTTTCAAATCAGAACCAGTGAAGGCGGTGAAGGTCCTGTGTGAGTGCCTGGAGGCGGTTGGAGGATGGATGGCGGCTAACAGATTGAGGTTGAATCCTGACAAGACAGAAGTACTGTTTTGGGGGGACAGGGGGCGGGCAGGTGTGGAGGACTCCCTGGTCCTGAACGGGGTAACTGTGCCCCTGAAGGACCAGGTGCGCAGCCTGGGAGTCATTCTGGACTCACAGCTGTCCATGGAGGCGCAGGTTAATTCTGTGTCCAGGACGGCTGTCTACCAGCTCCATCTGGTGCGCAGGCTGAGACCCTACCTGCCCGCAGACTGTCTCGCCAGAGTGGTGCATGCTCTGGTTATCTCCCGCTTGGACTACTGCAATGCGCTCTACGTGGAGCTACCTTTGAAGGTGACCCGGAAACTACAACTAACCCAGAATGTGGCAGCTAGACTGGTGACTGGGAGTGGCCGCCGGGACCACATAACACCGGTCCTGAGAGATCTACATTGGCTCCCAGTACGTTTCCGAGCACAATTCAAAGTGTTGGTGCTGACCTTTAAAGCCCTAAACGGCCTCGGTCCTGTATACCTGAAGGAGCGTCTCCACCCCCACCGTTCAGCCCGGACACTGAGATCCAGCGCCGAGAGCCTGCTGGCGGTTCCCTCACTGCGGGAAGCAAAGCTACAGGGAACCAGGCAGAGGGCCTTCTCGGTAGTGGCGCCCGCCCTGTGGAACGCCCTCCCAGCAGAGGTCAAAGAGATAAACTACTACATGACATTTAGAAAATACCTGAAGGCAGCCCTGTTCAGGGAAGTTTTTAATCTGTGACATTTTGATGTATTTTAATGTTTACTGGAAGCCGCCCAGAGTGACTGGGGGGACCCTGCCAGATGGACGGGCTATAAATAATAAATTATTAATTAATAAATTATTAATTAATTAATTAATTAATTAATTAATTAATTAATACCCCACCCATCTGGGTTTTTAATGTTCTGTTGGGAGGCTTCACATGAGGGAATTCGACCCTCGTACAGAAAAGAGTTCCGTAATGCGCAATAAAAGCAGCAGAAGCAAACAGCAGGAGGGCAGGAAATGGGGTTTCCCTCCAACAGCAGCAGGGGCAAGGTCCTACTCACCTCTGAGGTGGCACTGGCCTGTGTGGAGGGAGAAAACAAAGAGTATTTGTTAATGGTTTGGAAACAGATTCTGTTGCTGCTATACCCATATCAGGGGTAGGCATTCTCCCAACTTCCCTGGTCACGAGTTGGAAAATTGCCAGACTTCGTGACTCAAGAAAACTCTCTCAGTTGCAGTACTTTGCAAGCAAGGACTTGGAAGCAAAAGGCCCTCTCCGGGCTCAGAGAGAGGAGATGACTTGTAACACCTGCAAATAGTGTGTGCATGGATCTATGTTGGTATGGGCCTAGTAAAGACAACTCTGCTAAACAGCTGTTTTCTGTGCAGAGTTTAACCCCAACAGAGTTTCCAACAGACCACATACACACAAACTGCCAAGGCAAGAAGAAGAAGAAGAAGAAGAAGAGGAGGAGGAGGAGGAGGAGGAGTTTGGATTTGATATCCCGCTTTGTCACTCCCCGAAGGAGTCTCAAAGCGGCTCACATTCTCCTTTCCCTTCCTCCCCCGCAACAAACACTCTGTGGGGCGACTGGGGCTGAGAGACTTCAGAGAAGTGTGACTAGCCCAAGGTCACCCAGCAGCTGCATGTGGAGGAGCGGGGAAGCAAACCCGGTTCACCAGATTACGAGTCTACCGCTCATAACCACTGCACCACACTGGCTCTCACCACAAGATGCCCACAAGACACTTTCTTTCAGAATCCCTAAAAATGATATGAGAACTCTTAAGCCCAGACATGGTTCCAGGGGAAACAGTTGGCCAGAACACCAAGTTGCTTTGCTTGATACTGCAGTTTCTGCCCATCTATATTCTTCCGACAGCAGCCCCCTTCCTTGCTCCCTCCCCCCCCCCTTCTGTGATAACTCCAATCCTTGTCGTCTGGCTTCCTTGGTAACTTAGAGGTGCTAATGATCAGGTGGCAGATAAATGCCTTAAACAAATTAATAGATAAACGAACTTACTTCAGCGGTCTGGAGAGGGGGCTCATGGCATTGAGACTTGCCGGCTTGGCATTGCCTGGAGGCACCATGACCAGCAAGGCCTGACCCTGAGCTGGCGGCAGTTCTTTAGCCAGGAGGGGGTTCCCCGGGAGCGGCCGGCGTGGCGGCCTCTGCTTTGGATCGACCTAGCAGGGAAGGAAACATGGTCAGAGAGTGCCAAATGGAGAGGAGTTTGAAGCAGGCTCAAGGCGCCAGCTATGTGCACCTTGAGGCCTGCCCCTGCCCCACCCTGTTGCATCTCAAGTCGCATTTTTACATTGCTGCTCACACTGGAGAGTGGGCAGGGCCGCCTTCACCCAATACACAACCCCCACCTCGAATTCCAGTTCAATGAATCTGCGCATGCGCTGACCTCTGTGAATGCACAGCGGCTGCCTGAAACGTGCACTGTGGCTTACGCTTTGAAACCAAATGGAAGTTTGCTTTAAGAGCCTAAGATGAGCCTGCAGGATCAGGCCAGTGCCCCACCTAGTCCTATTCTCACCGTGGCCAACCAGAGGCCTGTGGAAAACCAGCAAGCAGGGTTCGACCACAAGAGCAACTCTCCCTTCCTGTGGTTCCCAGCAACCAGTATTCAAAAGCGTTGCTGCTTCTGATTCGGAAGTCCAGGAATAGCCTGCCTGGCTAATAGCCATCAATAGCCCTCTCCTCCTCCATGAATATATCTAACCCTCTTTTAAAGCCATCCAAGTTGGTGACCATCACTGCCTCCTGCCGCAGGGAGTTCCACAGTGCACTGTGCGAAGAAGGACCTTGCACTGCTGGAATAGCTCGGCATGAGACTCTTAACCTCAGCGTCATGGGTTCGAATCCCATGTTGGACAAATAGATTCCTGCATTTCAAGGGGTTGGACTAGATGAGCCTTGTGGTCCCTTCCTACTCTGCCATTCTATTACTATGACGCTGTGCCTTTTATCTGTCCTGAGTCTTCCAACTTCATTAGATGTCTCGTATAGTGCAATATGGAAAATCTCTATCCGCCTTCTCCGGGTAGTGCAAATTTTAAAAACATCCATCGTGTCATGAAAAGTAATCCAAGCAGTGAACCAAACATCCCATCAGCTGACTTTGAAGACCAATCCCTGCTCACCAGGTCCTATAAAAGCACTGAACTGAGAGGCTCAGTCTGAGCAGGAAACTGCCCCAGCTCCTGGTGAGAAGAAACCACCTTTCCTTTAGGTCACGGTTTTTCCCAAAATTGGGTCCCCAGCTGTTACAACGCCCATCATCCCTAGTGTGGGATGTAACATCACTGTAGCAGTCAAGTATGACACTTCCTGTTTGCCCAGAGTGGACAAACAGACTTCCTGTCACACCTGTCTGGAGCATCCTCCCCCTGCATGTGACCAGGTAGATGGGCGTGACCCTGGGAGACTCCATAAAAGGGCAAGTCACACAGCCATCTTCCTCTTGTTGCTCTTCTTCTTCACCATTTCTTTCTTGATGTATTTTGCTGTCTGCTGGCTCTCAGCCAGCAGCACATGGGCTCATCCCCATATGGGATGAACTCAAACTCTCTTCTGCAGCTACAAGCTAAAGCCTGCCTTCAGGGAACCTACTGTGAACTGAATGTAAGTAAACTTCTTATTACTTTTAAGAAAAGACTGTTGCGTCTTTATTCTTTTTAAGAGGGAACAAAGGGGGTTTACCAGGAACAAAGCCAAACTGGACAAGCCAAACTGGATTGCTTAAGTAAAGAGATTCAAACGAATTTACCAACTAGCTAACTGCTATATACAGGGGAATGTAATCTGCTATTTGACTCACTAGCATGAATAAGGATAACATTTAATCAATATATCCTCTCCTAGTATCCACAACATTCCCACACCTAGCTAGCAAGACCAGTGGTCAGGGATGAAGGGAACGGTAGTCGAAAAACAGCTAGATCTCGAAAGGGTGGGTCCCAGAATGGAACCCCCCCCCAGGCCTGTTCCAGACTCACCAACGCAGTCCTGATGGGGCTGATGGGAAGAGGCTTCTTTGGCGGAGGGAGTTTGTTTTGCGCGACGAATTTCGCACCAGCGGCCGGGGATTTGTTGAAAGGCAGCGGAGGCGGCCTGGAAGGCTTGAGGTCTTTCTTGAGAGGGACAACCGGGGCAGGGGCAGGGCGGAGAGGGCGGACCACGTTGACCGGGTGGGAAGCGCCTTGGAGAGGGTTTGGTTTGGGTGGGAAACCCCCCCTTGTTGCCTGTAGAGAGAAGAGAGAGCGAAGGCAAAGGTGAATTTCCCCCTCATTTAAGGCGGAGGCTGTTTCCGCAATTCCACAGAGTGAAGGTGCAAATGAGTGGAAACGATCCTTACGAGAATTTAGAAGAAGAAGAAGCGTTTGGATTTGATATCCCGCTTTATCTCAACCCGGAGGAATCTCAAAGCAGCTGACATTCTCCTTTCCCTTCCTCCCCCACAACAATCACTTTGTGAGGTGAGTGGGGCTGAGAGACTTCCGAGAAGTGGGACTAGCCCAAGGTCACCCAGCAGCTGCATGTGGAGGAGTGGAGACGCGAACCCGGTTCCCCAGATTACGAGTCTACAGCTCTTAACCACTACACCATACCTACCTGTATTTAAAAAGCTGCACATTTCTAGTGGTTTCTAAGTTAGGGTTGGGCACAGTGGAGGAAGACAACCTGAGTCGAGAGTCTGATAGGTAAGGGTAATGGTAAAGGTACCCCTGACCTTTAGGTCCAGTCGCGGACGACTCTGGGGTTGCGGCGCTCATCTTGCTCTATAGGCCAAGGGAGCCCGCGTTTGTCCGCAGACAGCTTCCGGTTCATGTGGCCAGCATGACTAAGCCGCTTCTGGCGAACCAGAGCAGCGCACGGAAACGCCATTTACCTTCCCGCCAGAGCGGTACCTATTTATCTACTTGCACTTTGATGTGCTTTTGAACTGCTAGGTGGGCAGGAACTTGGACGGAGCAACGGGAGCTCACCCCGTCGCAGGGATTCGAACCGCCGACCTTCTGATAAGCAAACCCAAGGCTCAGTGGTTTAGACCACAGCGCCACCCACGTCCCTTGAGTGTTGGTTATAAATTGAGGGTTGGTTACCAGAGTCTGATAACCAACCTCCAATTTGCTGCACAGTTTCGAGGTTGCTTGCATCAAGATTTCAGGAGCATACAAACGTTTGTTTAAAGAAAAAACCCAGAAGCTTTTCTTCTGGGAATTATAGGGACGGAACTACCTAAACTGTATAGAAATCTATTTACGTACGCAACTACAGCGGCAAGAATGCTACTCGTCCCAAAACGGAAAGAGGCAGAAGTCCCAGTAAAGGAAGAATGGATACAAAAACCTATGGAATATGCAGAAATGGCGAAACTCACCGGAAGAATAAGAAATCGAGGTAACAAACTTTTAATAAAAGAATGGAAATGGTTTCTTGAATATATACAGATAAATTGTAAACAGACAAGAACATTGGCAGGATTATTGTAATATCCTGCAGTCTCATAAGAGTATATCTTTAAAGTGGATGGATAAATGAGCAAATCAAGTTGATTTGGATATGCAGAAGATATTAAAAATAAATTTAAGGAACCGCGGAAAGAGGGGGAAGGAAGTCAAGTTTTGAAATGTTAAGATGATTGTAAATTTGATGAAATGTATTAATCTGAAAAGTATAATTTATATATATATATATATATATATATATATATATATATATATATATATATCCTATATAATAAAGTCCAAGTGTCTCTGCGTCGTGTCCCTGTGTCCGTAGGATTGCACTAATGCGCATGTGCCCCACGGACACAGGGATTGGAGCGGTGCGGGGTGCTGATTGGCCGGAGGGCGCGCGGGCGTGCGAGCGAGCGGCGGCCGTTGGGGGCTGCGAGGGGCGAGGGTGTGTCCGTGGGCACGAGGCGGGCAGAGGCGGAGGCAGGCGGGCGGGCGCGCGGAGAGGAGGAGGAGGAGGGGGTGCTTTGGCGGCGGCCGCGGCGGAACCAACGGGCGGGACTGCCGGCCAGCAGGCAGGCAGCCAACCGGTGGAGGAGGAGGAGAAGGTGGAGAGGCGGACGCAGCTGGCGGGGATGCTGAGCGAAGCGGAGAGCGGTGGAGGAGGAGGAGGAGGAGGAGGAGCAGCCGTTATCGGCCCCGGGGAGAGCCAGTAATGTTTGACCACATATGTTCTAGCACCCGTTAATTTAACGGGCTGAACGTCCACTAGTATATATATATATATATAAACATTTCAGGAGCATACTCACTTGGCTGGAACTGCTGCCCGCAGTTTTATTGGAGAAGGAAGAAGAGGAGGAAATGTCCTGCAAAGTGAAGGCTGAGTTCGAGTGTCCCTGATTTGCCTTCCGATTGACAGCTCCATTCCTGCCAGGAAATACCAAAGGGAATGGAAGTTAACTTCTGGCAAATGTGGGGGCTCCCTCCAGATCTGTACGGAGGAGGAAGGGAGAAAAATAGAGGTGGGAGAAAGACAATGGGACCTTCTAACAAGGCCCACCTGAAACTGCAAACTCTGAGCTCTAGAGTGCCCACCTATGGCCGATTCGCACTGGAGGAATTCGCACTCGGGAGCCGTGCAGGACCTCCCCAGAGGCACCAGTGAAAGCTTTCATGGGCACTGGGTTGATGACCCCCAGTCTATACACTGACTCCCAGCAGCCCTCTGTGTTTTCAAGCAGGGGACATGCCCAGCCCTGCCTGGAGATGCCAGGAATCGAACCTGAGACCTTCTGCAGGCAAAGTAGATGCTCTACGGTCCTTTCCCAGATGTCTTGGTCTCTGTGCAATGAGAGGCTTCTTTCTATTACAGAATGGTTTTCCTTCGAAGGAAGGGGCAGCCGAGAGGACGAGGCTGGATGTCCCCTCTAGGGCAGGGTTTCCCAAACTGTTTTGGGGCTACCGTTCCCATCATCCCTGACCACTGCTCCTGCTAGCTAGTGAGGATGGGAGTTGTAGTCCCCCCCCCAAAAAAAACAGCTGGAGACCCAGGTGGCGCTGTGGGTTAAACCACAGAGCCTAGGGCTTGCTGATCAGAAGGTCGGCGGTTCGAATCCCTGCGACGAGGTGAGCTCCCGTTGCTCAGTCCCTGCTCCTGCCCACCTAGCAGTTCGAAAGCACTTCAAAGTGCAAGTAGATAAATAGGTACCACTCTGGTGGGAAGGTAAACTGTGTTTCCGCGCACTGCTCTGGTTCGCCAGAAGCGGCTTTGTCATGCTGGCCACATGACCCGGAAGCTATACGCCGGCTCTCGGCCAATAAAGCGAGATGAGCGCTGCAACCCCAGAGTCGGACACTACTGGACCTAATGGTCAGGGGTCCCTTTACCTTTACTAATCTAGTGCAAGGCCTAGGATCCTGAGAAAGAGGGGAGGGGAGGCACCCCCCTGAGTCTCTGCTCACCTGTAGGTCTCGTGGCTCTTCCTTAAGCCTTTGAACCACTTGTTGAGGAATGAGCTTTCCCTCCGGTAGTACCAATAGAGTCCGAGGGATAAAGCCGGCAGGAACAGGAAGAAAAACAGCAGCAGGACGATCAGGACGGCTTCGTGATCTGTAGGAAGATGCACAGGGATAGGAAACGCTCATGAAACCAAGGCGCGTAGAGGGTTGGGGTTAGTTTTATGACATAGGTTGTAAATCTAAGCCATGCATCGCAGGGGGCTGGGCTAGATGACCCTCGGGTACCTTCCAAGGCTACAATTATAGGATTCTATGTGAAACACCAAAGAATTGATGCTTTTGAATTCTGGTGCTGGAGGAGACTCTTGAGAGTCCCATGGACTGCAAGAAGATCAAACCTATCCATTCTGAAGGAAATCAGCCCTGAGTGCTCACTGGAAGGACAGATCCTGAAGCTGAGGCGCCAATACTTTGGCCACCTCATAAGAAGAGAAGACTCCCTGGAAAAGACCCTGATGTTGGGAAAGATGGAGGGCACAAGGAGAAGGGGACGACAGAGGATGAGATGGTTGGACAGTGGTCTCGAAGCTACCAACATGAGTCTGACCAAACTGCGGGAGGCAGTGGAAGACAGGAGTGCCTGGCGTGCTCTGGTCCACGGGGTCACGAAGAGTCGGACACGACTGAACGACTAAACAACAACATGTGAAACACGGGTGGCATTGTGGTCTAAACCACTGAGCCTCTTGGGCTTGCCGATCAGAAGGTCGGCGGTTTGAATCCCCGTGACGGGGTGAGTTCCCGTTGCTTTGTTTCACCCTTTGCCAACTTGGTGCCCTCCAGGTGTTTTGGACTGAGCTGGTGGGAGTTGTAGTTCAAAACATCTGGAGAGCCCCCGGTTGGTAAAGGCTGGTTTAGCAGCATAACACAACTTCTAAAATCAGTGGTACCCACCAGCTCAAAATTAAATTTGCTGGTTTCACTTTTCAACTGATTCACGAACTGATATACCTCATTTGGACTGAATTTTTTTTATCAAAACGTTGATGCAGGGTTGTGTGTGTGTGTGTGTGTGTGTGTGTGTGTTTCGTTACTGGAAAAATGCGAAACGCGTGATTAGAAGGGTTTTCCTTTTCCCATAAAAACATCAGAACCAGCACAGCCTAATAAAATTAAACAAGGACACCCTGGATTCTCAGGTTCACGCTTAAAGGAGAGGCATGTAGAGGGAAACCCCCAGCCTTGGGGCTTTTTGCCCTTACAGAAAACAAGGGTGTTGGTAATACAGGAACCCATGATTTTGCAACAGCATGGGATATATTGAAGCGGCTGATGTTCATTTTTATAAATAGGCCATAAAACACAGCAGAAGTATATAAAAAAAAAATCTGTGCTCGATCACTCTAACAGGCAAATTACATTTTATAGCCACATTGCACTGGCCAAAATTAATTTACCAATTCCTTCCCTCTCTATAACCAGGCATCACAAGCTATCGTTGTACTATATGTCAATATTTCACTATTTCTTTCTCGAGGAAGAGCTCCAAGAAACAGGAACACGGGGCGATTCTTCCCAATGACTGTGGGGTGGCATGAAGAGGAGGAGACCTTTGCAGCCAGAGGGCCAGATTGCCTTCTGGGGAGCCTTCCAGGGGCCAGAAGCAAAAGTAGACGGAGCAACTTATTTACATTTGGGCTTTGCCAAATAGGCTGGTTTTTACTCTCACGAACACAGCCCTCTCTGCTCTCCATTCAGGCAAGCAAGAATCATAGAATTGCAGAGTTGGAAGGAACCCTGAGAGTCATCTAGTCCAACCCCCTGCAATGCAGGAATCTCAGCTGAAGCATCCGAGACAGATGGCCATCCCACCTCTGCTTCAAAACCTTCAAGGAAGGAGAGTCCACAACCTCTCGAGGGAGTATGTTCCCCTGTTAAACAGCAAAAGGTTTTTCCTGATTTTTAATCGGAACTAAATGGGCCTTCCTTTGTGCATGGAGTTTTCTTGGCAGGGATACTGGAGTGGCTTGCCAGTTCCTTCTCCAGGTGGATCACGTTTGGTCCAAACTCTCCACTACGACCTGTCCATCTTGACCTGTCCATAGCTTCCCTGAGTTATTCAAGCCCCTTCGCCACGACAAGGCAGTGATCCATGAAGGGCTGGACCATAAAGAAGGCTGATCGCCGAAGAATTGATGCTTTTGAATTATGGTGCTGAAGGAGAGTCTTGAGAGTCCCATGGACTGCAAGAAGATCAAACCTATCCATTCTTAAAGAAATCAGCCCTGAATGCTCACTAGAAGGACAGATCCTGAAGTTGAGGCTCCAGTACTTTGGCCACCTCATGAGAAGAGAAGACTCCCTGGGAAAGACCCTGATGTTGGGAAAGATGGAGGGCACAAGGAGAAGGGGACGACAGAGGACAAGATGGTTGGACAGTGTCCTCGAAGCTACCAACATGAGTCTGACCAAACTGCGGGAGGCAGTGGAAGACAGGAGTGCCTGGCGTGCTCTGGTCCATGGGGTCACGAAGAGTCGGACTCGACTGAACGACTGAACAACAACAACAAATGGGCCTTCTCTGCAGTGGCTCCCTGCCTGTGGAATGCTCTCCCCAGGGAAGTTCGCCTGGCGCCTTCATTACACACCTTTAGGCGCCAGGCAAAAACAATCCCTTATAACCAGGCCTTTGGTTGATCTGTTTGACATCCTATGCCCTTTGAAAATGTGGCTCTTTTCCAGGGGGGAGGTGTTATTGGGTTGTTGTTTTGATTCTGATTATATATGTTGTGATCTTTTATGTGAACCGTCCTGAGACCTCTGGCTATAGGACGGTATAGAAACATAATAATAATAATAATAATAATAATAATAATAATAATAATAAATAAACGCCACTTGAAGCCATTGGTTTATTCCTAGCCTTTGGAACAGGGGGGAACAAACTTGTTCCCTCTCCCTTGTGACAGCCTTTGAGATATTTGAAGAGGGCTCTCATATCTCCTCTCAGTCTCCTCTTTTCCAGGCTAAACATACCCAACTTCCTCAACCCTTCCTGAAATATAGTCGGAGTCAAGTGTGAATTTCATGCTCTTTATTCAGCTCATAGTAGCAAGGAATGAGTCTTTCCCCAAAATGTCTGCTATATATACATTATTTACACAATGGGCCCCACGTGATTGGCTAATTCTGGGCTACTCCTGTAGGCGAATCAGGTTGCGGATTCACTTCCTCCAGCAGCCTGATTGGCGGCTCTTGCAGGCCAATCAGGTCGCTGATTCACTTCCACCTGTAGCTGGATTGGGTGGCTCCTGCGGACCAATCAGACTGCTGCATTCTGGATCCTATTGTTCTAGGACCAATCAGACTGCTGCATTCTGGATCCTATTGTTCTAGGACCAATCAGACTGCTGCATTCTGGATCCTATTGTTCTAGGACCAATCAGACTGCTGCATTCTGGATCCTATTGTTCTAGGACCAATCAGACTGCTGCATTCTGGATCCTATTGTTCTAGGACCAATCAGACTGCTGCATTCTGGATCCTATTGTTCTAGGATTCAGCTCAGTACACAACACTTCCTCATTAAGCTTAGTTTCCAGACCCTTGATCTGTAGAGTTGGACGGGACCCCAAGGTTCATCTAGTCCGCCCCCCTGCAATGCAGGAATTTTAGCTCCAGCATCCATGACAGATGGCCATCCAACCTCTGCTCAAAAACCTCCAAGGAAGGAGAGACCACCACCTCCTGAGGGAGCCCGTTCCACAGTCGAACAGCTCCTACTGTCAGAAAACTACTCTATTCCGAACTTAAATATGGAAAGCGTAATGCTGGTGGTCAACAAAAGAGGTTTAAAGACACTCTCAAGGCAAATCTTTAAAAAATGTAGTATAAACACCGACAACTGGGAAACACTGGCCTGCGAGCGCTCCAATGGGAGAACAGCCTTTACCAAAGGTGTCATTTGCTTTGAAGACACTCGAACCCAGGACACAAGGGAGAAATGTGCTAAGAGGAAGGCACCCTTGGCAAATCCACACCATGATCAACTTCCGCCTAGAAACCTATGTCCCCACTGCGGAAGGACGTGTAGATCCAGATTTGGCCTCCACAGTCTCTTACAGACTCATTGTTAAAACCGTGTTTATGGAAGACAATCTTCCTCGGCTGCGAGTGATCGCCAAAGCAGAGAGACTGTCAGAAAGTTTTTCCTGATGCTTAGTCAAATTCTCCTTTCTTGCCATTTGAATCCACTCATTCTCATCTCGGAGAGGCATTGACAGATATCAAGGACACATCCCAGCCAGGAAAACAACTCCAGATGGGTGCGACTGGGGAGGGTGTGTGTGGCCTGGAAGAGTCCCGAGGGCCACGTAAAGAGGACTGAAGGGCCACATGCAGCCTGTGGTTCTCCACTCCTGGGGTTCTCAGTCTCTCCGGCTTCCAGAACATTGTACACTTTGGATTTGCAATAGCGGGGACGGGGACGACACACACACACACACAGCGCCGCCCGGGACTCACTATCGTGTTGCACGGGGCCACTGTCAACGCTGCCTCCCAGACCCGCCTTCTCGCAGAACGGAGGAGCCCACCCTGCGTCACAGTGGCAGTTCCGGTTGCTGTTGCAGACCTGGAAGAGAATTGCAGAGTGAGGCCCAAGCTTGCTAGAGCACCGTTTGCAGGCACCCCCCCCCAAAAAAACCCCCACACACACCAAGATGTGCTCAACTTACAATGAAGAGAGCCTATCAGTCAGGACAAGCCAGTCTATGCTGGGTCAAGCCAAAGCCAGGGAGGAGGGGGGGAGGAAGAGCACAATGATGGCCAAACTCGGCCTTCCAGCTGTTTTGGGACTACAATTCCCATCATCCCTGACCACTGGTCCTGTTAGCTAGGGATGATGGGAGTTGTAGTCCCAACGCAGCTGGAGGGCCAAGTTTGGCCATCACTGGACTAGCACCGTGTCCTCACAGCGGTCAAGCAGATTCCCCTGGCAAGTCTCTGAGCAGGATCCGAGCACAGCGGAAATCTCTCCCCCCCCCCCCGCCACGCGCTGTCTCCAGAAACTGGTATTCAGATTCTGCTCAAGATGCAATTGCGAGCCCTTAATGTTCAGGGACGCGGGTGGCGCTGTGGTCTAAACCACAGAGCCTCTTGGGCTTGCCGATCGGAAGGTCGGCGGTTCAAATCCCCGTGACGGGGTAAGCTCCCGTTGCTCGGTCCCAGCTCCTGCCAACCTAGCAGTACGAAAGCACAAAGTACAATTAGATAAATAGGTACCGCTCCGGCGGGAAGGTAAACGGCGTTTCCGTGCGCTGCTCCGGTTCGCCAGAAGCGGCTTAGTCATGCTGGCCACATGACCCGGAAGCTGTACGCCGGCTCCCTCGGCCAGTAAAGCGAGATGAGCACCGCAACCCCAGAGTCGGACACAACTGGACCTAATGGTCAGGGGTCCCTTTACCTTTAATGTTCAGGCAGAATGATTTCCTGACCCAGTCAAAAATGAATAAATGATGCCTTGGAGGGGATGCCTAGATCCCACTGGTGTGTTGTTGTTGCTTTTCTTCAACACCCCTTAGCTAGAGCCCTTTCCCAGAAAAGAAGCTGAGACAGAGGCTGGTGACTCACCCCATGGCCGTGGCATTTCGAGGTGCACTTGTCCAGGTCATAAAAAGAGGCGTTGAGGCAGCGCTGGTCCTTGCAAACCTGCAATCAGAAAGGCCTCTGAGTCAGACAGGCTTGCAATGCCCCAATAGTTCAACACCGGTTTTTTTTAATTTAATTTAATTTAATTTAATTTAATTTAATTTAATTTAATTTAATTTTATTTTATTTTATTTTATTTTATTTTATTTATTTTATTATTTTATTTTATTTTATTTTATTTTATTTTATTTTATTATTTTATTTTATTTATTGTAAACCTATTTATTTAATTTTCCAAATGCTTATTTACATTCACATAATAACATGATATGCAAAAACAAGATTCCAAAGAATCCCTTGGACTTCCTTCCTCCCCGCTGTGGGTCCATCCGTTAATCCTTCTCTTCTGCATCTTTTATATGAATCCAAATTTTTGTATCTCCATTCCGTCCGCAGTTCTTCGTTACATTACAAGTGTTATTCCAATCCCACCAACGATTTTAACTGTTTACAATGGTTTTTAAGATTCATTATATATATATTTAAAAATCTCCATTCTTTATTAAAAGTCTTGGTCTTCCTGACCAATTTAATTTAATTTAATTATTTAAGTAATGGAGGACCTCCGACTTCGCAAGCAATGGCGCTGCAAGAATTGAATCGGTGTGGGGAGCCCGTGAGGCAGAGCACTACTCCATAGGGAGAAGCCAGTTCTGGTTGTTTATTGAAATTTGATTTATATTAGAGACTGGCACTCCTGGAAAGGGGTATGTGCAAAGCAAGCGGGGGAGAGTAGCAGCGTGAAGAGGATGGTGAACAACAGGACGAGAAGATGGCAACGGTCGGAATGTGGCATTTGGAATTAAGAAGATCGACCTCATCCACACAGAGACATTGTTTATTATAATTTAGCCTGCTTGCTGGCATATATCAGCGGCTGTGGAAATATTGGAAAGAATTTCGAAAAGCAATCGATGGAGGAGATCAGGGAAGCTCCGGCGTCCGAGGCATGGGAAGTCCATATATAAAAAATTTACTATAATAATTAGGCATAATTGGAATGTTTCTTTTAATTGGGAATTGTATAATTAATTTGGATTGTAATTTGAAATGTAATTGGGAATAATTTCAATGTGATTTGTATTGGAAAATTCAATAAATAGATTATAAAAAAATTATTATTATTATTATTTAACCCTCACCATTCCATCTCCGCACTTGGTCCCCGACATCACCAGCCCCGGGTCAGACATGTCTCCCTCGTCATCCTTGGTGGCATAAACCAGAGCCCCCCGACACTTGATCTCCTGCCCGTTAAAGCGAATGGTGGTATCCATGGAAACGGTGTTGGTCCCTTTGGGCTTGGCAGCCGAGCTCTGGCACTGGATCTTCCCGCACTTAGCATCTCTAGAAGGAACGAGAGCATCGGAGCTGGGAGAGGACCTGAAGGCTAGCCGCTCCAGATAATAATAATAACAATAATAATAATAATAATAATAATAATAATAATTTATTATTTATACCCCGTCCATCTGGCTGGGCTTCCCCAGCCACTCTGGGCGGCTTCCAATAAAACATCAAGGTACAGTGGTACCTCGGGTTACAGACGCTTCAGGTTAGAGACTCTGCTAACCCAGAAATATTACCTCGGGTTAAGAACTTTGCTTCAGGATGAGTGCAGAAATCGGGCAGCGGCGGGGCAGCGGCAGCGGGAGGCCTCATTAGTGGTGCTTCAGGTTCAGAACATTTTCAGGTTAAGAACGGATCTCCAGAACGAATTAAGTATGCAACCAGAGGTACCACTGTACAGTGGGACCTCGACTTACGAGCGATTCGACTTACGTGTTTTTCGACTTACGAATGACTTCCGGGAGAAACAAAATGGCCGCCGCAACCGAATTTTTCGACTTACGAATGGAAGTCGCGGCCGCTTTTAATAGGATTTTTTCGACTTACGAATTTCGACTTACGAATTTTCGACTTACGAATTTTTTCGCTCAATGCATTCCTATGGGGATTCGACTTACGAATGTTTTCGACTAACGAAAATTGCGTCGGAACACATTATCGTCGTAAGTCGATGTCCCACTGTACAATAATTCTTCAGATATTAAAAGCTTCCCTAAACAGGGCTGCCTTCAGATGTCTTCTAAAGGTCTGGTATTTGTTATTTCCTTGACATCTGGTGGGAGGGCGTTCCACAGTGAGGGAACTGCCAGAAGGCCCTCGGCACTGGACCTCACGTGTCCGGGCTGAATGATTGGGGTAGAGATGCTCCTTCAGGTATACAGGACCAAAGCCATTTAGGGCTTTCAAAGTCAGCACCAACACTTTGAATTGTGCTCGGAAACGTACTGGGAGCCAATGTAGATCTTTCAGGACCGGTGTTATGGGGTCCCGGCGGCCACTCCCAGTCACCAGTCTAGCCGCCGCATTCTGGATTAGTTGTAGTTTCCAAGTCACCTTCAAAGGTAGCCCCACGTAGAGCACATTGTAGTAGTCCAAGCGGGAGATAACCAGAGCATGCACCACTATGGCGAGACACTCTGCAGGCAGGTAGGGTCTCAGTCTGCGTACCAGATGGAGCTGGTAGACAGCTGCCCTGGACACAGGATTAACCTGTGCCTCCATGGACAGCTGTGAGTCCAAAATGACTCGCAGGCTGCGCACCTGGTCCTTCAGGGGCACAGTTACCCCATTCAGGAAGTAAGAAGGTAAGAGCAAAGTTGCTGGATCAGGCCAAGGGACCATTAGGTCCAGCATCCTCCTCTCACAGTGCCCAACCAGATGCCCGTGGGAAACCCGCAATCAGGATTCGAACACAAGACCACCTCTCCCGTCTTGTGGTCTTCAGCAACAGGTATTCAGAAGCATTGCTGCTTCCAACTTTGGAGGCAGAGCAGAACTACCCTGGCTAGTAGCCACCCACAGCCCTCCCCTCCATGAATTTGCCTAATCCTCTTTTAAAGCCATACAAGCTGGTGGCCATCCCTGTCTCCTGTGGCAGGGAGTTCCATAGTATAACTATTGTGCTGCATTCTTTTATCTATTCTAAATTATCCACCATTCAGCTTCATTGAACGTCCGTGACTTCTGGTGCTATGAGAGAGGGAGGAAAACGTTTCACTGCCCACATTCTCCACCCCGTGCAAAAGTTTATGAACTTCGTCGCCTCTTCCTCTCCTTTTCTCTAAACTCAGAAGTCCCAAGCGCTACAACCTTTCTTCATGGGGGGAATCACTCCCATGGGCACAGCCAGGAATGGGGGGACATCTGCCCCCCCAATCAAGCAAATAAATAAAAATAAAAATCGGTCCATAAGACGCACCGGACCGTAAGACACACATTTTTTAAAGGGGGAAATCAAGGGAAAAAATATTCTGCCTCAAACCTGGTGGCGGCAGCTGCGGAGGAGGAGGAGAAAGCAGCTTTTGGGCTGCACGTTCCTCCTCCGTAGCCGCAGCCGCCAGCGGCAAAGGGGGGGGAGTTCCTCCTTCCTCCCCTGCCCCTTTGCAGCTGGCTTTAAAGCCAGCTGGGGAGAAGGGGAGGACACTATGGACCGTCCCTTCTTCCCAGCTGGCTTTAAAGCAATGGGGGGGAAGAACCGCTAGCGCCACGCACAACGTCAAGGCGGCTCTCCCCTTCTGGGCCGCTAGGTCCCGCCCCCCGCCGCCGCGTTCAGCGAGAGGTGGGGGGCGGCAGCGGGCAGCATAGAAAATGTTGCTGGATGCTCCCTGCAAACTCCGTTCGCCCAAACAAGCCTGTTTTCGCAAACGGAGGCTGTGGCGAGGATCCAGCAGCATCTCCTCCGCTGCCCCCCGCAGCCCCCCGCCCCCTGCCGCTTGCTTGACAGGGAGCCTTCGCTCCATAAGACGCACCAACATTTCCCCTTACTTTTTAGGAGGGGAAACATGCGTCTTACGGAGCGAAAAATACGGCACTTAATTAAAAGTAAAATAAAATAATAATAATAATAATAATTTTTTATTTGTACCCCGCCCATCTGGCCGGGTCTCCCCAGCCACTCTGGGCGGCCTCCAACAAATATTAAAATACATCAAAATCACAAGTTAAAAACTTCCCTAAACAGGGCTGCCTTCAGGTATTTTCTGAATGTAGGATAGTTATTTATCACTTTAACCTCTGCTGGGAGGGTGTTCCACAGGGCGGGCGCCACTACCGAGAAGGCCCTCTGCCTGGTTCCCTGTAGCTTTGCTTCTCGCAGTGAGGGAACCGCCAGAAGGCCCTCGGCGCTGGATCTCAGTGTAGACATAATCAGTAGACATAATCAGAATATTTGAAACGGAAATGCTCGCTGAGGTTATGTGGATGATGTTGAGGCACATTCTAGCGACACAAATGACAAGCCGGCTGAGCGATAGACAGAGGAGGAGGACAGGTGGGGGTCCTGTGGCCCCCTTAACATAAATCCTGGCTACGCCCATGGTCACTGCATCCCCTTGATTGTATAAACTGCCCTGGTAATGTCACCTGAAGCTTATTTTGACTTAGATTAGATTAGGGATAGCCAAGGTGGCTCCTTCCAGACAAGCCTGGACTCCAGTTCCCATCAGCTCCATCCAAAATGGCCAATGCTCAGGGATGATGATAGAAGTTTGGCTTCTTTTGGGATTAGACTGACAGGCGTGGGATGCTGAGAACTGCCCTTTCCACAGGGATTCAGGGTAGCATCTCAACACCTGGGGTGGCCAATCGAGATGTCACCGGACCACAATCCCATCATCCCTGATTGCGGGCCATGTTGGGTGGTTTTAAGGGAGACCAACAAGATCTGGAGGTCCCCAGAGTTCACCTTTGGTCAAACAGACAAGCCCAGAGTCTGCACATCGTGGTGCCAGACCAGCACCCACCTCCACGCACACTTGACGTAGTTGCCGTGGCGGTCCTTGCCGCAGTTGCCGTACATGTCGCCCGCCCGGTTGACGTCCCGGAAGCAAGCGTCGGGAGCCGGCCAGGCACCTGTAGGTGGAAGCAGAGATGGAGTGAGCTCAAGGAGACGGGGCCACCAAAAGGCACGTCCCTCCATTTGTCAGGTGGCTGCATGCAACTCCCACAGCCGGTTGCCCAGGAACGTACAAAGACAAGGGAAGTTTCTTACCATCTGCTTTTTGTTTGGTATTTAGAGAGAGACTTTGGAACCCAGCCTCTTGGATAATGGTGTTGTCCCGAGTGAATCTCCACCCTCCGTCTCTCCCACTTCCTCATTCGTCAGCATCATCATCTCCTCTAAGTGCCCTCTGTCTTTGAGCTCTTTGCTCTCCTACTTTCAAGGCTCGCCAGGTTCTGGGAGAGGGGTGTGTCTGGAATGCTTTCTAATTTTTTTTAATTTATACTTTTCTAATATATACCGTATTTTTCGCTCCATGAGACGCGCTGGACGATGAGACGCGCCTATATTTTAAAGGGGGGAAACCAGAAAAAAATA
Organism: Darevskia armeniaca; assembly: GCA_034641395.1. Taxonomy (NCBI): domain Eukaryota; kingdom Metazoa; phylum Chordata; class Lepidosauria; order Squamata; family Lacertidae; genus Darevskia; species Darevskia armeniaca. The sequence goes on along the minus strand of JAWWNF010000828.1, from coordinate 244,668 downwards.
TTTTTCTGGTTTTCCTCCTCTAAAAGGCTGGGAGGGGGGCGCTGGAGGGGGAGCGGAGGAGGCAGCGGCGGCGGAGGGACTGGGAAAGGCACAGCACAGTGCCTCTCCCAAACGCGGCTGCTCTATCTGCTGGAGGAAGCATCGGTGATGCTGCTGCCTCCTCCACCACCCAGTGCCGATCCCAAAAGGGAGGAACGAGCAGCATCTCCTCTGCTTCCCCTCCCTCCCGCTGCCCGCTGCCTCTTGCCGCCGCTTGCCTTCGCTCCATGAGACGCCCCAACATTTCCCCTCACTTTTTAGGAGGGAAAAAGTGCGTCTCATGGAGCGAAAAATACGGTATATTTCTGGGTTGACCCAGAACAGTGGCGGAGGAAGCCTCTTCACCACCCGGGGCGGCGCTGCCGCGTGGAGGAATCCCCCCGGGGAACTGGGCGTCCTGGCGCATGCATCGTGACGTCACGACGCATGTGTCAGGACGGACTATGCATGCCAGGAAATTCCGGGCATGCGCAGTCCATCCCGGCCGGCGCTGCAGCTTCCGTGGCGACCCGCCGAATGAGCGCCGGCTCGTGGGGCTGCCCGTCTGTGCTGCTTTAAAGCAGCACGGACAGGGCGGCCCCACGAGCCGTCGATCGCACGCGGCTGCCCCATAGCTGGGGGTCCGTCGGTGGTGCAGGGCCAGGCCGGCCTGTGTCACCCCCCCCTACCCTGGAACCCGGGGCGCACCGCCCCCCTCACGACACCACTGACCCACATCAAATCAGCCGGACTGGGGGGCCCTGGAACAGAGCCACAGGGTGGACTGGGGGTGCAAAGCATTTACAAGCTTTTCCATTAAGCATTTTCCATCTCATGGGTTTCAATACTTTCCCCCATTGCTTTCTGAATCACCAAAAAAACAAATAAATCGTGTTTTTTTAAAAAAAGTGGATTTGTTGCATTCTCTAAGCTGGTGCTTTCAAAATTTTCTGGACTACAACTCCATCAGCCTTAGCCAGCAGGTATAGTGCAAAACATCAGGAGGGAACCAGGTTGGGCAAAAACTGCAGAATATTTTAACCCACTTCAACTGCACAAACTTGAAAGTCCCAGTTTGCGCTTGACTCCCTCCCACCGAACACGGACAGTCCGCAGGTTCTCTCTCCCCCTTTCTCAAAATTGGTTCTCCTCATTCCATCCTCTCCCCCCTTACAATCTGTCCCACTCTTGCGTGACCAAGAAACAGAGGCTTTTTCTCACAAAGCCAGCATGACAACACCCACACTGCAACCCCCAAACTCTCCAGAAGATGGTGCTTGTAGCTAAAAGAAAATATGTGTATGGCCAGTTCCAACCGAAATGCACAATCTGGTGCCCATAACTAATGTGCTGTGTTCAAGGTCTTGTTGAAGTGCCGAACTACTCAGAAGCAGCTTATCTGAAAGACTAACTGCCCCAGCACAGATCTGTAAAATGACTTTGATTGCTATCTGGGGAGATTCTGCTCCTGGTACCTCAAGCTGTGAAATAGGTGTCTATCTGTAATGCTGGCAATTCTAAGAGCCACAGGTGGGAGCTGAGTGCAGGTGGACCAACTACCCCAAACGTAGTGTGACATGTCCCCTACCAGAGGTACTACCCCTCCCCTAACATCCCTGAAGGAGCATCTCCACCCCCATCATTCTGCCCAGACACTGAGGTCCAGCACTGAGGGCCTTCTGGCGGTTCCCTCACTGCAAGAAGCCAAGTTACAGGGAACCAGGCAGAGGGCCTTCTCGGTAGTGGCACCCGCCCTGTGGAACGCCCTCCCACCAGATGTCAAAGAGAACAACTACCACCAGACTTTTAGAAGACATCTGAAAGCAGCCCTGTTTAGAGAAGCTTTGAATGTTTAATAGACTATTGTATTTTAATATTCTGTTGGAAGCTGCCCAGAGTGGCTGGGGAAACCCAACCAGATGGGCGGGGTATAAATAATAAATTTATTATTATTATTATTATTATTATTATTATTATTATTATTATTATCCATACATATAAAAAAGAGAACATTGTAGCAGAACTGGGGTTTATTTTAAAAATAATAATAATCTTGCTTCTCAAGATCAAGGAGCGCGTTAGAAAAGGAATCTGTGCAGGTGAGCTTGGCATCGTGATTCCACCCCTGCGCTGAAAAGGTGCGGAGAGGGAAGGATATGTACGGGGCGGGGGTGGCACTCACCTGGACCCCACAGCTGGATGCATTGCTGTTGGTGGGTCAAGCACATGCCGTTGTTGCAGTAAGCCTCCCCGTAGGAGCACATTGAGCCATCCAGGAGGTAGACGTTGCTGGGGCAATAGGGAGAAGCCCCCGTGCAGTATTCGGGCAGGTCGCAGGATCCGGCCGGCTCTCGGCACATGGTCCCAGCTGTCTTGAGCTACGGAACAGATGGACAAGAGAGAGAATAATTGAGCGGTTAAGATGGATGGTTTTTAAGTGGACGTATTTAGCATCCAAGTCCAGTGCTAATTTTATTTTTTTTAAGGACCCCTGAACGGTTAAGTCCAGTGAAAGGTGACTACGGGGTTGCAGCGCTCGTCTCGCTTGCAGGCCGAGGGAGCCGGCGTTTGTCCACAGACAGCTTTCTGGGTCATGTGGCCAGCAGGACTAAACCGCTTCTGGTGCAACGGGACACCGTGACGGAAACCAGAGGACATGGAAATGCCGTTTACCTTCCGCCACAGCGGTGCCTATTTATCTACTTGCACTGGCGTGCTTTCGAACTGCTAGGTTGGCAGGAGCAGGGACCGAGCAACGGGAGCTCACCCCTTCGGGGGATTCGAACCGCCAACCTTCCGATCGGCAAGCCCAAGAGGCTCAGTGGTTTAGACCACAGCGCCACCCGGTGCGAATAAACCATTGAAAAGCAATGGGTTGTGTTGTTGTTTTTCTACAGATGTGTTTCTTTCTTCTCTCTCTCCCCATTAGCCTGAGAAAGAGTCACAGAATTGTGGAGTTGAAAGAGACCCCAAGAGTCATCTGGTCCAAGAAATGGGGGCATCACAGCGAGATGATTTGGAGTACCTTGCAGCCCTCACAGCAGTCGCCGTGGGCACACTGGGTCCCAGCTTTCAGGGTGCAGTTTTGCGGGTTGCAGCAAGGGTTCGTGCATTCCTGGAAAGAGAGGGGGGGGACATGATCACGGCGATGGTCACCTGGAATAGCCCTCTTAAAGCAGAGGCTCTCTGAGGGTGTGGCATGCCACACAGTCAGAGGCGTAGCAAGCCCAGGTGGTACCTGGAGCGGAATTTTTTTTTGTCACCCCCCACCACTTTAATTTTTAAAAAATAAAAAATAAATAAAAAGTGTCACCCCCCCTCTGAGGGTGCCACTTTGCGAGGTGTGGGGGTTTTGTGTGTGTGTGTCTATTATCTCTTTTTTTCAATAAAGTTAAATTAAAAAATAAAAAATAATAATAAAATGTAAAAAAATAATAAAAATAAAAATAAAAAGTGTCACCCCCCCTCTGATGGTGCCACTTTGTGAGGTGTGGGGGGTTGTGTGTGTGTCTATTATCTCTTTTTTTCAATGAAGTTAAAAAAAATTAAAAAAAAAATTATAATTTTTTTTTAATAAAAAGTGTCACCCCCCTCTGGGGTGGAACCCGGGTCCGCCCCCCCGCCCCCCGTTGCTACGCCCCTGCACACAGTTGTGGCAGGAGAGGGTGGCAAGCTTGAAGGGAAAATTCAAGGACATTCAAAGGAAGGACGATTTAAACATTTCCCAGGACATTCTATATAAGATCTCAAAGTAGCTGTCTTATTACAAAAGAATTTCAGAAATAGACTGGAAAGAGAAGTTCCTGAATTGCAACTTATTAACAAACTTAAAACCATGGAGAGACCCGGTCTGAATAGAGACATTGGATTCTTATCTCATTATACATAATAAAGCTTATATATAGTGAGACGGTGGGGAGGGGTATTACTCAGGAGGGTGGTGGGAATGGGAGATTGGCTGATAGGAGAGGTAAAATAGTCTATTTCAGAAATAGACTGGAAAGAGAAGTTGCTGAATTGCAACTTATTACCAAACTTAAAACCATGGAGAGACCTGGTCTGAATAGAGACATTGGATTCTTATCTCATTATACATGGTAAGGCTATTTTTAGCTATCTCACCCCTTTCCTGCAAGACCAATTGCAGTCATTAACAGTCATCAACAGGTTTACCACAGCTATCAGCCAATCACCCATTCCCACCACCCCTCTGAGTAATACCGCTCCCACCCTCTCACTATATATAAGTGTCTGGTGACTTCTGTTTCAGTGTATCTGAAGTAGTGTGCATGCACACGAAAGCTCATACCAAGAGCAAACTTAGTTGGTCTCTAAGGTGCCACTGGAAGGATTTTTTTTTATTTTGTTTCAACTATGGCAGACCAACACAGCTACCTACCTGTAACTTAAACATTTCAGTGTAGCATAGTACAGTATAGTATCAAAATATTTTTTTAATTGCAGAATATGGTTAGATATCTTTTCAAAATGAGAGCAAGGCTATTCTTTTACAGCTCTCCACAACATATTGTTGTGAATATGGATTTTCAATGGAAGATCAGGAAAGGGAAAGGCTTCTTTGTGTTGACGAAGAGATGAGAGTTTGTCTCAAAACAAAAAAAATTATACTGTATAATTTTTTGTTTTCACATTTTACAAATATTTTAACCAAAAATCCTAAGAAAGTCTATGTTTCTTTAGACCCCCCTCCCCTCCTTTCTGTGGTTGCTTAGTTCAGGGGGGGGCAACTAGAGGACGCTCTGGGTGCTTGAGCACCCACAATTTTTTTGTTGTGGGTGCTCAGCCCACACCCTGACTCAACTTCCGAGGAGACCCAGAGACAACTCTAGCCGTAGACTTTGGACCCAGCACCTCTCAGTTCAGAAATTCTGATGCCGCGAATACGTACCTCCGCCTCCCCGCAGTCGCATTCCTCTCCGTCCTCCAGGAATCCGTTGCCGCATTTCTTGCCCACCACCAGGTCCTTGGTGTCGGGCATGTTGAAAAGACACATGCCACCCCCTCGGTGGAAGTAGCTCTCCAGTTGCCTCCGGCTGCAGGAGCTGAAGACTTTCGGAAAGGGGTGGCTGCCGAGACACAGGCAAAGAGGGGCGACTGTTAATATTAATTAACTGAATTTGCATACCGCCTTTCTTCTATAGCTCTCAGGGCGGTTCACAACGTAAGAACACGAGATGAAAACAAATAATAATAATAATAATATGCAGAGGCGCAACGGACTTTCAGATTGCGAAAAGCGGGCATCATTGGATCAAGTTCATGCATTTTGTTCAATTGGTTAAACTGTGCATTTTTAACTGTGCCATAAATTGTTACTGTTTTATTGTGTTACTAATTTCCGTGGTGGGACGTGCAAACTATATACGTATATAGTTTATTTTATTTCAAATCTGTTAAAGATTGGAAATTCCTCATAGTTTTTTGTTGTTTTTTTGCGTGAGAAAGACAAAGAAAAAGAAATCATGATATCTGGATTTGAGGGTTGAAGATCATGTTTGTTTACAGAAAGTGGCTTTGCTGGGTGTTAGATTGGATTGGACAAAGTGAATAGATTTTTTTAAAGTAGACAGGTGAAGAATTGGAAGTTCTTTATTTTCTGAATCTTATCTTGCGATCTTTCTCCTTTAACCTCTTTCTACTCTTTTTATCTGTCTATTTCTCTCCCCCACCCCCCATTTTGTGTTTTTATTGTACCTAGAGAGAAGTCTTGGTTTGGTTTTAAAAAGAGGGTGGCGATGTTAAGTTTTGTCACTACAAACCTTAATAAAATTTATTTTTTTAAAAAACGAATAATGCTTTTAATAAGGTAGGGTGGGCACAGAGGATGAGTCTGTGGAACCAAAAATCTTGGGACCCACTGCTCTAACCACTACACCCCACTGCCTCGCCCTCCGTCTCCTGGGATGCCGCTCTACCACGGAGCCAGGGCTTCTTATCCCACTGCACCCATCCAGCCCAGAACCCTCTCTCCAAAACCGACTTCCTCGGTGTGATTTATTTCGGTGCCTTAAATCGCCTTGAAATCCGAGCCCCGTGGTCTCCTTGACATTTCTCCTTCCCCCTCGACAACGGCTCTTTTGTGCGACAGCCGATCCCACCACCAATGTCGGCGGCAGGACACAAGCTCTGGGGCCGCCAACCCTCCGTGTCTTTAAGTCTATAAACAGCCTCGTGCCGGGCGCTTTCCGGAGAGGAGAAAGGCTTCACTGTTTCATGCCGGCCCCTCAACACGTCCAACAGACACGGAACAAGACCCTTGTTTCCCAACATGCGGCTTCCTTCCGAAACACAACTGCAAACGGCATGCGCTCGATTCGGGGGGGGGCCCTCTCCATTGTACATCTGTCTCCATTTCTGCATCCTTGCTGCTGCAAGAAAACCGGCTTTAATTTCTGGGGCTGGCGGTGTTGTCCCCCTGGCTCCTGGGAAAAGCAGGGGTTCTGGATGGCGGCGGGGAAAAGAAAGGAAAATTCAGTTCCCAGGGTGGGTTAACAATCAATCCCTCTCCATAGGGAACTCTGGGAACTGTAGCTATGCGAGGGGAATAGGGGGTCTCCCAACAGCTCTCAGCACTCTTAAAAACTACAGCTCCCAGTGGGGCAGAAGCAATGGCTGTTTAAAGGAGGTAAAGGTAAAGGGACCCCTGACCATTAGGTCCAGTCGCGGACGACTCTGGGGTTGCAGCGCTCATCTCGCTCTATAGGCCGAGGGAGCTGCCGTACAGCTTCTGGGTCATGTGGCCAGCATGACTAAGCCGCTTCTGGCGAACCAGAGCAGTGCACGGAAATGCCGTTTACCTTCCCGCCAGAGCAGTACCTATTTATCTACTTGCACTTTGACGTGCTTTCGAACTGCTAGGTGGGCAGGAGCTGGGACCGAGCAACGGGAGCTCACCCCGTCGCGGGGATTTGAACCGCCAACCTTCTGATCAGCAAGCCCTAGGCTCTGTGGTTTAACCCACAGCGCCACCCGCACCCCTTTAAAGTAGGTACCAGCGCTTTAAACGTATGGCCTGAATGTGAAGGAAGGAAGGAATGGCAGGAGAAACGGTTTGAATACCTTGAATTAGCAAAAATGACTGAGACAATTAGGAGACAGCCAACACAAAGGTATAAAAAAAGAATGGGGGATTGATAAAGAATATTTAATTGAACATTGTCCACAAGTGAAAACCTGGACATGCTTTGACTAAACTCTGCAATCTGTAAGTTAGATAAAGAATACACGAGATAAAAGAAAAGAAATGGAGATAAGGAATATTGAAGCAGTGATAATAAAAAGGGGGAAACGGATGAACCCTCGATGAGATGGGAAGTCATATGGAGAAATCAAGAAACTGTGAATTAAGAAAAAGATTTAAATAATACAAGTCTTCTATAGGAATTTAAGGATTTATACATATTTGTTTATTTGGTAATCTCTCGTTTCTTTTGAATTTTATTTGGAATGTGTAATCTTTAGCATGGAAGAAAATCAATAAAAAGCATAAAAAAGAAAAGAATGTGGCCGAGATGGGGCCATTGTGTGACTCCGTATATTTATACGTCATATTTATAGGATGTTCTGCTAGTCAACCCTAACCCTCCGCCCCAATCTGCTCTGGAGGGTTGGGAGCACCTCCAGAAACGTTTGTGGGCACACAGGAAGGGAGATGCTTCTGTCTGGCAACATTGCGGCATCCGTCCATCTCGAGAGACAATGGAGTTTGCATACTGCATACATACAGTAAATAACCTTTTTTGACACCTGGGAATTTCATTCTGAATTATCCCCAACAGAAAGGACATTTTTTTCAATTCATTATGGATCATTTCCCAATACTCTTTTACCCTTTTACAAGTCCACCACATGTGAAAGAATGTTCCCTCCACCTCTTTGCATCTCCAGCACTTGTCTGATTCAATCTTATATATCTTAGCAAGCCTAAAGGTAAAGGTAAAGGTAAAGGGACCTCTGACCGTTAGGTCCAGTCACGGAGAACTCTGGGGTTGTGGCGCTCATCTCGCTCTATAGGCCGAGGGAGCCGGCGTTTGTCCGCACACAGTTTTTCTGGGTCATGTGGCCAGCATGACTGAGCTGCTTCTGGCGAACCAGAGCAGCGCACGGAAACACCATTTACCTTCCCGCCGGAGCGGTACCTATTGATCTACTTGCACTTTGACGTGCTTTCGAACTGCTAGGTTGGCAGGAGCAGGGACCGAGCAACGGGAGCTCACCCCGTCGCAGGGATTCGAACCGCCGACCTTCTGATCGGCAAGCCGAAGAGGCTCAGTGGTTTAGACCACAGCGCCACCCGCGTCCCTTAGCAAGCCTACTCGGAGTTAAATACCATCTGCAAATCATTTTCAAGTAGTTTTCCTTCAAAATATAACATGCTGTAAGCATCAAATCCCTTTTCCGGAGTTTTCCCCAGAGGTCAAAATCTATATTGTGTCCTGTATCTATTCCCCAGTGTGTCATTGACGAGCTCGTCTCTGGTTTCCCTGCCCCAAACCTTCTTACCCCGTAGCAGCAGCCATGACACAGCCCCCCTGGGACGCCGTGGCCTCGACACAGCATCCCTCGGGGTCATGGCTCATGCCGAAGTTGTGGCCGATTTCGTGGGCCATGGTGGCGGCGGCTCCAATGGGCAGCTCCGAGTGGTCCTGGGACAGAGGAAGAAGAAGAGTTTGGGTTTGATATCCCGCTTTATCACTACCCGAAGGAGTCTCAAAGCGGCTAACATTCTCCTTTCCCTTCCTCCCCCACAACAAACACTCTGTGAGGTGAGTGGGGCTGAGAGACTTCAAAGAAGTGTGACTAGCCCTAGGTCACCCAGCAGCTGCATGTGGAGGAGCGGAGACGCGAACCCGGTTCCCCAGATTACGAGTCCACCGCTCTTAACCACTACACCACTACAGAGTAGTACACTACAGAGGATTGCGGGCATCATTTTCATTATCATCGTCACCTAATTCATCCCCTGCCCTGTCGCCAGGAGGTCCCAGGGCTGCGACAATTCAATCAAAACTAAAACAGGTTACAATCCCAGGAATCGGGGGGTGGGGGTCCCCTGAAAACAACGAGGATAAAAAGTCAGACTTCCTTAACCTTGGCCCTCCAGATGTTTTGAGACTACAATTCCCAGCATCCCCGACCACTGGTCCTGCTAGCTAGGGATCATGGGAGTTGTAGTCCAAAAACATCTGGAGGGCCGGGGAAAGGAAGCCGGGGAAAGAGGTACGTCTTCAGCAGGGCTGGATTTAGGTTTGATGAGGCCCTAAGCTACTGAAGGTAATGGGGCCCTTGATATGTCCAGCTGTCCTTTGTCAACAACAAATTATCACTGTTTTTTGTGTTGAATATATGCTATATGGTAATTTATGCACCTAATAGGTATCTAAAGCCATTTGCACATGCAGAATGTAGGCACCCTATATATAAAGGTAAAGGTACCCCTGACCATTAGGTCCAGTTGTGTCCGACTCTGGGGTTGTGGCGCTCATCTCGCTTTACTGGCCGAGGGAGCCGGTGTACAGCTTCCGGGTCATGTGGCCAGCATGACAAAGCCGCTTCTGGCGAACCAGAGCAGCGCACGGAAATGCCGTTTACCTTCCCGCTGGAGTGATACCTATTTATCTACTTGCACTTTGATGTGCTTTCGAACTGCTAGGTTGGCAGGAGCAGGGACCGAGCAACGGGAGGTCACCCCGTCGCGGGGATTCGAACCGCTGACCTTCTGATCAGCAAGTCCTAGGCTCTGTGGTTTAACCCACAGTGCCACCCGCGTCCCTATATATAGAAATGAGCAAACCAGTGATATTTTAGGGAGCAGGCTAGCAGGCAGGGCCCATGACTTACATCATAGGAGCCTACACAACACAAAACACTGTTGCTGTATGTAGGGTTTATTTCATTTGTTTTTTATCTTCTATTTCGGAAATGTACTGTATATTCCTGCGTATAAGACTACTTTTTAACCCAGGAAAATCTTCTCAAAAGTCGGGGGTCGTCTTATACGCCGGGTCGTATTTCTTATAAAGCGAGTATATCCTAAACTCTATATTTTAACTGGAAAAGTTAGGGGTCGTCTTACACGCCCAATCGTCTTATACGCCGGAATATACGGTACATCCAGGTTTTTTTCCCTTTAAATTTTTTGGGGGCCCCCAAGAGAGTGGGGCCCTAAGCTATAGCTGGTTTAGCTTATACGTAAATCCGGCACTGGTCTTCAGCATTTGCCGAAAGCTGTACAGCGAAGGAGCAGGGTGGGGTGGGGAGGAGGCATGCAGGAGGAACCTCTTCAGGCTAAAGGAGAGGAGAGTATCATAGAATCATAGACTGGGGCCCCCAAGGGTCATCCAGTCCAACCCCCTGAAATGCAGGCAAAACCAGGGGCACATTTCAGGGGCTCAGGTTTGTCCGCAGAACCCCTTTTAGACAAACCAAACCAAATCTACCCTGTTCCTAGCCCCTAAAACCCAACGATCCTTGTTGATATGTCAGCGGTTTTTAAGCAGACGCTGGATGGGTTCTTTAGCTTTGATTCTTGCATCGAAGGGGGTTGGACTAGATGACCCTTGTGGGTCCCTTCGAACCCTACAATTCTAAGTTTCTCCAATATCTGGGGCCTTTTCCCTGCAGATTCGAGGTGGGAACCCCCAACACACCGAGACCCAATTCTTCCTCCCCCCCTCCCAGGCGAAGTGCCTCTTGATGCCGGGAAAAAGAGGATAATTTTGGCACAGTCAAAGGAGATGTTGTTGAGCAGCTTTCACCAACCCGGCTGCCCTCCTAGCGCATGGGACTACAACTCCCATCAGCCCCAGCCAGCTGGTGGGAGTTGTAGTCCAAAGCAGCAACCAGGTTGCAGAAGACAGCTCCAGATAGCAAGCGATCTTGTCCTTACCATGCTCACCCCGCCGGAGTTTTCCGCACTACACATGCCTTCCAGCGGCGCCATCCCAATGGTGGTGCCGACAAAGGTCATCCCGCTGTGGAGACAGGCAAGGGAAGGGAGGAAACAGAGGAAACAGGCTATGGTTAGGGGTAAGGTAAAGCTAAAGGGACCCCTGACCGTTAGGTCCAGTCGCGAGCAACTCTGGGGTTGAGGCGTTCATCTCGCTTTATAGGCCAAGGGATCCGGCGTACAGCTTCCGGGTCATATGGCCAGCATGACTAAGCCGCTTTTGGCGAACCAGAGCAGTGCTTCTGGCGAACCCGTTGCTCGGTCCCAGCTCCTGCCCACCACCCGGAAAGCTGCCTGTGGATAAATGCCAGCTCCCTCGGCCTGAAAGCGAGATGAGCACTGCAACCCCATAGTCGTCTGCGACTGGACTTAACTGTCAGGGGTCCTTTACCTTTACCTTACCTTACCTTACCTATTCCACTTTAAATGTCAGGGTTCCCTGCCCCCCCACCCCCCACTGCCAAAAAAACTCCTGGAAGTGCTATCTGTTAACGGTGCTGAGAATTGTTAGGAGACCTCTCCTATCACCCTGACAAAACTACAATTCCCAGAGTTCCCTGGGATGAAGGGACGGTTTGAATCTGTGGTGTGGATGTCTCTCTCAGCCCATTTCCCACCTCAATGAACACTGGGAACTGTAGTTTGCTAAGGGTGCCGGGGGTTTGTAGATCCACAAGGGTTAAGCTACGGTTCCCGGGATAAATGGGAAAACGCAATCAATAATAACATGCTGCGGCTGGAAAACTGCGTTGCAAAAGTAAAAATAAGTAAATGGGTGGATCATTTCATTAAAATACAGGGGAAATGCCCCCCCCAAAAAAACCCGCCCCCCAGCATGAGCCACCTTATCGATGGCTGCTCCTGAAACGACGACTCACGTCAGAAGCTGTGCGTTGTCATGTTTCTTCCTGGCCTTCAGAGACTTTTTCCACTGCAGGAAGGACATGAGAGAGGCGTGAGCATCACTGCTCAAACTGCACTGGTCTCTCTCGGTCCACACCTCGAGGCCGATCAGGGCCACTTTGATATTCAGGGACCTGTAAAACTGGGGAAGAGGAGCAGGAAGAGAGGAGGAGGGTTTTTATTAGTAATAATAATAATAATAATAATAATAATAATAATAATAATGGACCCATAGTTCACCTGCAAGATCACCTTGCCCACTTGACTACTTCGATCTGTAGAGCTGGCCCTGTTACAGGTGCCACATAATACCCAGCTCCGCCTTTGTAAGAAATCAATCTTTCAGCGCGGCGGCACCTCTGGAACTCCCCGCCTATTGAGGCGATTTCACTGAACACTTTTCGGCACCTGCTCAAGGCTGGTAAGAGTGTGGCGCTGATAACGCCAAGGTTATGGCCTGATCCTGTCCAATATCGTAGGATTACAGGGTTAGAAGGGACCCTGGGGGTCATCTAGTCCAACCCCACGAAATGCAGGAATATGCAGCTGTCCCAAACAGGGACCGAACCTGCAACCTTAGCGTTGTCAGCACCACGCTCTAACCAACAGAGCTATCCCGCTTCAGGGCTCTTTTTATGTCCTTGATCAGGGGTCAGTCAACTTTTTCAGGAGGCGGCCGGTCCACTGTCCCTCAGACCTTGTGGGGGGCCGGACCTACCCCTCCCGAAAGCACACACACCCCGCCGATGCCACTCATGCCGAGGACGCCTCGTCCTCTGTCTCGGCGGGGTGCAGAGCCCATGCCGCTAGCCTGGGCAGCAGAGGCAGCATCCGTGCCTCTGCCGCTTCTTTCCCACTCGGCTGCCTCAGCAGGAAGGAAGGGGCGGCGCCCAGAGGCGTCTGCAGCTTCTGATTGGCTACTGGAGCTTCCGGCAGCCAATCAAAAGCCACGCCAGCGTCGCCGCCCGCCTAGAGGCATCTGCGGCTTTTGATTGGCTGCAGGCTCCGCGCGGAGATGCCTCCGTGCCACACCTGTTTAGCGCAGGGACTGACTGAGTGGGCGGCAGGGGCGGCAAGGTTCGCGGGCCAGATTAACGAGCTTGGTGGGCCGTATCCGGCTCGTGGACCATCGTTTGGCGACCTCTGTCCTTGATGTTTATAATAGGTAGCTGTGGATAACCTGAGGACAGTCTTGCTGATAGTCTCTGAGCATAGCTGTCAGCCCTCCCTTTTTTTGCAGGAAACTCCCTTATTCCAATGCCGTTTCCCGCTGCTATCCCGGATTGTTGATATCCCTGAATTTTCCCGGATTTCAAAGGAAGCAGCTCCTCTCCCTCCCTGCCGGCCAGGGAGGCTCCTCCGCTGCATTGCTCGGCTGCCAATAAGGAGTCTGAGACCGACTGGGGGCGGAGCTTGCATGCCTTGTGCAGCCAGACCCTCACGCCCAACCAGACAGACAGCCTGCCTGCCGTCTACGCACTCGCTCTTTCGCTCACCCGTTCGCGCGCAGCCTCTGGAGCGCAGGGTGGCGAGGCTACTTGGTGCCATTGCACCGCCCTCGCAGCATCCCTTATTTTCAAATCCGAAAGTTTGAAAAAATCCCTTATTTGCAAATCCAAAAGTTGACAGCTATGTCTCTGAGTAATTACCTTGTCTACGTAATTCGCGATCTCCAAGATCCGTTGCTTGGTGTGCCCCAGATTTTGCTTTTGAGATGCAAACTGGGAAGGAGACGGTGGAAGAGAAGGGGACGAGGGACAACAAGAGAGGCAAAGGGACAAATTTAAGGACATTTCTTAAGCCAAAACTAACACACACTGCTGGATGTTGAATGGTTTATTTAAATATTAAGGTCCATTATTGCTTCACAAGATGTGTATCTCTTTAAAGGCCAGAGTAAATGTCATGACCTAGTTTTACAGCTGTGAAACAGAATGGCAGGTGCTGTTTAAAAGTAAAGGGACCCCTGACCATTCGGTCCAGTCGCGGACGACACTGGGGTTGCAGCACTCATTTCGCGTTACTGGCTGAAGGAGCCGGCATACAGCTTCCGGGTCATGTGACCAGCATGACTAAGCCGCTTCTGGCGAACCAGAGCAGCGCACGGAAACGCCGTTTACCTTCCCGCCGGAGCGGTACCTATTTATCTACTTGCACTTTGACGTGCTTTCAAAATGCTAGGTTGGCAGGAGCAGGGACCGAGCAACGGGAGCTCACCCCGTCGCGGGGATTCGAACCGTCAACCTTCTGATCGGCAAGCCCTAGGCTCAGTGGTTTAACCCACAGCACCACCCGTGCTGTTTAGTTTGTGTTAATTAAGCTGTGTCAGCAATTGAGTATAGTATATAAAGAGCAGTGTGTACCTCTCTCAGTACCCTGGTGAATGGCTCAATGGATGGGTCATACTTATAGACCTAATGTAGTTTTTGTAATTAAAACCAAGTGAAATATATTTTTTGCGTTCTTTTTCATTATTTCCTGAATGTGTGGTCTCCCCAGCACTCTTTCTGCACCGCAATTAATCTGCCGAATATCCAACACTCCAATGATCTCCAAGAGTGATCAGTGCAGCGCTGAGGACCACCTCTCCTCATTCTCACCTACCCAGGACCACCAGGAGCCCTGATGTTTCTCCAAGCGCAGACGGAGAGCAGGGCTCCTGCTCGATCCTGCACCGTCTCTCGGGGGAAAGACACACTCCCCAGCGGACAGCTGGAAAATGCATTTGTGGACCCTCGTATCTTGCCACTTCTCATGAAGCATTGTGCGCCACAAAGGCAGGCTAAGGGCACACATTCCTTGTTGCAAAGGACTTTCAGAAATAGACTGGAAAGAGAAGTTGCTGAATTGCAACTGATTACCAAACTTAAAATGATGGAGAGACCTGGTCTGAATAGAGACATTGGATTCTTATCTCATTATACATGACAAAGCTATTTTTAACCTTCTCACCCCTTGCTTTTTCCTGTAAGACTAATTGCAGTCGTTAACAGTCATCAACAGGTTTACCACACCTATCAGCCTATCACCCGTTCCCACCACCCTTCTGAGTAATACGCCTCCCCACCCTCTCACTATATATAAGGGTCTGGTGACTTCTGTTTCATTGTATCTGAAGAAGTGTGCATGCACACGAAAGCTCGTACCAAGAACAAACTTAGTTGGTCTCTAAGGTGCTACTGCGAAGAATTTTTTTATTTTGTAAGGGCACACAGGTTGGCAAGATCTGGGCTGCTGGGCTTTGGAGTCTCTGCATGACTGGACCACTCAGTTCAGAGAGGAATTGTACGAAACCCTCTTTCTACCCATGCTACCCGGCAGCAAAAATTCTCACCAGGGTGTAGTCTGCAACAATGAAGAGCTCCATGTATTTCAGGGTTCTCCAGGCATCTCTCCTTTTCTGAAAGACAAATTTGCTCAGTGTCACAAGGAAGGAAGGAAGGAAGGAAGGAAGGAAGGAAGGAAGGAAGGAAGGAAGGAAGGAAGGAAGGAAGGAAGGAAGGAAAAGCAACTATGGGGGTGATCTTCACCAGGGCCAGATTAAGACCTTTTTTATTTTTGAAAAGTTTTTATTTATTTTTACACAAACAAACAAACAAACAAACAACCATACAAACGAACAAATATAAACTTGTCTGCATACTTGTACAAACACTTGCCTACATACACCCCAACATATATTCCATTTCCTTCCACCATTTCCACCCTTACCACACACACCCTTTACCCTGTGCGTGACTTCCAATCTTCTCAGTTGCAGTTTCTCCAGATTAAGGGCCAGATTAAGACCTTTAGAGGCCCTAAGCACTGAAAAGATTTTGGTGTCCTCAGATATGTCTCATTCAAAATATAAACAATAAACCGTAAAATGAAATTTTATTTTTCAAAACCTACAGTAAGATGGAAAATAATGTTTATTTTGGTATAGGTGGATTTCGGTGGTGCTAACCTAAATTTCTGGTATATGGCTGAATCATAGAATCATAGAGTTGGAAGAGACCACAAGGGCCATCCAGTCCAACCCCCTGCCAAGCAGGAACACCATCAAAGCATTCCTGACAGGTGGCTGTCAAACCTCTGCTTAAAGACTTCCAAAGAAGGAGACTCCACCACACTCCTTGGCAGCAAATTCCACTGTCGAACAGCTCTCACTGTCAGGAAATTCTTCCTAATGTTCAGGTGGAATCTTCTTACTTGTAGTTTGAATCCATTGCTCCGTGTCCGCTTCTCTGGAGCAGCAGAAAACAACCTTTCTCCCTCCTCTATATGACATCCTTTTATATATTTGAACATGGCTATCATATCACCCCTTAACCTTCTCTTCTCCAGGCTAAACATACCCAGCTCCCTAAGCCGTTCCTCATAAGGCATCGTTTCCAAGCCTTTGACCATTTTGGTTGCCCTCTTCTGGACACGTTCTAGCTTGTCAGTATCCTTCTTGAACTGTGGTGCCCAGAACTGGACACAGTATTCCAGGTGAGGTCTGACCAGAGCGGAATACAGTGGTACTATTACTTCCCTTGATCTAGATGCTATACTCCTATGGATGCAGCCCAGAATTGCATTGGCTTTTTTAGCTGCTGCATCACACTGTTGACTCATGTCAAGTTTATGGTCTACCGAGACTCCTAGATCCTTTTCACTTGTACTGCTCTCAAGCCAGGTGTCACCCATCCTGTATTTGTGCCTTTCATTTTTTTTGCCCAAGTGTAGTACTTTACATTTCTCCCTGTTAAAATTCATCCTGTTTGCCTTGGCCCAATTCTCCAATCTGTCAAGGTCACCTTGAAGTGTGATCCTGTCCTCTGGGGTATTAGCCACCCCTCCCAATTTGGTGTCATCTGCAAACTTGATCAGGATGCCCTCAAGCCCATCATCCAAGTCATTGATAAAGATGTTGAATAAGACTGGGCCCAAGACAGAACCCTGTGGCACCCCACTAGTCACTTCTCTCCAGGATGAAGGGAATCGTTTCCATGAATTACTGGCCCAGCCTGGACGCTACTCGTGACCAGGGTTCAAATCCCCACTCAGCCACGAAGCTCGGTGGGCAACATTGGCCAGCCACTGCCTCTCAGTCTGACCTACCTCAAAGGGTTGTTGTGGGGTGGGAGAGAGCCAGGGAGCGCCACCTTGAGCTTCTTGCCGGAAAGGTGCACAAAAACCTGTTGGCTTCCAAATCTGGGATTCCGCCCTGTCCACTTATCGCGCACAAAGTCTTACCCGCTGGTGTGCAGGCGGTTTGAAGGACCGGGCGATATCGGCTACGCTGCTTTGCATCTGGTCACCGTGCCCACAGGTCCCGCCTTTGATCGGCAGGTGTTCTGCCCTATAGACGACGTGAGGCTCAGAGTCCGGGCTCGCTGGGGGTTTCAGGTAGTAGCTGTCGTTGTGGTTGAGCGTGATCAGGCCACTGGCGGAAGAACAAAAGAGTGCGATTGGAACAACAGCCGAGATCTTTAACAAAGAGTGGGGGGAATTCATATTTTATCTTGGAGACCACTGTAAGCAGATGAAAACATTAGCAGGGTTGCAATAACACTTGCAACATAGCAAGTACTATGGAGATAATGGAGTCATATAAAAGATGGACTACTGAATAATATGCAGTTGAAAAGCTTGACAATAGGACCCATGGAGAGGAAGGTGGGAAGTCCAGAGATTCGGATGAATCTGTAAAGATGGATTACAGTTGTACTGTTATAATTTTATACTTGTAAAACCAAATAAAAATTATTTCAATTCAAAATCACCATCATCATCATCTCACAATGACAGGAAACCTGCTGCGGCTGCTATTATTATTATTATTATTATTATTATTATTCACCTTTTTAGGGAAGTTTTTAATGTTTGATGTTTTATCGTGTTTTTTTAATATTCTGTTGGGAGCCGCCCAGAGTGGCTGGGGGAAACCCAGCCAGATGGGTGGGGTATAAATAATAATAATAAATTATTTATTTATTTATTTATAATATTTTTTATTAAAGATTTTCTTGATTTACAAAGGTATGTGCAATGTCTCTTTCGTATTTTTCCATGTAACATTTTTACAAATCAGTATCGTTTGTTGAGACACTGAGAGGAAAAAGGGGGGAAAGAGGTGGGCGGGATGGGGAGATGGGTGGGGTGGGGTGACAATGTTTTTTTTTATTTTACTTAATATATGCAGGGTTTGGTGTCAGCGATTTGCGCAGGTTCTCTGTTATTTGCTTGTGCTCTTTTTGGTGGTGAGAGAGGTCGGGGTTGGCGTAGGGTGTGATTGTTCATTTGTAGTTGGCTGTTTATTATTATTATTATTCACCCACCCCCTCACCCGAAGGACTCTGGGCAGGTTACAACATTAAGACACAATATTAAAAACAGTTTAAAGAAAAGAACAACAGCCGCGATCGCGATAGAAACGTCCCAAGGTGACTTGTGCAGATCTTATGCAGCACCTATAAACAGTGCCGGTTCTGCATATCTAGGTGCATATGGAGCGAGGCCATCTCGTAGATAAACAGGTCCGAAGTTGCTAAGGGCTTTATATATTAATTGTAAAACCTTTAACTCGGCTCAGTAGCAGATGGGCAATTGGCGCAGACCTCCGAGCACAGAGTGGGTTATGCTGGCAAGGTCTCCCTCCTGTCAGCAATCATGCTGCAGCATCCTGCGCTGGCACCAGCTTCCGGATCAGGCGCGAGGGAAGCCCCACACAGAGCGCATTGCAGTAATCCGGTTAGGGACATAACAAGAACCACTTTGAGGTTGTGGCTTCTTTTACAATCAAACAATTTTATTATGTAAATAAATGGAATAAGATGGGCCCCGCCAGATCAAGCCAAAGCCCACCTTGTCCTGCCTCCTGTTCTCACAGTGGCCAACCAGGACGGGAAGCCAGGAAGCAGGACCTGAATGCAACACCAGGCTGTCCCCGCTTGTTTTTCCTGCGTTGCAGGGGGTTGGACTAGATGACCCTTGGGTTCCCTTCCAACTCTTCAACTCTATGGCAGGTGCCCAGAAAAAAAATGGATGGTATTTTTGTTCCAATGTGTATTGCTTCTGTTTTAAATATATCTGCTGGGTTTTCTGTGTGTGTTTTAAGTTGCTTTTCTTGTGTATCCCCTTGAAATGGTTGTGTGGAAAGCAGTAATAAGCGGATGGTGCTGATAATAGTGTTGGTCTGCCGTAGTTGAAACAAAATAATAATAATAAAAAATCCTTCCAGTAGCACCTTAGAGATCAACAAAGTTTGTTATCTGAAGTAGTGTGCATGCACATGAAAGCTCATACCAATAACAAACTTAGTTGGTCTCTGAGGTGCTCCTGCCAACCTAGCAGTTCGAAAGCACCCCAAAAAGTGCAAGTAGATAAATAGGTACTACTCTGGCAGGAAGGTAAACGGCATTTCCGTGTGCTGCTCTGGTTCGCCAGAAGCGGCTTAGTCATGCTGACCACATGAGCTGTCTGCGGACAAACGCCGGCTCCCTCGGCCTATAGAGCGAGATGAGCGCTGCAACTCCAGAGTCGTCCGCGACTGGATCTTACGGTCAGGGGTCCCTTTACCTTTACTTTTAAGGTGCTACTGGAAGGAATTTTTTTATTTTTTATTTTGTTTCTGATAATGGTGGAAAAACAACTTTGCCTTCTCAAGCAATCGTTTCCCCCTGCCTGCCAGCTCACCTGTGTCTTTAAACCAGAGATGCCCGCGAACCTGGAGTTTTCACCATTGCAAAGCAAGCCCTGCGTGGCTCGAAATTTTGGTGGACGAGGTGGCAGGAGACAAGACTAAAGGACGGGACTCAACACGGAGAGGCTCCACTCAGCCATGAAGCTGAGTGCAAACGATGCTGCCCATTCCCCACATCTCAGCCAAGCCCACCTCGCAGGGCTGTTGTGAGCCACACAGAGCCAGGGCTGGTGCTTCTGGGAAGCAGGAGGCAGGGTCAAGACAAAGCAAACAACGAATAAATTCACCCAGCCTGCACATTCCAGTCCTAAAAACTTTGTTTTTCCCGAACTACGTTCTGGCTTTCCACAATTACTCCAGGGGAAAGGAATGTCTGTGCTTCTATTGTGGCTGGCCTGAGCTTACCACTCTGCAAGCCGGACGGGGAAGGGTGGGGGGGGTGCAAGCTTGCCGAAGATGCCCCAGAGATTTGGTCCGCCCCAGAGCTCCCTCTTCCCACACCAACACCCCAGAATAGGAGGCTGGTCCATGAGGGCATTGCCGCATTGACCTTGACTTAAACCTCTCAGTGGGTGGCTCTCCCTGTCGTTGGCTCTGGCGCCCCCTACTGCTGATCTCCACGCCTCTTGCCCAACTGGTCTCAATGAGCCCCAGGCCCCGCCTATGCGCCAGGATCGCATTGACCCAGTTCAACTCTAGATGGCGATGTTTAAGCTGTGCTCACAAACCTCCAAAGAAGGAGAGCCCACAACCCTCTGAGGTTGTTCGTTCCGCGGTCAAGCAGCGTCACAGAGGCAACAAGCTAACCCTCTATCCTCCATCCCACGGACCCGATCTAAATTGCCACAAAGACCCTTCTGGTTTTTGAGAAAGAAAAATAGATTGGGAGCGCCACAACCAACATGGCATATCGAATGCCTGCAAATGGAGACAAGGCATCCTTTGAAAACACCAATCCTACAATAAGTAAGTAAGTAATCAAGTAAGTAAGTAAGTAAGTAGGTAGGTAGGTAGGTAGGTAGGTAGATAGATAGATAGATAGATAGATACAGGACCGGTGCTAGGGGTTTTGGCGCCCTAGGCGAGGGGGCGGGGCACGTGACGTCATTGCGCATGATGTACGGTGCCCCACCCCCTGCCCGCCGGGCGCCCCGCGCCGCCGCGATTTTCGCCACTGGTTGGGGCGGCACCGGGCGGCGGGGGGGTGAGCGGCAGGCTGGCCAGCGCCCCCTCCATTCCCGACGGCGCTCGCTTGCTCCGCATCCACCCCTTCTGCGGAGAGCGACTGGGCGCGCGCGAGCTGGTCCTGAATCAACATTCAAGCCACGCGCGGCGCGCGCCCTGCCACTCTCCGCAGAAGGGGCGGATGCGGAGCAAGCGAGCGCCGTCGGGAACTCGGGAAGGGCGCAGCGAGCTCAGCGCTGAGCCGGCTGCCTCCCAAAGCTCGCTGTGCCCTTCCCGAGTTCCCAACGGCGCTCGCTTCGCTCGCTCCGCATCCGCCCCTTCTGTGGAGAGCCGCAGGGCGTGCGCGGTCTGGGTCGGGCACGCCCGACCGCCGGCGTGGGGCTGTTTATGTGCCCCCTCCATTTCGGCGCTCTAGGCAGCTGCCTAGTTCGCCTAAATGGACACACCGGCCCTGGATAGATAGATAGATAGATAGATAGATAGATAGATAGATAGATAGATAGATACACACACACCCTTATTGGGGTGGGGAAACGGACAAAAATAACCCAGCTTGTGTTTTTGCTAGGGGATAAATCTAAAGAACATCAGGCGTTTTCTAAACATTTGGAAACAAGAAGGGTCGGGTGGAAATCAGGGTGCTTTGCAACGATTTGCAACGCAGCTAGAGAAGACGCACGGGAACTGGTTGCAGGTTCGATCCCAGAATGGGACAGCGGCATATTCCTGCATTGCAGGGGGTTGTACTAGATGATTCTCAGGATCCCTATGCCCTGTTTGGAGATGCTAGCAGCAGGAATTGAACCCAAGACCTTCTGCAGGAAAAGCAGGGTCTCTGCTGCTAAGCTGCAGCCCTGCCCCAGGGAAGGGGGAACAGAGGGGCCCATGCAGGATGCAAGAAATGGGATCTGCAAGAGATTAGGTCACCCTCCCAGTTCAGCCGCAGCCTCCAGCGAGCCGCACCCCGTGCGAGAAGGACACAGGGCAACTCTCCAGCTAGCGCAAGTCATCTGAATGTCCGCCGACATCCTGACTCGAGAATGAGATTTGTGTATGTGTGAGAGAGCGTGTGTGCATAGCTGAGAGATGACCTCACCCGCCGGCATTCCTCAAGATGCCGCTCAGCCCCAGGAGTTATTTCGAGTCACAGAATCCTGGAGTTGTGGTGTTGGGAGGGACACCCAGGGCTCATCTAGCCCAACCCCCTTGAAATGCAGGCATCTCAGCTCGAGCACCCATGACGGGTGCCAGCCAAACTCTGTCTTGAAACCTCCAAGGAAGGAGAGCCCACCGCCTCCCGAAAGGGACCGTTCCCCTGTCAAACAGCTCTCGCCGTTCTTCCTGATATTCAGTCAGAATCTCCTTTCTTGTGAAAGGAGCTGTGGGGTTGGGAGTGATAGACAAGCGGGGAGGGGGGAAGGAGCATATTTGGGGTGCTGAGCACTCCTCTTCACTTCCTCCCCCTTGGCCTTCAGCTCCGGCAAACTTTCCACAGCCGGAACATGGTTGCTGACACCATGTCGCGACCCGACTAGACAGTGGGGTCGCGCCATGCAGGCGCCAGGAAGGGGAACCATGCAGCGGGCCAGGAAAGGGGGCAACAGCGGAGCCAGGCACGCAGGGGTTAAACCGAGTGCAGCAAGGCCCGACCTCGCCCAGGCATGCCCCACGGGGTAAACAACCCCAGGATGGGCGATAACGACCGCTAACGAGCCATCAGCGGTGGAACCGGCAGTATCACAATAACAATGTAAAAAGCACCCATGAATAGTGCAGGTAGACCAGAGCAGTTAACTCTTTTGTCCAAACCATCCCGGGTGGGGAAGTGGATCGCCCCCGGACCTTTAGGGCAGAAGGGAGGGGGGAATTGGGAGTCACCCAGCAAGGTGTATTAAAGGGGGATTCTGAGATGGCCTCCTCAGAATCCTCACAGACTTTCCACGTTTCTCTGTGTGCTGTACAATAAACTTCAAGACTTCTTCCGCTGACTTCTCGGAGTGGCGTGCGTTCTTGACAGCTAGCTACAGTTACCATTGGGGACACGACATAGTGAGGATTCTCACGAAAAAACTTCAACGTCCGTATCGTGTTGGGATCGCTTACCGGCAGCTACCGAGATGGCGACCCCATGGCGCGGAGCGGCACGTTTTCAGACCCCCGTTACCTCGAGCGCCCTGCTCGAGCGGCCGGCGGATCTGTTTACCTCAGACCAACGGAGCCTTCCCTCGGCCAGGCCAGACAGCGGGAGCCTGGACGAGCTACGGCGACTCCAGGAGCAGCTGAACCACCTCATCTGGGAGCGGCTGCGGGTCGGCGAGGAGTCAGGCCGGTTGTTGGACCAGGCCTGTGGGGGCGCGGTGCCCCGGACAAGTCGTAGCGGCGGCGGGAGCCAAGGCCACGTGGGATCGGGGGTCTGCAGTCGGCAGACCCCAAGGAAGGGCTCAGGTCAGGAGCCCGGAGTGACTCAACGACTGACGTGGTCGGACGGGACGGCCCTGAGGGGGCAGGTGTTTCCCCCGCCAAGACGTCGCAGCAGCCGGATGGAGGACGACGTAGCGGCGGGGAGTTCCACGGGCGACAGCAGCGAGGACGAGCGCGCTGCAGCGACCCCGGAGACCCGCGGGAGGCACGTCCGCGGGAGGGCGACGGCGCGGCGCAGGCCGCCCCCGGAGCTGAAGGCCATTTTCGAGGGGGACCCGGCGGAACTCTCCACCTTCATCTTCCACGCAAGGAACCACGCCAGAAGGCACGGGGGAGACGACTGCGACCCAGAGGACTTGGTAGCGGCGGTCATCTCCTCCCTGCAGGGGAAGGCCGGCCAGTGGGCCATGCTCCTGGTCGACCGCAGGGATCCGGCCCTGGCCAACCTGGAGGACTTCTTGGCGGCCCTTCGAGAGCGCTTCCAAGACCCGCAGGCGGAGGAGAAGGCGAAGCGATGGGTCCAGAAGGCCAGGCAAGGGGGTCTCCCAGTTCAGGACTATGTAGACATGTTCAGGGGGGAGGCCGCCCAAATCTCCTCCTGGAACGAGGAGGTCCTAGTCCACTACTTCAAGGAGGGCCTCCATCCTGAGCTCCGCAAGTGGGCCGTAGTGAAAGGGACCCCTCGGGAGCTGTCGACACTGGACGGCTGGTGCCGCATGGTGGCTCAGTTGGAAGCAGACCTGGGGATGCTGGAGCTAGGATCCAGGGCGGGCAAGGACCGAAGGCCCGTGGAGAACTCGGGGACCCCCCGTCCCGCCAATGGCGCAGGGGTCCCCCGGCACAAGCGCACCCCCGACCCGGAACGGGAGAGGAGACGCCGGGATGGACTCTGCATCAGGTGCGGGGGGCAGGACACTATGCGGTGGCGTGCCCCGAGCGACCCCCAGGAGAGGTTCGGACCCCGGCAGGGTCCCAAGCGACGTCGGGAACCAACCGGACACCCAAGACCGGGAGCCGGGCGGCTGTCGCGTCGGAGCCGAGGGAAAAGCGCCAGTCCGACTCCGAAGGCGCGGAGTCGGGAAACGACCAGGACCTGCAGTGAAGGACGCCCGGCTGCAGGTCCCGCCAGGGTCAACGGACCCCAAGAAACGGGCGGGAAGACCACCCAACCTGGTCCGGGTGAGGCTGGAAAACCCGGACGGCGGCAAACAATGGACGGGAGATGTGCTGCTGGACTCGGGCTGCGACCACAGTATGCTGCACCCCGAAGTGGCCAAGGAACTGGACTTGCCCACCCAGGTTCGGAGCACCCCCTTAGTTTTCGTCCAGATGGACGGCAGTCCCATAAAGGGGGGTCCGTTTGGGGTGGAAGTGGGGCCGGTCTCCTTGTGGGTGGGGGACCACCAGGAGTCCAGGATGCTAGTTAGGGTCCCCATGGATGGGTACCAGGTAGTGCTGGGGTTGGATTGGCTGATGGAATATAACCCCATAGTAGACTGGCGCTCAGGGCGCCTGACGTTCGACCTGGATAGGTGTGGGCAGCACAGGGTCGAATCGGACCCCCAGTGCCCCAGAAAGGGGGAGGCCAAAGGGGTCCACGGGGACGAGGGCAAGCTGGATGTGGTGGCGCCGGAGATACCCCCGGAGTACTGGGATCTGGCGGCGGTGTTCGGGGAAACCGAGGCAGACGAGCTGCCCCCCCACCGCCGCACAGATTGTGCCATCGACATCCCAGAAGATGCGGTCCTCCCCAAGGGACGCATCTACAAGATGTCCGGGGAGGAACTCCAGGACCTCAGGGAGTTCCTGGACAAGAATCTGGCCAGAGGGTTCATCCGCCCCGCCAAGAGCCCCATGGGGGCTCCGGTCATCTTTGTGGGCAAGAAGGATGGCACCCGGAGGTTGTGCCAGGACTATAGAGGGTTGAACGCCATAGCGGCAGGGAACGCGTACCCGCTCCCCCTCATCCCAGATCTGCTGGACCAGTTGGGTACCGGCACGATCTTCACGAAGCTCGACTTAAGGGAGGCATACTACCGGGTGCGGGTCCGGGAGGGGGACGAATGGAAGACGGCTTTTAACTGCCAGTTTGGACAGTTCGAGTTCCTGGTAATGCCGTTTGGATTGAGCGGGGCCCCGGGGGTGTTCATGAGTCTCATCAACGAGGTACTCCACGACCTCCTGTACAAAGGGGTGGTGGTCTACCTGGACGATGTGCTGGTGTACAGTCGGGACCCCCGGGAACACGTCCGGTTGGTCCGGGAGGTCTTGCAGAGACTCCTGGACAACCACCTATACGTCAAGTTGCCCAAATGCGAGTTCCACCGTCCCTCCTTAGATTACCTGGGGTATAGGATCTCGGCGGCGGGGGTGGCCATGGATCCCCAGAAGGTGGAGGCAGTCCTGGGGTGGGAGCGGCCGCGGACACGGCGCCAACTCCAGAGCCTGCTAGGGTTCGCAAATTTCTGCAGGGGCTTTTTGCCCAACTATTCGGCCTTGGTGACCCCCCTCACCGATCTCCTAGGTACCAAGGGGAAAGGAAAGGGGGCCAAGCGTCCCGGGGCGGCTCTGGATTGGGGGTCCCGGGCGGAGGAGGCTTTCCAGGGGCTCAAAGAGGCGTTTGCCGCCGAGCCTACGCTGATCCATGTGGATCCAGCCCGGCCCATGGTGGTACAGGTAGATGCTAGTGATGTGGCCATGGGAGCGGTACTCCTGCAGAGGGACGGGGAGGGCCGTCTGAGGCCCGGGGCGTACCTGTCCCGGAAGTTTGGGAAGGCGGAAAGGAACTGGTCTACCTGGGAGAAGGAGGCAGCGGCCATCCGCATGGCGCTTGAGGAGTGGAGGCACTGGCTGGAGGGGGCAAAGGAACCGTTCGAGGTCTGGACAGACCACCGCAACCTCGAGGCCCTCCGACAGCCGCGGAAGCTGACTGCCAAGCACATGCGGTGGGCAGAGTTCTTCTCCCGGTACGATTTCCAGCTAAGCCACATCCCCGGGAAGGACAACTTCCTCGCGGACGCCCTGTCTCGCCTGCCCCAGTACGAGGCGGACGCCCGCACAGAGATGCGTCCGCTATTTGAGGACAAACACTTAGCCCGAGCCGTCACCACCCGTAACCAGGCTAGGAGGGAAGAGGGACAGACAGGGGGTCAAGTTGGGACACCCCACCGGGAGCGCAGCCAGCCTTCTGCAGCGCTCCGCGACAGACTAGTGGCAGCGTATCCGACAGACACGGAACTACAGAACCTGCGGGACTCCTTGACACTGGAAGGGGACATCTGGCAAAGAGGGAGCGCCGCGTACGTCCCGGAACCCCTCCGGAGGGCCGCCCTGGAAGCATGCCATGACGCCAAAGCGGCTGGGCACTTCGGCTTCGTCAAGATGTGGAAGCTGGTTCGGCGGAGCTTCTGGTGGCCCACGCTCCGTAAAGATGTCAAGGACTACGTTGCGGGCTGCCCCATCTGCCTCACCTGCAAGCCGGCAGTGGGCAAGCCGCAGGGCCTCCTACAGCCCCTGGAGGTCCCACCTCGACCCTGGTCGGTGATCTCCATGGACTTTATTACGGATCTGCCACCCAGCCGAGGCAAAACAGCAATATGGGTCGTGGTGGACCTGTTCTCCAAGCAAGCCCATTTCGTGCCCTGCGCCTCACTGCCTACCGCCACCCAGGTGGCAAAGCTGTTCATGGAGCACATCTTCCGGCTCCATGGAGTTCCAGACAAGGTCATTTCCGACCGCGGCTCCCAGTTTGTGTCCCGATTTTGGAAGGCGTTCCTGGGATTGCTGGGGATCGAGCAGGGACTCAGCTCGGCCTACCACCCCCAGACTGACGGACAGACGGAACGTGTCAACCAGGTGCTGGAGCAGTACCTGCGATGTTTTGGCTGCTACCAGCAGGACGACTGGTCACAGCTGCTTCCGTTGGCAGAGTTCGCTTATAATAACTCCGTACACAGCAGCACGGAGATGTCCCCCTTCGCCGTGGTCTACGGGACCGACCTGAGGCACCTGCCGGACTTGGGGGAGCCCACCGCCCGGGAGCCGGAGGAGCTCGGAAAGTGGAGAGAGAGGACGGCCAGGTGCTGGGAGTCCCTTCGGGAACAACTGCTGGAGGTCAAGGCGGCGCAGAAGAGGACGGCGGACCAGCGAAGGAGACCGGCGGGGGACATCAAAGCGGGGTGCCGGGTCTACCTGTCCACGCGGCATCTGAAGCTGGGCCTCCCCAGCAAGAAACTCGGGCCCCGGTACTTGGGCCCGTTTAAAGTGTTAGAGGTAATCAACGGAGTTTCTGCGAAGCTGGAACTCCCAAAGAACTTGCAACAGATACACCCGGTGTTCCACTTCAGCTTGCTGAAGAAGTCCCCGGAGGACGACGGTTGGCACCCCGTGGCGGCGCCACCCACCCCGCTGATCCTGGCGGGAGGGGAGCACCATGAGGTCAAGGACATTTTGGACTCCAGATTCCACAGAGGGCGTCTGCAGTACCTGGTGGAGTGGAAGGACTTCGCAATGGGGGACCGAGAATGGGTGTGGGCGTCGGACGTTTTGGCCCCACAGCTGGTCAAGAGATTCCACCAGCAGTGGCCGAACCGGCCGGGGGGCCCCGGGACCCAGGACGCTCCCCAGGGGAGGGGGGTGTCAGTTTCGGGGGGCAGGATGTCGCGACCCGACTAGACAGTGGGGTCGCGCCATGCAGGCGCCAGGAAGGGGAACCATGCAGCGGGCCAGGAAAGGGGGCAACAGCGGAGCCAGGCACGCAGGGGTTAAACCGAGTGCAGCAAGGCCCGACCTCGCCCAGGCATGCCCCACGGGGTAAACAACCCCAGGATGGGCGATAACGACCGCTAACGAGCCATCAGCGGTGGAACCGGCAGTATCACAATAACAATGTAAAAAGCACCCATGAATAGTGCAGGTAGACCAGAGCAGTTAACTCTTTTGTCCAAACCATCCCGGGTGGGGAAGTGGATCGCTCCCGGACCTTTAGGGCAGAAGGGAGGGGGGAATTGGGAGTCACCCAGCAAGGTGTATTAAAGGGGGATTCTGAGATGGCCTCCTCAGAATCCTCACAGACTTTCCACGTTTCTCTGTGTGCTGTACAATAAACTTCAAGACTTCTTCCGCTGACTTCTCGGAGTGGCGTGCGTTCTTGACAGCTAGCTACAGTTACCATTGGGGACACGACACACCATCCGCAGGGCCTCCGGGGAGTAAGTCGAACCGGGTGGGGAAGGAAGACGCAGCCCCTTGAGGTCATAGCGCATGGCAACTCTCCCAGTTGGCAGGTTTGGGCTGTCATTAAAGAAGATGTGCTCTAGCAGGGGTGGGGCGCCTCAGGCCTGGGGGCCAAATGCAGCCCCTCTCTCAGGCCCCCAGGATGCTCCCCACCAAGAAACACTGTGCTCGGGACTACACCCCTCGCCAGCTTTGCTCTGCGTCCTTCCCAAGCACTTTGGCCCGGCTGGAACACAGAATCACAGAACTGGAGAGTCGGAAGGGACACCCAAGGGTCATCCAGCCCATCCCCCTGCAAGGCAGGGGTCTTGCCCACAGCCATCCCTGGGTGGATTCGAACCACAAACCTTCTGGTTAACAGCCAGACACCCTGGCACGCTGCGCCACAGAGACCTCGAACTACGTTTTCCTGGATGGAGGACGGAGACGTCTTTGTGGTTTGGGGGTTTTAGCACGCATTTTGTATTCTCCCTTTGTAATTTTCTGCTGCAAACCCACCCTGGCATCTTCAGAGGAAGGGCAGTTTAAAAATTTAATAAATTAATAGCGGCAGGGGGGTCAGGCTAGACAGCCCTTGGGGGTCCCCTTCCAGCTCTGCGATTCTATGTGGCCCCTGACTTTTGCACGGCCGGAATCACACAGCCTGCCGGACAGAGGGCGGAGGCGCACTGATCGTTCCACCCACTTCCCTGTCTGGCCACGCCCAGCACCGGATTTCCACCACCCCGGAAGGGGAATGTGGCCCGGTGGGGGGGGGGTTGCAAAAGGTTGCCTGTTTATTTATCGCACAATATTGGAAGCAATTTAAAATGACCTGCAATCCTAAAAACAAGGCGAGCCAGGGCAAAGAGTTTCTTCAGCATCCTCCAGAAGCTGTGCAGTGAAGGTGCCAGGTATTTCCTCCTTTCTCCTGTGGAAAGGAGTTCCACAGGTCAGGGGCCACCACAGAGAAGGCCCTCTCCCATGGGGCTCCCCTTGAGCTTCTGAGGGTGGAGGAAATACCAAGAGGACAACCCCCCCGCCCGCCCCCAAATCTCCATTTCTGGGACAGAATGACTCCGTGGCGATTGTTCAACTGGCTTTCATGAGATAAAGTTTAATTGCCTGATCGCCTTGGGCCTAATCCCATTCCTCTCTAGATAACATTCCAAAGACCATTGTCAAAAGCCACTCGAGGTCATTTCGTTCCTCCATCCCAAGGTTCGGGGTTCAGGCAAGGGGGAAAGTCACAGTGGGATTTTCCCCAAACCAGCCAAGATCCAAACACATACCCCACCCGGGGCCAGTTTGGAGGGGGAATGGTTTATGCCCTTATTTCGCAAATCACTTCCCATAAAAAACCCCAAAGCGATTTAACAATACAATGAAAACGTATCTGCTTGCTGGGAAAAGAAGGTCTGAAATAAGAATTAGAAAGATAAAGGATGGTGCCTGCCTGATATGTAGCAGAAGAGAGTTCCAAAGGTAAACGGATGACCAAACAAAAGATCCGATTCTTACACCCTACGTAATTTGGTGCTGGGACTCAGCTCTTGAAAAAGTTTGTGTGAGGGGTGAATTTTTTACAAAGCAGCGAGGCAGGGAATGGGCAGCGTGGTGTAGTGGTTAGAGTCCACTGCAGGGGGTTGGACTAGATGACCCTTGGTGTCCCTTCCAACTCTTATAGTTCTAGAATTCTATGTGGCAGACGAAGACCTGGAAGAGACCAGGGGTTGAATCCCTGCAGAGCCACAAAGCTCACCGGGTGTGACCTCGAGGGCCGGTCACTGCCTCTCAGCCTAACCTACCTCACAGGGTTGTTGTGGAGATTAAAGCGAGGATAGGGAGAACCATGTATGCCACCTTGGGCTCCTCAGAGAAAAAAGTGGGCTATAAATGTACTGTATTTTCCTGTGTATAAGACTACTTTTTAACCCAGGAAAATCTTCTCAAAAGTCGGGTGTAGTCTTATACGCCGGGTCGTATTTCTTATACGGCGAGTATATCCCAAACTCTATATTATAACTGGAAAAGTTGGGGGTCGTCTTATACGTCCAGTCGTCTTATACGCCGGAAAATATGGTAATTAATAAATACATGGTGATAGCTCAGTTGATTAGAGTGCCAAGGTTGCAGGTTTGATTCCCGCATGGAACAGCTGCATTTTCTTCCTGCATTGCAGGGGGTTGGACTGGATGACCCCCAGGGTCCCTTCCAACTTCACAATTCTATGATATTTTAAGGTAAAACCATCACGGCTAAGAAGTCTTTAAATTCCCCCCCAAAAAAAAAATGCATTCAGGGGCCATTTTCATACCACCAGACAAACAAAATTCAATCAGTTACAGGTAGGTAGCCGTGTTGGTCTGCCGTAGTCGAAACCAGACCCTTATATATAGTGAGAGGGTGGGAAGGGGTATTACTCAGAAGGGTGGTGGGAATGGGTGACAGGCTGATAGGTGTGCAATTGATCTTACAGGAAAAAGCAAGGGGTGAGATGGCTAAAAATACCGGTAGCTTTATCATGTATAATGAGATAAGAATCCAATGTCTCTATTCAGACCAGGTCTCTTCATGGTTTTAAGTTTGGTAATAAGTTGCAATTCAGAAATAGACTAGAAAGAGAAGTTGCTGAATTGCAATTTATCACCAAACTTAAAACAATGAAGAGACCTGGTCTGAACAGAGACATTGGATTCTTATCTCATTATACGTGATAAAGCTATTTTTGGCCATCTCATCCCTGGCTTTTTCCTGTAAGATCAATTGCAGTCATTAACAGTCGTCAACAGGTTTACCACACCTATCAGCCCATCACCCATTCCCACCACCCTTCTGAGTAATACCCCTCCCACCCTCTCACTATATACCGGTATAAGGGTCTGGTGACTTCTGTTTCAGTGTATCTGAAGAAGTGTGCATGCACACAAAAGCTCATACCAAGAACAAACTTAGTTGGTCTCTAAGGTGCTACTGGAAAAAATTCAACCAGGCCAAAGATTCTGGAAAACGCTAGACACAATCGCCGGTCAATTCCAAGGCTGATATGGTGGGAGAGCAAGGAAGGTCTGTCTAGTTGCCCAGAAGTATTTAGGTATCTCAGCAACCTTCATAAGTAAGAAGGAGCGAAAGGATGGCCGTTCTCACAGGGAGGGTATGGCTATTAGAACCCAGTCTCCTCACATCACTTTTCTTACCTGATTCCAGAGCAGGTACTAAGGACCACCCAGGAGCCCTCATACCCTCGGACGTGGCCATGGTAGTAGCAGTGTTCCTGGAATCAGAAGGAACAGATGGGAACTGTTGGTTAGGCTGGTTGTTTTCTGCAGGGAAAATTGTGCGGATTTTATACACAAATCTGAGAGGTGGTCAGATGAACTGAAATCGGCCAGGGTGTCAAGATTTCGGATTTTTAAAAGCAGCAAAATTCCATCACGAATTATTATTATTTAATCATTATTATCAGACTAAATTTTAACCCAACCCAACCCCCTTTACTCTAGTGCAAACCTAACTCTAGAATATACATTTGAGTACCCAATTACCCATTGCAAAATTCAGAGAATGTTGAAGGGTGATTGTGGTTTGGTTCATGCATCATTTAGGTAAAGGGTAAAGGGACCCCTAACCAATAGGTCCAGTCATGACCGACTCTGGGGTTGCGGCGCTCATCTCACTTTACTGGCCAAGGGAGCCAGTGTACAGCTTCTGGGTCATGTGGCCAGCATGACTAAGCCGCTTCTGGCGAACCAGAGCAGCGCACGGAAACGCTGTTTACCTTTTATCTACTTGCACTGGCGTGCTTTCGAACTGCTAGGTGGGCAGGAGCAGGGACCGAGCAACGGGAGCTCATCCCGTCGCGGGGATTCGAACCGCCAACCTTCTGATCGGCAAGCCCTAGGCTCTGTCGTTTATCCCACAGCGCCACCCGCTTTTAGAAAAGTGCAAATTGTGATTGTTAAAAGAAATTTATTGTTATTATTATTTCCGCTTTCTCACTTTTAATTGCAGGCTGAATATCAGCAGCCCCATTCTGCATGTGCTTTGTGGATTTTGCTGTATAGAGCTTCCAGGTTCAGGGGAAGTATACCTTTGAATACTAGTTTCTGCAGGGCAGCTTTTGCCAACCTGGTGCCCACCAGATGTTTTGGACTACAACTTCCATCAGCCCCAACCAGTCCCCAGATGTTGTTGGACTACAGCTCCCATAATCTCTGAGCACTGGTCCTGCTAGCCAGGAACAACGGGAGCTGTAATCCAACATCTGAGGACCCGAAGTTGGAAATGTCTGCTCTAGACAGTGAACTTGCCATCCAGTAGGCATGCAAAACAGGACACACACTCTTTCCCATCCATATTTCCCAGCACTTACCAACAGCTGTCTTTATCAGGCTCTATTGGCCCTTGTCCAGCCCGTTGCCAACCCCAGTTCCCGAAATCATGCCATTAGGCCATGCTTTAGGACAGTGATGGCTAACCTTGACACTCCAGATGTTTTGGAACTACAACTCCCATCATCCCTAGCTAACAGGACCAGTGGTCAGGGATGATGGGAGTTGTAGTCCCAAAACATCTGGAGTGTCAAGGTTAGCCATCACTGCTTTAGGACATTGTGTATTCTTACAGAGCTTTAAAAATCAATAAATGATTGCAATGAGCAAATTAAGGGCCAACTAAGCCATGTTAAGTGGTTGTGAAAAAATTATGATTGGTTTGCAGGATTAGTCATTCCAAAACAATCTCTTAATTTACTCCAGCCTGGGGTTTCTGTATCTTCACAAACAAACTCTCTTCACCCAGCACTGAGATGGAGGGACCATCCTAATTTCTGAGCTTTCCCCAGCTGCCAGCATGTTTGTGAATTTTTCTCTGCAACCACAAGGACTAGAAACTTGAGACGAACAACGGCTTGAAAAACACTGTTGTTGCCACATACATTTGGGGGGGGGGGGACGACACACTGCTGCACTTAGGTCCTGCACTGTGGGCATCTCCCACCGTGAGAACAGGATGCTGAACTATACGATGTACTGGCAGGATCCTGCAAAGATTGTCTGCAGTCCTGCCCTGGACCAACCTTTGGGAGTGAGAAATAGAACTGCGAGGTATCTGGTTTCCAACATGGCGATATATCACCAGCTAAAATAAGGATGGAGCGATGTAGAGGCACTGGCTGGCTTCACGGTTTTCCCCGCATCATGATTTTTGCCGGCGCCTGCTCTTGGGATTCGCTGCCCACTGCATGAGCTTGTTTTGCCTCTCTGTTTTATGCTGGAATTTGTTTCCTTATCACTCTGGGATGGTGGTGGTTAAATTTACATACCGCCCTATACCTGGAGGTCTCAGGACGGTTCACAGAATGAAATCAAAACATAAAGCCACAAAAAAGCCCTAAACGGCCTCAGTCCTGTATACCTGAAGGAGCGTCTCCACCCCCACCGTTCAGCCCGGACACTGAGGTCCAGCGCCGAGGGCCTTCTGGCGGTTCCCTTACTGCGAGAAGCAAAGCTACAGGGAACCAGGCAGAGGGCCTTCTCGGTAGTGGCGCCCGCCCTGTGGAATGCCCTTCCAGCAGAGGTCAAAACAATCAACAACTACATAACATTTAGGAAATACCTGAAGGCAGCCCTGTTTAGGGAAGTTTTTAATCTGTAACATGTTAATGTATTGTTTTTTAATATTTGCTGGAAGCAGGGCCGGCGCTTCCATTTAGGCCAACTAGGCAGCTGCCTAGAGCGCCAAAATGGAGGGGGCGCAAAACCAGCCCCACGCCGGCGGTCGGGCGCGCCCGATCCAGACCGCGCGCGCCCTGCCGCTCTCCACAGAAGGGGCGGATGCGGAGCGAGCGAGCGAGCACCGCGTCGGGAACTCGGGAAGGGCACAGTGAGCGTCCTTCCCGAGTTCCCTACGGCGCTCGCTTGCTCCGCATCTGCCCCTTCTGCGGAGAGCGGCAGGGCGCGCACGGAATGGAGGGGGCGCTGGCCAGCCTGCCCCTCGCCCCCCGCCACTGCCCGGTGCCGCCCCAACCAGCGGAGAAAATCGCGGCGGCGCGGGGCGCCCGGCAGCAGGGGGCGGGGCACCGTACGTCATGCGCAATGACATACGGTGCCCCGCCCCCTCACCTAGGGCGCGAAAAGCCCTAGCACCGGGCCTGGCTGGAAGCAGCCCAGAGTGGCTGGGGAGACCCAGCCAGATGGGCGGGGTACAAATAATAAATTATTATTATTATTATTATTATTATTATTATTATTATTAAAATACATAATCAAAATAAAAACAACAACCCAATAACACACACACACC
This sequence comes from Darevskia armeniaca, assembly GCA_034641395.1. Classification (NCBI taxonomy): domain Eukaryota; kingdom Metazoa; phylum Chordata; class Lepidosauria; order Squamata; family Lacertidae; genus Darevskia; species Darevskia armeniaca. The sequence goes on along the minus strand of JAWWNF010000828.1, from coordinate 209,983 downwards.
CCAAAAAACCCCACATTTTAAATTGATCCTTGCTGTCCAGCTTAAACTTTTCTATCGGTTTGGCGGTTTCCTCCTCCTTGAAGCTCATGTTACTGTGTTTCATGTGTTATTCTTTGTAAGCCATCCAGAGAAGGCTGCCATTGGGTGCACTTGATAAAGGAATTAGAAGAGAAGAAGAAGAGGAGTTTGGATTTGATATCCCGCTTTATCACTACCCGAAGGAGTCTCAAAGCGGCTCACATTCTCCTTTCCCTTCCTGCCCCACAACAAACACTCTGTGAGGTGAGTGGGGCTGAGAGACTTCAAACAAGTGTGACTAGCCCAAGGTCACCCAGCAGCTGCATGTGGAGGAGTGGAGACGCGAACCCGGTTCACCAGATTACAAGTCCACCGCTCTTAACCACTACACCACACTGGCGCTGCCCATCCCAACATTGCCAATTTCCCCAGCCTGGTGCATCTTACTTACCATGAGGTTGGGTGAGACGGTCATGGGCTGCCCCCCCTTTGCATAATGGGTCTCCGTATAATCTGGTGACAGCAGCCTGCTGGGAAAGAAAGGGGGAGTGAGCTCTCGGAAGAAATATGTGTGATGAAGTAACCTTAAGCATAACTTTTTATTATTAGTTACAGGTAGATAGCCGTGTTGGTCTGACATAGTCAAAACAAAATAAAAAAATTCCTTCCAGTAGCACCTTAGAGACCAACTAAGTTTGTTCTTGGTATGAGCTTTCGTGTGCATGCAAACAGACCGTCCACACACAAACCCTCGGTTGCATTGAAACGGCATTTATTCCCCCCCCCAAAAAAAATCCCACTTGGCCCTGCCTTAAGTAAAGGATTTTTGCAGGTTTCTGAACCAAGGTCGCCACTAACAGAGAAGGCGCTCCGTTTTCCTTGGATTCAAGAGACCAGGAATTCTCCCCCCCCCCTAAAAAAACCCTACTGTCTCCAGAACACAAGACACAGCCAAAGGGGTCAGTTTAAGAACTGCCTTAAATGGAGCGATGTGGCAGTTTTTTTGCTAAGCCAAGCACCCGGAGAGTTGGAGAGGATCTCTCTCTGATGAATCACAATTCCCCCCCACCCCAAAAAATACCACTGAGATTAACTCCTCGTGCCCTTCCCCCTGGGTTCCTGTCTCAGGGCCATCCATCTGGAGACACAAGAAACGAGAGGGAGGATGATATCATAAAGCAAAACCTTCCCACCCAGGCTGGTCACGCAGTCACTGTTGTAGATCCTGGGTACTAATTTTGTTTTAAATAACTAAGGCATGATTTCTTCACCCCAGGAAAGCTGACTTAAGTGGTTTGTGAGTAACGTTGGCTGATGTGGCACAACTCCGGACATCGCAGCCCCAGAACTTGGAGACAGGGAGTCGCTCAGAGTAGGCAGGATGGGACCATTTGCCTGATTCACTGCGAGAGTCGGTCTGCAGAGGATCGGGTGCAGGAAGTGGGGTTCAGTGGTTAGAGTGTCAGAATATGCTGCGAACCAACCCGAGATCGAAACGGTGGGTTACAAATGTAATAAAAAAAAATAGGAAAGAAAAAAAAACAGGACCTGGGAGAGACCAGGGTTCGAATTGCCGTGAAGCTTGCTGCGAGAACTTGGGGGTTCCTCCCTGACTCTCGGCCTCGCCTGCCTCCCAGGGTTGTTGTGAGGATTAAGTGAGGAAGGGGGAAACCTTATAAGGCTCCTTGGAGAAAAAGGTGGGCTACAAATGCAAAAAAAAATCGATCAATAAAACAATATTCCTTGGACTTTGAGCAAAACATATCCTGCCTCAACTCCCTCCCCATCACTTCTGAGGTGCCCCAGACATACACTTCCAAGCCTTTTGGCAGCCCAAGGGCCGCATTGCCTGCTGGGCACCCTTTCAGGGGCCACATGCGAGTGATGGGCGTGGTCAGAGGCAAAATTGGGCAGTTCAATGAATTTAATTCTGCACAGTAGGTTAGTTCCCCCCTCTCCCCTCTATCTAGACTACAACTCCCATCATTCCTAGCTAGCAGGACCAACCTATGCTGGGAGTGTCTGGACAAAGAGGGCACATTAATCCACATGTGGTGGCAATGTCAAGTCTCCCAAAAAATATCCGGGGAATGATCTATGACGAACTAAGGATGTTAAGGTGTTCCTTCCCCAAGAAACCAGAAGCCTTTGCTGCTAGCTATAATTGGACAGGAAATTCCAGATAATGCAGCTAATGGTGTAGTGGTTAAGAGCAGTAGACTCGTAATCTGGGGAACCAGGTTTGCGTCTCCGCTCCTCCACATGCAGCTGCTGGGTGGCCTTGGGCTAGTCACACTTCTCTGAAGTCTCTCAGCCCCACTCACCCCACAGAGTGTTTGTTGTGGGGGAGGAAGGGAAAGGAGAATGTGAGCTGCTTTGAGACTCCTGAAGGGGAATGATAAAGTGGGATATCAAATCCAAACTCTTCCTCTTCTCTTCTTATATCTTCCTTTACGTGACAGCAGCAGCAGCAAGGATATTATATGCCAAAATGTGGAAAGAAAGGGCAATCCCGACAAAAGACCAGTGGTTGCTTAAATTAAGAGAATATGTCAAACTTGCCACTATGACGTCTAAAATAAGAATGACAGATAGAAAGACAGCGAGTGGGAACAACTAGAAGGGTATTTGAAACGGGGTGGTATAAACAGTGCTTTTTTTCTTTAAAAAAATGTTTTGGGGTGCTCTCATTTTCCTACTCATATTGAAATACTGCCCCTCCATGAGGCCAAACTTAGATCCACAAAATGTTTAGGGGTATGTGTACTCCTGTGTCCCCCCAGAAAAAAAAGCACTGGGTATAAATATAAACTTACAAGAAGGGATAAATCTGTGAGCACCAGCAAACAAAATATAGAGTTAGGAATAGAGGGGGAAAGAGTGGACACTCTAAGGCAGGCATGACCAAACTTGGCCCTCCAGATGTTTTGGGACTACAACTCCCATCATCCCTAGCTAACAGGACCAGTGGTCAGGATTGATGGGGATTGTAGTCCCAAAACATCTGGAGGGCCGAGTTTGGCCATGCCTGCTCTAAGGAGTTGTAGCAAGCCAAAGAGGGTAAGACAGGATGTCAAGGAAAGTTAGGTTGGGAAGTCCGCAAACAATCAGATAGGAGAGGATAAATGCATGAAAACAAGTGTATCCAGATGTAATCAAAAATGCATAAATAAAATAAAAAGCAAATACACTCAAGAAGAGTGCAAAGAGAGGCTTGATGAGAACTCAAAGGGCCAGACAGGGAGAAGCGGAGGGCTGTATTCTGAACTTCTGAAGGACATTTCTCTGCTTTCTGCAGCTGCCTCTTGGATTTCCACTTCTAGCCCCTAAATATCTAGGGCAAGCCCCAGAGAAACCACAAGAACATAAGGCCAGTGACGCGTCTAGTCATAGAATCATAGTGCTGGAAGGGACCACGAGGGTCATCTAGTCCAACCCCTGCAATGCAGGAATCTTTCGCCCAACATGGGGCTCGAACCCATGGCCCTGAAATTAAGAGTTTCACCCTCTACCCACTGAGCTATCCCAGCATCCTGTTCTCACAATGGCCAACCGGACGCCAGTGCGAAACCCACCAGCAGGATTCGAACCCAAGAGCCCTCTCCACATCTGCATTTGGAATTACCATTATGGATAAATGCCACTGAACCGCTCTCTCCTCCATGAATTTGTCCAATCCTCTTTTAAAGCCACTCAAATTGGTGGACATCCCTGTGGCAGGGAGTTCCACAGTTTAACTATACGCTGCATGAAGGACTTCCTTTTTTTCTGTCCTCAGTCTCCCCACATTTCAGCTTCATTGAATGTCCATGAGTTCTAGCATCATGAGAGATGGATGAAAACCTTTCTCCGGCCACTTTAACAATTCCCAGCAGCTCCCTTTCTCGGATCAAGTAGCAAAGTTGATCCCATGAGCGCCTCTCCAAAGGGCCTGTTTTCTCCCACCACTGATGATCTGAAGGGAAAGTGGGGAGCCAGGCAAGGGAGAGAGACTCAGAATTCATCCCGGCTTTTGATTAATGCATTCCTGGCTTTTTATCATCCTCTCCAACATCAGGAAGCGATTTGTCAGCGGCAGTCATTCTCTGAGCCTCCCAGCACGGCTGTTGAGAGACGGCGGACAGCTGTGGGAAAAAGGCAGCTCTGGGATTCACTGCAAGCTTTTTTTCTTTCAGGGTGGGGGGCTGCCATGGGGCGGGCGGTGGGTGGGGGAGACCCAGCAGATAACAGCAAGGCCTGCTCTTTTTCCCAGGCTCTTTCGAGACGCAAAAGTCAAGATGGCTTTGCTCTCCAACGAAGGTTCCCAAGACAACCGGGGTGGGGTCGGCGCTCCCTTTTCCTCAAGGAAAGGGTAAAGCGTTTGGGGGGCTTTTCAGCTTAGCCGGAGGAAAGACTTCCAAGGGAAAAGACATGAAAAGAGACTTGCAAATCTGAGCAGAGAAAATTTACTTTTCCTCCTCTCTCCAGGGCCGATAATGGCAGGACAACCCAAACGAAGTGTTTCTTCATACAGTACCTCATTAACTTATAGGGCTGCCAAATTTCAAGGAACCAGGACACCCCAAAAGTTGCTGAGCTCGTTTTTAGAAAGACCCACCAAAACGCCAAAAAAAGTGATTTTTCAATTGACTTGCCTAAGATCCAGGACAAAGTGCCTGGATTCTCCCAGACATCAATTATTATTATTATTATTATTATTATTATTATTATTATTACTACTACTACTACTACTACTACTACTATTCATTCAACTCATACACCGCCCTATACCCGGAGTTCTCAGGGCGGTTCACAGAAAAGAGGGAAGATGGCGCCTGAAGCAAGTCTCCTGTGAGCCTCAGCAGAGTGAGTAGGAGCTTTAAAAAATAATACAAAAAAAGACATACTCCCGGAAAAAAGTTTACATTAAAAACTACATAGAAGAAGAAGAGTTTGGATTTGATATCCCGCTTTATCACTCCCCTTCAGGAGTCTCAAAGCGGCTAACCTTCTCCTTTCCCTTCCTCCCCCACAACAAACACTCTGTGAGGTGAGTGGGGCTGAGAGACTTCAGAGAAGTGGGACTAGCCCAAGGTCACCCAGCAGCTGCATGGGGAAGAGCGGGGAAGCGAACCCGGTTCACCAGATTATGAGTCCACACTGGCTCTCTGGTCCAGAAGTGAGGGTAGCTGGCCACCCAGCCTAAGCTGGTCATAAGCCCCCAGGAATAGTCCCAGACGATGACCCTGTTCCTTCAACAGGAGATCAGCCCCAAGGACAGGGTTGCCCACCTAATTCCTAGGAACTGGGACCACCCAACCAGAGGGACCTCCGGCTTCTGGGAACCGGAGATGTCAGTACCATCTCTGAGTCTGTGACAACTTTGGCACACCACTCTAAGCTCCTTGGGGAAGAGGAGGAGGAAGAAGAAGAGTTTGGATTTGATATCCCGCTTTATCACTACCCGAAGGAGTCTCAAAGCAGCTAACAATCTCCTTTTCCCTTCCTCTCCCACAACAAACACTCTGTGAGGTGAGTGGGGCTGAGAGACTTCAGAGAAGTAGGACTAGCCCAAGGTCACCCAGCAGCTGCATGTGGAGGAGCGGGGAAGCAAACCCAGTTCACTACACCATACATAACCAAACTGAACAATTTCCACATAAAAATAAAGATAGAAAAAGTTAATATCAGTAATATCAGTTAATATCAGTAACAACAGCAAAAACCTCCAACGAAACTTTTCCCCAAATACCCCAGTCTCCTCATCTGCATCTCAACAGCCACAGACTTCCCAGAAAGTAGCTAACAACAACAACAACAACAACAACAACAACAACATAATAATAATAATAATAATAATAATAATTTATTTATACCCCGCCCATCTGACTGGGTTTCTCCAGCCACTCTGGGCGGCTCCCAAGAGAAGACTAAAAACAGAATAAAACTTCAAACATTAAAAACTTCCTTAAACAGGGCTGCCTTCAGATGTCTTCTAAAAGTCAGGTAGTTGTTTATTCCCTTGACATCTGATAGGAGGGCGTTCCATAGGCAGGGTGCCACCACCAAGAAGGCCTTCTGCCTGGTTCCCTGTAACCTCACTTCTCGCAGTGAGGGAACCGCCAGAAGGCCCTCGGCGCTGGATCTCAGTGTCCGGGCTGAACGATGGGGGTGGAGACGCTCCTTCAGGCATACTGGACCGAGGCCATTTAGCGCTTTAAAGGTCAGCACCAACACTTTGAATTGTGCTCAGAAATGTACTAGGAGACAATGCAGGGCTTACAGGACTGGTGTTATATGGTCTCGGCGGCCGCTCCTAGCCTGCCCCTGACCTCACCAGTCATGTTCAAGGAGAAAGAGAGAACAAAGCAGATCTCTGTTTTTTAAATTTGGTGATGAGTTTACCATGAGAAGTACCTGCTGGATCATCACATCTCCTCCAGCATCCTGTTCTCATCATAATCATAATCACCATTATTATTATTATTATTATTATTATTATTATTATTATTATTATTTTACTTGTACTCCACCCATCTGACTGGGTTGCCCAGCCAACATACATAAAAACATAACAAAACATTAGACATTAAAAAAACCCAAAAAACTTCCCCATACAAGGCTGCCACCAGATGTCTTCTAAAGGTTGTATAGTTACTTATCTCCTTGGCTCAGGGGTCACAAAACTCTGTACTCTCCAACATTTATCCGATGGAAATAGGGACATCCTAAGGAAAAGTGGGACATTCCGGGCTCAAATTAGAAACCAGGAGGGCTTCTGTAAATCCGGGGTTGTCCCTGGAAAATAGGGACACTTGGAGGGTCTGTAATAGACCAATGAAGGATAAGGGAAAGAGATCAAAACCAGGTGCCCCCAGCCATCACCATGCCAACCCAAAACATCAGAATGACTAGGCATAAGGAAGACCATTCTGGCGTTGAGAGCTATGTGACAGTGGAATAGGTCCCTCAGAAGGTTAGCTACACAAAATCATAGAATTGTAGAGCTGGAAAGGCATCCTGAGAATCATCTAGTACAACCCCCTGCAATGCAGGAATATGCCGCTGTCCCATTCCGGGATCGAACCTGCAACCAGTTCCCATGCTTCTTCTCTAGCTGCATTGCAAATTGTTGCAAAGCACCCTGATTTCCACCCAACCCTTCTTTTTCCAAATGTTTAGAAAATGCCTGATGTTCTTCAGATTTATCCCCTAGCAAAAACACAAGTTGGGTTATTTTTGTCCGTTTCCCTACCTCAACAGGGGTCTGTCTGTCTATCTACCATGTTGTTGTTGTTTAGTCGTTAAGTCATGCCCGACTCTTCGTGACCCCATGGACCAGAGCACGCCAGGCACGCCTATCCCTCACTGCCTCTCACAGTTTGGCCAAACTCATGTTGGTAGCTTCTAGAACACTGTCCAACCATCTCATCCTCTGTCGTCCCCTTCTCCTTGTGCCCTCCATCTTTCCCAACATCAGGGGCTTTTCCAGGGAGTCTTCTCTTCTCATGAAGTGGCCAAAGTCTTGGAGCCTCAGCTTCAGGATCTGTCCTTCTTCCAGTGAACACTCAGAGCTGATTTCCTTAAGAATTTATAGATTTGATCTTCTTGCAGTCCATGGGACTCTCAAGAGTCTCCTCCAGCACCATAATTCAAAAGCATCAATTCTTCGGCGATCAGCCTTCTTTATGGTCCAGCTCTCACTTCCGTACATCACTACTGGGAAAACCATAGCTTTAACTATATGGACCTTTGTCGGCAAGGTGATGTCTCTGCTTTTTAAGATGCTGTCTAGGTTTGTCATTGCTTTTCTCCCAAGAAGCAGGCGTCTTCTAATTTCGCGACTGCTGTCACCATCTGCAGTGATCATGGAACCCAAGAAAGTAAAATCTCTCACGACCATGTTGTAGGATTGGTGTTTTCAAAGGATGCCTGGTCTCCATTTGCAGGCATTAGATGTGCCATGTTGGTTGTGGCGCTCCCAATCTATTTTTCTTTCTCAAAAACCAGAAGGGTCTTTGTGGCAATTTAGATTGGGTCCGTGGGATGGAGGAGCGAGAGTTAGTTTGTTGCCTCTGCGACACTGCTTCACTGCGGAACAGACAGCCTCGGAGGGTTGTGGGCTCTCCTTGCTTGGAGGTTTGTGAGCACAGCTTAAACATCGCCATCTAGATTTGAACTGGGGCAATGCGATCCTGGCGCATAGGCGGGGCCTGGGGCTCATTGAGACCGGTTGGGCAAGAGGTGTGGAGACCAGCAGTAGGGGGCGCCAGAGCCAACGACAGGGAGAGCCACCCACTGAGAGGTTTAAGTCAAGGTCAATGCGGCAATGCCCTCATGGACCAGCCTCCTATTCTGGGGTGTTGGCGTGGGAAGAGGGAGCTCTGGGCCGGACCAAATCTCTGGGGCATCTTCAGCAAACTTGCACCCCCCCCTTCCCTGTCAGGCTTGCAGAGTGGTAAGCTCAGAAACAGAGGTCATCTAGGGGTCCTGCGATTCTATGGTTCTGCGATCTCCCTCCTGTCTCGTCTTCTCCTGGCTACTTAGGAGAGAAAGAGAGATAGAGCCGCAACATGCTCTCCAACCTTGGCAGCGCTTCACAATCTCAAGTCTATCTCCCAAACACTTCCTGCCTCGGCTGCGCTCCAAGCTAAGCGAGGTTTTTCAGCAGGGGTGCTGGCAGCTGCCATGAGCATTAGCAGAGTCTCGACTCTGTTTGTTTTTCTCTGCTTTCCTCCTCGCCTCTCCCTCCGTGACAAACCCCCTCCCCCCGGCCCGTCGACAAATCCATTTATGTATAAAAGAAATGAAATAACATTCCAGAATGTGCAGCAAGACCCAAAACACCTCCAGAAATTGTTTCAGGGGGACAGGAGTGATCACAAACGTGAAAACTGCGCGGAGACCTCACTCGGATCGGAACGTGCTAGGTTTGGAAGCGGAAGTTTTCGTTGCCATTAATTTCACCTCCCTGGTAATGTTCCCTAAGCATTCTTATTGATGGTTACGGGACACTGGCCTAGAAAGCTCAGCTAGAAATTATGGTGATTATTACTCCTCACAAAAGTGATCAAAAACATACACCACTGAAACACCACAAGCAATTGGAACAAACCCATCCAATAAAAACCGTTGGGGGGAAAAACCCCACACCCACACCCATACAAACAAAAAACAGATCTCTAAAAGAGATCTGAAACCCTTCAAGTTGAGGGCCAAAATCCTGTGTAAAAAAAGAAAGCTTTTCCCTGGCACCAAAAAGAGAGGGAAAGATATCCTCCATGGGGAAAGCATTCCATAAGCAGGGAGCTACCACTAAAAAGGCCCTGTTCTCGTGTTGCCAGCCTCTGGGCACATAGAGAAGGGCCCTGGGGGACAAGTGCAGGGTCCGGGTCACTTCCTGGGGGAGGAGGCGGTCCTTGAGATATTGGGGTCCTGGTCCACCAAAGGCTTCAGAGGTCGAAGCCAGAACTTTGAATGAAGCCCAGAAACCAAGGGTTTCATCCACACTCCTGCTTGCCCTGTGCATAGAAAAGCATGGGGTTGAAGCGGTTTCGCCTTTGCTCTGCTGCTTTCCCCTAGAAAACCCGCTCTTTAGCACTAAATCGGAACAAACAGCAATCCAAGGAAAACCCCTGCCATTTGTTCCGATTCAGCACTCCACCACGGGTTCCCCCAGGGGAAAGCGGCAGGGCAAACATGTGTCGATGATCCCTAAAACTAAAACACAATGAGATGAACCACTCTGTGAGTATGGCAGCTCCTTCTCAGATGTTGTTGTTGTTGTTCAGTCGTTCAGTCGTGTCCGACTCTTCGTGACCCCATGGACCAGAGCACGCCAGGCACGCCTATCCTTCACTGCCTCTCATAGTTTGGCCAAACTCATGTTAGTAGCTTCGAGAACACTGTCCAACCATCTCGTCCTCTGTCGTCCCCTTCTCCTTGTGCCCTCCATCTTTCCCAACATCAGGGTCTTTTCTAGGGAGTCTTCTCTTCTCATGAGGTGGCCAAAGTACTGGAGCCTCAACTTCAGGATCTGTCCTTCTAATGAGCACTCAGGGTTGATTTCTTTAAGAATGGAGAGGTTTGATCTTCTTGCAGTCCATGGGACTCTCAAGAGTCTCCTCCAGCCCCATAATTCAAAAGCATCAATTCTTCGGCGATCAGCCTTCTTTATAGTCCAGCTCTCACTTCCGTACATTACTACTGGGAAAACCTTTTCAGATAGCTGAGAGCAAAGGTCTTGCAAAGTGCACCGAGCAGGGCAGAGTCATCCAACGGGGAGAAAGGAAAGGAAGGAGATGCACAGTTGTTCTATTGGGAAGCTGAACAGTATTCCTGGGCTGTTAGCACTTTGCACAAGATAGATCGAAGCTATGCATAGTAGCCCAGTATACCTGAAGAAGCGTCTCCACCCCATCGTCCAGCCTGGACTCTGAGGTCCAACTCCAAGTTCCCTCACTGTGAGAAGCGAGGTTACAGGGAACTAGGCAGAGGGCCTTCTCGGTAGTGGCGCCTGCCCTGTGGAACACCCTCCCATCAGATGCCAAGGTAATAAACAACTAACTGACTTTTAGAAGGTATCTGAAGGCAGCCCTGTTTAGGGAAGTTTTTAATGTTTGATGTTTTGTTGTATTTTTAATCTTTTGTTGGAAGCCGCCCAGAGTGGCTGGGGAAACCCAGCCAGATGGGCGGGATATTCTTATTCTTATTCTTATTCTTATTCTTATTCTTATTCGTATTCTTATTCTTATTGCACATTTAATAATGATGATGATGATGCAATAATGCACATTTAAGTGCATAAGGCTGACGAATCTGTTCTTGCTCATCTGGTCTTTGTTGCAATGGTGCTGCAATTACAGGGTTGCGTCGTTCAAGCTGCAGATTTTAAGACCTGCCGTTTGCTGCGTCGCTAAAGCTGTTTGCTGTGGTTGTCCTGTTTGCAAAGAAAAGCTCGGACAGGCTGACCACAATGTTTGCAAGCGAGAACTGCGTTGCTGGTGTTTCCAGCTCAACTGCTGGTGTTTTGTCTGCTTATGACTCCAGCTAAAGAAAATGTGTTTACTTTAACTCTTGGCACATTTTGTTCCATCTAAGCCCCGTAGGACCCAAACAGCAGAGGTTGCACAAGCCGCCCTTAGATTTTAGCTAAGAATTCCCGCCAGCCCCTCTGTAACGAAAGCAGGAACCAAAATGCTCGGGTGCCCGGAGGGAAGCCATTCGAGGGAACACCAGGAGCGAACTGGCGCCCACGGTCAGCAGCAGACATTTTGAAAATAGTTCTCATAAGAGACGCCCCAAAGCTGCCTGGAGGCGGTTGGAGGATGGATGGCGGCTAACAGATAGAGGCTGAATCCTGACAAGACAGAAGTACTGTTTTGGGGGGACAGGGTGCAAGTGGGTGTGGGGGACTCCCTGGTCCTGAATGGGGTAACTGTGCCCCTGAAGGACCAGGTGTGCAGCCTGGGAGTCATTCTGGACTCACAGCTGTCCATGGAGGCGCAGGTTAATTCTGTGTCCAGGGCGCCTGGCTACCAGCTCCATCTGGTACACAGGCTGAGACCCTCCCTGCCCGCAGACTGTCTCGCCAGAGTGGTGCATGCTCTAGTTATCTCCCGCCTGGACTACTGCAATGCGCTCTACGTGGGGCTACCTTTGAAGTTGAACCGGAAACTACCGTACAACTAATCCAGAATGCGGCAGCTAGACTGGTGACTGGGAGTGGCCGCCGAGACCACATAACACCAGTCCTGAAAGACCTACACTGGCTCCCAGTACGTTTCCGAGCACAATTCAAAGTGTTGGTGCTGACCTTTAAAGCCCTAAACGGCCTCGGTCCTGTATACCTGAAGGAGCATCTCCACCCCCATCATTCTGCCCAGACACTGAGGTCCAGTGCCGAGGGCCTTCTGGCGGTTCCCTCACTATGAGAAGCCAAGTTACAGGGAACCAGGCAGAGGGCCTTCTCGGTAGTGGCACCCGCCCTGTGGAACGCCCTCCCACCAGATGTCAAACAAAAAAACAACTACCAGACTTTTAGAAGACATCTGAAGGCAGCCCTGTTTAGGGAGGCTTTTAATGTTTAATAGATTATTGTATTTTAATGTTCTGTTGGAAGCCGCCCAGAGTGGCTGGGGAAACCCAGCCAGATGGGTGGGGTATAAATAATAAATTATTATTATTATTATTATTATTATTATTCATGGAAGGGAGGGCTATCGATGGTTACTAGCCAGGATGACTGTGCTCTGCTTCCACGGAGGCCTAAGAAGAAACTTCGGATCAGGCCAATGGCCCATCTGCTCCAAGATCCTGTTCTTGCAGTGGCCCCAATGAGAAACCTGCAAGCAGGATCCGAACACAAGACCCCTTTGCCCCTCCTGTGGTTTCCAGAAACTGGTCTTCAGAAGCATCACTGCCTCCGACTGTGGAGGCACAACATAGCTGCTGGGAACCACAAGAGGGGGAGAGGGATCTTGTATTCGAATCCTGCTTGCTGGTTTCCCATTGGGGCATCCAATTGGCGCCCGTGAGAACCGGATGCTGGACTAGTTGGACCGTTGGCCTGATCCAGCAGGCTCTTCTTAGGTTCCTCGTTTTGTTTCACCCTTCAAGTCTCCTGGGTTTTCATTTATGCAGCAACCGTTATATTACAGTTCTTGGAACACAAAAGCCATTTTATGGTGCATTTTAAAGCCAAAAAAACTAATCACGTAGTCAGAGAGAACCCATGCATTTAATGGGGGGATTTGGGGGGGGGGTCAGGTTGGGACAACAGCAACAGCCTTGGGCTGAAATCCTAGACACATCTGGGGCTGGGAGTAGGTCCCATTGAATTCAAAGCAAAATAAAATAAAAAAATTCCTTCCAGTAGCACCTTAGAGACCAACTAAGTTAGTTCTTGGTATGAGCTTTCGTGTGCATGCACACTTCTTCAGATGCATGCACACGAAAGCTCATACCAAGAACAAACTTAGTTGGTCTCTAAGGTGCTACTGGAAGGATTTTTTTATTTTATTTTGTTTTGACTATGACAGACCAACACGGCTATCTACCTTTAACTGGAACCATTGAATTCAGTAATGCTTACTTCCTAGAAGACATGAATTGGAGTGCTCTGTTGTTGTTGCTTTTCTGAATAGAAGGGAGGGGTTTTTTTTGGGGGGGAGACCTAGTTATCGTTTTTACAACCTTGTCAGATGACCCCTTTTGTGAGTTTGTATTTCTGTTTCGTTAAAAGTCTTCTGTTTGATTTTATTTCTTACGCTATTTCTGGTTTTAATTGGGATTCCGTACACCGTACAGATACTGTATATATTTTACATGGGTTTGCAGCGTAGAAATGAATCAATACCAATAGTAATAGCTATGGCTGCAGCTACATAGGGCTGGCCCAAGCCAAACAGCTGGATTTGGAAAACTCCCGCAGTGGGGATGGGTGTAATTTCATCCCTGGAGGCAGAAAAGTCTGGGGAGGGCCCAGGAATGGAAACAAAACCTCATTGTAAAGCAATTAGTCACTGCTTGCTGTCTCTATGGTTTTTAAAAACTCTTCTATAACTTGGTTCCTCCCTTTCTATCTATTTAACTCTTGTCACCCAGAGCCCCGTGTCTTAATTATTCCCATTTCACAGAAGGGCTACTCAAACAGACCTGGAAGAAGACTTGCTATCAACTGTGAGGATCGATTATGCACATTTCCAAAGAGAGCTGACGTTCGCATGTCTTAGAATCATAGAATTGTGGGGTTGGAAGGGACCCTGAGGATCATCTAGTCCAACCCCCTGCAATGCAAGAAAATGCAGCTGTTGCCTACGAGCAGGGCTGGATTTAGGTTTGATGAGGCCCTAAGCTACTGACGGTAATGGGGCCCTTTATATGTCCAGCTGTCCTTTGTCAACAACAAATTGTTGCTGTTTTCTGTGTTGAATATATGCTATATGGTAATTTATGGACCTAGTAGGTATCTAAATCCATTTGCACATGTTGCCGTGCAACCGGTCCATGCAGAATGTAGGCACCCTATATATAGAAAGGAGCAAAACAGTGATATTTTAGGGAGCAGGCTAGCAGGCGGGGCCCATGACTTACATCACAGGAGCCTACACAACACTGTTGCTGTATGTAGGTTTTATTTCATTTGTTTTTTATCTTATATTTTGGAAATGTACATCCAGGGTTTTTCGTTCAAATTTTGTGGGGGCCCCCAAGAGAGTATGGGCTCTAAGCTATAGCTTGTTTAGCTTATACGTAAATCCGGCACTGCCTACGGGATTTGAAGCCGCAACCTTGGCATTATCAAACTGAGCTTGATCATACAGTGGTTATGATTTCCATAGTGAGCCCCACTCTTCCTCATCTTAGGAGCCAACATCTAAAAATGTGTTGGAAGGGAGCATTCTTTAAAAAGCCCACCAATGTCCCAGCCCAGACTCAGCAGGAATTCATATCTGCTCCAGCCGAGGGCTCAACTTTCTGCATGGAACATGCATGCTCCTGCTGAGAGCTCTGAGCCGTGGCACGAATCAAAAGGAGCTGGTGTTTTTGCAACAGGGTGTTACAGCAAGGTATGTTGGGTGAGCCAGCCATTTCTGGAAGCTCTTGTGTCACGTCCTGGGCCAGAACACTTGAAAAAAAATATACCAACTTTTAAAGAATATTTGCATTCCCCAAAACACACCCTCGATAGCACATTTTTAAGACTATAAGAAGGACCTTTGCTGGATCAGGCCAATGGCCCACCTAGTCCAGCATCCTGTTCTCACAGCGGCCAGCCAGATGCCTGTGGGGAAACCCACAAGCAGGATTCGAACACAGGAGCACTCTGCCCTTGGGCCCTTTCATCCCTGGCTGGAGCAGAACAAACTCCGCAAGCTCCACAACTCCTCTCCGTTGGCACAATGTATTCAGAGCTCCGGCATTTCTGGGTGCAGGATCTTGATCCTCTGGGAGTTCCTAGTAAGTGGGCTCTTCAACAGGCACATAATACTTACTGGTTTCTTTCCAGCACCAAATGGAGATCCTTTCCTTCCACTGTCACCGCCACCTCTCCGCGGGCAGGAAATGGAGACTGCAGAAGAGAGAAAGAAGGAGAGATATCAGCTCACACTGAACACCTTTTCTGATGCCAGCTTCCAGCAACTTCCCCAATTTTGGGCAAAGGATGAGAAACCTCTGCCAGCCAGGTAGCCCCCTGATGCCAGCACACCTGACACAGAAAGAAAGGAGAAAGATTTGGGTGTCAGCTGCCCGGCACAGACAGTGCGCCCCAAATCTCTAGATGACCTCCCTTAGCAATGACACAAGAGGCAAAATGTCACAGGAGCTAAAGCAGAATCTCATTGTACCCAAAGAGACAATTCCTGCAGCAAAGAATATCAGTCCTCTAGCACCCAGGTGCAATGAATCCTAGAATTGTAGAGTTGGGAGGAACCCCAAGAGTCATCCAGTCCAACCCCCTGCAGTGAAGGAATCTCAGCTAAAGCATCTTAAGCATATGCAGCGCCAGGGTCCAAAGATCTGCCCAGCACACACACACACCCCCCAGGTTGCCCAGTCCCAGGCCGGCAGCCTCAGCGTCTCGCTGGTTCAGACACCCCCGAACTCGCGGCGCAGAGCCGCCCACAGCAGAAGAGCCCACTGCGGCGCTCCGACCGATGGGCGGGCTGTTCCCCGGACTCAACTCTCAGGCCCCGGACTCTCGGCCTGGCGCCCCTGAGAGCCCGCGTCCGGGTGCCCCACACCCCTAGCACCATGGGTAAGATGGCCCTGCATCCATGACAGAGGACCATCCACCCTCTTCTGAAAAACCTCCAAGGAAGGAGAGTCCACCACCTCGCAAGGGAGACTGTTCCACTGCTGAGCAGCTCTTACTGTCAGAAAGTTTTCCCAAATGCTTAGTCAGAATCTCCTTTGTTGCATTTTGAAGCCATTGGTCCAGATCCTACCCTCCATAGCAGGAGAAAACAAGCTTGCTCCATCTTCCATGCCACAGCCCTTGAGATATTTGAAAATGGCTCTCATATCTCCTCTCAGTCTCCTCTTTCCCAGGCTAAACATACCCAGCTCCCTCAACCGTTCCTCATAGGGCCTGGTTTCCAGACCTTTGATCATCTTGGCTGCTCTCCTCTGCACATGTTCCAGCTTGTCAACATCCTTCTTAAATTGTGGTGCCCAGAACTGGACACAGCACTCCAGGCAGGGTCTGACCAAGGCAGAATAGAGTGGGACTATTACCGGTACTTCCCTCAATCTGGAACTATACTTCTGTTAATGCAGCCTAGAATAATGTTAGCTTTTTTTGCTGCTGCATCACAAACTGTTGACTCACGTTAAGCTTGTGCTCCAGCAAGACCCCCAGAGCAGGCAAGGAGACGAATATTCATACCTGCCGAAGTTTGACAGTTATGCATTGCGAGAAAAGAGAGGGCACAGATTTGCATAGAAATCAGACTATGTATAATAGGGTGGGTCATTTAAAAAAAGATTCGAAAATGTTTCCTCCCTTGATCTTATCTCAGGCGTATGGTATAAACATAGTTAAATTTCAAATTTGGGACAAATTTGGGACAAATTTCTATTTTACTTAATATATGTAGGGTTTTATGTCAGCCTTGTTTGTGCAGGTTCTCTGCTGTTCGCTTGTGTTCCTTTGGTGGTGAGAGAGGTTGGGGTTGGCTTAGGGTGTGGTTGTTCATTTGTGGTTGGCTGTGGTGGTCTTTGTGTGTGAGTGGGGTGGGTAGGTGGGTGTTTTGGATCAGGTTAGCCATATTGATTTGTATGCTGTTGGTGGATTTTTGTCATTGTCTTGTTGGGCTGTGTGTGTGATAAAGTGGAGCCATTCTTCTATTTGTCCCCATGTCATTTTCAGCTTATTGGTTAATTTTTCTAGTAAGGCTGTTTCCCATACTGTTATGTACTGAGCTGAATAGGATCCAGAATGCAGCAGTCTGATTGGTCCTAGAACAATAGGATCCAGAATGCAGCAGTCTGATTGGTCCTAGAACAATAGGATCCAGAATGCAGCAGTCTGATTGGTCCTAGAGCAATAGGATCCAGAATGCAGCAGTCTGATTGGTCTTAGAGCAATAGGATCCAGAATGCAGCAGTCTGATTGGTCCTAGAACAATAGGATCCAGAATGCAGCAGTCTGATTGGTCCTAGAACAATAGGATCCAGAATGCAGCAGTCTGATTGGTCCTAGAACAATAGGATCCAGAATGCAGCAGTCTGATTGGTCCGCAGGAGCCACCCAATCCAGCTCCAGGTGGAAGTGAATCAGCGGCCTGATTGGCCTGCAAGAGCAGCCAATCAGGCTCCTGGAGGAAGTGAATCCGCAACCTGATTGGCCTACAGGAGTAGCCCGGAATTAGCCAATCACGTGGGGCCCATTGTGTAAATAATGTATTTATAGCAGATGTTTTGCGGAAAACATCCATTCCTTGCTACTAGGAGCTGAATAAAGAGCATGAACTTCACACTTGATTCCGAGTATATTTCCCATACTATTTGGTACCATTGGTCCATGCTTACTCCCTTTAAATCCATATCAACGAAAATATAGAGTGGTTTTCTCGGTATACGACAAGTCAGTGGCCTGCATGTTTATTGCATGTTGCTTTAAAAGACCCTGATTTGGGACAGAGGGGCTGCCGCGCACCTAACAGGTAGCCATGCAGATCCAGCATGCTGCAATTTGGGGAGAGATGATGCATTCCTGTGTTTTTCACTGAAGATCAACAGGAGCTACTCGTCGAAAGTCGCACAAGGTCAGTGTGTTGGAAAGAAACAAGCGAGTCTCTCTCTCTCTCTCTCTCTCTCTCTCTCTCTTCTCTTCTCTTCTCTTCTCTTCTCTTCTCTTCTCTTCTCTTCTCTTCTCTTCTCTTCTCTTCTCTCCTCTCCTCTCCTCTCCTCTCCTCTCCTCTAATGGAAGGGGTGCCCAGCCCTTCACGGCTTCCTGTGCTACCTCCGGATGACTGCAAAATGCATCACCCCATCTGAGACTGAAAACAGGCTCATCGGCTTCCAGGCACCAGATGACAAACAGGTGTTTAAAAATAAAAAATAACCGCGAGAGCCGGAGAGGAGAAAGGACTGAGTCAGCTTCGCAAGGCATGCCAAGACTCTGGCAGCCCAGGCTGGCCTACGGAAGAGTTTTCACAGGAGAGAGAGAGAGAGAGAGAGAGAGAGAGAGAGAGAGAGAGAGAGAGACGGGGAGAGAAGGCCCAGGAGCAAGGTTTTAGCAGTGCGGAGAAAGAGCCAATGTGGTTTGGTTTTTTTACTGTGCATCTCTTGTGAAGAAAGCCCTTCTTCCTGCAGCATGGTTAAACTATGGAACTCACTTCCTCAGGATGCAATGATGGCCACCAAGTCAGATGGTTTTACAAGGGGATTAGATCAATTGATGGTTATTGATGGCTATTAGTCATGATGGCTTGGCTCCTTCGGATTACCATAGAATCATAGAATCATAGAGTTGGAAGAGACCACAAGGGCCATCCAGTCCAACCCCCTGCCAAGCAGGAAGTTGCTGGGAATCTTAGCAGGAGGAAGGAGAGGCTGAGAGGCAATGACTGAGCTCAAGGTCAACCCCAGTGAGCTCCATGGCTGAGCGAGGTTCCAGACCCTGGTAGCTCCCAGGTCCAAGTCGGACACTCCAACCACTGTGCAGCGCTGCCTCTCAAAATGCCAGCCACCCGGTAAGGATGGGCTTGCCAAGGCTTCAAAATGCACACACACAAATACACATTGCACAAACACACCGAGAGAGGGAGAAAGCCACTACCCATCAGAATCAGATGTGCCCCAGAAAACGACACTTCCGAGCCAGGGCTGAATTCGCTCTCGCCACCCCATTCCTGGCATAACACAGCCCTCCATGTCACCCTTGGCATTTAGCCCTGCTGGCGATGTTCCAGTCCTGTCTCTCACCGAAGTGCGAGTCCTGCAACCGCCCTAGATCTCCACCCCCAACGCTGGGGACTTTTCACGCCTCCAAGAGTTAAATGCGTCCCTGGCAGAAGGCGGCCCCTTTGCCGCAGCGCAAGCCAAACAAAAGCAAAAAGGGAAGCAATTATCGGTCACTTATCTAAGCCCTGAGCTCAAGGCCAAAGCAAGCTGACCTTGAGACTGCAAGGGAGAAGGACGCACGAGGTCATTTGCACACACACACACACAGTCTCACTCATGCGCGCGCGCACTGATTTCCCAGAATCCTCTGGGCTCTCGCGCTCTGAGACGTGAACTGCAGAGAGCCTAGGGAAACGGCGATGGACAAGGAAGCCGACCGGCTGCAGCGTTCGGGATTTTTTAGTTTAGAGGGAAAGGCGAGGAAGAGATGACAAGGTCAACGTTAATAAAGTTTTCCACGGCATGAAAAAAGCAGAGAGAGAAAGGTTTTCCTCCTTCTATCTTAACGCTACAACTTGTGGACCCTCGGGACTCAGCTACATTAGTCAAAAAAGTCTTTAAAATGTGTTGTAAACATGCAACAGCAGATGGCGCTGGAGAGCAAAAAAAAATTGTGCAATTTTTCCATAGCGTTTTTTTCTTCTTTTGTTATAACGATTTAATTTCTGACTTAGCGGTATTTATAGCGTGTGTGTTTTTCCTGCATGTAGATCCACCCTTGGTAAAGCTTTTTGAACTGAAAACTGTAGTGCAAAATGTGAACAAGTGTGAATTGCAGTCTCTTCTGTTGAGAAGGCTAAAAATGGCAAGGAAATGCTAATAGGGCTTCAAAAGACTCCCCCGCCTAGCAGATTCTGCCCATGGACTGACTCAGTTTCCCTTCCTGTCACACCTGTGTGGTGGTTGAGCTGCCTCTGCAGCTGCTGTTAAAAATGAGGTGGCAGCTTCCTCCACAACCTCACCACTTCCTCCTCTGGTTTTGTGAGCAAAGAGAGAGAAAGAGAAGAAGAAGAAGAAGAAGAAGAAGAAGAAGAAGAAGAAGAAGAAGAAGAAGAAGAAGAACTCCCTCGCACTGGGTGCTCATCAATGGCTCCTCTTCATCCTGGAGAGAAGTGACTAGTGGGGTGCCACAGGGTTCTGTCTTGGGCCCAGTCTTATTCCACATCTTTATCAATGACTTGGATGATGGGCTTGAGGGCATCCTGATCAAGTCTGCAGATGACACCAAATTGGGAGGGGTGGCTAATACCCCAGAGGACAGGATCACACTTCAAAATGACCTTAACAGATTAGGACAGCCTTTGCCAACCCAGCAGCTCCAGAGGCTTTGGACGACGGGAATTGTAGTCCAATGGTTGGACTGGAGGGTGCTAGGCTGGGGCTGGTGGGAGTTGTAGTTCAAAGCCTCTGGAGGGCACCAGGTTGGCGAAGGCTGCCCTGCGGAGTTGGAGGCTGATCAGATTCCTATAAAGGAACCAGGGACCCTCCTTCGTTGTAATTCCTCTGAGCGGCAGGGGATTTGCAAGTGACCTTTGGGCGCTGCGAGTAAGAACAACACAGCCGCAAGAATATTCGTCCCAAAATTATACCCTCGCTGTGGCCTTCCCAAAGAACGCCAAGTCCTGGGGGAGGAGGAGAGGGTGAAAATGAAAATAAAAACCTGGAGATGCTTGGCCTACATTCTCCTCTGGCAACCGCACTTGGGACTATATATAGCTGTGGAAACAGACAGCTTCTCTCCGTGTCATGACTGAAACGGACAGAGGACAGAGCAGGGCAATAAAAGACACACCAACGGGGTGTTTTGAGGTTTCTGCTCTCTCTGTGTGTGTCTCAGTCGCATCAGGCATGTTAGAGGTTTGTGGAGCTGTGGGACTCCCTGCCACAGGAGGAAGTGAGGGCCACCAGCTTGGGCATCTTCAAAAGACGACCAGGCGAAAGGCGAAAGAGTCCCTACCAGAGAGGAATGGCAAACGAAGCTGATGGACTACGCCGAAACGGCAAAACTGACCGAAAAGCACAGGAACCAAGAAGACAAAAACTTTAAAAAAGAATGGGGGGGAATTATAATTTACTTGGGAGGCCACTGTAAGCAGATGAAAACATTAGCAGTATTTTAATATCACTTGTAATGTAACAGGTATTGTGGATAATATTAATACAAAATATAGATTATGAAATAATATGTAGTTGAAAATGTTCACAATAGAACCCATGGAAGGGATGGGGGGAAGTCGCGAGATTCAGAGAAATCTCTTTGTACAGATATGCAGATGGTACTGTTATAAGCTTATATTTGTAAAATCAAATAAAAATGATTTCAAAAGAGGATCGGGCGAATTTGGGGAGGGGAGGGTTATTGATGGCTACTAGGCCACAGTCGGAAGCAGCAATGCTTATCAGTTGCTGGAAACGGCAGGAAGGGAGATGGCTCTTATTCCCGGACCCGACTTGTGGGCTTCCCCTAATGGGCATCTGGGTGGCCACTGTGAGAACAGGATGCTGGACTAGATGGGTCACCGGCCCGATCCAGCAATCTCTTCTTCTGTTCTTGTGACACACATTTTAAGAGACTGCCCAGGTCAAAACGGTTCCACCAGGGCTGTCCGCGACCTGGGCAGTATTAGAAGAGGGTTAGAAACATGCATCCGTCACCAGCGATTACCCCTAAGTAGAGCTTCCATGTTCAGGGGAACTCTACCTCAGAATTCCAGGCGCTACATGGCAAACTACCGATTCAGAGTCAGACCCTGACAGCAAACAGGACATGAATCAGGGCGATAATGAAAGCGATACGCCTAGGAAATACGCCTAAGTGCAGAAACGGCTTTAATCATTTCCTGAGGGTGAATGACACAGCAAGCGATGCACTTGGTGTTGCTATGGTAACCCCGTGCACCTGGCAGGGTGGATAAAAATCAATGATTTTTTTTAAAAAATATTTAAAAAATCGGATTTTTTTATTTAAATCGGATTTTTTTGATTTAAATTGGATTTTTAAAATAAAATGCTTTTGGAGGAAAAATCTTTCTAAATATAGTCTTATATTTAAGTTACATTGTAGTCCAAAGGCTATTCATCAGGAAATAAGGATTTGTTTTAAGTTTATCAAGTGTGCTAAAACTCAGTCTGTTTTTTTAAAAAAAATGTTTAACCACATCAGTTAACAAACATGGATACATATACTATCATGTTATTGTTTTAGTTAAATAAATTGTTTAAATGGTTATTAAGGAAATGATTATTTTTCTCCTTCCAATAAAGTACAGCAGAAAAATTGTCCAAATATAAACAGTTAACTTATTAAACCTCACCATAATTTCATAATTATCTGTCTATGTATTTCTAGTAGTATAACCAAATCAGTAATTTTTGATATAACTGTAAAAACTACTCTGAAAATTTATTATTCCAAAAATGAAACCTTCATATGGTTGTAAATATTAAAATTATACCAGCAAGAATGAGTCTTTCTGTAAAAAAAAATATTTAAATAAAGTCTTACTGACTAGTGATTTAAATCAAGCCTTACTGACTAGTGATTTAAATCGTGATTTAAATCAATTTGATTTAAATCAAATCCACCCTGCTGGGCAGTATTAGAAGAGAGTTAGAAACATGCATCCGTCACCAGCGATTACCCCTAAGTAGAGCTTCCATGTTCAGGGGAATTCTACCTCAGAATTCCAGGCGCTACATGGCAAACTACCGATTCAGAGTCAGACCCTGACAGCAAACAGGACATGAATCAGGGCGATAATGAAAGCGATACCCCTAAGTGCAGAAACGGCTTTAATCATTTCCTGAGGGTGAATGACACAGCAAGCGATGCACTTGGTGTTGCTATGGTAACCCCGTGCACCTGGCATCCTTACCTCTGAGCATCCAGGCGCGGGGATGTGTTCTTCAAGACCTGAGCCCAAGCGCTGTGCAATTTAACCCGTTGTTCACCTTGCACCAACATGCACACGAGATACCAAAAGCATGTCATCGTGCAACAAGTAAATACATTTCTCCGTATCGGTTTTCGCATTCGCCTGCTTCTCTCAAGCCCTCTGACTTCCCACCTGCCCCTCTTCCTTGCATGGCGCTTTTAGACTTATTAATGGAACCCTTCAACAGCCAGTACTCATCCTGCTTTCCTTGCTCTTAAAAAAATAAAAGGGAAAAGACTCATTTATGCCTTCGCCAAACACACACGGAAATCAGTTCCATTTATTCTTGTTCCTCTTCTAAATAAGATTGCGAGCCCCACTGGTCAGCATTTGCCTTGTTATGAGTTTTATGCAAGTGCCTGATGTTTTCCGGCGCCAGACGAATCATCGTAGTTGTCATAAATATCATCATTTTAGAGAAAATCTCTGCTGTCCGGCAGGAACAAAGCAGCTGGTTTCAGAGGCGCTGCACCCTTTGACTATATATGTATCTATCTGCACTCGCAAATGCACATCAATTCTTGTTTTGAGCAAGAGATAGCTAGAGAGAGGTTTATAAAATTAAACTTGGCATATAGAGAGTGGACAGAGGAAAATGTTTCTCAGTACCAGTTGCTGGAAGCCACTGGAAGCGGCTCCATGAATTTGTGCCGTCCTCTTTTAAAGCCCTCCACGTTGGAGTTCCATAATCTGACTCTTACATCGTTGTAACAGTCATGGAGAATCCTAGAAACCGTGGTTTGCTAAGGTCATGCACCCTGAACAAACTACAGTTCCCCTGATTCTTTGTCTTGCCAGAGTGGTGCATGCTCTAGTTATCTCCCGCTTGGACTACTGCAATGCGCTCTACGTGGGGCTACCTTTGAAGGTGACCCGGAAACTACAACTAATCCAGAATGCGGCAGCTAGACTGGTGACTGGGAGCGGCCGCTGACACCATGTAACACAGGTCTTGAAAGACCTACATTGGCTCCCAGTACGTTTCCGAGCACAATTCAAAGTGTTGGTGCTGACCTTGAAAGCCCTAAACGGCCTCGGTCCAGTATATCTGAAGAAGTGTCTCCACCCCCATCGATCTACCCGGACACTGAGGTCCAGCGCCGAGGGTCTTCTGGTGGTTCCCTCACTACAAGAAGCCAAGTTACAGGGAACCAGGCAGAGGGCCTTCTCGGTGGTGGCACCTGCCCTGTGGAACGCGCTCCCACCAGATGTCAAAGAGAACAACAACTACCAGACTTTTAGAAGACATCTGAAGGCAGCTCTGTTTAGGGAAGCTTTTAATTGTATTTTAATGTTCTGTTGGAACCCGCCCAGAGTGGCTGGGGAAACCCAGCCAGATGGGCGGGGTATAAATAATAAATTATTATTATTATTATTATTATTATTATTATTATTATTATTAGAAACCGTGGTTTGCTAAGGTCATGCGCCCTGAACAAACTACACTTCCCATGATTCTTTGAGGTAAGGCACCACTCTTAAAGCGATACAAGGGTGCTTTAATTTAATAAATAAATAAAATGCCCTTTAAATGTGTTTTCTGCAGGGGGGGTATTGGTTTGTGCTCTCCCCCCGCCCACTTGCCTTTATTATGAATTTTGTGTTTTCATCTTGTATTTTGATGTTGTGAACCGACCTGAGTTCTACGGATGAAGGGAAGTATACAGATTTAATAAAGAAACAAATAAATTGCGATGTACGCCGCGGACGTGACCCTAGCAACTTTATCAAGGCCTGCCCGTAATATCTCGAGAGAACTTACGTCTTCTTCATTGGAACAGGGTGTCCTTGCTCCCCCTCCAAAGTCCGAGATGCTATTTATTATTATCTATTAAAAATGCTAAAATTCCCTTCATCCGGAAGGATCTGAGGGCAGCGCACAATAAACTCAACAGTCGCAAAGTGCAATAAAACATAATAAACCCCTGTAATGCCAACAGCAGAAACAATTGTGAAACAATGAAACACCCATCGAGGCAGCCAAGAAAAGAAATAGGGAATGGGCAGGAATCGAAACAGAGAAAGGCAAGATCCCAACATCTGTCCCCCAAGAGAGACACCAACCTTTTCCGCCTCGCCAACATCCCGCCGGTTCCGTCCTCCTGAGATCCATCGCGGCCGGACAAACTCTCCCTGCGGTGACAGTCCTGAGGGTACAAAACAGACACTCAAGCGCCCAGTTAAGAGAAACAAATTCTTCCACACCCCAATCCCTTGCCAGAATCATTTAAACGTGTCCAGAGGAGGGCAACCAAAATGGTCAAAGGCCTGGAAACGATGCCTTATGAGGAACGGCTTAGGGAGCTGGGTATGTTTAGCCTGGAGAAGAGAAGGTTAAGGGGTGATATGATAGCCATGTTCAAATATATAAAAGGATGTCATATAGAGGAGGGAGAAAGGTTGTTTTCTGCTGCTCCAGAGAAGCGGACACGGAGCAATGGATTCAAACTACAAGAAAGAAGATTCCACCTAAACATTAGGAAGAACTTCCTGACAGTAAGAGCTGTTTGACAGTGGAATTTGCTGCCAAGGTGTGTGGTGGAGTCTCCTTCTTTGGAGGTCTTTAAGCAGAGGCTTGACAGCCACCTGTCAGGAATGCTTTGATGGTGTTTCCTGCTTGGCAGGGGGTTGGACAGGATGGCCCTTGTGGTCTCTTCCAACTCTATGATTCTATGATTCTATACCTCTGCACCTGCCCAGAGAGAGAATGGCCCATTTTAGGAATGGCAAAACTGAGCTACAGGAAAACCAGCAGGAAGCTCTCCCCCCCCCAAAAAAAAGGAGTTTGGGGAGCAGAGCAGGATCCGAGATTTATCTGTAAACCAAAGGCAAACTCGAAACTCTGCTCTCTTCCCCTTTGAGGTTATTTTTTCTGCGAAATACCTGCAGGGGGAGGGGAACCCCACAAGAAAAACATTGGAAGGGAATCGAAAGCAGGCAAGAAAACTGCGAAAGCATCTAGATCTGTTGTACAGATAGCAGAAGATGAAACAGTTAAAGGGAACTCGGAAAGCTGCCATGAAGCACCGACTTGAGAAGTCTCCTGTCAGGGTTGCACCAGATGAGCAGGAGTGGTGGCAAGCCCCCCTAGGCGAGGCGGCAACCACGGAAGAGTCCAGAGGAATGGAGGGATTCTTACCTGAAGAAGACTGGTGGTGACACTCCTCAGAAGAGGAAGAAGCAGATGGGGAAGAGGGAAGGCCATAACAGGAGTAGGAAGAAGCTGAGCCAGAATCAGGCCCTTGTGAGGAGAGGAGCCGGAGGGCCCCCTCCCCTCCTCCCATCTCAGCTGTAGAGCGTAGAGCTGAGAAACGGAGGGAGCAATTGGAGGCAGTTGCAGCTCGTAAAAGGTGTGGTGATGAGCTGGCTACTTAAGGAAGGCCGGCTGCTTCCCTCACCAGCACCTGCAACTGCTGCGCTGAAGCACGTGGTTGTGCCTGGTCATCCTGCTCCTGAGTACCTGACTTTGGCTGGTTCCTGACTTGGACTGCTCCTGACTTCACCTTCTCTTGACCCCCAGTACTGACACCTGACTTTGGCTGGTTCCTGACTCGGACTGCTCCTGACTTCGGCTTCTCTTGACCCCAGTACTGATACCTGGCTTCGGCACGCCATCCTGTTGGCGCCATAACATCTCCAAAACAACCAGAAAACAACTTGGATTACTCAACGGCAGAGGGGATGGGAGAGCAGGGTGCTCCCCCCATAGACTGGTGTCCAAGCTAGAGGCGATTGGACTTTCTAACTCCATTTGTCTCTGGGTTTTGAACTTTGTCAGATCGTTCTCAGAGGGTTAGAGTAGGGTCACATATGTCCACAGCCCTTAGCCTTAACACCGGCTCACCACAGGGTTGTGTATTGAGTCCCCTGCTCTATACCCTCTATACGTATGACTGTACATCCATCTATTCCAGCAACAAAATCATCAAGTTTGCTGATGACACTACTGTGTTCTTCTTTAAAAGTCTGAGGAAATAAATTCTCTGCTGGGCCTTCTCTACCAGAGCAGTAGTATTTGCACTCCAAGTCATACCCTGCTCTATATATCACTCCCAAAAACGTGAATACAGCCACCCTCTCCACCTGGTCCCCACCGATATACAGAGGCTGAATATCCACCTTTCCCCCCCTATAATCCACCACCAGTTCCTTGGTCTTGGAAGTATTAAGAGCCAGATTATTATCTCTACACCAAGCACAGAACTGCTCCACCTCATCCCGATAGGTGGACTCATCCCCTCCTGAAATGAGCCCCACCACAGTAAAATACCCTACGGCTCCCGGGTCAAAAGAGAACATCCCAGAGGAGTAATTTTGTGCCATGTAAAAGTGACAGAGACACATCAGCCCACACTATCACATACGCCGCAAGTATGTTTTTTATGTTTTTATATATGTTGGAAGCTGCCCAGAGTGGCTGGGGCAACCCAGTAAGGTATGTGCGGTAGAAATAGTAAAATTATCATTATGGAATGGGACGTTCCTATTTTCATCGGAGAAATGTTGGAGGGTATGCCCTTTACTGTCCTTTTTGCACGAAAAAGAAAGCAAACTTGTGATATCTGGGATTGAAGGTTGAAGAAAATACTGGTTTATAGAAAGCAGAATAGTTGGGGGTTGCCTCGGAGAGAATGTTCTGAATATTTTTTATGACAGATGAAGCATCGGAAGCCTTTCTTTCCTTCCCCTCCCCCTTTATTTTTGTTTTTATTTAGATAGTATTTATTATCTTGTTTACCTTATAAAAAATGTATTTTGCAGTTGATATTAATCTTTGCATACCTTCTTTTAAGCTTTAATAAAACCTACTGAAAAAGAGGGACGCAGGCGGCACTGTGGGTTAAACCACAGAGCCTAGGGCTTCCAGATCAGAAGGTTGGCAGTTCGAATCCCCGCGACGGGGTGAGCTCCCGTTGCTCGGTCCCAGCTCCTGCCAACCTATCAGTTTGAAAGCACGTCAAAGTGCAAGTAGATAAATAGGTACCACTCCGGCGGGAAGGTAAACGCCGTTTCCGTGCACTGCTCTGGTTCGCCAGAAGTGGCTTAGTCATGCTGGCCACATGACCCGGAAGCTGTATGCCGGCTCTCGGCCAATAAAGCGAGATGAGCGCCGCAACCCCAGAGTTGGACACGACTGGGCCTAATGGTCAGAGGTCCCTTTACCTTTACCTTACTGAAAAAGAAAGGCAAGCTGACAGTCTGCAGGCTCGCTCCTGGCAGGGGCGTAGCAACGGGGGGGCGGGCCGCCCCAGGTTCCACCCCAGAGGGGGGGTGACACTTTTTTTAAAAAAAATTTTTTTTTAAATTTTTATTTTTTTTAATTTTAACTTCATTGAAAAAAAGAGATAATAGACACACACACAACCCCCCCCACCTCACAAAGTGGCACCATCAGAGGGGGGTGACACTTTTTAATTTTTTTAATTTTTTTTTAATTTTTATCATTTTTTATTATTTTTTATTATTTTAACTTTATTGGAAAAAAGAGATAATAGACACACACACACACACACACACACACACACACACACAAAACCCCCACACCTCGCAAAGTGACACCATCAGAGGGGGGTGACACTTTTTAATTTTTTTAATTTTTTTTAAATTTTTATCATTTTTTATTATTTTTTATTATTTTAACTTTATTGGAAAAAAGAGATAATAGACACACACACACACACACACACACACACACACACACACAACCCCCACACCTCGCAAAGTTACACCATCAGAGGGGGGTGACACTTTTTAATTTTTTTAAAAAAAAAATAAATTAAAGTGGTGGGGGGGTGACAAAAAAAATTCCGCCCCCGGGTACCACCTGGGCTTGCTACGCCTCTGGCTCCTGGTCAAAGGGAAAGCAGGTAGAATTCTGCTTCCATGATTTGGCTGCACCTTGGAGCTGATCTCCAGGTTGGGGACATCCTGAGATGCATCCTGGGCTGCAAAGTGGTCCATATTCAAAGGTTTAAGAAAAGGTGAGAAACAAAGGCAACAGGACAGCAATAGTTCAGTTGATAGAGCTTGAGACTTAATCTCAGGGTTGTGAGTTCGAGCCCCACCTCGAGATGAATGGCTGGCTGAGGCCACATAATGCAGCTTGCATTCAAAGCACTTTCCCCAGCCATGGCTTACTCCCAAAGCATCCTGGGAACTGTAGTTCCTTAAGAGTGCTGAGAGTTGTTAGGAGGCCCCTGTTCGCCTCAAGGAAATACAATTCCCAGAGCGGTTTAACAACCGAAGTCCCTCTTGTATCATTCCTAGATAGCTCAGCTGGCTAGAGTGTGGTGCTGATAATGCCAAGGTTGCAGGTTCGTTCCCCACAAGGGAGAGCTGCAAATTCCTGCCTTGCAAGGGGTTGGGCTAGATGATCCTCAGGGCCCCTTCCAACTCTGCAATCCCATGTTTCCAAAGACACCCAGCCCTGTACTGAACAGAAAGGCAGACAAAATCTTGAGACCCCATTAACCTTGCCTGGCCCAGCATCCTAAAGGAAGCCAAGTGCCAAGGAAATTAGTCTGGGATTCGTCCCCCGAAATAGAACAGCCTGCCCATCAAGCTCACATCTGTGGTCAGGAGGACAGAAAGTGAACACACAGTCACTCTGGTCTCTGTGAAATTCAATGGGATAACATTCTGAAGGGCTTTTTAAAAATAGGCTTAAGAAATGTACCTCCCTCGCCACTGCCACCCCACCCCACCCCCCAATTTCCTGCCACTGTTCAATTAAACATTCTCTCGGTGACTTAAAAAGCCTATTAGATCTCAAAGGATCGTAAGCACCAAACCACATGAGCACAGACGTTGGTTCAAACGGCTACACTGTACCTTGTTCAGGATCCCATGGGAGACATTTTCCTTTGCAAGCTCTACTTAAATGAGTAAGATTTGCAAGAGGTCATGCACTGGTTAATTTAACCAGAGAAAGGAAGTTTGGGGGGGGGGGAGGCATGCCTGGGACTCACCCCCACAGTGTATCATCTTAAAATTTTAATCCGTTCTAGTATTTTAACATTTGAATGCTGCAAGGTAGACTTGTAATTATTTCTTGATTTTACTTTCTATCCTTCGTAAGCTGCTTTGAGGGTTGTTGTTTTTTACCATCGTGGACTTGTAGAGTTGGAAGGGACCTCAAAGGTCACCCACAACCCCCTGCAGTGCAGGAATCTTGCCCAATGTGGGATTTGAACCCATGACCCTGGGATTAAGAGACTTCTGCTCTACCAACTGAGCTTTCACTGAGATTCAAGCCTTGTGTAAATTTTATGCATAACAGCTCAGTTGGTTTGAGCGTGGTGCCGATAAGGCCAAGGTTGCAGGTTCGATCCCTGCGTATAGGACAGCTGCAAATTGCAGGGGGTTGGACTAGATGACCCTCAGGGTCCCTTCCACCTCTACAATTCTATTATTCTAGGTAAAGGTAAAGGGACCCCTGACCATTAGGTCGAGTCGCGGACGAATCTGGGGTTGCGGCGCTCATCTCACTTTATTGGCCGAGGGAGCCGGCGTACAGCTTCCAGGTCATGTGGCCAGCATGACAAAGCCACTTCTGCCGAACCAAAGCAGCGCACGGAAACGCTGTTTACCTTCCCGCCAGAGCGGTTCCTATTTATCTACTTGCACTTTGACGTGCTTTCGAACTGCTAGGTGGGCAGGAGCTGGGACCGAACAACGGGAGCTCACCCCGTCGCAGGGATTCGAACCGCCGACCTTCTGATCGGCAAGCCCTAGGCTCAGTGGTTTAACCCACAGCGCCACCCGCATCCCATATTCTATGAAATAACAAATATTGTATGCAATGGCCCGCCACACAACCACAGCAGCTTTTGCCCGCGTGGCCACAACACTCCTCCTAAAAGTTTGTTTAAAGTGGCCCATTTGTGCTACCTTCAGACATCCCATTTACTGAGCATTTGCTTGCACAAAGCTCTTGCAGTGGATAGACTAGATCTGAATCTATATTGGTATATTAATGGAGGAGAAAAAGCTATTGATGACTACTGTCCATGAAACTCTGCCTACTTGATCAGACGCAGCAATGCTTCTGAATGCCAGGTGCTGGAAACCACAGGAGCGGAGAGTTGCTTTTGGGGTTTGGATCATGCTTGCTGCTTTCCCATAATAAGCATCTGATTGGCCACAGTGAGAACAGGACCCCGGACTAGATGGGCCATTGGCCTGATGCCTATCCGTGTTTTTAAAAAGAAAAGGTCCCCCTCTATATAACTCTGGGGAGGGTCTTGTCAAGGCAGCTACCAGGACATCAGAGCATCTCTCAGCACCTGAAAGACTACTGTCCATGAAGCTCTGCCTCCATGGTCAGAAGCAGCAATGCTGAGGGATGCAGGTGGCGCTGTGGTCTAAACCACTGAGCCTCTTGGGCTTGCCAATCGGAAGGTCGGCGGTTTGAATCCCCGCAACGGAGTGAGTTCCCGTTGCTCTGTCCCAGCTCCTGCCAACCTAGCAGTTCGAAAGCGCACCAGTGCAAGTAGATAAATAGGTACCGCTGCGGCGGGAAGGTAAACAGCATTTCCGTGCGGTCTGGTTTCCGTCATAGTGTTCCATTGCACCAGAATTGGTTTAGCCATGCTGGCCACATGGCTGTCTGTGGACAAACGCTGGCACCCTAGGCCTGAAAGCGAGATGAGCGCCGCAACCCCATAATCGCCTTTGACGCTTCCGGTCGGCGATGCCGGAGGAGACGGTCGGGGGGACATGTCGCTCCTGACATTCCCCCGTCCGACTGGGAAAAAGGGACATCGCGCCAGCGCCGCGATCCCTAAAACCCCCGGGAAGGGCGTCCCGGGGTCCACAGGACCTGCATAGGCTCGGACGCCAGACCTGCTCCTCGGGAGACCGCAGCAAGGGCTCCCGAGTGTGAGCGGGCGGCGGAGCCACAGGGTCCGCTAACTCCCCGTCGGGCGAAGCTGCGAGACCGACTCCTCGGAGCACGCTGATTTCTCCAAGACCTGCAATTGGAATCGTGAGTAAAATGCAGCAAAAAGGGAATTTGGACTAAATTAGGACTGGATTGGAATGAAAACACGGAGGTCCGTTCCTTTCCATTGATACAGTGAAACAGGGAATAGCTACAGCTACACTGAAAAGGATTGAATTGACTCTTTTGTTATGCGGCTTTAAATTAACCCTTGAGCCTCCCCTGGTCCTGGGGGAAGCAGAAGGAACTGTGATAGAACTGTGGATTATTCTAAGTTGAAAAGCTGTGAATTTCATAAGAGGAAAAGTTGGGAAAAGTTTTTTAGAAGTTTTTAAAAATATAAGAACTGTGATCAAAGAAAATGGCGAAGAAACCGGATATTACTTGGCAAACTGTGCTGGAGAAGATGCAGGAATACATTGCGGAACTGAGAGAGAGGAATGCTATGGGAAAGTCTGTGGACGAGATAAGGCAAAACCCAAACACCGTGCCGGCTGGAACAGATGTACAAAAAATCAAGGAACTAACAGGATCCGTCAAGGCTGGACAACGTAAGACTATATTGGCAAACATCAGCTGCAGGAAGAGACTTTACAACCGAAAGAGAAAATGTGCTGTCACTTTAAGAAGTAAGAGAAGAATCATAAGAATCACAAGGAAAAACAGCACTCAGACACTGATCGACAAGCAGAGGAAGGGAAGCCGAGACGAACTGAGTATGAATTGGGAAGGCTGGTTACGGTTTTTGGAAAAAGCCTTGCTGGAGGATACAATGCAGGACTCCCTCTGGTTCTGGGTTTCACAACCAGCAGGTATAGGATAAGAACTGTTAAAGTTACGGCCTGATTTGTGGACTTATGGTTTTAGATCTATGGACACGCCAGGGATTCTAAAAAATTATGATAAGTATGATAATGTAATTAATATTGCAAATAATAGTTGCGCACCCGGGGACCGGGGGAGGCAAGAGGGACGTAGATGAAGAAATATAAGTGATTTAATGGATTTAAGAAATGATAAGTTGGAAGATTGAAGTTTGATATTAGGAAAATAATTATTGGATTATGAATTTAGGAACCTGTTAAAAAAAAAATGGATATATGTAATTAGTTGGAAAACAATGGAGTGGACGAGAGGAAGCATGACAATGATTGTAACAAAAGTGAGCTGGCCTGAAACGGGGCCAGACAAATATTGTAAAACCAATAAAAATTATTTGAAAAAAAAAACATAATCGCCTTTGACTGGACTTAACTGTCCAGGGGTCCTTGACCTTTTACCTTACCTGCTGGAAACCACAGGAGGGGAGAGGGCTCTTGTGATCGGATCCTGCTTGTGGGTTTCACACAGGTATCTGGTTGGCCACTGCAAGAACAGGATGCTGGACAAGAGGGGCCATTGGCATGATCCAGCTACATTACTTTTCTTAAGTTCAGGTGACTATAACTCAGGGGTCTCCAAACTACGGCCCGGGGGCCAGATATGGCCCGAGGGACTCATTTATCCGGCCCCAGGCACCCCCCGCCACGGCGCGCCTGCCCAATTCCGGGTCGGAGGAGCACCGGAAATGGCTTTTGCGCATGCGCAAGCGTTCTTTCCAGTGCACATCCGGGTCGGAGGAGGCCCGTGCACATGCGCACAAGCTATTTCCGGTGCTCCTCCGACCTGGAAGTGCGCCGGAAATAGCGTGTGCGCACATATATGGGCGCGCGCTCCCCCGCTCTCCGGCCCGCCGCAGGGTCGGCGCTGGAGACAGCGGCCCGAGGCGCGGTAAGTTTGCTGACCCCTGCTATAAAAAGGTAAAGGGACCCCTGACCATTAGGTCCAGTCGTGACCGACTCTGGGGTTGCGGCGCTCATCTCGCATTATTGGCCGAGGGAGCCGGCGTACAGCTTCCGGGTCATGTGGCCAGCATGACTAAGCCGCTTCTGGCGAACCAGAGCAGCGCATGGAAATGCCGTTTACCTTCCCGCCGGAGCGGTACCTATTTATCTACTTGCACTTTGACGTGCTTTTGAACTGCTAGGTTGGCAGGAGCTGGGACCGAGCAACGGGAGCTCACCCCGTCACGGGGATTCTATATCTAGTATTTATTAAGAATTTAGAATCATAGAACCATAGCATTGTAAAGTTGGAAGGGAGCCTGAAGATCATCTGGTCCAACCCCCTGCAATGCAGCTGTCCCACACAGGGATACATAATAATAATATTTTATTATTTATACCCCGCCCATCTGCCTGGGTTTCCCCAGCCACAACCTGCAATCATGGCACCACACTCTGGCCAACTGAGCTATCCAGGCTCACTTAGTCTGATTCATTTGCAGGTAATAATAATAATAATAATAATAATAATAATAATAATAATAATAATAATAAATTTTTATTTATACCCCGCCCTCCCCAGCCAAGACCGGGCTCAGGGCGGCTAACAACAAATATAAAAACAGTTGATTAAAATACAGCTTAAAAACAGAATTAAAAACAACATTAAAGTGCAGCCTCATTTCAGTAGAACTCAAATCAAAACTATTTGGGGGGAAATGCCAGGAAAGTCCCCAAATAGGAGTTCCATCTCAGGAGGAAAAAAGGAAAAGGGGGGGAGGGGATCAAATTGATTTCAAGCCAAAGGCCAAGTGGAACAGCTCTGTCTTACAGGCCCTGCGGAAAGAAATCAGATCCTGCAGGGCCCTGGTCTCATAAGACCAGGTTGGCGTTCCACCAGGCTGGAGCCAGTGTTGAGAAGTCCCTGGCTCTGGTTGAGGCTAATCTAACCTCCTTAGGGACCGGGACCTCTAAGGTGTTGCTATTTATGGACCTTAAGGTCCTCCGTGGGGCATACCAGGAGAGGCGGTCCCATAGGTACGAGGGTCCTAGGTAAAGAAATGCCATTTCAACATACTTCATAATCAGCACCAAGCTCACCCTGCAGCTCTCCACAAATTGTTGGTTGGAAGAGGAAGGGGGAAACAGCGGAGAGGAGGAGAGAAAAGAGCTCAGTCCAGCCTTTGCCAGTCTAGTCTCTTCCAGAAGTTTCGGACTACAACTCCCATCAGCCTTAGGGAGCACATACTGAAGGCTCGGGTAACGCAACAAACAGATCTAGTTCAAAAGGAAGGGAAGAGGGAGAGGAGGCTCTTCCAAACCACCTGTTCATTCAGCATCCATCCTGCTTTGCTGGCACAAAGCTTATACAGTTGTTCCATTATATCCAGTCCTTACTGAGCATCTGTTCTGATTTCTGTGCAAGGGGAGGCTAGATGACAACGAGCGTTTGTTCGGCTGTCATCTTGATTTCCTTGCATTGTGCTGACACCGCGTCATAATAAGATTGCAAGAACATAAGGAGAGTCTGCTGGATCAGGCCAATGGCCCATCGAGACCAGCATCCTGTTCTCACAGGGGCCAAGCAGATGCCTGTAGGAAACCCGCAAGCAGGATTCGAATACAAGAGCCCTCCGCCCTCCTGTGGTCTCCAGCAACTGGGGTTGAAACATCAGAGAGGCATTTCCGTTTAAAGCGTTGTAAATTTAAACAGGGAAAACAGGTAGAGAAAAACGGGACTCCATGTCACCATCTGGTGGCACAGTGTTATATCACACATACAACGCATATAAATCACTTTTTCTTTACCAGTCTAGCTGAGTCCTAGGATTCAGAAGCATTGCTGCCTCTAACTGTGGCAATCAATAGCCCTCTCCTCCACCAATTTGTCTCATCCTCTTTTGAAAACCTTCCAGGTTGGTGGCCATCACTGCCTCTTGTGGCAGGGAGCTCCACCGTTTAACTGTGCGCTGCAAGAATATATCAGCCCAGTATACCTGAACGAGAATCTCCACCCCCATTGTTCAGCCCGGACACTGAGGTCCAGCTCCGAGGGCCTTCTGGCAGTTCCCTCCCTGCGAGAAGTGAAGCTACACAGAACCAGACAGAGGGCCTTCTCGGTAGTGGCACCCGCCCTGTGGAACGCCGTCCCATCAGATGTCAAGGAAATAAACAGCTATCTGACTTTTAGAAGACACCTGAAGGCAGCCCTGTTTAGGGAAGTTTTTAAAGTGTGATGTTTTATTCTGTCGCCCAGAGTGGCCGGGGAAACCTAGCCGGATGGATGGGTATAAATAATAAATTATTATTGTTATTGTTGTTGTTGTTATTGTTATTGTTGTTATTATTCCTTCCAGTAGCACCTTAGAGACCAACTAAGTTTATATAATGAGATAAGAATCCAATGTCTCTATTCAGACCAGGTCTCTCCATGGTTTTAAGTTTGGTAATCAGTTGCAATTCAGCAACTTCTCTTTCCAGTCTATTTCTGAAATAGACTATTTTACCTCTCCTATCAGCCAATCTCCCATTCCCACCACCCTTCTGAGTAATACCCCTCCCCACCCTCTCACTATATATCAGGGTCTGGTGACTTCTGTCTCAGTGTATCTGAAGACGTGTGCATGCACACGAAAGCTCATACCAAGAACAAACTTAGTTGGTCTCTAAGGTGCTACTGGAAGGAATTTTTTTATTTTCTTTTGACTATGACAGACCAACACGGCTATCTACCTGTAACTGTTATTGTTATTGTTATTGTTATTGTTATGTCTTTTACATGTCCTGAATCTTCCAATATTTAGCTTCATTGAGTGTCCAGGGGTTCTGGCGCTGTGAGAGAGGTAGGAAAGCTTTTCTCTACCCACTATGTGGAGAGAAATAATAAAAAAGTTTGTTCTCTAGCAAAGTTCCCTGCCCTGTTTTGCATGTCCACGGGGCGGGGTGGGGGGGATCTAAGCGACTTCCCTGCCCGACATCACAAAGACAGAGAGGGAGACTCTGGGCTGGGCAGACACTTCTGAATCTGTCCCAGACTAGACCATATAGAGTCATAATGGAGCGTAACTAAACTCTGGCAATCCCGAGCAAGAAGAAAGGAATTTCCCCCAGAAACACATTGCCAGAAGCTGAAACATCAGCAGCTGCACAGCATCACAGCCAATAAGGCACACCAGCGCATGGGCGCCTGTCGTCGTCCCCCAAGAACCACCCAATGCTCTTCGTATAAGAACTGGCCCAAACCACATTCGCACCATGCGCTTAAAGCAGCGTGATGCCACTTTAAACAGTTGTGGTTCCCTCTTCTTCATATTGGGAGCTGTGGTTTCCTAAGGGTGCTAAGAGTTGATAAGATGCATATTCCCACCAGAGAACTGCAGTTCCCAGAGCTCCCTTTGTTGATTGTTAAACCACTCTGGGAACCGGCACCCTTAACAAACTACAGCTCCCAAAGGGACGTAAGAGGAGCCTGCTGGATCAGGCCAGTGGCCCATCTAGTCCAGCACCCTGTTCTCATAGTGGCCAGGCAGATGAGTCCCATTACCTTTTTACCTTACCTGCCTGCAGGAAACCCACAAGCAGGATTCGACCACAAGAGCACTCTGCAAATCTGTGGTTTTCCAGGAACTGGTGTTCAAAAGCATTGCTGCCCCATGGCTAATAGCTATCTTCCAGAATTCTGTTTAAAGTGATAATGTTGTACTTTAGATGAACTGTGTGAATGTGCCAAGTGTTAGAAACTCAGAAACTAGGCACTGAGGGGCTCTTTAAACCAGGATTACAGCTGCGAAAACGGAATGCCTAGTTGCCAGTTTGGGACCAGGCGCAGGGGTGTAGCAAGGGGGGTGGGGGGCAGGCCGCCCCGGGTTCCACCCCAGAGGGGGGTGACACTTTTTTTTAAAAAAAATATTTTTATTTTTTTTTAATAATTTTAACTTCATTGAAAAAAGAGATAATAGACACACACACACAACCCCCCACACCTCACAAAGTGGCACCATCAGAGGGGGGTGACAATTTTTAATTTTTTAATTTTTTTTTTACTTTTTATCATTTTTTAAATTATTTTTTATTTTAACTTTATTGAAAAAAAGAGATAATAGACACACACACACACACAACCCCCCACACCTCACAAAGTGGCACCATCAGAGGGGGGTGACACTTTTTAATTTTTTAATTTTTTTTTTTTACATTTTTATTATTATTTTTTATTATTTTTTTTATTTTAACTTTATTGAAAAAAAAGAGATAATAGACACACACACACAAAACCCCCACACCTCGCAAAGTGGCACCATCAGAGGGGGGTGACACTTTTTATTTTTTTATTTTTTTTAAATTAAAGTGGTGGGGGGGGTGACAAAAAAAATTCCGCCCCGGGTACCACCTGGGCTTGCTACGCCTCTGACCAGGCGGCTCGAAAGTCGTAATTTTCAGTACAACTTTTTGCTTCCCGAAAATTAATTGTGATTGTGCAGATAAAATATAACAGATAGAATTCTGCAGGGTGTGTTGCTAGCGTGTGAAAGCGGTCAAGATCCAAGGATCTCCAGGCATGCACCTCCAGATGGTGGAGACGTCAGGCGCCATCCTGACGCCCGGGCATCTTCACTTGGTCGCAAGTGGCCAATAGCCAGGTGCAAAATGTGCTTGGTGCCTGGTGAATTTCTAATGCGGAATGTGCCCCTGGTGTTTTCCCTCTTTGGACAAATCCTTCCACCAAGCTGTTCCATTGACAAATCCTTATACAAAATGGCACTCTGGAAAACTGTTATCCAAAATCCCGAGGACAGGGAGAGTGCTATTGGACTCAGGTTCTGTTTGTGGGCTTCCCATTGTGGCACCCCTTCATCACTGTAAAAACAACTGTGTCCAGGGCAGCTGTCTACCAGCTCCATCTGGTACGCTGGCTGAGACCCTCCCTGCCCGCAGACTGTCTTGCCAGAGTGGTGCATGCTCTGGTTATCTCCCGCTTGGACTACTGCAAGGCGCTCTATGTGGGGCTACCTTTGAAGGTGACTCGGAAACTACAATTAAACCAGAATGCTGCAGCTAGACTGGTGACTGGGAGTAGCTGCCGAGACCATATAGCACTGGTCCTGAAAGACATTGGCTCCCAGTACATTTCCAGGCACAATTCAAAGTGTTGGTGCTGACCTTTAAAGCCCCAAACAGCCCAGTATACCTGAAGGAGCATCTCCCACCCCCATTGTTCAGCCCGGACATGGAGGTCTACCTCCAAGGGCCTTCTGGCGGTTCTCTCACTGCGAGAAGTGAGGTTACAGGGAACCAAGCAGAGGGCCTTCTCGGTAGTGGCGCCCACCCTGTGGAACGCCCTCCCATCAGATGTCAAGGAAATAAACAACTATCTGACTTTTAGAAGACATCCGAAGGCAGCCCTGTTTAGGGAAGTTTTTAGTGTTTGATGTTTATCGTGTTTTTAATATTATATTGGCAGCCGCCCAGAGAGGTGGAGGAGACCTGGCCAGATGGGCGAGGTACAAGTAATAAATTGTTGTTGTTGTTGTTGTTATAACACAGTGCTGGACAAGAAGGGCCCCCTTTGGCCTCATCCAGCAGCCAAGCTTTTCTCTGGTTCTTATGCTCCACCTTTTGCCACCCAATCTGCCAATGGGCACAGAGGGACAACAAATTCTCCACTGCACCTCCGAGTGGAGGGGATCCCCAGCCAAACTTACGATTGCACCCTCCCTACCAGCACCAAACCACAGAGCTACTCCTAATTCATGAGCACATTGGAGTGTGGGTACATTTCAAGGCTCCCAGACAGATTTGCCAAAGTTTTGTCTGAAGTCTTAAAACATGGCACCCAAACTTCCTGGTAGTGAATGGGATCGATTCTGCACATTGGTAGTTTGGGGTGTCATTCCTTCCTGTTCACTGTTCGTAGTGCCCAGATACAGAGGAGGGGGCCTCTCCAGATGGGGGCCTCCAACAAGTGGAGATCTCCCTCCAAACCCAGAAATAGCCCCTCCTCGCCAGATCCATCTGCACCCAGCATCTCCTAAGAGTCACACCTCTCTCTCTCTCTCCTCTCGCCCACCAGGTATCAACGTGAGTGCCCCCCCCGACCCCCATTAGCCAGGAACACTCTCTCTACAAAAGCCAGGGGTCTCTCTGCCCCCTCTCTCCAATAACAACCAGACCTGGTAAGCCTTTCTCCTGTGATCACATTCACCCCCAAATCGCTCATATCCGTCCAAACTCAGATGTCAGGGTGAGGGATACCCATTCATCCCAGATCCCTCAACCTCACACCCCACCCCACCCCCGCAACGAAACGAAACAAAACGGGAGCTAAGTAAGACCTCCTTCCATGCCCAGCCAGGAAGACTTCACAGCCAACACCCCGGAAAAAACCCACATGCCCAAAATTATTCCTGAACATGACGGATCCATAATCCCAACGCGCAACGGCAGCGTGGAAGCTCGTTCTTTCACCCCCGCCCAGATGCCAGGGTGAGGGGCACCCGCTCCTCCAACAACCAGAAACCTCTCTGCTCTCTTGTTTCTCCTCCAACCTCGGTTGCGCGTTGCCCTTTTAAGCCACCAGCGCCTGCTAAGCTTCTGCTACCGCGGAGACAACCGGCTGAAATCCCCCCTTTCTTTAACCGGGGTGGGAAAGAAGAGGGGGAAACCCCATAACAACCCCCCCAACCCACCCAACCCAGCTGTTCTTTACCTTTCACTTTGGAGATGTCACCGTTGCTGGAGAGAAGCAGCAACAGCAGCAGCAGAGGGAGGGTGGAGAGAAAGCGCTGCCCGCCAGAAAGACCCCGGAGCGCCCAGCTC
The DNA here is from genome assembly GCA_034641395.1 of Darevskia armeniaca. Classification (NCBI taxonomy): domain Eukaryota; kingdom Metazoa; phylum Chordata; class Lepidosauria; order Squamata; family Lacertidae; genus Darevskia; species Darevskia armeniaca. The sequence goes on along the minus strand of JAWWNF010000828.1, from coordinate 169,559 downwards.
CGTCTCCGCGCTCCCCTCTCCATGCCAGACGGCTCCCCGGTCCGTCTCCTTCGAGCCTCTCCTGCCCTCTCAACTCTCTTCCTCTCCTTCCCTCCGCTCAGTCATCACATCCCTCTCTCTGCTGCCCTCTCGCTCCCCTCTTCCCCTCCTGCAGGATCCTCTCTCTCTTGGTCTCTCCAGCTCGGAGTTCCTTGGCTGCCGACTCTAATGAGAACCACATGGGCTGGGAAGAGCCCACCTCGCTTGGAAGAGCCCTCCTCCTCCTCCTGCCCCAACCACCCCACCCTGCAAGGAGATCTCAGCTCCAGGATCCTTTCTCTCCCTGTAGACGCAGGCGTGCGCTTTCCAAGAACGCGCGCATGTCCAGGCTCACGCAGGCAACACCCTGGTCCCCGGGAAGCCCGACGCGCCCTGGCGATCTTGGCAGGACAAAAGTTCAAAGCGAAGGTGGCCAAAGCTCTTGGAGATAGACAGGCAGCTGTTGCAAAGCGCAGAGAGCTCTGGCTCAGCCCCAGAAGCAGCTGCGAGCGCCGGGTCTCAGGGCGCGAACCAACACATGCCCCAAGGCCCGACATATTTAACAAATCAATAGGCTGTTTGTTTCGTTTTTAAAAATCTTTCATGCAGCGTGGCATAAGGGGCCCACGTGAGGGTGGCTGTTTGTGCAGCCCTGCCACTACAAAGCCCATGATCCAGCGCGAGCACACAACCGAAACATACTTAATAAAAACCCACCCTCTGAGCTGGCACAGAGTGCTTTTCTCTCGTCTGGGCCCCAGCTAGCAAAAGGACACCGCTTCAGAAAGAAACGAAGCCAGCATTTGTCATCCTCCCCCTGCAAAAAACATTCCTAAGTTTACATTTTGGACACAGTTCAATATAAAGCAAACTCGGTTCAATGTCTCTGGGACTGAATGGGCTTAAGCATGCCTAATTCTGCTTTTTGTATTTAAAGTTTGCACTTGAGATAACTTGGTATAATTGAATGGGTTTGTTTTTTTGCCACCCTAAGCAACAGAAAAGGGAAGTAAAATCAAACTTTATTTGTTGCATGTATATCCCACCTTTTCTCCAAGAATCTCAAGGTGTCTTGCGTGGCTTTCTCTTACTCACCCTCACTTAATCCACAGAACAACCCTGCAAGGTAGGGCAGGATTAGAGACATTGACTGTTGCATGGTCATCCAGTGAATTTACCATAATGGCCGAGGGAGGATTTGAAACCTGTTCTCCTAGGCCAGGGGTCAGCAAACTTTTTCAGCAGGGGGCCGGTCCACTGTCCCTCAGACCTTGGGGGCCGGATTATATTTTGAGGGGGGGTTAAATGAAGGAATTCCTATGCGCCACAAATAACCCAGAGGTGCATTTTAAATAAAAGCACACATTCTACTCATGTAAAAACACGCTGATTCCCGGACCGTCCACGGGCGATAGAAGGCGATTGGGCCGGATCCGGCCAACGGGCCTTAGTTTGCCTACCCATGTCCTAGGGCCAGTGATGGCTAACCTTGACACCCCAGATGTTTTGGAACTACAACTCCCATCATCCCTAGCTAACAGGATCAGTGATGATGGGAGTTGTAGTCCCAAAACATCTGGAGTGTCAAGGTTAGCAGGCAGTGGTTAGAGCGTTAACCATTACACCATACTGCCACTTATAAAACCAGATGTTAACCTAATATGTTGATACAGACTCCCACAAGAGGTAGTGGACTCCTCTTCCTTGGAGGTATTTAAGCAGAGGGTGGATGACCACCTGCCACGTGCAGTTGTACTTTGATTCTCAAACAGAATGCGTTTCGGGAGTCCGTTCGACTCCTGCAACCGTTTGAAAACCAAGGTGTGGCTTCCAATTGGCTGCAGGAGCATCCTGCAGCCAATCGGAAGCCACGCCGGACGTTCGGCTTCCAAAAATCGTTCGAAAACCGGAACACTCACTTCCGAGTTTCGATCGTTCGGGAGCCGATTTGTTTGGGAGCCAAGGCGTTTGAGATCCAAGGTACGACTGTATGATTTAGTTGAGATTCCTGCATTACCGGGGGTTGGGCTAGATGACCCTCGGGGTCCCTTCCAACTCTACAATTCTATGATTCTATCCTGCTTTTCATAAACATGAGGCCACATCCACACCATAAATTTCAAGCAGTCTTAAACACCGCTTTTAACAACCATGTTTTCCCTCAAAGAATCATGGGAACTGTAGTTTGTTATGGTGCAGCCGTGTGAGGGGCCTCCTAAGGACACTCTGCCTACAGTTCCCATGATGCTTTGAGGGAAGCCATGACTCTTTTTTTTTCTTTTTAAATATTTTTTATTGATAACTTTTAAATTCCACACAAAATATCAAACAGTACAATCTCATTCCTTTTCCCCTTTCCCCGCTCCTTCCCTCCCCCTCCCCCCAATACTTCCCCCAGCTTCCATAGCTGCTTTATTAGTTCTATATTTTTCCTGCATATTGTCCATTTAAAATTTTGTTTTCATAGTGTTTCAAATCTTAATTATTAATAAAATTTGTGTATGTTTATTCAAATCCTGCCAATGAATCTAATTCTGTTTGTTGTTTTTTCAAGTAATTTGTAAATAAATCCCACTCTTTTTTAAAGTCTCGATTGTCCTTTTCACGCAGTTTATTTGTTAATTTTGCCATTTCCGCATAACTCATCAGTTTTTCTTGCCATTGCTCCTTTGTTGGTAATTCTTCTTTCTTCCATCCTTGTGCTATCAAAACTCTTGCCGTGGTTGTGGCATACATAAATAAATTCTTTAATGTCTTTGGAATATCTTGTCCTAAAATCCCTAATAAAAATGCTTCTGGTCTTTTAACAAAAGTCATTTTAAATATTTTCTTCAGTTCATTATAAATCATTTCCCAGTATTTTTTCACCTCTTTACATTCCCACCACATATGATAAAAAGTCCCTTCTTTTTCATTACATTTCCAACACGTACTTGTTCCAGTTTTGTACATTTTTACCATTTTGACTGGCGTAATAAACACCACTTTTGACAACCATGTGTGTTCCCTCAAAGAATCATGGGAACTGTAGTTTGTTATGGTGCAGCCGTGTGAGGGGCCTCCTAAGGAGACTCTGCCTACAGTTCCCATGATGCTTTGAGGGAAGCCATGACTCTTAAAAAAGCCATGACTTTAAATGCTTGGTGTGATTGTGGCCCTGATCACAGGATGGGTTACTGGTAAAACAATAGTATTTTTAAATTAAAAAAACACAACCTAATAAAATCATTAAACTTTCCAGAAACAGTTGAATATGTTTTTGTTCTCTCAGGCTTTCCCGGCTGGGTAAATGGGTCTTCATGACGAATATCCATTTGTTAGGGTTTCAGTTTTGCTTTGATACGGAAAACTTCGGAGGGACAGCCCCCCCCCCTCCGTTGCGACTGCAGCAGCCAGTGCGGGACCTCCCTTCCCGCTGATCTGCACCCCTTTACCCACTTTGCTTTCCCCTTTTCTCCCCACACCATGTTGTACAAGCACACACACAAACCCTCGCGAAACTCAGTTTCAAGTGGTTATTAATACTATTTGGATATATTGTATCAAGTTGAACTCTGAACATGTACAGAGCCTTTAAACCTTTAGAAATTCATTTTTTTTATCGTAGCCTCCATGGATTTTCTCTGTTTCCGCCATAATCCTCTAAGCAGAAGACCAGGTACACACACCCAGGTTCCAGGAAATGCCACACCTTTCTCAAGCACCCATCCACAGGTTTCCAAGGTGCCAGACAGCCTTCAAGATGTTTCCCATTGTTCTTCCCCAGTAGATACTCAAGATGTATAGTAGACTCACCCAAGGGCCATTTACATGTTCCTGTAACCCATCACCTGTATGTTAATTCTGTTTACCCATATGTTAATCTTATTGTACCCTCCTACTCTCCACCCCTTCTTGACATTTTAGTGACATAGTTGTGATGTATTTCGAACTGTATTCTGGGTTATAGCGGGAAGTTTTAAAAGTTTCTGGCACCCTTTGTTCAGGGTTCAGTCTCTGTTACTCGAACCTGTTGCGCAATAAAGTGTCTTTGTCCTTTGCTCCAGTTGCTGGTTGGTCTCATCTTTAGTTCCGTAGTACCACGGACCTCCTGTCCGAAGGGCCAGGTTGCTGAGAGGACTCGTGCCTGGGATTTTTCCGTAACAGCTTCTGGTGTATTGTTTGTTTATGTGTGTGTTCTTAACAGTTTTTAATTATCTTATGTACAAATCACCTTGAAACGGCCGTTTGGAAGGTAATCGGTAAATATTATTACTAACATTATTACAATCAATGCTTTATTATTATTACCACTAAATAAATATTATTGTGAAGTAAAATTATCATTGCTAATATTATTACTAAGGATGCCTTGTTATTACTAAGGCAGTAATATTGTTATTAAGTGTAATAATCCTAATAACGACTTTGCAGTGCCTAATTTCTCTGTTGTGGGGAAAGCACTGGCCTTTCCCCCCCACAGAAAAGATTTACAGCAGAATTTAAACCGAAACTCGGTGTCCCCTCACTTCCTCATTCTTGTTCCACTGGGTTTTCAGTGCCTCAGCTCCGAAACCGCAGCTCACAAAGGCGGACTTTCGCGAAAGAGCATCATGGGCCCTTGCAATATCCTTATTCTTGCAATGCCGTTTCGACCTTCCCATGCCGATTCGCCTCCTTTTCCCACGATCATTTAACCTTCGGGAGGCAAGACCTTTTTAGTTCTCATGCTATCTTAACCCTCGGTCTGCTGCAGCCCTGAACGGAAAGCGTAAGACATGGGTAGGCAAACTAAGGCCCGAGGGCCAGAACCGGCCCAATCGCCTTCTCAATCCGGCCCGCAGACGATCCAGGAATCAGAGTGTTTTTACATGAGTAGAATGTGCCCTTTTATTTAAAATGCATCTCCAGGTTATTTGTGGGGCCTGCCTGGTGTTTTTACATGAGTAGAGTGTGTCCTTTTATTTAAAATGCATCTCTGGGTTTTTTGTGGGGCATAGGAATTCGTTCATCCCCCCAAAAAAAGTCCGGCCCACCACATGGTCTGAGGGATGGTGGACCGGCCCCCTGCTGAAAAAGGTTGCTGACCCCTGGCATAAGACATGGGTAGGCAAACTAAGGCCCGGGGGCCAGATCCAGCCCAATCGCCTTCTCAATCCGGCCCGCAGACAATCCAGGAATCAGAGTGTTTTTACATGAGTAGAATGTGTCCTTTTATTTAAAATGCATCTCTGGGTTATTTGTGGGGCATAGGAATTTTTTCATTCCCCCCCCAAAAAAATATATAGTCCGCCCCCCCCCCCAAGGTCTGAGGGACAGTGGACTGGCCCCCTGCTGAAAAAGGTTTCTGACCCCTGGCATAATAAGACATCAAGTGTTCAGGCTGACAAAGACCCAGTAGTAGGGGCTGGTCTTTGGGGGCGAGGGGGGCACTGCCTTACCAACCTCCATCTGCCCACAGCCAGTCCCCACCTGCCTGCCTTCCTCCCTAAAATCAGCCAGGGCATGGCTCTGCCCATCACTGGCTCTGGCTCCACTTATCGCTGGCCTCCATGCCTTCTGCCCTAGTAGTCTCAATGGGTACCAGCCACAGTCGTTAAGACTACAAATCGCATGATGCTGTGTGACTGCGCTACAAACATGCCTGCACACAGACACAGACAAACTGAGACCCTTATTTAAAGCAGAAGAGAGCAACCAAGATGATCAAAGGTCTGGAAACCAAGACGTATGAGGAATGGTTGAAGGAGCTGAGTATGTTTGGCCTGGAAAAGAGGAGCTATAAGAGCCATGTTCAAATATCTCAACAGCTGTCACATGGAAAATGGAGCAAGCTTGTTTTCTTCTGCTCTAGAAGGTGGGACTTGGAACCTATGGCTTCAAGTTGCAAGGTAGGAAATTCCGACTAAACATCAGGAAGAACTTTCTGAGCTGTTCTACAGTGGAACGGACTCCCTTGGGAGGTGATGGGCTCTTCTTCCTAGGAGGTTTTAAAGCAGAGTGTGGGCGGCCATCCATAATGGACGGTTTAGTTGAGTTTCCAGTATTGCAGAGGGTTGGACTGGATGACCCTCAGGGTCCCTTCCAGCTTTACAATTCTATGATTCTACAAAAGCAAAAAACCAGTGACACACAGTGAGAAATCTGCTATTTTGGATTTGGAAACAGAATTAAAAACAGAATTCCTCCAGTATAATTCCTTTAAATATAGTTTAGACAGGTCTTTACGCAACATGATCTCCCTCCCTTTTTAACCAGACAGTATTTATTGATATTTATTCATGTGTGTGTGTGTGTGTGTGTGTGTGTGTGTGTGTGTATGAAAGTGCGGATTATAAATTTGTATACAATGGAGCTTACTTCCAGGTAACTCAATAAAGTAAAGACTGAGCAGCCTTATACTGGAATCCTAAGCATTTTTACCAAGAACTAAGTCCTGCTGCGTTTAACTGGATTTTCTTTCTTGTATGATCCTGATCATTCTCACAGTTTCCATTCTGATTCCAGTTCCTAATATGTTCCACCTTTTTCCATGACAGGGACCGAAGGCAGCTTACAGTTAAATTTTTATTTCATTCCATTTCTCTCTGGGAAGGTTCTCGTACATGATTCCTCCCCTCGCACATTCTTCCTTTACAACGATCCTGCGAGGTAGGCCAGGCGGAGAGGTTGCAACTGGCTCAGGGTGACCGATGTCGATGGGCACATGACTTCTATGTGTGAGGGGAGATCAAACGTGGGAGAAGCTTCCTGGTGTAGAACTAGGTAAAGGTAAAGGGACCCCTGACCATTATGTCCAGTTGTGACCGACTCTGGGGTTGCGGCGCAAATCTCGCTTTATTGGCTGAGGGAGCCGGCATACAGCTTCCAGGTCATGTGGCCAGCATGACTAAGCCGCTTCTGGCGAACCAGAGCAGCGCACGGAAACGCCATTTACCTTCCCGCTGCAGCGGTTCCTATTTATCTACTTGCACTTTGATGTGCTTTCGAACTGCTAGGTTGGCAGGAGCTGGGACCGAGCAACGGGAACTCACCTGTCGCGGGGATCCGAACCGCCGACCTTCTGATCAGCAAGCCCTAGGCTCTGTGGTTTAACCCACAGCGCCACCCGCGTCCCTTGGTGTAGAACTAGATGTCCCTATTTGAATCGTAGAAATGTCAGAGGGAATGTGATTGGGAAGGCAGAGCCCAGTCATCACTGGCTAAAGGTAAAGGGACCCCTGACCATTAGGTCCAGTCGCAGATGACTCTGGGGTTCCTGCGCTCATCTCACTTTTTTGGCCGAGGGAGCCGGCGTACAACTTCCGGGTCATGTGGCCAGCATGACTAAGCCGCTTCTGGCAAACCAGAGCAGCGCACGGAAACGCCGTTTACCTTCCCTCCAGAGCGGTACCTATTTATCTACTTGCACTTTGACGTGCTTTCGAACTGCTAGGTTGGCAGGAGCAGGGACTGAGCAACGGGAGCTCACCCCGTCGCAGGGATTCGAACCGCCGACCTGATCAGCAAGCCCTAGGGGCTCTGTGGTTTAACCCACAGCGCCACCATCACTGGCTAGTAGCTATCAAAAGCCTTCTCCTCCATTAATTTCTCTAATCCTCTTTTAAAGAAGAAACATAATTTATTCCCACAAATAATTTTTTTTGGGGGGGGAGCAGAGTACCCTTTGCTCTCCCATTCTTTTCAAGCCACCTCTATTTCTTGCTCCTTCGCTGTCTTTCTGCTTTCCTAAAATCTCCTGACTTCCTTCTTTTGCTGCTATTTCCCCCCTTTCCTGCCTGCCTCTTTCTCTGCTGATTCTCTTTCCTTCTCCGTATTCTTTCAGTTGCAAAAATTTCCGGGGGCGGCCAGATCTGCTGTACTTCTGCAGCAGGGGAAGGGAAGCTTAAAATACATCCTGGCCACTTCCCCATCTCCACCCCCCCCCCAAAAAAAATGTGCAGCTCCTGCACCCTGCACACTGGGTCAAAATCCTGCTCCGTGCCTCTCCCAGCTGGTGCCAGGGGGTGTGTACGTCTGGAAGAGGTTTCAGGAAGCATTTAAACCAGTGCCCTATTTTCCTTTCCAAGTGTGCCGTCCAAAAAACACACATTGCCCTTGCCAGCTCCTTGCTTGCCACAAGCAAGCCGACCTCTCAGGCGGGGTTGCAATTCTTCCTTCCTCGCAACCATCATCATTATCATCGTGACTTTATTGCAGTCGGAGGACCAGAAATAAAAAAACACGCTACCACGAAACCTTAAATGCCAAAAGGGAAAAAGTGTTAATGGAGAAACAAGGAGCTGAGTTATTATATACCGTTTTTGCTGAGAGATGGAGAATGAAAAGGTACCGTTTGCACCACTCAGCCCCACCCATTTCCTGAACTGATACACTGATGGTCAGAACAGTGATTCAGCGGCTGTTACAATGATCTCATCTCAGCTTTCGGTCTGTACAAAAAAGAAAAAAAAGTGTATGGAGCACTCAGCAGGATCAGACCCAAGCGGTTGGTCTGCCCTGCCCACCCAGTATCCTGTTTCCAACCCAGTGGGTCAGATGCCTCCAGGAAGCTCATCACACGTGCGGCTCTCTCGGCACCAGATCTGGGATCAGCACAAAGAAACAGACCTCTGCACAGACACACAAAACCCCCACAAGGAACAAGAACACCACACTGCTCTGGTTAACTGGTCGAGAAGAGGCCGCAACCATTTTGCATTGGCTCACAGCTCTTAAGCAGCACCCACCCATTGTGAAAGGGCAGGAAAATCCCCCCACCAGCATGCATGGGTAAATCCAGTGCTATTTTTCTTTTAAAAATGTTTAAGGGTACTCTCATTTTGACTCAAGAAAACCACCATTTTATAGTTCAAATCGGGAATACAGTAAATGGACAAAAGCACAAAGATTCACAAAATGTTTAGGGGTATGCATACCTCTGCGTACCCCCAGAAAAAAAGCACTGGGTAAATGCTATACAGTCGTACCTCGGCTCCTGAACACCTTGGGAGTCGAATGTTCCAGCTCCCGAACAATCGAAAACCGGAAGTGAGTGTTCTGGTTTTCGAACGTTCTTTTGAAAGCTGAATGTCCAACGCGGCTTCCGCAGCTTCCTATTGGCTACAGGACCTTCCTGCAGCCAATCAGAAGCCACGCTTTGGTTTCTGAACGTTTCAGAAGTCGAACGGACTTCCGGAACGGATTCCGTTCGACTTCCAAGGTACCACTGTACTAATTTTTGTTTCCCGTTAACCAAGCTGATGGACCGAACGCTGGAGAGACTTGTGATTCCTGGGGTGGGGATCAAGCTATGTTTACCTTGCCAAGGAGAGAAAGGAGATTAGCAGGCAGCAAGTTTATCAGTTTCGCCAAGAGCGAGAAATGTCAAGATGTACGGAATTGCACAGTGTGCCTTCCCAGATCTATTTATTTGCTGGGCTTGCGCATTCGCACGCTCCCAGTTTTCCACTCAATTCATTTTTCTCAGGTGGAGTTCCAGCCAATATTCACAAAGGCCCGAAAGCTGCCAAAACCTCACATTCTTCTGTTTGGCGTTTCTGCTGTGATATTTCACACCGCCGGTGGGGAGGTTCTCCTTCAAAGCCCAAGTGGTTTCCTAGGCACGTTTACCTGGGAATGAGCTCCATTTGCAAGCCTCACATCTGTACCGATCTGCACATTTCTTGGTGTTGCTCCCTTGCTTTGATTTTCACAGAGGGCCTTCTGGCGGCTCGCTCTCTGCGAGAAGTGAAGCTACAGGGAATCAGGCAGAGGGTCTTCTAAGTAGTGGCGCCTGCCCTGTGGAACACCCTCCCGTCAGATGTCAAGGAAATAACTATCTGACTTTCCAAAGGACATCTGAAGGCAGCTCTGTAGTGGGAAGTTTTTAATGTCCGATGTCTTACTGTGTTTTAATTTGCTGGGAACTGCCCAGAGTGGCTGGGGCAACCCTGTCAGATGGGTGGCTAATTAATAATAATAATAATAATAATAATAATAATAATAATAGCATTTATATCTCACCCTCTTTCTCCAAGATGGCATACATTGTTTTCCCCCCTCCTCCTTTCATTCCCACAACTTTGTGAGGTATGATAGGTTGGAGAGTGAGCAACTGGCCCCAAGTCCCTCCGTGGGCTTCAGTTTAAAGAATTAAGATGCTTAATTTTCGTTCAATTAAAAAGCACGCAACATCTAGCGTCATGCATTACGATTGCTACCAGAGACAGAAAAATCATTAAGTGATCCACCCAATTTTTCTGAGGGAAAAGAAGTTTAATAATAATAATACCGTTTCTCCTAAAATAAGACATAGCCATAAAATAAGACGTAGCAGGATTTCTACGCATTTGTGAAATATAAGCCATACCCCGAAAATAAGCCATACCCCAAAAATAAGCCATACTGTGGTTTTTTGAGGGGAAAAATATATATATAAGACGGTCTCTTATTTTAGGAGAAACACGGGTAATAATAATAATAATAATAATAATAATAATATATTATTTATACCCTGCCCATCTAGCTGGGTTTCCCCAGCCACTCTGGGTGGCTTCCAACTGAATATTAAAAACATGATACACCATTAAATATTAAAAACTTCCCTAAACAGGGCTGCCTTCAGATGTCTTCTAAAAGTCAGGTAGTTGTTTATTTCCTTGACATTGGATGGGAGGGTGTTCCACAGGGCAGGTGCCAACACCGAGAAGGCCCTCTGCCTGGTTCCCTGTAACCTCACTTCTCGCAGGGAGGGAACCGCCAGAAGGCCCTCGGCGCTGGACCTCAGTGTCCGGGCTGAACGATGGGGATGGAGACGCTCCTTCAGATATACTGGACCGAGGCCGTTTAGGGCTTTCAAGGTCAGCACCAACACTTTGAATTGTGCTCGGAAACATACTGGGAGCCAATGTAGGCCTTTCAGGACTGGTGTTATATGGTCTCGGCGGCCACTCCCAGTCACCAGTCTAGCTGCTGCATTCTGGATTAGTTGCAGTTTCCGAGTCACCTTCAAAGGAAGCCCCACGTAGAGCGCATTGCAGTAGTCCAAACAGGAGATAACTTAAGAGAACCAGTGCTCAAGATGCAGTCTTAGATATCTCCTGGCCCCTGCCCATAAGGGCTAGAAATTAGATATTTTAAAAAATAATAATAAAAAAGGAATAATAAAAAGATTCTGCAAGGTGCTAAATTTTGCTGAAGCCCAACCCCATGCATGTGTTGTGTAGCACATAAGCCATTTGTGGAGATTTGGGGGGTGGGGAGAGCAGCCGCGATGGATGTGTGAGATCTCCCATATCACCACTTTAAGGGCCACAGAAATGTCTGATGGAAAAGTCAGTATTTTTCGTTGCTTCTCAGAGCAGAAGTTACCCATTCGAGCTTTCTCTCATCCCCACCCTCGGAAGTGGACATCCTGCAAGTATGATGAAAAGCAGCAGCAGCAGCAGCAGCTAGAGAACGGAAAGAGGGATGATGCAGATGAAAGGAAGAAACACTGACATATTTTTCAGAAAACTGGTGAGTCAGTGGCCCATCACCACCCGGAAGGGAAGTGGTTATCTCCAGGAAAGAGGTCAATTTCTTCTGCAGGCCGAGTTTTGAAATAGCTGCATAAGCTTTTGATGATACAGGTGGGATTCCTCCATGCTGCTGGGCAGGCCCAGCAATGCTATAATAAATGAAGGACAGCAAACTATAGACTCCTGTAGGGTGCAGGAATTTCACAGAGGGACCCCTGCAACGCACATGCCTCCAGGTAGCAGATACCTGCAAACAGAGGTAATGCAAGAAGTCTGGTTTGGACGCTCCAGCTGGTGCAGAATTCTTCAGAAGAATGGCAACTTAAGTCTGCAAGCTGCACATATTCCATCAGCTTAACATATAGAACAAGAGAAGAAGATGAACATACATTTAGAGAAGACTGGAATTTTTTTATTGAATATATGGGGGGAAATTGTGTACCCTTGAAAACGTGGGCAGCATTAAGATAAATCCCAACAGTGTAAATGAGTTTTGATGGATGTAATAATGGAATATGGAATGGTTTAGTTTATGTAAAATATGCAGGGATGTATGATATGCAAAATGAACCACAGAAAGAGAAGAAGGGAAGTCATTGATATTTTAAGGATGTTTAAATGAGTATTCTAAATTGTAAAACAGAAAATTCAAAAACAGATGATACCTAGACAGACAGACAGACAGACAGAGATAGAGATACCGGTAGATAGAGAGATAGAGTCATGGACCCAATGGCAGATGGGATTGCCAGTATTTCTCCTCCAGATGCCCACCCCATTTCTATTATTCTTTTTAAAAATTTGCCAAGTGCATACAGCTGAAGGCGCACAAGTATTCTGGCAAAAGTTACTTCTGCCACAGGGGTCTGCCCTGTTTCTTCTGCTGTGGAGACCGATGCAAATAATTCATTCAGCTTCTCTGCAATCTCCATATCTACTTTGATTCCCTTGTCATCCAAGGGTCCAAACACTTCCCTAGCCAGTCTCCTGCTACCGGTACTAATGCATTTAAAGAACTGGTTGGTGCTTATGTTTTTAGCAACATGCTCCTCAAATTCTTTTTTTAGCATCCCTTTTTGTCTGCTTGCATTTCTTTGGCCAATGTTTACGTTCCTCATTTGGACAAGACTTCCATTCCCCGCCCCCAACCCAGGAAGCCTTCTTGCATCTAATCACTTCTTTGATTCTGCTTCTGAACCATGCCAGCATCGTATTGGCCCTGGTGGTACCTGCCATGATCTGTGGTAGAAACCTCCAACTGAGCTCCTCATATTGCATCTTCAAACAATTTTCAAGCATTTTGGAGAGACTCTCTTGGCTTTGCTCTTGCAACTTCGTTTTCTGCCAATCTCCATTTTGAGGAAGCTTCATATTTTGAAATCAAACGTGACCATGCTAGATTTTCTTGGCAATTGGCCACTCAATTTAATTTAATATAGCACTATGGTCACAGCTGCCAACTGATTCAACAACACTTAACACCTCGCACCAGGTCCTGGGCATCACTGAAAATTAAGTCCAGGCTTGCTGTCCCCTTGATCTATCCCATGCCCAGCTGAAAGACTGTATCACTTAGGAGGATGTATTCTGGGCGTAGGCTGTGCTTTGAACAGGGTTGGGCTCTGTGGCCCTCAAGACGCTGTTGGATTACAACTCCCATCTGCCCCAGCCAGGAAGTTTCAGGGATGATGGATATTGTAGTCCAATACCTGGAGGGCCACCGGTTCCCCATCATTAGATTAGAAGAATCCCTCAAACAGAATTGTGGGATTTGATCAGTGTTATGTACTGAGCTGAATCCTAGAACAATAGGATCCAAAATGCAGCAGTCTGATTGGTCCTAGAACAATAGGATCCAGAATGCTGCAGTCTGATTGGTCCGCAGGAGCCACCCAATCCAGCTCCAGGTGGAACTGAATCAGCGACCTGATTGGCCTGCAAGAGCAGCCAATCAGGCTCCTGGATGAAGTGAATCCGCAACCTGATTGGCCTACAGGAGTAGCCCGGAATTAGCCAATCACGTGGGGCCCATTGTGTAAATAATGTATATATAGCAGACGTTTTGGGGAAAGATTCATTCCTTGCTACTATGAGCTGAATAAAGAGCGTGAAATTCACACTTGACTCCGAGTATATTTCAGATAGACTGTCAGGAGGTACCATGTAGAGCTCACTGGCTATCTGCCTAATGAAATCAGAGACGCTGGGAGAGCTTTCTCAGCCCATTTAATCCACGGACACACAGGAAGATGTGGAATGTACAACCTCACACTTGAGCCGATGTTGCTCAGATTGCTGCTCCACCCCCTGGCAGTTTGCTTCCTAGGGCTCAAACGGCTCCTGCTGCCTACGGTGGCTGCTAAGGGAATCTGTCTCTGTTTGGCTTTCTGCTCCAATACACAAAGGGCACGTCTGGTGCGAGAGGAAGGAGGGGGCTCTCCATGTCACTTGGCTGCTGTTTCTTTTTTTATAAATTTTTATTGGAAGAATTATAACTCCATATAAATTGTCAACCAATACAATACATTTTCCCCCCTCACTCCCTCCCCCCCCACCCCCGGACTTCCCCCAGCTTCCTAAACTGTTTTATGGATTCAATACTGTTTCTGCATATTATACAATTTAAAATTTTGTTTTCCTGTTATTCAAAATCTTAATTGTTAATAAAATTTGTGTATGCCTATTCAAACCCTGCCAGCGAATCTAAGTCTCTTTGCTGTTTTTTTTCAAATAATTTGTAAATAATTCCCAATCTTCCTTAAAGTCCCGATTGTCCTTTTCACGCAATTTGTTTGTTAATTTTGCCAGCTCCGCATAATTCATCAATTTCTCTTGCCATTGTTCTTTCGTTGGTGTTTCTTCCTTCTTCCATCCTGGTGCTAGCAAAACTCTTGCCGCAGTTGTGGCATGCATAAATAAATTCTTTATTTTCCTTGGTATCTCTTGTCTTAAAATCCCTAATAGAAAAGCTTCTGGCTTTTTTTTTTTACAAAAGTCATTTTAAACATTTTTTTTCAATTCATTATAAATCATTTCCCAATACTTTTAAACTTCTCTACATTCCCACCACATATGGTAAAAAGTCCCTTCTTTTTCTTTACATTTCCAACATGTACTTGTACATTTTTACTATTTTGACTGGTGTCTTGGCTGCTGTTTCTAACACATCCGACTCCTGTCTCTGTTCACTGCTATCTTGCTCCTGGTTGTTCATCATCCATTATTCCCCAGCTTCTTTCTTCTTCTGGGGTGTGAGGAAGGCCTTCGTCATTCAAAGCCGGTGTCTCAAACTAGTACTACCGCATTGCCGTCTTTGGAGACTTTGCAGGAAGCAAACTTCACGGGTCGTGCTACTGAACCGTTGGTGAACTCCCAACGCTCTTTTATGAATTTCCACTTTTGCAGGATAAAATCCTATCGCCGGTGCAAGAGAACAGGGATTTCAGTGTGACAGATGAAATCCCCTATAAAAGATTACTCGCAAGTACAACTTGCAAACTCAAGGGAGTTTAGGCCAGAAGTATCTGGCAGGCTAAAGAGCTCACGGGTTGCATGTGCAAATTCAGCTGACATGCCTTCAGATGTTTTTTCCTGTTTACAGATTCAGGCTGCGTTCTCTGCGGGTGAGCGAGCATTCCAACTTCATATGGGTATAAAGAGAGCCCTATTGCGGTTTCTCCCTCCTCCTCCCTCTTTCAAGATGTCTTTAGATAAGTCAGATATCTCACTTCGCGCATCCGAGTTCAGAAAACAGAAAGACCTCTCAGTTAAAGGCAAACGGCCGCTTTTCTTCAAGTATCTTGCTTTCCACTTTCGTCCTGTTTAATCAGGTCAGTAGTCCCCTGCTGTGAAAGAGCAAAGCAGTTAGAAGACTAGCTCACTTATGCTGTGCAAGGGCATGAACTGGAAATATCACAGTATGGATGGTTTATGATTCTGTTGGCATCCATCTCTCAAGAGACAATGCAGTGTGCCTCTGGGGGGTGAAGTTAAACTGTTGGGGAGTAGAGACTGATACAGGAGAGACATACCCTGTTTCTCATAAAATAAGACGTAGCCAAAAAATAAGCCATAGGAGGGTTTTCAAGCGTTTACGAAATATAAGCCATACCCCGAAAATAAGCTACAGTGATAGGCGCAGTTCTGGAGGGCGCCCCGGAAGAGGAAGAGGCCTGTCGGGTTGGCGCCCGGAACCGGATGCTGCCGCTGCTGCAGGCCCGCCAAAACGCCCAGCAGCGCGCGCCGCGTGGAGCCCCGAGCCAGTGGGACCCAGCAGCAGCAGCCAGGGCTGTCTTAAGCCTATCTGGTGCCCTGGCATGAAGATCCCTCCAGCGCCCCTCGCGCTCTGCTGGACAGGGCCAGGCTGCGGGCGCGGGGAGGCCGTTGGGAAGCAGCTGCGTGGCGCTGCCGTCCAGAGAGCCCTGGCTGCCGCGCTCTCCGGAAGGCTCACCGACGGCCTCCCCGCGTCTGCAGCCCGAGAAGAGGTGGGCGAGGGCGGCGCTGCCGGCAGGGCTGGAGGGTGGAGCTACCCTCCAGGCCCTGCGCCAGTAGCCTCAATGGCTAAGACGCCCCTGGCAGCAGCCGCATGGAGTCCTGAGCCAGCGGGACCCAGCAGCAGCACCTTCATGATGTCCTGTGAAGCCCAGTTGCAAAACACTACCGGTACCTCTCTTTTCTTGCCTTGCCCACTTTATGCATATTTATGCATAGTTGATGCAAGCTGTAGTTGAATGCACGAAAGTAAAAGTCTGCCATTTTACTCATCACTGTGGGACTTGATTATAATTGAATAAATGTAGATTGCTGTACCATACTTACCGGTAATAAAAATAAGACATCCCCTGAAAATAAGCCATAGTGTGTTTTTTGGAGGAAAAATAAATATAAGACGGTATCTTATTTTTGGAGAAACACGGCATTTTGTTGCAGCTGGGGCAGATGAAGGTGTCTGGTTGTGCTGCTGCAGATGCACCATGGCCTTTCTTCTCTCCGAGCTCCTCTCATTCCTCCTCTGGTCATTGCTGGCTGTCTCCAGGCACTGCGGTCGCCAGCAAGGGATTCCCGCATGGCAGGGTTGGAGTTACCAGCCTTCATGTAACATTTGCAGACATCTTTGTAACACAGAATTGGTCTGCCAACGGGTCTGGTGCCCCACAGAGCGCATCCTTGGGGATCCTGCCATCTTCCATGCTGTGGGCATAGAATCATAGAATCCTAGAGTTGGAAGAGACCACAAGGGCCATCCAGTCCAACCCCCTGCCAAGCAGGAAACACCATCAAAGCATTCCTTGTGGGAGATGAGTGGGAATGTGGATGAGGGAATATTGATTAATATTTCCTATCCCAGCTTGTGCTAACAAGCTCCAAACTAGCAGAGTTTCTCATCCCCAATAAAGCGCAGTAAAACGTGGCGTTTAAGTTCCTATGAACTTCTAAAACAAGGCAGATTCCTGGCATATATCCCCTGGTTCCCTCTTAACAGAAAATACACGACACATAAGCTTATAAAAGTATAAAGGTTTTACTCACAGACATCCAAGAATATACAAATCTCAGAAGGCAGGCTAGCTTAGATTAAATGTATGTACATGTGGAGTCTCTTCATATGGGAGGAGACTCCATGTGGCCTCTCTTGGCTGGAAGCCAAGAGAGCATCTTCTCTTGAGATGTTGCTTCTTCGAAGTCCTGGTGGGAAGAGAGAGGGAGTTACAGCTCACCTGTATCTTTGAATAGCTACAGGTAAGGCCACTCCCACTTCTGGTCACACAAAGGAAATGATTTCAGTCTTGGCACAGGAAACTCCACCTGGAGGACCAAGACCCCTTTTGTGTACACTCTAGGAATGTTGTGATTGACTGCACCAGTGTTATACATCCCACAAACCCCTTCTCAGTCTGAACAACATTTAACAAACATAAAACAACTTTATTCAACCACCCAGAGTCCCAGCTTGACACGCAGGTTCTGGAAACTCTCTCGTGGCAAGGGTTTCGTGAGAATGTCCGCAGTCATCTCCTGAGTATTACAGTAGGACATTTCTACTAGTCCATCTTGGATCATCTGGCGAATGAAGTGATACCTGACCCCAATGTGCTTTGAACGTGCAAGGAACTTTTCGGTTTGCGCTAGCTGCAGGCAGCCTTGACTGTCCTCCATCAAGCTGACAAGTCCTTTTCTCGGCAAACCAAAGTCTGTCAGGAGTTGATCCAGCCAGATGATCTCTCTGCATGCTTCCGAAGCTGAAATATATTCACTCTCTGTGGATGATAAGGCTACACATTTCTGTTTATAACTGCCCCATATGATAGGTGCATTTCCAAACATAAAAACATAACCACTTGTGGATTTGTAATCCGCCTTATCCCCAGCCCAGTCTGCATCACTGTACCCAACCAACTTAGGGTCCCTTACAGCTGGCAATTTTAATTTACAATTCATTGTACCCTTGAGGTAATGCACCACCCTCTTGACCCCACCCAAGTCATGTTCAGTGGGAGAACTCACTTTTCTGCTTAGGATCCCCACTGCACTTGCTATGTCAGGTCTACTGGTGGTAACCAAATACAAAAGTTTACCAATCGCTGACCTGTATTCGCTGTTGTCTGGCAGCAGCTTCGAATCTTGTTGATTCTTTAGAAAATCTGTGGCCATGGGTGTCGCGACAGGGTGTGCACCTTGCATCTGCATGCTTTCTATCAGTTCTATTATCTTCTGCTTCTGGTTGAGAAGAAATGAGCCGTCCTCTTCTCTCTCAATTTGAATTCCCAAGTAATACTGGACAAGTCCCAATTCCTTTACTTCCACCTCTTTGTTGAGATGTCTGACTATGTCTTTATAGTCTCTGTCATTGGATGTTGATATTAATAAATCATCGACAAAAGCCAGAATGTAAGAGAATTGTCCATTTCTGTTCTTAGTGTACAAGCACTTGTCAGCTGTTGACTGCTTGTACCCAAGCTGAACCAGCATTTCATGTAATTTCTGGTTCCATGCTCTTGCAGCTTGTTTCAAACCATAAATTCCCTTCTGAAGTTTACATACAAGATGTGCCTCATTTTGCTTGATAAAGCCTTTGGGCTGCTTCATATAAATCTCTTCAGAAATCGTCCCATGAAGAAAAGCTGTTGCTATGTCGACATGACGGACTGATAGGCCTTTAGATGCTGCAATACTTAGAAGTAATCTAACACTGCTATATCGCACTGTAGGCGCAAATACTTGATCATAATCTTCGCCATACTGTTGTGAAAATCCTTGTGCTACAAGCCTAGCTTTGTAGCGTTGCACCTCCCCTTCTGACCCCTTCTTAAGCTTGAACACCCACTTGGACCCAATTGCCTTCTTACCAGGAGGTAGCTCTGTCAGGGTCCATGTCTTGTTGCGATGCAGTGCATCCATCTCTTCCTGCGCGGCTTGCTTCCAGAGACTGGCCTCAGCAGCTGGCAACCGTTGAATCGCTTCCCACGTGGAAGGTTCCTGTGGTGGTGCCGGCCCTGCAAAGTAGGACAGTCGTAGTGGTGGAACGCCTTTGTTGGACCTGGAGGAACGTCTGACCTCTGGCTCTTGTTGAACCGCATCAGCTTCCTCATCTTGTTCCAATGGTGGCATCCCCTCGTACGGGTCCTCTTCGTCTCTGGAGCCTTCTGACATCTGGTCCTCCGCGTCTTCTGGGGTGTCATCAGTAGGGGGTGCTACAACACTAGGAGGTACAATACTAGGAGGTGGATTAGTTTCTGGTATGGCTTCAAAAGGAAAACTTACAAACTCCTCTGTTGCTGGCTCATTGGAACAGTCAATTGCTGTGTTCCTTGTGTCAGCCTTTTCATACTCCTCAAAATGAATCACGTGATGTGAACTTGTTTTCCCTGTTTGTAAGTCCACAACTCTGTAGCCTTTTCCTCCAGAAGCATATCCAACTAGGATACCAGGCTTTGCTCTGGAGTCAAGTTTGTGTCTGTGCTCCTTGGGCACGTGGTAATAGCACAAACTTCCAAATACACGTATGTGTGACAAATTTGGGGCTCTTCCATGCCAAAGTTCAAATGGCGTGCGCTCTGTGCCTTTTGTTGGCAGCCTATTCTGTATATAAATCGCAGTATTTGCTGCCTCGCCCCAAAGTTTCTTCGACAAGTTGGATCCTTTTAGCATACACCTTGTCATCTCTAGGATGGACCTAAATTTCCTCTCAGCAATAGAGTTCTGTTGAGGTGTGTAGCTTACTGTGGTCACATGTGCTATGCCTTCCTGAGCCATGAAGGCTTCCATTTCACGTGAGCAAAACTCCCCACCATTATCGGACATTAGGGTGGTGGGTGCTTGCTGGAATTTGTTCTTGACCATGCTTACGTATTGCTTGAACAATTCCACTGTTTCACTCTTCTCTTTGAGAAGGTATCCCACACAAAACCTTGAATAATCATCCAAAAATATCAAAATATACCTATTTCCTCCTAAGGAAGGTATATTCATAGGTCCAGCTAAATCAGTGTACACAATGTCCAGAACTTTTGTGCTTCTCTTTTCTGCACAATGTGGGAAAGAAGGTTTGACTCCCTTTTCACTTACACAAGTTACACATTTTGGTGTGGGTGTGCTACTTTTGTTTACCTGTAGACCTCTCACAAGATCTCCATTCTGCAGATCCTGGATGACTCTGATATCCCTGTGACCCAGTCTTCGATGCCAGAGCTCCAGATCTGCCTCTTCTTTCCGCTTGGATTGAGCCACTTGTGCTGATTGGTTTTCTGAAACGTTAATCTCATAAACACCATTGATTAGTTTCCCTTGGGCGTAAACCTCATCATTTTTCGTTACATTGCATTCTCCATTTTCAAATGTAACCTTGAAACCTTTCTTGTCTAAAGCAGACACACTAAGCAAGTTACAATTCAATTCTGGGACATATTGAACATTAGGCACAGTTGTTTCAAGAGATTCATTGTTCACCTTGAATTTCAAACGCATTGAACCTGTACCTTGTGATTTTAGAACATTTCCATCAGCAATCTGGATTTCAGTCCATTCACTATCATTAATTTCTCTGAAATATTCTCTTTTATGCGCAAAATGGCTTGTTGCTCCCGAATCTAAAATAAATTGGTCACTTTTCCTTTCATTTCTTTGCACATTTAAACTCTTTTCTTGCAGTAGAAATGTACACTCGTGACCCCCCTTCTTTTCACCTTTTGGTTGAAAGGGGCGGGACTTATTCTTGGGCTTCTTGCAACTCCTTGCTATGTGCCCTTTTAAATTGCAGTTATAGCATATTAATTCTTTGGACATTTCCTTAGACTTGGGAAATTGTTTAGAAACATAACTTGTGTCCATTTTCCTTGGATTCCTTTGTGGAGAATCAAGGTAATCTCTGCATTCCTCTCTTAAGTGATTTGCTAGTTCATTAAAAGTCAAATCTCTGGTGTGATCCATTATACTCTTAAATGAAGTAAATTCTTTTCCTAATGATGCCAGCATAAAAGTCACTTTGGTTGCATCATCAAAAGCTCTGGGAGTTAGGGCAATCCTTTGAACAATTTCATTAAAGTTCTTAAAATGCCCTGTAAATTCTTCTCTAGAATTCATCTTTAACTTCAGCAGTTTATCCAATAAATGTCTATGAGTTCTCTGATGATTGTGCATAAACCCTCTCAATATCCTTTAGAATTTGAGATGCATCACTTTCATAGTCAATCAGAGATAAATGCTCATCTTTCAAACTGCTCAAAATTATGTGTTTAGCTTCAGCATTTTGCCTTTCCCAATCTGCTGTCTTGGTTAAATCAGTTGAATCAGGTTTGGGATCTTTCACCGCTTTAATCACTTGCTTTGCACCAAGATGCACTAAAAGACGCTGCTTCCATTGCACAAAATTACTATCATTCAGCAGCATAAAGTTTGATCTTGCTTCACTATCAAATCCTGAGCTTGCCATCTTAATCCTCAAAAATTTAAAAATTTCCAAAATTTCAGAATTCCCAAAAATGGCTAAAATTCAAAAATCAAAACTCAAAAATCTCAAAATGCAAACTAATCTTCACTGCCTCTGAGGTCTGTGAGCTCTGAGGGAGGGGAGGGGTCGCTAATCCCCCTTTCACAGCACAATGGAGAACAAAAGACCATGTGCTTACCAGGAAGTCCAAACAGAAAAATTCTACTCTGCCAAAAATCACAATCCAAAGCAATCCTTTAAAAATACACAAAATACGCAGCGGAAGCGTGCTGGGCCCATAACCCTTTGTGGGAGATGAGTAGGAATGTGGATGAGGGAATATTGATTAATATTTCCTATCCCAGCTTGTGCTAACAAGCTCCAAACTAGCAGAGTTTCTCATCCCCAATAAAGCGCAGTAAAACGTGGCGTTTAAGTTCCTATGAACTTCTAAAACAAGGCAGATTCCTGGCATATATCCCCTGGTTCCCTCTTAACAGAAAATACACGACACATAAGCTTATAAAAGTATAAAGGTTTTACTCACAGACATCCAAGAATATACAAATCTCAGAAGGCAGGCTAGCTTAGATTAAATGTATGTACATGTGGAGTCTCTCCATATGGGAGGAGACTCCATGTGGCCTCTCTTGGCTGGAAGCCAAGAGAGCATCTTCTCTTGAGATGTTGCTTCTTCGAAGTCCTGGTGGGAAGAGAGAGGGAGTTACAGCTCACCTGTATCTTTGAATAGCTACAGGTAAGGCCACTCCCACTTCTGGTCACACAAAGGAAATGATTTCAGTCTTGGCACAGGAAACTCCACCTGGAGGACCAAGACCCCTTTTGTGTACACTCTAGGAATGTTGTGATTGACTGCACCAGTGTTATACATCCCACATTCCTGACAGGTGGCTGTCAAGCCTCTGCTTAAAGACCTCCAAAGGAGGAGACTCCACCACACTCCTTGGCAGCAAATTCCACTGTCAAACAGCTCTTACTGTCAGGAAGTTCTTCCTAATGTTTAGGTGGAATCTTCTTTCTTGTACTTTGAATCCATTGCTCCGTGTCCGCTTCTCTGGAGCAGCAGAAAACAACCTTTCTCCCTCCTCTATATGGCATCCTTTTATATATTTGAACATGGCTATCATATCACCCCTTAACCTTCTCTTCTCCAGGCTAAACATACCCAGCTCCCTAAGCCGTTCCTCATAAGGCATCGTTTCAAGGCCTTGGACCATTTTGGTTGCCCTCCTCTGGACACGTTCCAGCTTGTCAGTATCCTTCTTGAACTGTGGCGCCCAGAACTGGACACAGTATTCCAGGTGAGGTCTGACCAGAGCGGAATACAGTGGTACTATTACTTCCCTTGATCTAGATGCTATACTCCTATTGATGCAGCCCAGAATTGCATGGGCTTTTTTAGCTGCTGCATCACACTGTTGACTCATGTCAAGTTTATGGTCTACCAAGACTCCTAGATCCTTTTCACATGTACTGCTCACATGGCCAAGCCAGTGTAGACATTGCTGAGAGAGGAGTGTGAACATGCTGGAAATGCAGACTTGGGATACAGCACCTAAGTGACTTCTGCAGGGCACAAACCTGGGCAGTGTGTCTGGAGGTCCTGGGCTGTCTGGACAAGAGTTTTTTTTGTCCCTTTGGCCTTGCTGTTGTTGTCCCAATGAAAGCAAAACAATACATTTGGAACCAGCTTGGCTGCAGAAGTTGCCGGAAGGAGGCATAGAAGATGCCATCCGTCTTAGGGACTCCACTGTACAGGTATATTTGTATGGGGTTAACTCAGGCATCCCCAAACTGCGGCCCTCCAGATGTTTTGGCCTACAACTCCCATGATCCCTAGCTAACAGGACCAGTGGTCAGGGATGATGGGAATTGTAGTCCAAAACATCTGGAGGGCCGAAGTTTGGGGATGCCTGGGTTAACTCCTTTGCCATAGGGGCTATAGATTGTTCCTCAGGGTTTATCCCCTCCATTTTCCTCTACAGGAGGTGCAGAAACCACCTTCTTGGCCATTGGACCCACTATTGGTCTCGTCTGCTCAATCTGCCAGAGCCTGTCTTTGCATGCAGGGGATAGACAAGTCCCTAACTCGCCGAGGATTTAAGACCCATCGGCTACCCTCACCTGGTTTAGCCAACCTAATAAGGTCAGCATTTATAATTAAACAACAATTAAATTAAGATTTATATGCAGTTATGCCTATTGTTTGCAGGAATATAGAAATTTCCTGTGTGGAAAGCTGTACGTCTGACGGGGCTTCCGGGGCTTCTGATTGGCTGCAGGAGCTTCAGAAGCCAATCAGAAGCCGCGCTTTGGAAGTCGAACGCTTTGGAAGTTTGAATGGACTTCTGGAACGGATTCTGTTTGACTTTCAAGGTACGACTGTACTTACGTTTTGCACGATGAATCTGATGTGTACTAGCACAGACCTCCCGTAGTGGCCCTCTCTTCAATCTGCCATGGAAATTTGTTTTCCCTTGTTCAAACCAATCCCAAAAGAGGAAGGTTCAACCCTCCCTTGGAGGGATGGACGGGGCCCATCTCTGCTGACCCTGCATAGCTTCAGCTACCTCTAATCCCCATCAAGCTGAACCCCATCCTACTTTTCGCAATGTCCTTGGTGTGTGCACAGGCAACTCACGGAACGATGCACAGCTGCCTTTGGCCAGGATTCAACCCTATAAAAAAGGAGCCCACGCAGTTCGGAGGGAAGGAAGCGTCAGAAGCAATCAAGAAGAAAAGGAAAGCAACTGTGGGGAACCACAGAAATATCCTCAGTGAGGAGCAGTGAAACAGAAAGTTTTTGGCGTGGGTATGTTCAACATTATTATCCTTATCACAGTTTAAAACACAATCACAGAAATAAGGTGGTTCCTGAAAATACACATCTCAAGTACCAAAAGCCAGGGTAAAGATGAATGAGCATGACTTTAATGAAGCACTAAGCCTAGCTGCAGAAACCCTGGAAACGAGAAATCATATTTCCACTGCCTCCCACATGGAGCTGGTTGGTTGGCATCCGCCCGCCTCAAGAGACAATGGAGTGCGCCTTCAGGGGTGAAGTCAAACCGCAGTGTTAGCAGCACCAAAGTGACCTCCCTGAGGCGCAAGAGACCTCTCTCTCAGCCTCGCTGATGGGGTCCAAAGGAAAGCAGAGCAAGACGCCTGGCACCAGCCTGGCTGGTGGAGTTGCCGGAAGGAGGTGTACCAGGCACCATCCAACTGTCTTAGGGACCCCACTTATGTAGGGCTCAGTCCTTAATCTTTTCTTCTTCCAAAGATATCCCGCAAGGCAGTGGAGGTTTAGGTTCAGAGTTTTTCTTCTCCTAGATGGGCTCCCTTCCCAGGCTGACAAGCCTCATCTGCCCCATGCTTCCCTCCACAACATGGGCAGAAACTCCCTTCTTAACCATTAGACCCACTATTGGTCTCATCTGCTCAAACTACAGAAGCCTGTCTTCATACAGGGGAAGCCTCTAACTCACAGAGGGTTTGAGACCCATCGGCTACCCTCACCTGCTTTAGCCGGCCAGTCAAAGCTGTTCCCTAGGTGTGGCTGCTGTCGCATGCTGGCAGCTTCTAGGAGCCACAGGTGAGAGCTGAGTGCAGGGTGGGGACCAAAGTTCGACGAATTACTCCAGAAGGAGCACGACAGGTCCCCCACCAGAAGTACTACCCCCTCCCCTAACACCCTGTATACCCTCACATGCAGCAACGCCAAAAGGAAACGAGAAGTAGAAGTACTGGAAGTCAGAGTCTTCAAATATTTAATTTTTTCAGTAGTAGAAAAACAAAGATACAGGGGAGCCACTCAGCTATTAAAAAAGTACAAAACACCCCGAAATTCAAGTATCAAATAAATTAACAAACAACTGCACACACACACATACAAACAAAACCCACTGATTGCATTGTTCTGATAAATTAATTCTAAGCTACTATGATTTTGGAGAGTAAATGCACACTACTAAAAGTCAATTATTTATCGGAAACCTGTTTTTAATCCTCGTGAGATTTAAAATATGTTGAAACAGTCAGATTATGCTAGGAAGGACACCTCAAAATACTAATTAACATTAATGAAACCTATTTTGCATAATTGGAAAACCACCCGAGTAATCTATTCACACACTTTTCATCTCAAACAGGGAAGGTGGTGAAATATTCACTAGGTGTGATAGGTTTTATTGAAATAAAAGGTTGCTTGCTTGTTTTCAACATCACTCCCAAGGTACTTTTCTTCCCAAAATATGGTTGGTGACTTTCTGTAGAGGAAGAAAACGATAAATCTGTTAGCGTTATCACTGCTGCGATGCCATAATGATACCCATGCTGAGAGCGCAAACCTCCTACTGCCACCAAGCGTCCACCCTCTGCCCATCCATTCTGTGCCATGGAAACGGAAGCCTTGAGAGGAGGGGAGAGTGCCGAAAAAAGGTGTAGCAGAGGGAATTATGGACGTGGCTTCTGGTTCAGTCCAAAAGCCCATCTAGCCCAGCATCCTGCTCTCACAGCGGCTAACCAGAAGTCTATGGGAAGCCTGAAAGCAGGACCTGAAAGCAACAACCCTCTCCCAGTTGTGATTCCCAACCAATTGTATTCAGAAGCATACTGCCTCTGACAGCATGGACAGCTAGCTTTGGGAGAAATTATCAAAGCGGTTAAAACACAGTAAACAAAAAGGGCCGGGGTCCAAAGAGCCATTTTGGCTTGTGTTGTCCTAAAATAATTTGGTGGGTGTTTTTGTTTTTTGAAATAATTTTTATTAAATTTTCCAATTAAACAAATTAAGCAATTTATAAACATACAAATACACACACATCCTCGCTCTGCCGAGCTACGACTTCACGTCAGCAGGTTCCAGGACGAATCGAAATTCCAAAAGGAAAAGAATTTGGTGGGTTTTTTTAGCTATGAATTGCTGGCCCTCATGCCATGCTGGGAGGCTACAAGCTTTGCATCTGTGGAATTTGCTATCTGAAGAAGTGTGCATGCACACGAAAGCTCATACCAAGAACAAACTTAGTTGGTCTCTAAAGTGCTACTGGTAGGAATTTTTTTATTTTTTATTTTGTTTTGACTATGGCAGACCAACACGGCTACCTACCTGCATCTGTGGCCATTTCATTATGTTTACTGCAGTGCCACCCTGTGGCGAAAGTCAAATTCACAACTATATTCCCCCCCCCCCCCATTTTTCCAACTTTGGTGGTTTACCATGGCTTGCTGAAACAGAATCTTTTTTTGGTGGTGTGGGAAAAAAAACCAGTGCAGCAAAAACGCCTGCTTGATGTTAACACGCAGGGAGTCACTTGCCACATGAAAAGACATTCCTTGCAAATGTCGGTTCTTAATGAGACGTTTTGATGCCACTTTACTGTAAACGCATGTTAAAATACAGGCTGGGGGGCTGGGGTCCGTTGATAAAGGCTGGTCTTTTTTTATTTACAAAACTCACAGCACTGTCTGGAAACTGTAGAAATGGCTCCCATTCCTGAAGCTGCAGAACTGTGAGTTAAGCCCCATAAAACAGGATTTTTTCCCTTTGCAAAGTAAGCACAACAACTTTGAGCGGATCCTCAAACAATGGGGCTTTTCTCCTTTGCAAAAGAAGCTGCAGAAATTTGAGCTGATCCTCAAAAAATTGGGCTTTTCTCCTTTGCAAAAGAAGCTGCAGAAATTTGAGCTGATCCTCAAAAAATTGGGGCTTTTCCCCTCTAAAAACTAGGTCCGTCCTATGGTCAGGTGCGCCTTATAGAGTGAAAAATACGGTATATTGTAAACTGCCTTGTGATCATTGGAGGGAAGGTGGCACCGAAATTCATAAATTAATAAGTTAAATAAATATTCACAGCACTCTTACATAACAACCTCAATTCTCCCTCCAAAAACCAAACACACACACACACACAAACAAACAAACAGCAAGGAAAGTTCAATCAGTTCGGCTTTGATATTCTTCCCAGTCCACTGCCTGTGCCAGCAGCAGGGGCGAGAAGGTCAACAATGCCGTTTTTATTTTGTCTGTATTAAATGGCAGTGCAAAACTTGCATTTATGGGGGCCCATAACACGATTTCATAAAAGTGAGGGATTGCCAGATACTGAGATGCTTATGACGAGCATTTATGGACCTTTTATGCGTTGCAAATTGCATTTTATGTACAGGAACAGTTAACACGCAGCCACGTTGCTGAATGCATCACTGAATACCAGGCTGTGAGAAAAGCTTCCTCCAGGAACCTTGTCCCTACAAGATCCTACTTACAGGTAGGTAGCTGTGTTGGTCTGCCGTAGTCGGAACAAAAAAATAATAATTCCTTCCAGTAGCACCTTAAGAGACCAACTAAGTTTGTGATTGGTATGAGCTTTCAGGTGGTGGGAATAAGACCTGGTCTGAATAGAGACATTGGATTCTTATCTCATTATACATGGTAAAGCTTTTTTTTAGCCATCTCACCCCTTGCTTTTTCCTGCAAGACCAACTGCAGTCGTTAACAGTCGTCATCAGGTTTACCACAGCTATCAGTCAATCACCCATTCCCACCACCCCTCTGAGTAATACCCCTCTCCACCCTCTCACTATATATAAGGGTCTGGTGACTTCTGTTTCAGTGTAGAAGTGTGCATGCACACGAAAGCTCATACCAATACAGTGGTACCTCTGGTTACGTACTTAATTCGTTCCGGAGGTCCGTTCTTAACCTGAAAACGTTCTTAACCTGAAGCACCACTTTAGCTAATGGGGCCTCCTGCTGCTGCTGCTGTGCCGCTGCCCGATTTCTGTTCTCACTCTGAAGCAAAGTTCTTAACCCGAGGTAATGTTTCTGGGTTAGCAGAGTCTGTAACCTGAAGCGTATGTAACCTGAGGTACCACTGTAACAAACTTAGTTGGTCTCTAATGTCCTACAAGATCCGTTACGGCTTCTTACCCTCCGAGCTACTTTAGGAATCTATTTGGGTGGAGAAAATGGGGTATCAAATGCCGTCAATGCAAACCTATAGGGCAGGTTTCGGGGGGGGGGTTCTTCAGATGTTGTTGTGCCCCAATTCCCATTGGCCCAGCAGCCAGCATGGCCAACAGGGATGAAGGAAACTGTAATCCAATGACACCTGGGGCCCCCACAAGCTTCCCACCCCTGATATAAGAGTTTCCAACCCTGCCCCTTTTTTATTTTTTTAAACAAATATTCTATTTAAAGCCTGGAAAGGCAGCAGCATTAGCATGCTGAAGGTCTCCGGTTCAATCTCTGATTACTTTAGTTAAAAGGTAGTAGGACTGGGGGTGGGGGGGGCCCTCTGCCCCCAAGCCCTTAGCAGAGCCACCACTCGCCAGAGAAGAGTGGACTAGGTGAACCAATGTCCAGATTCTTTGTACTGCAGCTTCAAATGTTTAAAGGGAAAGATGTAGTTCAGTAGTAGAGCACATGTTATAAGAACTAGGTTCAATCCCAGAATCTCTAAGTGAAAGGGGTTTTAGGTAGGAGAGTCAGAAAAGGCTTTAGCTGGGGATCTTAAAGAGAGTTGCTGCCGGTCAGAGTAGACGGCACTGGTAAAGGTAAAAGGTAAAGGACCCCTGGGTGGTTAAGTTCAGTGAAAGGTAACTATGGGGTTGCGGCGCTCATCTCGCTTTCAGGCCGAGGGAGCAGGCGTTTGTCCAAAGACAGCTTTCCGGGTCATGTGGCAATCATGACTAAACCGCTTCTGGCGCAACGGGACACCGTTACGGAAACCAGAGCGCACGGAAACACTGTTTACCTTCCCGCCACAGCAGTACCTATTTATCTACTTGCACTGGCATGTTTTCGAACTGCTAGGTTGGCAGGAGCTGGGACAGAGTGACAGCTCACCCCGTCACATGGATTCGAACCGCCGACCTTCCGATCAGCAAGCCCAAGAGGCTCAGTGGTTTAGACCACAGCGCCACCCGCGTCCCTTTATGTAGATGGCACTGACAACCAGTGCGACTCAGGAGGAAGCAACTGCACATGTTCATGTGCAGAAGCCAGGCGCTCCTGAATGCATTGGCGCATGGCAGAAGCATACTTAGGCAGTTTCCCTTCCTCTACCCCTCCCAGGCAACACCACCTTTTAAATGAGTGCTTGTTTTGTTGACCCGGGCGGTATTTGGAGGGTTGAAAAGTGTGGTCGCCAGGGATAAATCAGGGCACTGCAAGACAGCCTCTTGTCTGCCAAAACTCCGTTTCCCCACTGAAAAACTGAATCAGGTGAAGTTTGAACCTAAGAAGAGCCTGCTGGATCAGGCCAGCGGCCCATCTCACAGTGGCCAACCAGATGCCTATGGCAGGACCCCCAGCATAAGAGCACTCTTCCTCCCAACAAGTTTGCTGTGGCTGCTTTTGGCATCTCTACAGAGTTTAGGGATTGGGGCAGGGAGAAGGTTGTTATAGTTGATGCATGTAGCTAATCTGGGCAGCAATTCAAGTTATTTAGATGGGAACTGCAGGAAACATTTCATTGTGAGCAACTATCTGATCACTGGGGAAATTCTGTTTATCCCAATCCAATGAACTTCCTTAACTCTCTCGCTCTCCAAAGGACACTCGGAGAAGACTGGGCTGTTGTGGAAACAAGTGGGGGCTGCGAGAAAGTATCTCAGCAGTACAATGAGTTACTATGACTTTACTGAATTGCATTAATTGTCTTACAGCTGTTGTTTGCTTTATTTATATGCTACTGTGTTTGATTGTTGTTTTAATTCTACTGTGATTAGTGTGCCGCTTTGAGCTCAACATTAGCTGTTGGAAAAGCAGTACATATTAAACCAAATCAAAGCACCTACCATTTTATAAAGCTGAGCCTTCAAACGATTTGTAGAATAGTCGGATTTTCTCTTTTCTTCTTCCCGTCTTTTTCGCACCTCAGGCAGCTGCTCATAGATGCTAAGAGAGCAAGAATAAAATGAAGAGATTACTCTAAAGAAATTGCTCCCAAATGAATCAGCCATTGCACTGCTGAGTGAGTGCAGGGTGATATGGAGAAGCAAGAGGGAGCTTAAAAGAGCCAAGGTGATCTCTTTGGTACTCGAGGCCGAAACACAGACCTGACCTGCTGGGTCTGTGATCTGCTGAAGCCTAAAGTTGTTTAAATGACTCTTTTGAGCCTGACTGCTCTTCTTTCAGTTACTCCCTTTGGACAGCGCCAGGCTGAAAGCTTTTCTGACAAATCCCAGATTCAGGATCTGCTGTGAGCTCAAACTGCAACAACTGACCTCTCTCAGCTGTGGTTTTCCAACTGATCACGCTTGCTAGCCTCACAGAAACAAGACACCAAGCGTATGGCAAAGAGGAGTGGCAAGGACCGTCCTGCTCTAAGAAACGGCACCAGACCATTCTACAGAATTCCTTATTTGGCTCATTTAAAATAAGCACCAGAAATCTGGGCTGTAGCAGGATTGAAACCTGGATTTACAGGATTTCTAGCCGGGGACTGGGCCTGAACTGCCATCCTCCACCCACAAAAGCTGAACATTTCAAAGGGTGTTGGTTTTTAATCAGGATGGGCAAGGATCCTAAGCCCTTGGGCTCCATAAAGACAGAAGACAGCTACGGTTGTTTCACGGGGCTCTAGCAACAGCCAGGATTCCAGTTGTTGGAGGAGAGCTGTTAGCAGCTGTCCAGTGGGAGCTGGGAGTCAGCAGTCAAGGTGGAGGGCAGACCTGGGAGGACAAGCCAAGGAGTCAAAGTTAGACAAATTCTCAGCCTTTCCTAGAAAGCCTTTATAGTTTTGTCCTAGTGCTGAGAGCCAATGGCCAGGCCTCAATGTCACTCCCATACCCAGGTTTCCCTTTACTTTCAAGGAAGATGCTCTAAGTCAGAGAGAGCCCTGGTGGTTCATCGCACGGGACAGATGTGCACAGAGAGCTGTGCTTCAAGCTCCGACATCTCCCAAGGCCCCCTGCCCAAGAGAAAGGAGTGACAGCAAAGAACCTGGTAAAGATTGCAGGAAAAGCAAAATGATGGCTGCAAAAGCAGAATAAAGAGTAATTACGCTTACGCAGGAGAACGGCTGTGAATCACTCCCAGCGCGTTCCTTAAAATACACCCCCGATTCCCAGATCCAAAAATGAAGTATCTATCAAATCCCCTTTTGCACTTAAAGGAATGAGCTTGTTAGAAAGAAAGAAGAGTTATCTGCCTGAACATTCCCGGGGGGGGGGGGGGATCTGATAAATATTGCAGAGAAGAGTAAAACAAACAGCTCATTTGGAATAAAGACAGGATGTGTCCCTCGGTGATTACGTTCTCACCGCTTCATCTGTCCCCACAATCCAGTAACCCGATCATCTGTCTGATCTCTCCCTCCTATGCACATAATACTTATTTGGAAAACTGCCATTAATAAACAAACGAAGTCAAAGCCAGTTTATTGCTGAAGAGAAGATCAGGCTTTACAACATACCATAAACAAATCCCTATTCTTTAGGCATTAAAATACCTTGGCTAAAAATTTATGTATAGCCAAAGCTAGAAAGATTTCTGTTCCTGTAACTCTTGTTTCCACAGGAGAGATATCCAGAGCTGGCCTAACTGCAGAACAAGGCAAGATGTGTGCCCGAGAGATATTTTAGGGTGCCATTAAAGACATATCTCTTAGTCTTACCTAGCGATGTGAGGTGAGAATATTCTCCAGAGAATTTTCTAGCAGAGAATATTCTCCACAAACTGTAAATTCCAATGTAAGAACCAGTTTTACAACCCACATTTAAAAAACCTAATAAGTCAAGCTGTGATATTGCCAGTGTAAGTAATGAATAATGTTTGAGGAGTCAATATAAATTTATAAACATTTGAGACTTGCTACTTAAAGCCTATTTTTAAAATAAATTTCTTGTGACAATTTATCAGTTATAATTTAAATATGTTGTATGTTGCCTTACTTGTCTAAGCAGATAGTAATTTGCATTTCTGATGTTATGTAACTTGTCATTACTGATTATTTGTGTTTTATTTTCTGGAAATAATAGCATTTATTTTAAACTTTATATTGATTTTATTAGTGTTGCACTGAATATACTGTACCATGTAGATATGCGTATTAAAAAATGTACTCATGTAGTGGACCTGAGTTTTTTTTATATACTCCTTTTACTTTAAAAACTACATTTCATACATTCACAACATAATTAGAATTCAAAGTTGATGGTATATATACATGGCAGGTTAGTGGCAGGCTTAGTGATTAACGTGAGTCATTCACGTTGAATTTTCAGTTTCAAGTTTGGTGCAAAAAACATCAAAGAATGTGAATTCACTGCATTGCCCCATTGAATAAAAGTATCTGTGCAGTTTTTGGTTGCCATCTGAACAATTTTATTCATGAATAAACATGTATATTAACAAATTATATCATTTTCAATGCATTAAAATGAATATTCTCCTAATTTAAATGAAAATTCGCTAACATTCTTAATCGAGAATATTCTCGAGAATATTCTCCAAAAGATTATTCTCGAGAATTTAACATCACTAGTTTTACCCATGGTGCACAATCCAGCAGAAAGGTGTTTTACACATCTCTCGATCATTTCAAGATAGCCTGTGAGCAGCTTTAATTGACTAAGCCAAAGGCCCATCTAGGCCAGTGGGCAAACAGATGCCTCTGTGAAGCACACAAACAGGACAAGAGCACAGCAGCTCTCTCCCCACATGCGATTTCTAGCAACTGGTATTCAGAAGCACCCTGCCTCCAACTGTGGAGCTAAACCAGGCAAAGGCAAACTCGGCCCTCCAGATGTTTTGGGACTACAACTCCCACCATCCCTAGCTAACAGGACCAGTGGTCAGGGATGATGAGAATTGCAGTCTCAAAACATCTGGAGGGCCGAGTTTGCCTATGCCTGAGCTAAACCGTGGCCATGGTGGCTAGCAGCCATTGTCAGTCTTATTGTCCATGAATTTATCTAATCCATCCAAGTTGGTGGCCATCAATAATTCTTGAGGGAGGGAGTTCCACACTTTAACAATGTGCTGTGTGAATGATTCCTTCCTTTAGTCTGTCCTGAATCTTCCAACAATCAGTTTCATTGGATGCCGTCAGATTCTATTATTATTAACTGTCTTGTGGTATCAATCAGCAAATTTGTCTACTATACTGCTTACCCATAACACTTCCTCAGAGGGATGCCCTCCTTCCCCAAGACCCTCCTATTCCATCACTGTCATCCTGGGAGTGGGATGCAGCTCTCATGAACCCAAAGGCCCTATCCATCAACCTCTCTGCCTCTTTTAACTTCTCCAGGTCAGCCACTTTCACCTCAAGGGAATGACGTTTCTGCTGGGTTGTGCCCCATGTAAATTAGGGGTAGAGAAATTATGTGCTTTGGATTTTCAGGCCCCCCAATATATATGGCCAATCTTGTGCCTTGTTCATTTTCTAACTTGCGTTAGAAAATAAATATATGAGGTTTATCCATATTTTTCCATATGCAAAAATATAACAGGGTTGTCCTCCAATCAAAAGCAGCCTTACCGTTTTGATCTCTGAACCATTTCATTCTTGGAAATTGCTCTTCTCTTCTGCATAGCCCTGTAGTCTAAACAAAGTAGGAAAAATGATGAGTACAGCACAATTCAAAACGTTAATGCACCAGACAACTGATGTTCTCATCCTACAAGATGCTGTGCCAAGATAGAAGCTCATAAGATCTGGTGGTGCTAAGAGTGGGCCATGGGAGAGATATCAGTCCTCAGAAACAAGGTCTTGTGCTTCATCCTCTGATGTAAAGACCATTGTGCCAATCTGACCAGGAGACGGGGGCTCCTCCCTCCTGACCCTTTTTGGACCACAGAAGCCGTAGAGGTCAATACAAAGCTTAGCAGGCCATGACAGAAAAATGGGGAAGAGCAATGGGACAATAAGCTTCTCAAAGGAAGGGTCACAGTTCAGCTGCAGCAACATGTTGCATGGAGACTAAAACATAGGAACTGTTAGTGGTTCAACACAATTCTTTAAAAGGAGGGCTGCCACTTCTTCTCACCAAACCCGTCTACCTGCCAAGCCCCCTTCCTACATACCTGGGTGACCCCTCCTCCCTTTACACCTCACTCACCATTTCACCTTTCCTCTCAAAGCTTGCCCCAACCCCACTATCACAGCTCTCTCCAAGCCCCTTTTAAATGGCCCTGGAAGGTGCTTCAGAATGCAGATTCCCAAACTGCTCTCTGAAGCACCTCCCCCTACGCTCCTTTGACCATCGCTGCAGTGAGATTTAACCGAGGAGGGAGGCACTTCAGACAGCAGTTTGGTAAACCAATCCTTGAAGCACCCCCTCCACTGAACAGCACTCCTGACCCCCACTATCCCCACTCCTTGCTTGCCTGCCATTCTGCTGTTATTATGCGGTTGGTCAACTCCAGCGTGACGACAGCCTTACATTTTTATGTATATAGGAAGAAAAGGAAAAGAAAGGAATTCTGGGCCACTATACCACCTCACTAATCCTACCAACAATATTGCAAGGTAGGCCAGTATTATTATTCCCATAGTGCCCATAGCTGAGAGTGAATACCTCGCATAAGACTACCTAGGCAAAACCACAACACAGGAAAATGTTGAGCCAAGGCCGTTCTTGCTTGCACCTCACATTATTTAGTCACTATTCTATACCACTCCAACTCTTAGTTGCCCTTGTTCCAAGTCCAAAATGATAATGTGTGTTGCAGCCTAGAGTGGGTGGGGAAACCTGGATACCTGTGCATACACCTGATATTTTACCCGTCAGCTACTGCCTTTACTTTTACATATAGCTGCCAGCCTCTCCCTGTGCAACAGCTAGAAGCATTCCTGAACAGATAGGGATGAATCTAAAAGGAAAACGCAGTCCATAGAGTAAGATGGCTTTCAAGCTCTCTTCTACACTGATTGTTCTGCCAATGAGTCCCTATTTCCTACACCTTGCAAAGGGTTCTCAAGCATGTTTTATGGTGCATTCTCAGGTCATATAGTATAACAAGCACACTGGGTTCCTCAGTGCCAACTAAGGGTGCTTTAGAATGCACCCAGCACACTCCCTCCAAGTTTTACACACTGAAAATGAAGATTTGCTTGTTGAGTGGGCAATCTCTCAGGAAAATAACCTGCCCTTATCTCTGATAAACTTGGAGGAAGCACTTGGTGGTTTGTTTGTTTTTTAAAAACTACTACTATAATGCATGCATACACACACACCCCTCACAATTTTGCAACTAAGTAAAATTAGCATACCATGGGCAAGTGGAACAAAAACGGCACTTGCTCTAGCTTTACTGCTTTTCTAACACCCTTTGCCACCACAAGAATGTGCCTTGCTAAAGAAAGAAAAATCCATGGCAACAATCGTCTATGAACAGCCACTCTGCAGAAAAATGATCATGCAATGCTCAGTCACAGGTTGAAGCTATTTTTAGTTGTTTGGGGTTAAAACAGGGCAGCTCTCCAAGCCTACAGCACACTGCCCATTAGCCTTTTCTGAATATAAACTGGCTATTTACCCCATGCCATGCCCTACAGAGAGACACGACATGTGTCCATCATTACTCCTAGGGAAATATATGACAGCCCTGATCCAAAGAAGTGATATAACTGTGCAGGAGCGAGCAGCACACACAGAGTCTGGCTGCCTGTTGTTTCTGGTATGGCAGTTTCCACTGCCAAATGTAAGGATGTAAGAAAAGCCTTGCTGGATGAGGCCAGTGGCCCATCTAGTCTAGCATCCTGTTCTCACAGTGGCCAACCAGATGCCGCAATGGGAAGGCCACAGGCGAGAGGGCCACAACCCTCTCTCTCCACTTGTGATTCCCAGCAACTGGAATGCACAGGGAGCTTAGAGAGACAAGCTGCTTGCCTCTTCAGCAATGGCTTGCCTCTTCAGCAGGCAAAGGCCTTGCCTAGCTTCTCCCAGACACATAACACCCCTCCTTTGGCATGTGACCCATGTCTGTAATAAGGAAGGCACCTCTGTTAGGAAGATGGAAACTTCTTCTGTCTTCATGAGCATTAAATAATTCTTCTCTCTCGCCTTGGAGCATGCGCTGCAGTTTCCTTTCTTCCATTATTAGCTTAAGGCGTTTCACACGCTCCCCAGAGCTGGAGATGAAATCGGGACGGTGCAGTGCAAGAGACTCCTAAGTTGGAAAACAAAAATAAGAGCTGCTTCAGAAGCTCCACTTAAAGCTGAGGAAATGTCAAAAATAGCTAACCCCATTAACAAAGCACTGAAAACATGCCTCAGAAGAAGAGAATTATTCACGCAATGTACAGAATTATTGCATCTACAAAAGGCGAAGAGATCTCTCTGTGGGTCTTGTTAACAAATGCTTTGATCTTGGACAACCAATTGGAAAGATACCGGACTGGGAATAAGCGTAGCTACATTTTTGTAAAAGGGATAAGTACTTAAGCTTAAACAAGCTGGCGGGAGTGTGCAAATGGGACAAAAAAAGTCTCCGTGCAATGAGGGAGGCCTCTCCGTGACTGTAAATGAAATGGATACATGGGGAAATTAACACGGTTCAATATTAGTCTTGGGGTGGGGGCTTCACAAGAGCCTGCTGGATGCCAGATCTGCCAAAGCGCAATGGATGCAGGCTGAGAGTGCTTCCCCCATCCCTACAACCCTCTTGCCATCAGAAGTGTAATGTCAAGGGCAGGAAGCGTGAGAACTGTTCGATTTGGACTGAAATTTGAAGGCAGGGATAAGCTGGTGAATGCAGACAAACAGCTTTACATTTCCCCTATTCCATAATCTGAACCAGTGGGGGTTGTGCAAACCCCACCTGCCCAGCAGTTGCTAGAACCATCCTTTCCCTGCCAGTGCATGCCATGTTTATGCTAAAGAAGGGTGGGCCCCATCCAGTAGAAAAGACCGGCCCTCGGAGCCATTAGAGTTAGAATAAGGGTAGAACGGAAGGCAAAGTAGGTTCTGTTCTATTCCTGCCCAGCCCTTACATATTTTAAAGAGGGAAGGGGACAAGACAGACACATAGATACACACAGAGGCACACATGCTGCATCTGTTAAACTGATGGGTGGCTCAATTCGTCTGACAACCAAAGCACTCGCAAATGGGACACAGCCAAAGCCAGACAAGCAGTCCAAGGCAGAGCCTGGATTTTACCTGCAGTGTCATTTTCACAAAAGGTGGGGGCGGCTTATTCTCAACGTCTCTCGATGGAGCCATCAGACGCACCTGCAGCTCGCTGTGATCCTCCTGCCAGTTTTTCTCCCGGAGGGGCTCTCGCCACGGCTTCGGGTCGGGCATGGCTTCAAACCAGGGGGGACCAGGATCAGAAACGTAGCTGGACCCACCTCCCTTTTTGAAGTCCGCTTTCAAATCCTTTGCCGAAACAAACCAGGAAACTCCTGGGGCAGGGGAAAGAAAAATGCTTTAAAAAAAAGGAATGTAGTGTAAATTGTTTATTCCCGCTGCAGTTCACTTATAAAAGACAGGAAGGCACAAAAACAGGCCTTTTGCTCTGGGCTGTCCTCTCCAACTGTAAAAGGTCCAGGACAATGCTCAGAGCAGACATAGGCACATCACAGTTGCATATATAATGTACTCCACTCCCCAAACTTAGGGGTTGAAGGGATTTAGCAAAGATAAAATGGCACAGAACAAAGAGTGAAGAAGCATGGAAGCAGCAGACAATCCAGGAGAGGCAGTCAACATTTGACCACATTAAATGCTCTGCACTCTTATCAGGCCTTTGCAAAAATGTTGGTTGATGGGATTTAAAAAGAGATGGAAAAGTATAGCAAATCATTATTAATTATGGATTATTATCAACAGATCTTATTTTGCTTCGGGGTTCAGCATTTGTTTTCTTTGTTGAAAGAATCATTGGGGGGGAACACATAACATATGTGCAGGGGGGGCAGATGGCAGAGAGAAGCAGCGGTGAATCCTTGGGCTTCTGGATCTTGTGTCATG
This sequence comes from Darevskia armeniaca, assembly GCA_034641395.1. Lineage (NCBI taxonomy): Eukaryota > Metazoa > Chordata > Lepidosauria > Squamata > Lacertidae > Darevskia > Darevskia armeniaca. The sequence goes on along the minus strand of JAWWNF010000828.1, from coordinate 131,186 downwards.
GCAGCTTACTGGAAGCGAAAGGGGGTTGGGGTTGTCGCTGAGCAGACACTCTGGCAGAGGAAACCCAGTGCCCCCACTGGTATGCCCACACAGTGATGACCCCCCCCTGCCATCTCTCTCCCTAGAAGTCACAGTGACCAGAGACTCCTGATGTGCATGCTGCTTTTTGAAGTACCATATAGTCATTCTTTCCTCTTGCATCTGAGAATCTTCCCCTCCCTTCTTTATACCACCAAACACAAGGACTGGGCTACGATTTGCATTGTCTAAAACCAGAAGTAATAAGAAATAAAAACCAATGAAGTATGGAAAAGTAAATACAAAGGGTATTGGATTTACTGTCAGTGTGCGGTCAAAGCTGAGGAACAAACATTTTCCCCTCATGCAGTATTTGTTTAAAACATCTTGCTCTGTATAGTTTTAATCAGTCTGCTATTTCATAGCTTTAGGAGACAGATAGCAGAAAATCCCCAGATCTCCAGATGATTAAACGAAATCTGTTTGCTTCCGGTCCCAATTTATTAGCACGTTTAAAGCCTTATATTGTTCGGGGTGTCTGAAGGCCTGTCTTCTGTACTGCCATACTGCAGCCACCAGGTGAGGACCTGCTCCATGTCCTGCCTTTGAAGGTGCAGAGGACAAGGGCACAGGATCCGGCCTCCTCCATGGAAGCATCCAGGCTGTGGAATTCACAGGCCCCGGTGGTCTGGCATGGGCCCCACACCCTGGGTATTTTGGCAACCGTTTAAACCAACTTTTGAGGGCTGCACTCTCTCCGATTTCATTTTTGTAGGTTAAATAAGTTGTTTTGCTGCCAAGTTATTTTTTGTTTTATTCTTCATTGTTCTAATATGATATGAAGTTTCCATGTTTTGCCTGCAGTGCTGACAGCCCTTTCAAAGATGTGTGGTGTGAATTATTATTACATAAACAAAACAATATAAGAGCAGCAATATAAGAACCCTTTTTCTTCCTGGCCTGTGCCTAGCATGTTGTGTTGCGCTAAACAAGTTTAAGACAGCGGTCGTAGCAGTATCTGCAGGGTCAGCGTGACTGCACAAGAAAACCAAGCAGGAGATCTGGGGTTGGGGTGGGTACTCCCAAGAGATGCCTCTGGGGAAGTGGGCCTCAGAATCTCTTGCATTTGGAAGCTGAGCTGCACTTCCTGGATTAAGCAAGGCAGGGGCCCTCCAATCCCCCGCTCCCCGGGATTGTGCAAATTGCAGCGCAACATCATCTGGTAGGCCACAGATTCCTCGCCCCTGGATTAAGCAATACAATCTACCTGCTTTTGGGTAGTTCTGAAAGGGAGAGTGTTTTGGAGATGAACAAATATGAACTAGGATCCTACCCCCTACGTTTTATTTACTTACTTGCAAAAGATAACCCTGTAATTTTCATTTATTTTATGCTTATGGCCAAATCCTAGACACAGACTCGCCTGCCTTCGTCTTGCCCCAAGGCTCTTTGTCAGCATTGTCTGACTCCCCATCTCTAGTGGAACCAAAGATTCATTCCACGGACAGCCGTGAACAAGCCTATCAACAGGGGCAGGTCAGGGAAATCAGCTACAGGAGAAACAGTAGCACATGTAACTCCCTATCAATCTATTGGTGTGTGGGTACAATGGGGCTTTTGATTTGTTATGATGTGTGTGCTCTCTACTCTACATGCACCTAACTGTTGGTTTTTATGGCACCACAGCAACAACAGACAAAAGTCTGGAGACCGTGCGAGTCCTTCCTCATTCACAAAAGATGCAACGCTTGTCAGAGACCTTGCCGCCACCGTGGCTTGTTCCTCCTCGGCTTTTTCTCTGCAAGAAGCCTGCCGTGCTGCCTCCTCTGCTTGCCCTTGCTTTCCAAAAGGAACCCATCCAGCTGAGCAATTTCACCCTCCGTCCCACTCTCGGGATCTTCCCGCAGCCTCGCTTGGCTGGGTGTTGGAGTGGGGAAAGTCATGCCGACATCTCGGGTGTGCTTCTTAGTTGCGCTGTTCACAATCTCAAAGTCTCCTGGGGTTCAAAAGAAAGGGATTTGATACTGGTATGTTCTAAACAGGTTTTATGTATGTATATATAGCTTTAATTCTATCAGTGTTTACAGTGGTACCTCGGGTTAAGACCTTAATTTGTTCCGGAGGTCCGTTCTTAACCTGAAACTGTTCTTCACCTGAGGTACCACTTTAGCTAATGGGGCCTCCCGCTGCTGCCGCACAATTTCTGTTCTCATCCTCAAGCAAAGTTCTTAACCCGAGGTACTATTTCTGGGTTAGCGGAGTCTGTAACCTGAAGCGTCTGTAACCTGAAGCATCTGTAACCAGAGGTTCCACTGTAATTGTATTTTAACGATTGGTTTTTCTATGTTTACCACAGTGGGCCACACACTGCAAACTGATTATGCGCTAGGCTCTAGACACATGAACATATATGCAGATTTTTGTTATTAGTAATTAGCAGAATTTGAAACTTGCTTACATGAATGGATGGATGCCAAGTCACAGCTGGTATACATACTGAATCTTAACTCTGCTTTTTTTATATATTCTGGAATTAGATCCACATGTGAAACCTGCTCCAAGTTATTAAAACAGAAACAAGATCTGAAAAGCAAAAATCCTGACTTCTTTTTTTACTCTCCTCTTGGTTTCTGAGTCTTTAAGAATATGAGAAATATACAGTATTTTTGGACAGAAACTGGAATGTCCAGGATTTGCAGAAAGGGAGAGGATGACAGCAACATCGCCTTCCTTGAGATTTTGAAGGATGCTCAAGCATCGATGCACAGTGCCAAGAGCTATGTAGAATGAAGAATGACACATACAGCAAAATCATCAGATATACCGGTAGTAGCCTAGCCACAGGCTTTATTACTTCCATGTATTGATTTTGTCACGTGTGTTTCTATGTTCATTTTCTGAATATGCATGCTTGCTTTCCCCCCAATATACATCAGTCTGTAGAACAAGAAGCCCTGCACAGAGCCTGGGTCCAATCACTGAACATGTTGCTGAACCCACACCATGGGATCAGAAATTTCAGAAGACCCTTCTAACTCATTTTTCAACCTTCACGGGCATGAGAACAGAATGCTAGACTAGGTGGAGCTCTGGCCTGATGCAGCAGAGGACTCCATATATTAACAGGGAGAACCTTGATTTAACCCAGGGGTCAGCAAACTTTTTCAGCAGGGGGCCGGTCCACTGTCCCTCAGACCTTGTGGGGGGCCGGACTATATTTTGGAGGGGAGGAAATGAATGAATTCCTATGCCCCACAAAAAACCCAGAGATGCATTTTAAACAAAAGGACACATTCTACTCATGTAAAAACACGCTGATTCCCGGACCGTCTGCGGGCCGGATTTAGAAGGCGATTGGGCCGGATCCGGCCCCCGGGCCTTTGTTTGCCTACCCATGATTTAACCAAACAAAACACACCAAGTACCATGCCTGCCTTATGCAATGTGGAATTCCTGCATCCCTCACCATGCCTCAGAGGAGGAGGGCTGGAGCACATGTCCTCTTAGGTCCCCTCCAACTCTAAAACTCTTCATTCTGCCAGTAATGTATAGACCTGCAGCAAACTGGAGGTTGTGCATGGCTCCAGTTTCAATAGTGGGTGAGGATAGTACACGGTTGTATATAACCGGCCTCCATTTTTAGGTAAGTACTGTCCCAGAACAGAAACCACACAACAAATAAGAGCAACATTCACATCATCAAATAAGGAGTGAAGCTCCAACCGTCTGAGCAAGAGAACTGACATTTATTTGCAGTAGTTAGAAAGTTTATGACTGTGCTTGCAAGTGGGAAAAATACCACAGCGAACAAGTCAGTTCTCTGACCCAAGGTTTATTACGAGGTGAGAGTCAAGAAAGCCCACAGTACGAACAAAGGAACTACCTGCTAACATCGAAGAAGCCAGTGGAGGGAAGGGAAGTGCCATTTCATCGGAGTTCAATTTGTTATCCATTTTTTGAAAGGATCTGAGCTGCAAAGATGTGCAGGAAGAGAAAGCTCTGCAAGCACACCTGGCTGACTGAAGTAAGAGCGAGGGGCTCTGAAGAGGATCACAACAAAAAGGCAAGAGCGCAGACATGAAGGAATGAGAGCTGCTCACCTGCCTGGACAGCCTTGTTTAACATCCGCCTGCTCCGTTTGTTACAGAGAGCAGGGCTTGGACCAAGGGAACTGCTGATGGTGGAAACTGAATCCGAAGAAATGAAAGAGTCCGTTGCCTAAAGGAAAGAATAAGGCAGATGCGTAAAGGTCTCAGAGGACTGCGAGTTCATTTGCCGGTGTTTGGAAAGGAATCAAATCAGCCAATCTCTCTCACACGCACACAAAGAGCACCACGCTAGCTTTTTAGAACACAATGTCCACTATCCATTCCCTTCAGAAATCGTCACCTCTGTGTTCATGAGGATGTGGCAAATTATCCCCCCTCTTCATGGCTTCCAGTTTGGATGAATGTAAGTTGCTTGGTGGGGAAGTACGGAAGCAAAGTTACTGGTTGCCATCTGGGGTGAGACCCCCAATATAAGAAACCACTTTGGCATATAAATTAACAACAACAGTGGGCACGATGCCCCCCTTTATTATGCCATGTAACCATCTATATTGGAGGGACCAGGTGGCGCTGTGGGTTAAACCACAGGCTTGCTGATCAGAAGGTCAGCGGTTTGAATTCCTGCGACGGGGTGAGCTCCCGTTGCTCGGTCCCAGCTCCTGCCCACCTAGCAGTTCGAAAGCACGTTAAAGTGCAAGTAGATAAATAGGGACCGCTCCAGCGGGAAGGTAAACGGCGTTTCCGTGCGCTGCTCTGGTTCGCCAGAAGCAGCTTTGTCATGCTGGCCACATGACCCGGAGGCTGTCTTCGGACAAACGCCGGCTCCCTCGGCCTATAGAGCGAGATGAGCACGCAACCCCAGAGTCGGACACGACTGGACCTGATGGTCAGGGGTCCCTTTACCTTTACCTTACCATCTATATTATGAAGTAGGACAGGATTATTATTATTATTATTACTACTACTGCTACTACTAAAATTTGTGTGCCACCCTTCGTTCCGAGATATCAGGATGAATCACAGTATAAAAACACAGAATAAAACCACAAAGTACATAAAAAAAACCAAGAACAAAACCAAAACAAAAAAGCCCATTCCAACAAAAACATTTAAAAGGACATCAGCCTAAAGATGCATAATGAAGGCACAGCTACGACCATTTCACCTGCTGCTTACGAAAGCTAAAGGACAACAAGGCTGACCTTTCCATACTCTTACACACAGAGGCCTCAGCTCAGCTGATGCAGTGGAGGAGGAGAAGGAAGACGGAGAGACCCCAATTAGCCTGCCTCCGCCTCCGCCCAAATAGCTTAGCTGATCTTCAAGTTAAAGGCTAGTTGTCATTTTTTCCTTTCACCTGTTGTATGCAGATCATAGATCACAGTAAAAATGTTGCTGTGGATTACTATGCCACATAAAGTGAGGTGGGAAAGTATTTGATCCCCTGCTAAATTTGCCCCTTTGCCCTCTGACGAAGAAATGACCAATCCATAATTTATTTTTTTTACAGTTCATATAACAGTTTATTTCCATACATTGCATTAAATTATCAATCTCTCAATCCTATCCCCTTATCCCACCACCAATTTTCACTTTCCCTAATTTTAAATAATTTTAATGGTAGGTTTATTGTAGCTGTGAGAGATTAAAATTATGGACTGGTCATTTCTTCGTAAGGGGGCAAAGGGGCAGATTTAGCAGGGGATCAAATACTCCCCCCCCCCACTCACTGTACTTACCTGGGTCTCTTTTCTTTTTGGCTCAGAGTGAGCCGTTCTTTGGTAGTCTGCTGCCTTGTCTTTCCTGCTTCCCTTGGCGTACTTCTCCGAGCGCGTCTTCTGGTGCCGGATGGTGCAGTAGAGCTGGGACAGTTTGGGGGACACCTGCACTCTGTCATGCCCAAAGGCCCGGATCAGCCTCTCTGTGTCGATTGTGGAAACGGAAACACTTGCCTCCGTCCGAGACGCAGTGTCCGTCTCTGGCTGAGTCACTTCTGAATCGGAGGTGATGTCGGTTAGCACGCTGGAATCTTTCACAGGCCTCATTTCAGAAGAGGTGTCGCTTAGAATCGCCGAATTCCGACGCTGCTCCAAGTTTCTATCCATGTGGTAAAGAGCTGTGGCACTGCCAATTTTACAATGCCTAGATTTTGATAGGCTTGTATTGCTGGTGGCCTCTGGGCTCTCTTCCACCTTTCCTCTGGGGCTATGGGTTGCCACTCTACCTTTGTATGCCTTATTTCCTTGAAAACTGATCTTCTTTGACTCTTTCCCCTTCGGTTCCACTTCATGGACATGGACATCTTCATCCCTGACAGGCACCAGCGTGTGCCTAACCGGGTTTTGCAGAAGTCTGGCTAATCTATCAAGTCGCTCTACCAGAGACAGCTCACTTCTGCTGCTGCAACTCGGACTGCGTTGCTGATGCTGCTTTTGACGCTCCAAGTATTTAGCCCAGAGTTCATCTAAACTGCCTGTGAAAGAAGCACTTTGCATCGTTGGGAGATCGGCTACCCGCTTCTCTTTTGAGCTGCTCCTTTGGCTGCTTGGAAGAAGCTGGTCTTTGGACAATTTGTGGCCACTTTTCCTCACATCAGGCTGTTGCAGTTCTTTACTTGGAGAGCCTCTCTCCAAAGTCTCATTGAACCTCAATTCCTCAAGCACACTATAATCTGGCTCAAAATTTAGTGGGGAAAACCTCTCCTCTCCTGTTGGCTGGTGCGGAGAGAAAATTGCCTGACCTCTTTCGGATGTTCTGTCATACTGGAAGATCTCTTTTGAACGAAGGGCCGGGCGCTCTTGCACTGCATACTGTCCCAAGGCATCGTTCCCAGCAAGGAAGTCAATTTCATGTTGCAGAGGCACTGGGTGATGCAGGTAAAACTGAGCAGATCTGAACACTGAATGGGTAGCCGCCACAGATTCCAAGGGATTTGGGACTTTGGGACTTGCTAAAGGGGGAAGGGAAGGGAGGAGAAAATGAAATATTTAAGTCTGGCTGGAAAGAAACAGCTACAATACATGATCGTTCTCATTCTAAATTGACAGTGCTATTCATCAACTCTAGGCACAGTCTCCTTACATCTTTAGTTTATTTTCTTTTTATACATTAATTTTGGGGGTTTGTATGCTGCCTTTCAAAACAGGGCTCTCCTATTGTGACATGCAATTAGAAGAACGTGTCAAACCATACCTTGAAAAAAGTAACTTTAAAAACAAGACAACTGTGCTTAAAGCAGCCAACAAAAATAATACAAATTATACCAAAAAAAAGAAGATAAATATAATGAAAAAGTGACAATACAAAATGAAAAACATAAACACAAGGAAAGTGAAACAAATAAAATTAATAAGCACAACGGTTAAAATTCATTTCAATGAACTTCCAAGTCCGTTTATGGGCCAGAGCAATAACAACAATAAATGGAGTTGAATAAATGAACTCAGAGAAGACTAGTTTCTCTGTGCAACCAGTTGTCTACTCCTCTGCTAGACTAACAACAAAAATAATTGCTTATGCTGGCTTAGGCTTGTGGAATCTTGTCAGGAAAATAAAACGACAGCACAAACTCTTTCCTCAAGCTGAAAATAAGGCTGTGCAAAATGGACGGCTGCCTGCATTTATTCGGGTATTGAATTTAGATTATCTAGTTATAGGCTGGGGGTCCGTCCCCCTGGCAGAACACACAGCTCTCCACACACACACACACACACACCCTCGCCCGAGGCATGAACATTTCTTACTGTGCTCATCTCCCCAACGTTCTTCTGTCCTCCCTTCCTTCTAATACTAACTTTTCAAGAGCTGTGTATGTCACTCCATGGCAAGAGCTGATCAAAGGCACAAAGGCAAGAATTCTCCTTCGGCTTCTGAGCATGTTGCTGCACTGAGATTTTTTTACATGGAAATGCTGTCAGTTACGAACCTATAAAGCCTGCATGGAAAAGCTCATATATTCTGTCCACACTCTCCCTAAAATACTACGCTGTTCTGCTCTAATTCTTTTGGCATTTGCAGATTCTGTTTAACACCTTTCCTTCCTTCGGCAGTGAGAGAAACTTTGGCTGGCTCGTTCTGCACTGCCAGAGGATACTGAGTGAAAGAGCACAAAGAGAAGACCAGGTTTCTGGGTTCGGTTATGGAGCCAAGCAGTGGGTCCAGAACAGAAGCATTGGTTTAAGGCAGTGGTTCCCAATTGGTGGTCCATGGGCCCCGGGGAGTCTGCCTAACACACCCGGCGGGTCTGTGGCACCATTCACATAACAAAAACTACCATAGAGATATCAAAAATTTCAAAAGTAGGAGATTCATGGCCACAAATGGGAACAGCAAGCACCACACTCACATATATAAAAAACAGTTTAACTTTTTCTACGTCTGATTTCTGGGCCAGAGGTGTGTATGATCTTCCTGGAGGTTACAGTTGGGGGAAGGAAGGGTTAACCATTTACTCCCCAGCTGCCCTTAAGAAGTTCACTGCCCGCACCCCCATTAAAAAGACTACTTGTGGCTCGAGCTGTTCCAGGGATAAGAGCATCTAATCATTTTGCCCTTTGTTTTCAGAAATCATCTTCATCCACAATCTTTTGCTGATGAATAAAAAAGAGCATCCTTTCCATGGCATCCTAAAACTATCCTCTGGTATTGTTGTTCTGTTACTTCGCAAACCGGAACACTTACTTCCTGGTTTGTGGCGTTCGGGAGCCAATTTGTTCGGGAGCCAAGCCGTTCGAGAACCAAGGTACCACCGCAGTGTGTTTTTGTTTTAAACCAAGATATTTTTCTAGCTCACCCTGGAAGCATTTGGTGAAGGACAGATTATAGCATAGCAACAGCAACAAGTTATTTCAACTCCCATAGCAAAACAATCATTCTTGGGCCATTCTGGAGCTAGCACAATACATAAGAGGCTTCAAAACTGTAATAAATATTCAGATGCCACAAAAGCAGCTCTTGTTCCACCTTCAGAGATATAGAAGAATAGTCACCTTTGGCGCTTTCCTGTGCTCCTGCATCTCCTGTCCAAGCCTCCTTAGGAATAGCCCTTTTACTATAGATGCCCTCTCTGTGCTTGACAGCTACAGGACTCGGTGGAGTTTCATCCCCTGAGCCAAGTGCCTGTGCTGGAAATTTTGGAGGGGTGGCATCGTTTGACCCTGTTAGCAGACAGAAAGTGGGGAGACCAATATATATGTATATATGTGAAAGAGGACTGGGAAAGAAAAAGTACATTAAAAAAAATCAGACACAGAAAAAATAAAACACCCTGCAGCAGCATGTTTCTGTGTTGTAACAGTTCTAAAGTCTACAACGGAAGCCGGTTTATATTCTGGGTCAACAGCACTGGGTCATCTAACATTTTCCCAATTAAACGAGACATATCCCAACTCTATCAGTTAATTTAGTTCTTTTTAAAAATGGATGTATGCTTTCTAGGATTACGAGCAAGCTCATTACTGAACTCCACTGCGGTCTTGGATGGCTGCTACAACAAGTTCCCCTATGTAGGCAGACTTCGTGTTTGTGGTCAACCTCAGATGGAAGAGATCACTCATTATCTGTTAGCCTGCCTCTTATTTGGAGATCCAAAAGATTGCTTTTTGAAACCTCTGTTCACACAAGCAAACAGGTTCACCCTGACATAAATGGTTGAGTTTCTTTTGAGTGAAAATAATAGCTTCATAACACACAGGAAAAATGAGTTAGATGGAATCACTTCAAGTTGTTGTGGTGATTCGGAGGTTTAATCTGAAATCAAGATAGATGATGTCTCTGGTATCTGCTCTCTTATACTTCATTGATGTTGGCTTATACTATGGATGAATGTTCTGTATTATTTGCTAGAGGTTAGTCATGACCTTCAACTAGAACAATAAACTTACAAACTGAACATTACAGAACTATGTTCACAGAGTTCCAACCACTAGCTACCGTATTTTTCGCTCCATAAGACGCACTTTTCCCTCCTAAAAAGGAAGGGGAAATGTTGGTGCGTCTTATGGAGCGAAGGCTTCGGTCCCGCTGCCTCCCCCCACCCCCCGCCGCGTTCGGCGGGAGGCGGCAGCGGAGATGTTGTTCAATCCTCCCGGCACTTCCGTTCGCAGAAACAGACTTGTTTCTGCAAACATAGGCTGCAGGGAGGGTCCAGCAACATCCGCTTCACTCCCCGCTACCTCCCCCCACCCCCACCCCCGCCACGTTCGGCAGGAGGTGGGGGCGGCAGCGGAGATGTTGCTCAATCCTCCCCGCACCTCCGTTTGCAGAAACAGGCTTGTTTCTGCAACGGAGGCTGCATGGAGGATCCAGAAGTTCCTCCTCTGCTCCGCCCGTGGGGTGGTGGAGGAAGCGGCAGTGCCGAACTTAAAAGCCTGCTTTTGGGATCGGGTCGCGGGGTGGTGGAGAAAGTAGCGGGGATGCTGCAGCTTCCTCCACCACCCCACGAGCGGCGCGGAGGAGGAACTGCTTTAAAATAGAGCCATGGAGAAGGGGTAAGCGTTCACCCCGCATCCCCAGTTCCCTTTAAAGCAAGCGGGGATGAGCCGCTCTGAAGGGGGAGCGTTCACCCCTTCAGAGCGGCTCATCCCCACTTGTATTAAAGAGAGTCAGGGAGAAGGCGTGAACGCTGCAGTTCATCCCTCGTCCCCAGCTCCGTTTAAAGCAAGCAGGGATGAGCCGCTTCAGAGCTTGCTTTAAACGGAGCTGGGGGGCGAGGGGTGAACACTCCGGTTCACCCCTTCTCCCTGGCTCTCTTTAAAACAAGTGGGGATGAACCGCTCTGAACGGTTCATCCCTGCTTGCTTTAAACGGAGCTGGGGACAAGGGGTGAACCGGAGCGTTCACCCCTTCTCCCCAGCTATCTTTAAATCTTTAAACCTCCCCCAACACCAGCGAAAGTGGGGGTGGGGGAGAAACAGGAAGCCCTTGAACATCACTACCGGGCTTCCCCTTTCTCCGCCCCACTTTCACCGGTGTTGGCAGGGGCGGGGGAGGCAGGGGAGGCCCGTAGCATGTGCCTCTCCCAGTCCCTCCGCTGTTGTTGCCTCCTCCACTCCCCCTCCAGCGCCCCCTCCCAGCCTTTTAGAGGAGGAAAACCAGAAAAAATATTTTTTTCTGGTTTCCCCCCTTTAAAAAACAGGTGCGTCTTATGGTCCCGTGCGTCTTATGGACCAAAAAATACGGTATGTCTTCTTGGTCCTGGTTCCAACCAAACAGGATAGGCAAACAACAGAATCTAAAAACACGTGGGGTTCAATTTTGACCAGGTCATCTTTTCCAACAGGGAGAAGCTCAAAGCTATTGCCTGCTTTGAGGAAGAAAGACTAATAAATTCATGCCAGTCTTGTGATTGAAATTAACAAATAAGAAGCACCATCCAACATCTTAGAAAGATGGACCAGACGAGAAGGAATCTGTTTCCAATTCAGTGGTAGGACTCAGCATTATTCAGAACTACTTTACAGGTCAAGTAGTAATAAGGCAAGCATGCCTCTGAGTATGTGCAGAGTACAGGTTAACTAAGCTCTTGTACAAATACAGGCAACGCAAACATTTTGGTTCTGTTTAAAATGAACATTGCACTGCTTCCCAGAATACTTCACTGATACCTTACCTAAAGGTAAAAACACATAGAAAATTGGAACAAAAGAGGGAAACACTGCTGGAGGGAAAGAAAGAACTGGAATGAAGCAGCAGTTCAAAGCAGAACCAGGAAAATTAAAGGCATCTAGGGTCCACCAATACTGGTAGAAAGAAATCATGCCGCCTTTTTAGCTACTAAATTGTTCCCCCTGTCATTCAAATCTAAAAAGCCATTTCACACCAAAAGGCAAAGCTTAAATGAAGCACGCATACGAATTCTGTTTCTGCTCTACAACTATTGCAAAACTAGACTATTGCAGCTCAACTCTATTCAACAAATTTAAACACAGCACAACAAACTGCTTACGTTCTTGCATTCTATGCAAAGTCAGTTCCTTGGCTCTGCTGGGAACAGCCATGGTACTGAGCAGCTTAGATAAAAGTTTGGAGCAACAGGAAATACCTGAGTGGGAGCTCTCCACGGTAGTCTCTGATCGGACCCGCGAGAGTCTGAGGGTTTCTTTTGGACAGGGAACGTAGTACATCTCTGAGCTCCCAGGTGGTTTATATGGCAGCAACCTTGGCGTACCTGCAGGCATGGGAAGCAAGGTGGACAAGACAAGAACGCAAGCTGAACACCAAATGTGATACTACTTTAACTTTATAATCTGTTGGCATAGCTAGGATCCTAAATATCGGGTCATGAAAAGGTCTGCAAGGAACAAGGCTCTCACCTGCCTTGTATGACTTTTCCATCCCACAGAAACTGTGGCAGTGGATTCACAAGCTAAACTGGTAGATTTACTCACATATCCCTCAAGGAGAAAGTAGGTCTCACAACTGAGAGAGGATAATAATATAATATAGCATAGCTCTTCAGATCAAAGGACAGTAAATTAAACTTCTCACCAGCCTGCCTGTTCAAAACGGAGTTGTGGCTCACGGGAGAAGCTGCAGTACTCAGCATTTCATGACTCTTTCGATGAGAAGGTCTCAGAGCTTCCACGTCACCACTGTCATTGCTAACAAATATCTCTGCAGAATAGGTTGCCTTCTCGGAGCTTTCTGTTGTTATTTGAGTGATCGCATCCGACGACATCCTTTCAGTTTGGGAAGAGGCCGTGGTTTTTAAGTTCTCTTTGGGACTCTGCCGATACGAACCCGGTACTCTTGTGCTTCCTCGGTCTGTAACTGGAAAAATCTGCCTGATCTCCAGTGGCTCCTGACTTGGGGCTGGTTTTGCTACAACTGGAATATGGGAATGCTTAAAGTGAGAATCTGGTGAAGGTGACCTTGGAAAGTATGCGGAATCCTGGATGCTTGTGAAACGTTCTGTGGGTTTCAAATTAGAGGTAGCTTCTAACGAATGACTCGGATCATTTAAAGTTGCTAGAGGAGGGTCACTTTTAAATCCACCAACTCGTCTCTTTTCAGTGCCAGCATCTATTAAACAAGGAAGAGGCAAATCCACATGCTTTGGAGAGAGAGTCATGTGGACACCAGACAGGGCTTTCCGGGTTGGTGATGAAGGAGAGACTGGAGTGGTCGTTGAAATGTGATTTGGGGAGGAGGTGGGTAACAGGCTGCTGCTTCCAGTGTCCTTGGCTTCAGTCCTGCATAAATATTGATCAGAGGCATTTTTGCTCTCTTTTGTCAATGTACTTTCCCTGCCTGTAGGAAAGTGTGGCTTAGGAATACCAGCAAAGCTTCTCAAGCCATCTTGAGAAGCATCCTCTACCTTTTGTTGAGGTGGGTTGAAGGGACGGAGAGGATCGGCCGTAGTTTCTCCTGGGTTAGATTTGTTATCAGAAACTTTAACTGAAGGCATGTCGTAACTTTTTAGCCCAGTAAAGCCTTGGTAAGAAGCCTGGGTTTCTTCCCGATTCTCTGTAACAGAGTGGACCTTTTGATCAGAGCAACTCGGCTGGGAATTCTCCATAGATGCAGAACTCTTTTCTTGAGGATATGCCTCCTTGCTGACAACCAGGGGCACATGGCGATGGCTGTCTCCACCCGAACGAAATTCAACACTCTTATCTGGCACATGAACGGCTGTCATGCTCGCTGAAGCGCAGGGTTGAGGAGTTCCCACTTGCGGCTTATTAGACTCCAGCTGTTCATTGCTAATCAACTGGGTTTCCAAAGGGATGGCTTCAGGAATGCTGGCACAGGGCACACGGGAAGGCGATGGCCTTTTACGGGATGCAAAAGTAATGGATGTGATTTGTTTGGCAGATTCTGTAGAAGAGCTGTCCGCAGACAACTTTGCCTGTGCTGAGGCGCTCACTTCTTTTCCTGCGACTGCCTTGGTGGTACCCGTCAGCCCCTTCAGACTTGTGTCTGTGGCGATACGCAAGGGAGTGTGAACATTGTGGCTGGAGTCTGAGAGATTTTCTGAGTGTGTCCGCGGCTGGTCACTGACATGACTTTGGACACTGGTCAAAGACGTAATCTCGGAGTCATCCGGAAGGGCATGGTCAGTTCCACATACCACCCTAGGCTGGGCTGCACTTATTACAGGGCATTCAGCTAGTTGGGAGTCTTGTATCTGAATGTCCTTTTGCAGCTCACTGTCACTTGAAGTTTTTGAGAGTTCTGTGTCTGTCTTCAGGATAGAACTGCAGCTAGAAATTCTTTCATAACTGTTTCCTCGCAGCCCATCCTGTCAAGAATCCGAGACAAACAGAAAGTGCATACTTTAATAGTACAGATCCACAACAGCAAAATTAGTTCAACAAATTAATGTAAGTAATTATTTTTATATTTAAGCTGTCACAATCAATGGAGCAGAGATAAAACCAATGAATCCTGCATGTACAAACAACTGCCAAATTAAGAAGATCAGAGGACTTTGTCTTAAAGAAGGCTTCCTAATCTAAACCTCAACAAATCTTTAACTTTGAAGAAAAGAAAAGGAAGTGGACCAAATCTCTCGCCTCCAAGTCCCAACTTGGTGTCAGACTGCCTCCAAACAAGGCACATCATGCCAAGATGTCAGCATGGACAGAGAGAGAGTCAAGGTTAGCCCCGATTTAGTGTCACATATAAACTAGGGATGGAGTTTAACAACCCAAATCAGAAAAATATGACTACACAGGCAAAAGTTGTGAAGGTACCAATGCTATCCCACCACTTCCTTCTGACACTTCTAACAAATTTCTATCACTTATATCCTGCATTTAAAAATAAAAGTATTTTCAAGGCTGCTTGCAAAGTTCAAACATAAAGAACCCATCAAGATCAAGGAACAAACAATTAATAGACATCAGTAGAAAAATCTTAACAAATCCAAAGAACAGGGAAGTTTGTCATTAAGAACCTTTTGGAATAATAATACAGTTAGCCTTCAACAATTTTATTCTGAGATCTTGTGATGAAGGGAAATTTTTATATATTATTATTATTATTATTATTATTATTATTATTATTATTATTATTTGATAACGTTCTGGGAATTGTGCCTAAAGTCAAAAGTTGCATAGAGTCAAAACCCATTAGGTTCAATGGCAGGTGGGATTGCCAAAGTCATTCTTCCTAGAACTACTTTCCTCCCCTTCTTGTTTGTTTTAATTTTACTTTTTTAATTTGCCACGTTCGTCATGCTGAATGCACACAAGTTAAATGAACACAAGTTAAGGCTTACTTTAGTCCCACCCACCCCTCCCACTTTCAGAGTCGATCTAAAAATGTGGCGGCTTGGTGGATTTCCCCAGGGAGAAAATTGCACAACTGCAGTATCACCACCCAAATGTGTATTGTTCTCTGGTGCTCCTTATACAGTTCAGCAGAATGGCATTTATGAAAAGACTGATCTGCCTGATGCACAAAGTAGGTCTACGTTCTTGCAATCAGCACAATAAAAGTGTAAAGGTTTTATTAAACATCAGTTAAAGGCAACATTTAATTCTACACTTTACTGATAGGTGGTTTATTTGCAGAGGCACCTGTGGATGGCTTCACAGAGGCAGGCAATTTCTAATCTAGATTTGAAGACTATTTCCAACAGCTCCGGTGTCACCCAGTTTAATCTGTTTACCGAAATGCCAATCTAAATAATGCATGGGCAAGAGAGAACGGCGTAAGCTTTGAACTCCACTAGGCTCTCTTCCTATAAAGGAATAAAGAAAACCCCTAGCATGTGAGGTTTGCAGCTTTACTGAAACGAAGCACACTTTTGGGCATGCTACGGATGGAGATTGCCCATTAAAATAGAATATAAATTCTCATCTTTTCTGCAGTTAGCGTCAAGTCTTTTGTGAGCCAGAGAGAGAAATTATAAAAGCTGCCATTATTCCTTTGGAGGCAGCAATACAATAAATGTAAAGAGATATCCTCTTGTTTACCTGATGTAGTAAAAACAACTTATTTGGCACAAGTAAAAACAAAAAACAAAAAACACCAGCCTGCTTCAGTAAGAAAGGCTGAAACAAAACACGTCTTTTCAGAGCAAAGATCACACAGCAAACTGTCAGTCAAACAAACAAACAAACAAACAAACAAACAAACAAACAAACAAGGAACCTCTTTCAGATGCATGCAGAAAATTCAGCAACTCCAGCTTCCTGGAGTGAAAACTGTTTCTTGGAAGCAATTAGAGAAAAACAGATAGTATTCAGGTGCATTACTCAACGCTTCAAACATGCTGCAAACCCTCACCTCACCCCCATGTCAGCACCAGAGGCAGAGGCATTGTTCTCTTACGCTGGGAACAGACAAGACAAACAGGTACAAAATCAACAGGCATTTATATCTGTGTTATTCAAGAACATAAAGCAAAGATGCTGCCTGCATTCAGGAGTTCTTTAATACAAAAGTCTCCCTACTCACCACCACCGCTGCACCCCCAACGTCAAGAAGCACAGCCGCTTCTCACATTACTTTGTCAGACATGTCTATCAAAGACATGTGCAGGATTGAAAATGACTGGATAAGGTGCGTGTTTGAACTTTTGAATAATCAGATACAGGCCTCAAATGTGCTTTCTAAAAAATATTCAAGAAACAAGCCAGCAGAAGCATCCCCGAGATGAATTATTTATTATTATTATTATTATTATTATTATTATTATTATTATTACCATTACCCAGCCCATCTGGCTGAGTTTTCTCAGCCACTCTGGGTGGCTCCCAGCAGAATAGTTAAAACACGATAAAACATTAAAAACTTCCCTGTAAAGGGCTGACTTCAGAGGTTTTCTAAAAGTCAGATACAGTCGTACATTGGAAGTCGAACAGAATCTGTTCCGGAAGTCTGTTTGACTTCCAAAATGTTCGGAAACCAAAGTGTGGCTTCTGATTGGCTGCAGGAAGCTCCTGCAGCCAATCGGAAGCCGCGGAAGCCCTGTTGGACGTTCAGGTCCCAAAAGAAAGTTCACAAACCAGAACAATCACTTCCGGGGTTGGGGCGTTCGGGAGCCAAAATGTCCGATTCCCAAGGCGTTCGGAATCCAAGGTACGACTGTAGTTGTTTATTTCCTTGACATGTGAAGGGAGGGTGTTCCAGGGGGTGGGTGCCACTACTGAGAAGGCCCTCTGCCTGGTTCCCTGTAACTTCACATCTGTCAGTGAGGGAACCAGCAGAAGACCCTCAGAGGAAGGCCTCGGTGTCCGGGCTGGACAATGGGGGTGGAGATGCTCCTTCGGGTATATGGAAGGTCAGAAAATCTGTAAGGTTATTGTTTGAGAGCAAGCTGTATGTGGAACCCTGAAAGCACATATTGAGTTGGGATATGTCCTAGGCAGCCACCTGAGGCTTATTCCATTTCTTCTGAAGGAGATTCCTGCATTGCAGGGGGTTGGACTAGATGACCCCCTGGGGTCCCTTCTAACTCTACAATTCTATGATTCTATGCCAACACCTGGGAATAAGGTCAAGGCTGTCCTGCCCAAATATTCCATAGTGGCAGAAGTTTCATAAGTAGGCAAACTGCCATTCCAAAAGGTAGGGGTGGGGGCGCATTTCCTCGGGGGCCGTGGTCAGGAGCCGTTTCCCATTGGTGGGTGGGGCAAAACTTACCGGTATAAACACACACAAAAGCTATACATACACAGAGCTTACACAAAACACATCACAAACACACACATCTATAGGTAAAATCCCCATGGCACAGCACTTCTCCCAAGCTAATTCGTGCAGATTGGCTGGGGGGGTGGATATTTTTATCCCCATCATGGCAATGAGGAGGCCCCTCTCTGCTCCTTAGCTCACTGGTGAGCATCAGCTGAGAAGCAGAGGAGGCCCAGTCAAAGGCCGATTTAGGGGAGCATGTACCGGGCGCAGAGCCATAGCAGGATTTTTTCGCATTTGTGAAATATAAGCCGTACACCGAAAATAAGCCATAGTGATAGGCGCAGTTCTGGAGGGCGCCAAGGAAAAGGCGGGGCTGGGTGTCCAGTCCCACCACCAAAACCAGTCAGCCCCAGAAGCAGCGCTCGGGAACTCTGCAGAGCAGGGCGCACAGGAAGGGGCAGCGGGCGCGACAAAGGCACTCCGAAGGTCTCTTCGCTCGCGCCCAACTCTGCTCGACGCAGAGTGCACGGGGCAACCGCCGTGGCGGAGAGGGAAGGCGGCACGGGCTTTCCCTGCTTGCCAAGACGAAATCCCCCGCGTCACCCAAGAGGCCCCTTGGAAAACAAGGCTTCTGTCGAGTTTTGAGGAGGGAAGGTGGCGGAGGAAGAGCAGGAGAGAGCACCCAGCGAAAGCGGGTCTCTCTGGTGCCCGTTTCCTCAAAGCCCAGGTTGGATTCTCCCCCCACTGCGTGCAAGCAAACGAAGAGCTCCGCGCCCGTCCCCTTCCTTCGCAGCCCCAGAACTCGAGCGTGGCCTTGCCAAGGCATGCTTACGTAATAAAAACAAGACATCCCCTCAAAATAAGCCATAGTGCATTTTCTTGGACCATAAAGGCGGCTGATCGCCGAAGAATTGATACTTTTGAATTATGCCCCCTGCCCCCGTTTTACCATATCTGTATCGTTCATATGATTTTATACCCAATGTTTTATATGTACCGGCAACATACAATTTCTACCTGTGATATTTTATGTATTTCCTTATCAGGCACCTGTCTGGTTTTTACTACGTGCTATGGCCAGAGGGCTAATGCAATAAATATATTGATTGATTGATTGAATTATGGTGCTGGAGGAGACTCTTGAGAGTCCCATGGACTGCAAGAAGATCAAACCTATCCATTCTTAAAGAAATCAGCCCTGAGTGCTCACTAGAAGGACAGATCCTGAGGTTAAGGCTCCAGTACTTTGGCCACCTCATGAGAAGAGAAGACTCCCTAGAAAAGACCCTGATGTTGGGAAAGATGGAGGGCACAAGGAGAAGAGGACGGCAGAGGATGAGATGGTTGGACAGTGTTCTCGAAGCTACTAACATGAGTTTGGCCAAACTGCGAGAGGCAGTGAAGGATAGGCGTGCCTGGCGTGCTCTGGTCCATGGGGTCACGAAGAGTCGGACACGACTGAACGACTGAACAACAACAAGCATTTTCTTGAGGAAAAAAATATAAGACAGTGTCTTAAAATAGGGGAAACACGGTAGTTCCTTGCCTTCTGAATGCAGGGCACATACTGGAAAAGGTGACCTCCATAATATGCATATTATAAATGTTTAAACCAGTCATCCCGTTTCCAAAAATCCCAAGCTATGTGGAGATGCTATTAAAAGGTCACCAGCACTGTGCACATGGTAAAACCACACCACTGGGAAGAAATTATTGCTTTGTGCAACACTTTTTTTTTTAATTCAGCAGTTGCTTGTCCACAAGCAAGAGCTTGTGATTCTGTCCTAACCCTACAATGCTTCCTAAATCTGCCTCCTGGTTTCTCCTGGTTCCTTCTTACCTTAACATTTCCAGCTTTCCTGGCACTCAAATGCTGCATTCTCTTGATCTCTTCTATCATCCGCCGGTCTTCCTCATTTAGGTCAGCCTCAGCATCAGCAGGTTGAAGAGTCAGCTTCAGTTTCACCCAGGCTGCCAGAGAGATCACAGAAAATGAGAGTAGAAGTTTACTCATTCAGTCTGATGTGCTGGCAGGTGGCCCATGTTCTATTAAGATAACTGCTATGGACACACAAACCAAGAATGATGATTAAACAGGGAGTTTGAAAGACATCAATATTAACATATGTCTTGCTATGCAGGAATTGTTTCAGCATGTCTGTTCAGGACATGTTGCCTAAAATTTTGCAGGATTAATTTCTGATTAGATTGATATTTTCACTGATTCTTGGGGAAATACTTCCTCGACTTCTTTTACACTTAAACAATAGCAATTGTGCTTCATGGAACTCCTGAGGTTCAATTGCTTACCATGTGCTTTTTCTTCTTCCTCCTCAGCACTCTGAAGTATCTGGGCTGCATGCATTACAGGGCGTTCGTCTTCCAGAAGAGTTTTGACACGAGCAGCCAGAGAGTCCAAGCTACTGCTGTTCTCGCTCGCTTGGGATGCAAGATCCCCTTTGCTACAGGCTACACGGGCTCCAGCTGAGACTTGTTTCTGACTATGTTCATTGTGCTTCTCCTTCTCCTCCCACTGTGTTGTGTGTAAAACGGGACGTTCACCCCGCAGATTTTTCACTTTGCTACCCAGCGAGTCCACACTGCTGCTGTTTCCACTTCCATGACTGCCACCTGTTTCTTTCCTGGTCTTCTGCAAGACTTGCTGACCTTCCTCCCAAATATTAGAGGCACTGTCTAAGGACCCTACACTAGACGTAGCTGCTGATTCTTTGAGATCTTTGGAAGTAAACAACTTGCTGCCTGCAGCGCTGTCTACAAAGACAGGCAAGCTTTTATTTACTGTGGCACTATTACAGCCTTCAGGTTCTGATCGCCTAACAGGCTTCACCGTCCTATGTTCTTCAACCGTTACTTGGGAGGGTGGCCTAGACTCTTCTGGCAGAATCTGATCATTGCTGAGGACATCCGCAGCTAGCTGGCCATCACATTTTAAGCTACCAGTGGAGTTAGCTGTTTTGGAGAGCACATTGTAGCTGTGAACACTTTGCCCAGCCAGCCTCTCATCCCATGACCACATTCTCTGAATTCCTGGGCTGCTCCCCTTGAACAATCCAGAATCTCCGGAGCCATCCATCTTTTTCATTTGCTTTAATGAACTGCCCAGGTCTGTGGCGGAGATGGATGAGGCGGATTTAAAGTTTCGGCTTGGGCTTATAGCTTCTGCCTCTGCCAGAATTTTCTGGATCTCTTTTAATGTTTCAGATCCTATAAAGAAACACTCTTTTTCTCCTCCAAGGAGGACAGCTGAAGAACTGGTTTTTTGACTTCTGCTTTCTTCATCTTTTCCATGAGCCAAAGAGCTAGGCGAGAGTTGGTCTTGATTTACACCAAGTTCCTTTGAATCAAATCTGTCCATCAGTATCTGTACACATTTTGGAGATCTCCCGTCATCAGAATGGATGTTGGACGGCCATTCTGGGGTTACGTGACTCTGCTCTGCTGTCTTAGGAGGAACTGAAGACTCAAAAGTGCCTTCTCTTGGCTCGGGAGTCGGAGTACGTAGCTCCAAGTGATGGCAGACAGTGCCGCCCTGATTGAAGCAGTCTCTGGAAGGCTGATAGGAGAACTCTGTAGCCAGGGGAGGATCTGACCCAGCTGGGGCAGGCATACCATGAATGGAAGAGTCAAAGCTTGACTGTATAGCATCTATCACAGAGGCCGAGTCTCCTAGAAGGAAAAGAAGAATGGTCAGAACTCCAAGTATCCCCTGCCAATGTTCAATAACCATAAGTCCTTGTCAAGAACTGAAATAACATGGTGTAGGTTATTATACCGGAAAAGTTATTTGGAGCATAATAACCACCAGAGTCAGGTTCACCAACATACCCCATTTAAAAGCTTCCCAGTTGCTTATTGGTCTGTTTCCATATGACATGGGAAGCAAGATAGTGCTAAAATAACAGTCTGATGACCCAGGGTTCAAAGGTAACTGAATGTGCAGTCAGTGTTTTATCAGTTTTCTGTTGGGAACAACCTCAAAGACAGGTAAAGAGCTACTGGAAATTTTATATAGGAAAACTGGAGGACTGCTGCCAAATTCAGGAAACCCTAATGAACAAGGGACCCTTGTCTGATCACCTTTCAGAAATAGGAAGTCAAAAAGCTAGCTTCACTGCAAATAAAGTGTGAACACCTGAAAAGAAGATTCACGTCAAAGTCTTTACCAGTATCATGAGCAGCAGGAGAAACCCATAGGACCCACAGAGTAACTCAGACAGGGCTTTTAGTACAGCTGCCCCTGTTCTATGGAGCAGCATTCCTGTCAAGATAGGACAGACACCCACTGTCTGCAGTTTCCAGAAACTGAAAGTCCATTCTGGCGGACTTTCTCAGTTGGGTAAGTGGATCTTTGCCACGAGTGTTTATTTGTTAGGGTGCTCACTTTAAATGTTTGGGTTGTTTTTGTGTTTTCAAGCTACCTTGAGAGGGGGGTTTAGGAGGTGGCTCCATCAGGAGCATTTGGTTTCCAGTGGCCAGTCAGGAGCTGGTGGGAAGTCCACAAACATGGAATGAGGGTAACTGCCTTCCCCAACAACAACATCAGCGATGATGGCTATTAGCTGCTGACAGACCCACCTATCTTCCGCGAATGAAGCTGATTCATTTCCCGCCCTTACCTTCCGATAACTGCAGGCGCCGCGCTAACAAATCATTGGACGTCTTCAGTGTTCTGAGCTCAGTGGGAGAGAATTCTATTTCTCTGACTGGTCCTCGGGGCATAAATGGAGTCAGTATGGATGAAGGAGACTGATCGATGCCCAGGTTATGGAGGTAGACCTGATGCAAGAAGTGAACACAATTAATCTGGGGCAGCAGTCAAGGACTGCCATGTACAAATCAAAATTTTGCCAGCCACCACCATCCCACATAAACAGCACAAAATTTGAAAAGTAGAAATAATTCCACATGCAACTCTCTACAACACACAGCATGGGAATCTGTCCATTCAGATTCTGTTCATTCAATCACCAACACTACAAAACTTCTGTTTCAGGGTGGGGAACTGGTGACCCTACAGGAGCAGTTGGACTTCAACTCCCATCAGCCCCAGCCAGCATGGTAAATGGCATGGGGAGATGGGAACTGTAGTCCAGTAGTAGTAGTAGTAGTAATTTTATTATTTATACCCCGCCCATCTGGCTGGGTTTCCCCAATCACTCTAGGAATCACTGTAGGATCTAGTTTCCCAGAGGTGGGCCACAACTGTACCTTCATTAGTAGAGGAAGGTACTATAAAACTCTGAGAAACCTACTTTCATGCTCACAACTGTATATAACTGGATTCGGATATGGTGCAAGCACATATGTGCACACACACACCCCCTCCACGTTCCTTTAAAAGCCCAAATAAACAACCACTTCGCAGCCCTTTTTTCCAGCAAAATTAAAAGCCCTTCCACAGCAGGCACACCATGTTTCTTCCTTGCCAGAAAGACATTAATTGCCTGATGCCTAAACTATATTTGGAAATGAAGGCAAAATCACGGTAGGCAAAGTCTGTCACATCTGTGTATATTAAATGCATGGTTTATTCTGATAAATGGGTCCTGGCACTGATTTACAAGACAAATTCCCTCAAAGACTGAAGGCAAGGTGGCTGAATCTCAGATGCCAACCACAGGTATCCAACGAACATTTTTGTCAGGTGTAAAATAAACCCTCAACCTTTAGGTATTTCTCACACCTCTTAATGAAAAGGTGCCAGGCCACCTTTTCCAGGCCAATAGGTGTCAAAAAGGGAAGAGTCTCCCTTGTCTAGGCACTGGTATGCAGGGATTATTACTCTTTTGCACAGCATGACTTCCAACAAAATGGGCATTACATCTGAAGGGAGATTTAGCTCAGTTTCATCAGGGACTCATCTGCTCTTCCCTGCCCTGAAGTAGCACCAGGCTGGGGGAAATAATGGCCACAAAATGTGCAAGACTGGGGGGTTGGGGGAGTTATGAAAATGTATTATTCCAGTTCCCCCTCCAAAGCAGTCCAGGGCATAGATGCACAAAATTACATTTCCCCTTAGAAAGGGTCTGCATATGCCAATTGCCATGTTTAGAGGTGTGGAATTATTTCTGAGCAGGTGAGGCCGATGTGTGTGTTGCTGCACTATATTTGCAAACACTGGCAGGACGGGGTAGCATGCAGGCATGAGCTCTGGGAGTTAGGCTGAAAAGAAGCAAGCCACTTGTTTCCTTTCTGCGTGGGTTTGAAAGGGAAGGAGGGAATAGCCTTGCTTTCTCTGAG
This sequence comes from Darevskia armeniaca, assembly GCA_034641395.1. Classification (NCBI taxonomy): domain Eukaryota; kingdom Metazoa; phylum Chordata; class Lepidosauria; order Squamata; family Lacertidae; genus Darevskia; species Darevskia armeniaca. Next base: position 107,271 of record JAWWNF010000828.1, on the reverse strand, counting down.
ACTAACTCTACCCACCTGGGGCCTTTGAATGGCAATGGGGGTGGGTTGCCCCTCTCTAAGCCATAGGGGAGTTGATGCAGCCCATCTGCTCTAATACAACAGGTTTTGGATCAAGTGAAGGAGCTGTAGGTATCCCCATCCTAAGTGTGCATTCTACTGCAAGCAGCGCAGTGTAAACAGATCACATTTCTACAAACAGGTAGATGCACGTTCATGTTTGTGCGTCCTGCTCCAGCAAGCGATAAGAACACGGAAAACTGCTTTCTCACTCAGATTCCCTTAGTTCAGGCATCTCCAAACTCAGCCCTCTAGCTGTTTTGGGACTACAACTCCCACCATCCCTAGCTAACAGGACCAGTGGTCAGGGATGATGGGAATTGTAGTCCCAAAACAGCTGGAGGGTTGAGTTTGGGGGTGCCTGCCTTAGTTAGACCTGGCAAGAAGATTGGTGGGGAGGGAATATAAAAAGAGGAAACCTTTCCTCATCTTTGTCCTGCCCCTCTTCTGTTTTGTGCCATTTGGGGTGGGGTGGGCGGGTCTACATTTCTTGATGTTAATTCCGAAGACCAAATTGGTACACCAGGAAAATCTGGCACCAAAAAAAAGGTAACAGGGAGAGAAAACTGCTTATTTCAAAAGTCTTACAAATTCATAAGTGAGCGTGTATTTATTCCAGGAACCCAAAAGGGCAAATATTAACAGGGAGTCGCCATCAAAGTAATTCTTTTATTACCAAAGACCAATTTTCAGGCGCTGCTGTTAAAAAGGCAGGTGGGCATTCATTCCATGTCAGCAGTTTGCATGCTTTCATGCTAGAGATAACTTGAAAAGAATAGAATATTTATAGGGTCTGAAATGTGCTTTGCCAGGAGTTTGTTGTACCAGCTTCTTCTGTTGTTAAGAGACATGTGGGTGTGAATAATTTTCTCCCTTAGACTCCACTAAAAGCTGGGCTTGTATCACAGAGTAGATTTCTGGCATGGAGTATCACAGTATGTCTGCCCAGAAGGAAGAGACTGGAAGGTCACAGACAGCTCTTCAATGCAATAGTCAGAAAACATTAAGCTCCTCACTACTTAGCCATCCTGTCTTGTTCTTCTCATTGCAAAGACACTGATTCACTTCTTCTGTCATGCCAACAACCTCAGCATATGCCCTATACAATCCATCTTACAAGGAATTGCTTGTGCATTCGTGTTATGCAACAGTCCTCACCAAAAGACCGTAAGGTCTCAGTTTAATGTACATAATTTGTCCAAAGCTGCCCTCCTCTCATCCACCCTTGGGGAAAAATTGGGCAATTTACTATGCCACAAAGGAAGACAATTTTTCAGGCATTTTGTTTGAAATCCTTCAAAATGTGACATATTGAGAACAAGGGCAGGGGGGAGGATTAGCAGATCTTACTAGTAAGATCTTACTAGTATTCAGCCCCTGTATATCGGTGGGGACCAGGTGGAGAGGGTGGCTGTGTTCAAGTTTTTGGGAGTGCTTATAGAGCAGGGTATGACTTGGAGCGCAAATACTACTGCTCTGGTAAAGAAGGCCCAGCAGAGAATTTATTTCCTCAGACTTTTAAAGAAGAACAATCTGAGTGAGAGACTGCTGGTGTCCTTCTACCGAGGCTCCATAGAGAGCATTCTTATATACTGTATTTGTGCTTGGTTCTCCAGCTGCACAGCCAGGGAGAAGAAGATACTTCAAAAAGTCATAACCACAGCCCAAAATATGATTGGTCATCCTCTCCCATCTCTGGAAGAACTATACAGTTCCCGTTGCCTTAAAAAGGTTAACAATATTTTAAAGGATCCATCTCATCCAGGACATAGCCTCTTTGCACCACTGCCTTCGGGTAGAAGATATAGAACAATTAGATCAAGAACAAACAGATTGAAGAACAGCTTCTACCCAAGAGCTATAACCATCTTAAACGCTGTAACCAGATAATATGACCTTGGAGAGCTGTGATGGGTGTATGTGTGTGTATGTGTGGCTTTCTTTGGTGTGTGTGTGTGTTTTGTGCTGTTTTTTGTTTTGTTTTTTTCTTTCTTTCTGTTTTTACGGGTGGCATGCAATTTCGTTGCACTTGTATAGCGTTGCGCTTGTACTTGTGCAATGACAATAAATTATCTTATTTAGCAGATATGGGGGGGGGGGAGGAATCAGGAAACCGCTTATGAAGTTATTTTCTTTGAAAAAGGAACTAATTACTTAAATTATTAAATTTTTTACCACTCCAAAGTATATATTTTTTCCGTTTCCTATGACAATGCTGAGGTCTATATAATATTTTTTACTTTTTTGTCCTTTTTTTACCACAATGGTGATGGTTTCTAATTTACAGTTTTATTTTTCCTATTTTCAAAGTGACAAAATATATATCCTTGGGCACCATAAGGCACTGGGCACATCCAAAAATGTCTGGGGTAGAAGATTCTCTCTGACATGCTCAATCTTGTACATGCAGGATACTTCCTATTTGAGGGATATTTCAACTCTGAACCTCCTATCTGCCATGGTAGAGTCCAGTTTCAGTCCCTTCTACAGATTTAACCAAGTAGTTGCTGCTTTGGTATAAATGCTACCTATGTAATTAATTGTGTTCTCGAAGCTACCAACATGAGTCTGACCAAACTGCAGGAAGCAGTAGAAGACAGGAGTGCCTGGCATGCTCTGGTCCATGGGGTCACGAAGAGTCGGACACGACTAAACAACAACGTTTGTAGTTTTGATTACTGTTGACACTGGCTCCTTGGTTTCAGTGCTAATGCCGATACTAGAAAGATCCAATTACCCCCCCCCCTTGGTTCAAAACTCCTGTCCCTTCCGTACATATGGAGATGAGGACTTCTATTTTGATGGAAGGAGAAATATTTGGCAAAAAGTACCATGCATACCTGTCTCCAATGGTTAACAGACTAGAAAGACCCACAGGAATTCATGCATATGCGCTATAAATATACCATAAGATAAGATGGCTGTGGAGCAAATGTACCAACTGTAACTGCAAACAACGTTTTTAAGTATTGTGACAAAATTAACTTACAGGTATTCTTTCTTCGATGTTTATCTCCCTGTCATATGGAGTTTTGAATACTTCTTCCAAACTGCCATGCAACTTTCCAGAAACAATTGAAGATCGCATTGAAGAGCGTCTTGAAGACTGTCTTGAAGAAAGTCTCAAGTCAGCACAGCTGCCTGTCCCAGGACTAGGTCTTTGATTCAAGCTATCTGGTGAAACATCACTAAAATGGCCCATACTGGTCCGGTTGGTATAAGGAAGAAAACCTGGCAATTCTCTGGTATTATCTTGACAGCCACCTGTCTTTTCTTGGCTACCACTAAGAAAGCTGGCATCTTCTCTGAGGAGTTCAGCAACTCTTTCACTGGAAATAAAATTATCTGGATTTGGACCCCTTCCTCTAGTGGCACTTTCCCCGATTTCTTCATCGCTGGAGACAGTGGAGACTAGAACAGCTGTATAATGTTGGGTATGTGCATCCTCAATGTTAGCACCACTGTGCTTGACTCCAGACACTCCTGAAACCCTTCCCGTGTCTTCTGCTGGATGAAGATCTTCATTGTGGGACATTTCATGACCTACTTCAGCCCTTGGCATCTCTCTGCTGATTGCGACCACCGAGTTTTCAGACTGAGACCTGGTAAGTGGTAGCACCTGTGGTGGGTTTTTATCATAAACATGCAGGTTGGTCATGGAGTTTGGCCCATAAAATGATGCTGCCAGCCCTGCCTTAAGATCAGGCTGGCTCTGCTGCTTTAACAAAATGCGGTTCAAGGAATCTGCTATTGCACTGTAGGCCTTCTGCCTAGGAGAAACGCCACTTGAGCCATGTAAAGCCAAGGCATCAGACATCCTCTCAGCTGACTGACTTGTGTTCCATGCCCCAACCTTCTCCATGAAGTTGAGAGAAGGTAGAGACTGAATCCTACCTTTAAGAGGATATAGAACATGGAGACCACCACTGTTTTCATCTTTTGATGCTTGGCCACTTTGCAGGGCAAGTGGCTCTCCCGCAGAGGGTATGCAAGTATCATCCAGAGAAGGTACGCGAGGCTCTTCTATGGAAGGAAGGAATGTATTGGAACAAGGGTTTTTTGAGAACTCCTCATGTAAGCAAGGGAGAGAGGATTGAAGAACGGCTTTGACTGGGTATGTCACAGCAGGAACTTCCCGAGTCAAGCTTCTAGTTGTAAAAATTCCTGGAGTAGAATGATGAACTGGATGAGCCAGATGTACAAGGAATGATCCCTCATTAAAAGAAGGTGAAATTCCAACATCTTTATGTTCCCTCTCTATACTGAAGTCTGAATGCATTAATTCACTTTTGTTCCCCATCTGGATTTCTACCATGTTACAGATATTGCCATGTTCTGCAGCTACAAAGACTTGCTGGTGGCTTGCAGGGGCATGAAGTTTAGCATCAGCAAAAGCCGGAACAAACTTCTTTTGCTCCTCAAATGCAGCTTCAGAAACATGCTGCAACTCCTGCTCGTTCAGAAAAGGCTTTGAAGATATCCCAGTGATGATGCGAGAATCACCCAAACCCATCCTCTGTCCCCTGAAGGACACATTTGAAGATAATTGTTCTGAATTACCGGCATTTCTAAAGGGCTTTCCCTCCGAATAAGAGAGTACGTTCAACGAATCACACTCAGGAACAGTTCTTCTTTCTTGCCCAGGTGGTTCTACAAATGTTTCCAACTCCCTTTCCCCCAGAACTACATTTTCTATTAGAGGGCTCATTTCGTTTTCAACTGGATCCTTTCCCAAAACACTTTTGCCAGACGAACTCTCGGAAGATAAGAAGCCAGAATGCTTGGATAACCCCACCTCTTTCTCCAGAATTTCAAGGAGGACAGGTGCTGGCACACAGCTGTCCAAAAGAAACAGATCCTGTGCCCAAGACTCATTCAGATGACGAGACGTTGCCAACTGCGGATTTAGCTGCTTCTGTGAACCTGGGATTCCAAAATTCTCATCGCTGGTGCCCAAGGTTTCAGTCCTCGCATCAAGGTGCTGTGTATGCTGCTCACTATGATGAGCCTGTTCCCTGGGAGTGGGCCCAGAAAAAGAAAGGGGATGCTGGGATAGACAACTGCCAAGGCTGGTATTGCTAGGTGCCATGGTGCTGAAAGCCAAGGGGTGCTGAGACAGCTTAAAGTAATCGGAGAGAAGAGAAGAGTCTGAGCTGACATCTGTGGCTGCCAGTCGCACAGCTTCACTCATCCGCAAATGGTTTGAAGACGCTTCGGAAGCAACATTAGAAGCATCTGGAGTCCCTCTGAAAGAGAATTGGGGGTGGGGGCCGGAATTACAATCCTGCACTGCGGTCTAGCAGAACCCAGAGAGAAAAGATTTCCGGGTCCAACACAGCTCAACATTCCCCTTCAAAAAGATACTTTAATAAGTCACTGTCTCTGACAAAATAAAGGCATGATTTTGTTAGGATGAGCTTCTGGCCTTCTAATGGCTTTTGGGGAGTGAAGGTGGACCCCTTTGCCTGAAGCAGCACTAGAATCAAAAAGCCAGTGGTGGTGCAGCGGTTGAAGCACTGGACTAGGAACTGGGAGAGCCAGGTTCAAATGCCCGCTCAGCCATGAAGCTCACTGTGTTGACCTTGGGCCAGACGGCCTCTCGGCCTAATCTACTTCACCGGGTTGTTGGGAGGATAAAATGGGGAGAAGGATGCACACCCATCTTGTGCTCAGTGCATTAAGCAAAACAGCTAACAGAGTACAAGAGGACAGTAGGTTTACCCCACCTCAAAGGAGCAAAATCTGTTCCAGTTTGCTGAAAGAGGGTCTCGTTGAAGAATGTTCGGCCTTGCGTTGAGTATGTTGTCATCAGTGGGAGGTTGGGAGACAGGCGACTGTCCTCAGCTTCTGTCAAAATTACAAATACCATGGTTATGTGGCAAGACTGAAAAGTCATGGCTTGCTAATCAAAGGCTTACTAATGCAACTGCCAACTGGCAGGAGCTTAAAAAACCAAATATGGTTGAAAATGTGTAATATAGCAACTTTAAATGGCTAAAGATGAATCAGACCAAAAAACACAGATTTCACATATGGTATAGTCGTTTCTAACATAAAAAAACCATTAAAATAATTTTTATAGTACAGCTTTAGGGGAATGTGTGGCATTCCTCCTCTTAGAAAAAAGCCTCATATGTCTGAGAGAAACATTACTCAATGAACTTTGCATCCCCTTTTGAGCATACACCAATTGGAGACTTGATAATCAACGTTAACATCTATAACCTGAAATTCTGCCTATTTTCAATGAAGCTTATGCACATATGCCCAATCTAATTTTGGTGGATCCTATTAGCTGTTCCGCTCTTCTGAGGAAGGCAACAAGCTTACTTAAAGAAATTCATTTTTGCCATTAACTCAGCAGGAAGGATTATTTTAAACAGTACAAAAAGAGTTTTAAATATTTTAATGAAAAGAAGAAGAAAATAAAGCTTCACCAAGTAGGATGATCTAATGCATAATGGGTCAAATGAAATGCAAATTTGAAATCAATGATTTTTTCCCCTGTCACATAAGGTCTTAATGAATGGATTTCTTATCTGTTTCTTTTAAGCAAGAAAGAAAATGCTTCAATAATCATAAAAATGTTGATGCAGGAGCCCCCGCCCATCTATCCACAGTCTGTAGAATAATTTGATCACAGAGTTGCTTGGCATCCATCTGTCTCAGGAGACAATGGAAGTGTGCTTTTGGGGGTGAAGTCAAACTGTTGGAAGGTTCCAGTGCCTGCCATGGCCGTAGAGAACGATACGGGAGAGACATGTTTTGTTGCAGCTGGGGCAGATGAAGGCAGCCTTCGTGTTGCCTTTGAAGAAATCTTTGTGACACAGAGTTGGTCTGCCAATGGGCCCGGTGCCTGAAGCCAGCTCCCCATAGAGCATGTCCTTGGGGATCATTGAATTTGTTTGATTTTGGAGAACACAAAGCCTACGGCAAAGCTGGGGCACTTCGTAAGAAGCAAAAAGATGCAACACAAGTGCAGTCTCTCACCTTCCCGCTTTTGGAAAAAGGTTTTGTATGTTTGTTTGCTTGTTTTAACAACCTACACGTTGATCCAAATCTCGTAGCTCTATCTAGGGCCAGGAAAAAAAATGCTTTGGAGGCTAGACCTGCTATTTTACCTTTTAAACACAGAATTCACCAACTTAAGCTCTTCCGTTTTCATGCTTATAAAAGAAATGTTCATGTAGCAAGAAAGGCTAAAGAAACCAAGTCACATGGAAGTGCCTGGGAACCTCAGAATAATAAAATAATAATAATAATAATATTAATAAATTTTATTTATACCCCGCCCTTCCCAGCCAAAACCGGGCTCAGGGCGGCTAACACCAATAAAATTACAATAAAATATAAAAGAAAAACCGTTAATTAAAATACAGGTTAAAATACAATTTAAAATTTAAATGCAGCTTTATTTATCGCCCATAATCAAAACCATAAGCGGAGGAAAACATCAGACTGAGTCCAACGCAAAGGCCAGGCGGAACAGCTCTGTCTTGCAGGCCCTGCGGAAAGATGTCAGATCCCGCAGGGCCCTGGTCTCTTGTGACAGAGCGTTCCACCAAGTTGGGGCCAGTACTGAAAAGGCCCTGGCCCTAGTTGAAACCAATCTAACAACCTTGTGGCTCGGGACCTCCAAAATGTTGTTATTTGTGGACCTTAAGGTCCTCTGCGGGGCATACCAGGAGAGGTGGTCCCGTAGGTATGAGGGTCCTAGAAGTCACGACTGGGGTGAGGATGGGAGATGAGAGGCAGTGTTGGTGATGGGGCTCCAATGCTTTGGGAAGCTCTCGTCCCTCACCCTTGGGGAATAGTTCCTGCAACTTATGCCCATTTCAGTCTCCCTGCTTTCACCACCTCCTCCTGACCGCCGGTCAAGCCTGCCAAAATATTTAAAAGAGCTTAGAAAAAGTATCACACAGAAGCAGGTTTGTGCAGGTTTCCTTCATTTTCAGAATGCATCCTGTTACGAAATGGAGGATTTCTTGGCCTGATACAGAATTTGAATATTCAACCCAAGGTAGAATATTCAAATTCAAGGTAGGCTATAACCAAAACGCCAGAAATAGCAATGCCTTGAATATGCCACTGTTTCCAAGAGCTTGCAACAGGCTAATATAACCTTGTATTGTGTTATGAGTTTCCCAGCAACCAGGTCGCAAGTAAGAAAAAGCGTCAAAAACAAAAGGTCCATTTTCCGCCTCTCCATTCTTCTCTTTCCCCTTGTGTACTATACTGTTAAAAGGAACAAAATGTGCCTTATACAACTCAGTATTCTCTATTCATCCAGCAAAATATTAATACTCTCAATGCATTTTATACAAAATGAGTCATTAAAAATAAGGGACAAAGTTTATTGTTGAATATAAAGATTCACACAGTTGTTCAGTGTTACAGATGCTTTACAACTTCCCTATTTAAATGCTACAGAAAACACAACAGAGAATCTTGAGAAGCCTTAAAGCTTAACGCACTTAATGTGGAAGAAGTTTTTCAGGCCCTGACTAAGCAGAGCACATTCTCACAAAGCTATGAAAAGGGCTAATTCTGCGCCACGGGTTATCAGAAAAGGGAACAAAAATAAAAACCCCAGTACAGTATCATAATGCCCTTATGCAAATATCTATGACATGGTCTGTGTACAATTCACAATACCTCAAAAAGGGTATTATACAGAGGTAGAAAAGATGCAGAAAATGGCAACCAAAATGATCATGAGGCTTGAGCACCTTTCCCTACGAGGAAAGACTGTAACATTCAAGGCTTTTTAGTTTTAGAAAAATGGCAGCTATGGGAGGACAAGCAAACACTTGCAGCAATAACTAAAAACAAGCCTGTGTTCTCAAGTCTTAGGACAGACGTAGGCAAACTCGGCCCTCCAGATGTTTTGGGACTACAATTCCCATCATCCCTGACCACTGGTCCTATTAGCTAGGGATGATGGGAGTTGTAGACCCAAAACATCTGGGGGGCCGAGTTTGCCTATGCCTGTCTTAGGATATGCTTCATCGCTGAATGTTACAAATCTTATCACAGACCACCTCATTTCTTAGGCCAAAACACACTTCCATATTTTCAAATGAGTTAACCGATGCCAAGCACAAAGCGTGAGGGGGCTTGGAAGAGGACAACCTAGCAGAGTCAGACATATGTCTTAGGCAAAGAATTTGCCTAAGAAATTCAAATTCAAAGAATTTGGCAAAGAAATTCCTCCTTCCCCAGAATATCAAACTGCCAAGCAAAGGATGCTTGAAACACAACCAAGTTTTACCACCTCACATTTCAAAACAAGGTCAGTGAATCAAACCAGAGACGGGCAACTTCTTCAGCATCTCAGACAGCACTGGAAATCTCATGAGCTGGAATACGGCAGCTAATTTCACATTAGGCCGTTTTTTGCATAAAGCTCATGCAAAGATGGCTGGCTGCCAGTTGTAGCTGGAAAACACTGTGTATTTCTCCCCTTAACACAGGGGCAGACAACCAGTAGTGGATGTCACCAGACCCAAGACCTCAAAATTGCAAATTTCAGGTGTCACACATTTGAACACATGCTTTTTAATGCATTCCCTTCTCCGTATGCCTTGAAAATAGTGGGCCTAAAACTGTGTTACTTGCCCAACACTTCCAACCTATCTTGAAGTGAGGTCCAAGGTCTTTGTACACCATTATTCGCTTCTTCAAGGTATCTGAAGAAGTGTACATGCACGCGAAAGCTTATACCCAGAACAAACTTAGTTGGTCTCTGAAGGTGCTACTGGACAAATTTTTAATTTATTTTGACTGCGTCAGACCAAGACTGCTACCTACCTGAATCTAGAACCATTATTCGCTGTTATGCCTCCTTCTGCCAACGTGATTTAAAAGTTACCCAGGATTTCGGCAGGATGGTACCCAAGACCCCTGTCTTTGGAGCAGGGTGAGGGGTGGGAAGAGGAACACATAAGCATTGCCTTTTCAGCCACCCCAAATCAGAAACAAGCCTTTCTAATCCATGTACAATACCTAGCAATATTAGTCATCTCAGAAACAAAATCAATCAGCTATTCCATTACACAATCTAAATCAGATTATTCACAAGTTACACTGAAAACCTATTAAATTTTATGTTGGCTGGAAAAATTAATGGAGCTTTGCTTTTCTGTAGGGAATTGCAAAATCATCATCTCAACTCTTGCTGCTTGTGATGGTTTTGGGGAAACGTTCTGTGAAGAGACCTATTAGGTCCCAGAGCAGCAAATGATACCAGTCACACCATCTTTGGGTGTCTGGTGCAAAAGAAGAGCAATTCTTCTTCCCACTGTCAATTCTGAAGGTCGCCTCCCTCATTCATAGCTAAATTTACCAAGCAAGCAAACCTGATCCTGCATCATCTTACATCCTGCTGCTGACAAATGTGAAAGCCAGAAATCAGAATGCTGTTTGCCGAGCATTTAGAGATGGAGGCAAAACCTGAGCAGAGCCCTTCTTTGTTTTCAATTTGCTACATTAATTAATGCATTACCATTAGAAAAATACTTTTTCAAAAAGACTGTAGATGATGCCTCAATTATAATGTCATAATGAATACTTTTAGGAAAAAGAGGAGGGAAAAACATTCCTGTACAGTGGTACCTCTGGTTATGTACTTAATTCGTTCTGGAGATCCATTCTTAACCTGAAAACGTTCATAATCTGAAGCACCACTTTAGCTAATGGGGACTCCCGCTGCACCTGCGCCGCCGCTGCCCAATTTCTGTTCTCATCCTGAAGCAAAGTTCTTAACCCAGGGTAATATTTCTGGGTTAGCAGTCTGTAACCTGAAGCGTATGTAACCTGAAGGGTATGTAACCCGAGGTACCACTGTATTTCCATATGCAATACAGCAAGGCACTCCCCTCCAACCTTTTGACCCACGATTCAACCGTCTTATGTAGTGTACACACTCACTACTACAAGTATAGGCCAATGAATGGATAGTGGATAACATTCTCTTGGGAGTGAGGAAATGAGCTGGAAATGAACTGAATCTTTTTTGGGTGGGTGGGAGGAGAGGCTTTCAGAGCAAAAGTGTCCCTTTCACTCATCAGTAGTTGCCTGCTACCTAGTTTGCTAAATATGCAGAATCACCATCACTCCAGTCATCTGATTTGGCATTTGCCTACTCCTCTTGAGTGAGTAACACTGCTCATAGACTACACCACTAGTTTTTCCACTTCCACTGACACCATGGGCCTCTCTATGCTCTCCGCACCCCCCTCTCTATCCTGCCACTTCCATTCCTCCATTACGGCAACCGCTACCCTCAGGGTGCAACATTTAGAGCTGTGCATCCAATTTCCCCCTCTCTTAGTCAAAATGTTTTAAATGGCCAAGACCCTTTTAAAGCCGGGACTGAAGGGAAAATATATATGCAGCTGCTATAGCAAAGGAAAAGAAAAAGAAAAGAAAAGAAGAAAGATCTTTACGATGACTCACACCCAGCAAGCCATAGAGGCTCAGGGACAATAAGATCAAGGAACCTGGGGAAAGCATAATCCCCAGGAAAGCATCGCCCTTACCAACCAATCTACCCCACTCCAATTTCACTGCAGATCAGATTCACAGGTTTTGACAGGAGATCAAACTGCAAATGCATTAAAGAAAAGGAGCCATTAAGAGGAATTATATAAAGCTGTGGAAACTGATGCCTCACACAACAGCAAATAGGTTCCCTGCCTGAGTTAGCTGCATTGAACAAGAGAAACAGTTTGATATACGTGAAGTGGGTGGGGGAAGGAGTACTCGTCCCTTTTACACAGGAAGTCTAAAGGTGCCAGATAATGCAAACACAGAAAAAGCCCATCTTATGCTGCTCCAACCTAAGCATCTTTATGCGATTCCCAGCTGCATAGTTTCGCTACGCACCAGTTTCCCTTGCTAGCTAAAACAATACGAGCCCATATAGGCTGCCCTGAACTATTTGGGATATTAACAAAATAAACTATTGGTGCACATATAGCCAGTCACTCTGCTACGCACATGTTTAGATGCCAGCAATGCTAGCCACTAGAGCAGACAGAGGAAGATCAGGTAGATACTCCAGGGAAGAACTAACAAATAATCACAGTTCTGCAAGCACAGCAAGAGAATTATGCCCCATGTTCCAGTTCAAATCAACTGAAATGCTTAACTACCCATTATCAGATTCCGACTCTGTGAGCAATATTCACCGAACCATCCAGCAGTCACAATTGGAAATTCAAGCCTGCCAATGACTAAAAGCTGAAGCTAAACTGGGAGCAGGAGCTGCCACCGGCAGTCAGAATATGAAGCAGCAGGGAGAGATCAGAGTGTAGGTGGCATATCGTTCTCAATGTCTTTTTAAAATTTCTAAAATGTCTGACTGCTACAAAGAAAGTGTACTATATAATCCAAATATAACACCCTTAGTCATATTATAATCATATTTTGCATATGTGTTCATTTTTAGCATTTACAGTTCTAAAGGGCTGTTATGTCTATTTTAATTCTGCCGGTACCCACCCTGGCTGAGTTGAGGCATGGTGTTGCATAAGGAACAGGGCCCCGATCCAAAGCAGTATATGCCATCTTCCCTATACACTTAGTGGCTTTGTAGCTCCTCTCTGTTCTGTAGTAGCCCACACACTCACAACCCCCCTGAATACTAGGGGCCCTCCAGACAAGCATCCCCTAAAGTATATGGGGCTGCTATTGTAAATGAGGGGAGATCAGCCACCCCACCACAATGTTGTTGTTCAGTCGTTTCCGACTCTTTGTGACCCCATGGACCAGAGCACGCCAGGCACTCCTGTCTTCCACTGCCTCTCGCAGTTTGGCCAAACTCATGTTAGTAGCTTCGAGAATACTGTCCAACCATCTGATCTTCTGTTGTCCCCTTCTCCTTGTGCCCTCAATCTTTCCCAACATCAGGGTCTTTTCTAGGGAGTCTTCTCTTCTCATGAGGTGGCCAAAGTACTGGAGCCTCAACTTCAGGATCCGTCCTTCTAGTGAGCACTCAGGGCTGATTTCTTTAAGAATGGATAGGTTCCATCTTCTTGCAGTCCATGGGACTCTCAAGAGTCTCCTCCAGCACCATAATTCAAAAGCATCAATTCTTCGGCGATCAGCCTTCTTTATGGTCCAGCTCTCACTTCCGTACATTACTACTGGGAAAACCATAGCTTTAACTATACGGACCTTTGTTGGCAAGGTGATATCTTTGCTTTTTAAGATGCTGTCTAGGTTTGTCATTGCTTTTCTCCCAAGAAGCAGGCGTCTTCTAATTTCGTGACTGCTGTCGCCATCTGCAGTGATCATGGAACCCAAGAAAGTGAAATCACCACAATAGCCCTATGCATTTGGAAGCTTTTTAAATGCACACACAGGCATGTCCAGATCCAATCACAAATACAGAATTTTCTCAGACCACTTATATTCACCTCACGGAGAGGCAGAGGTAACTGGGTGGTGCCAGTTACTGCCAGGTTCCTGTAGTCTGTCTCTCACTTGCACACTTTGGAAGTCACTTGTAGAACCATAGAAGAATTGTAGAGTTGGAAGGGACCCGGAGGATCATCTAGTCCAACCCCCTGCGAGGAAGGAATCTCAACACGCGGTCACCCATCCAATTTGAAACCGTACCAGACCCTGCTTAGCTTTGCAAACGCACTAGCAATTTTTTTTAAAAAAATCTGTGTGACCCTGAAGATGAGAGAAGCATCCATTGCCCAATAAAAACCTAGCTAAGTAATACTGATTAGAAAAGCTTAAAAAGAGAGAGCACAAGCTCAAACTGGCACACACACAAACTTCATCTTCTTGATACCTCAGCGGAGGAAGAATTGTCATGAACCCTGCAATCCTGATGGGTTCAAGGTGCCATTTGCTGTCAGATGAAGAGGAAGGAAGCACAAGCGGCCTAGGACCCTCGTACCTAAGGGACCGCCTCTCCTGGTATGCCCCGTGTAGGACCTTAAGGTCCTCAAATAATAACATTTTGGAGGTCCCGAGCCACAAGGATGCTAGGCTGGCCACAACTAGGGCCAGGGCCTTTTCAGTACTGGCCCCAACTTGGTGGAACGGTCTGTCACAAGAGACCAGGGCCCTGCGGGATTTGGCATCTTTCCGCAGGGCCTGCAAGACGGAGCTGTTCCGCCTGGCCTTTGGGTTGGTTTCAGTTTAACCCTGATGTTTCATTCCTTTATGGTTTGATTGGTGGGCTACTTAAAAATGAGGCTGCATTTTAAACTTTAAATCGTATTTTAACCTGCATTTTAATTGATGGTTTTGTATGTTTTGTTGTGATTTCATGGGTGTTAGCCACTCTGAGCCCGGTCTTGGCTGGGAAGGGTGGGGTATAAATAAATTTTTATTATTATTATTATTATTATTATTATTATTATTATTATTATTATTTGTCAGTGGGGTGGGGCCCAAAGGAGAGGATGGGGCCTCACCTCCTTAAAGAGGCTGGGAAGTGGGAGGTTGAACAACTGAAGGAGGGGGTATGAGGGGTTGACCTCCGTCCCATCACCAAGAGCTTGGCACCACCTCTGCTGTTGGAAGCAGATCTGTGCCCCCCCTCTGGAGAATCATGTGCCACCAAGCCCACCAGCCTAGTAGCGAGAGAATTTCACAAGTGGGTGTACCATGTCTTGCTTTTCAAAACTGGCAGGAGGGGGCGTGTCTATTTGTTGAGACAACATCACAGATTTCATCCAGTCTTGGACCCCTGATATTAGAGCCTCTGGCAATCTGTACCTGCAGTCTGACCTGAATAGCTGTAAGCCTTGAATAAAGCTTCTATCTTATACACAATTAAGCCCCTCTGTCGCTGCCCTTGGGACAGGAGCCAGTACAACAATCTCTAGAAATTATTTGGCCTTACCATATGTTTCAACAGTAGAAAATGGAGGCGCACAAGAGAAAAACAGTTACTGGCAAGGGCGGGTACTGATATATTTCAAGAGATGCCATCTAAAAGAACAGGAATAGGGGCATAAACAATCTGACTAATATGGATCAGTGTTACAAAGAGTGCCCAGAGTCTGTTTTAGGAACTTGCAAATTCAGTCTAACTGGGCATGGTATATATTTAATTTCCTGCATTTGAATCCTGTCTGTCATGCACACAGGGACCATGTGGGTGGATCCTGCCTGCTCACCTTCCTTTTCTGGAACAATCAGCTGAAATGCTAATAAGGAAGAAGTGTGGTGACAGCTGAAATGAATGACATTATGTGCTTTGCCCAGCTGGCTCAAAGATCTGGAGGTAGATGTATGATCTTGTCACCAAGTGAGCTTTCTTGATAGAATCCAGAATGCGGCAGCTAGACTGGCGACTGGGAGTGACCGCCGGGACCATATAACACCGGTCCTAAAGGATCGTCATTGGCTCCCAGTGCGTTTCCGAGCACAATTCAACGTGTTGGTGCTGACCCTGAACAGCCTCAGCCCTGTAAACCTGAAGGAGTGTCTCCACCCCCATCGTTCAGCCCAGACACTGGGTCTTCCGCTGGTTCCAAGGGTCTTCTGCTGGTTCCCTCACTGCGAGAAGCGAGGTTACAGGGAACCAAGCAGAGGGCCTTCTCAGTATTGGTGCCCTCCCTGTGGAACACCCTCCCATCAGATGTCAAGGAAATAAGCAACTATCTGACTTTTAGAAGACATCTGAAGGCTGCCCTGTATCAGGACGTTTTTAAGGTTTAATGTTTTAGTATGTTCTGATATATGCTGTGAGCCACCCAGAGTGGCTGGGTAAACCCAGCCAGATGGGCAGGGTATAAATAATAAAATTATCACCATCATCATCATCATCTTTTTAAAGTCATGCTACCTGAAGTCTTGTAAAGACATTATTGGTTCTTGTCCAGGAGTAATCATTTAAATAAAATAATTTATCCTGTGTCTACATGATAAATACCAAGGTCTACACACTATTTCTTAGTGCAGATAATAAAACTTTCCTCTTGCTTACTATAATGATCATTTGTATTTTGTTTAATCCCCCCCCCCATTTTTCAACTGCCCAACTAAGGTAGCCTTAAGAACTTTATGCCTTTTCTAAGAAATAACAGGCTAGCTGATATTGCTGGTGTTTATTACACGTGAGTGATACATTTATTTATTTTTTTAAAAAAAGAACCTAAGGGAACTGGCCTAGCTCTTAACAATAGGTATATCTGTAAGCAACATTTTAATAAATGAACAGATCTGTATTTTTAAAGGTCACAAATATCTCTAACAGTACAGTCTACTACCTAAATTACACATAATGTTTCATTTTCTTACCGTAGCATAGGAAGCTTACATTTGATAAGAAATTAAGTGCTGCATTACCGATATGTCAATTCCCTTTTTTGAGGGAAAGGGTGACATTAACTGTCCACTTTTTTCAAAACTTCCAGGAGTTGCTGTCATCAGTACTGTGCCTGTTAGCATCATCAAATCCACAAAAATGGTGATGAAGTTTGATATGTGACTGGAGCACAAGGCAGGGCACGACAGGGTACCTGTGGCAGTAACCAGCAATACCATTTCCTACCATATTTTATACCAGCAAAAAAAATGCTTGCTACTTAAGCAGACTGAAATTTTCAGCAGAGAAGTCACAGTAAAAGGCACTTGCACTCAGTCCCTCGTTGTCTTCTCTTAACTGTGAACTCTCAATATAAGACAACAGAACTCGAGATGGCCAGGATCGATACCTTGAAATGCCTCTGAATCTTGACTACAAATATACCGGTATATGTACATACTTTTAAAAAGGTCATTGCTTATGAAAATAATTTTAAAAGAAAATATTTAAGAGTACAGTGGTACCTTGGTTTAAGACAGCCTAGTTTATGAACAACTTGGATGAAGAACGCTGCAAACCCGGAAGTAGGTGTTTTGGTTTGTGAACTTTGGCTTGGAAACAGAACACGTTGAGTGTGTTCCATTTGTAAATTGCGTCCCCCACTGCTATGGAAAAGCACACCTTGGTTTAAGAACGCTTTGGTTTAAGAACGGACTTCCAGAACAGATTAAGTTTGTAAACCAAGGTACCACTGTACTGTATTCAGAACATACCCAACAGCCGTGTGTGTGTCACATTGGGTGCTTGCTGCGTTCTGGAGTCTTCGGTGACAGTAATTGAGCCTTCCTCCATGCTTGGAAACTCTGTCAAGTCACGGGTCCCACTGCTCTGACCAAGCCTTTTGCCCAAGGCTGCTGCCAGGTTGCTTGTGTCTATTTCTACATGAGGCTGGTACCATGTTTTCATTTCCTGAAAGTAAAATACAGGAGGGGGGAATAGAAAAATGAATGATTATTCAAGGCAAGCTTTAAAGAACCTATAATTTTCTCCAACAACTTTTTTTTATAGAGTGCATATGCATCAAAATATATGAAAGAAAAGATTCGAGGACTCCCTACCTCAGGTGGCCCAGTTCTCTGCCTCCATCTGGAGTTCTGTTAGGACCTTTGTTTTTTGCCGGTCCTTTTGGTTGGTTTAGACAGGGGTGGCCAACTCCCAAGAGACTGTGATCTACTTACAGAGTTAAAAACTGTCAGTGATCTACCCCCTTTTGGGGGGTTCAGGTCAAAATTGTTGAGCTTTTTTGGGGAGGAAAGTCCCGTTTTTTAGGCATTCAGGGCAAAGTTGTTGTTGAGCTTTTTTTAGGGAGAAGGAAATCCCTGTTTTTTGGGGTGCAGGGCAAAAAAATTGAGCTTTTTTTAGGGGAGCCAAAGTTGTTGAGCTTCTTTGGGGGATCCAGTGATCTACCAGTGATCTACCACAGACGTCCAGTGATCTACCGGTAGATCACGATCTACCTGTTGGATGTGCCTGGTTTAGAGAGCCAGTATCTCCACCCCTCAGCCATGAAGAACACTGGGTGACCTTGGGGTATTCACTGTCACCCAGCCTAACTTATTCCACAGGGATATGGTGATAACATGCACTACTGTGTGAATATTCTAACTGGATGAAAAAAATATGGAAAAGATTGCAAAGTTACCTGATTAGCAGTAGATCTATGTCTGATTGCTTCTCCCAAGGAGATACCACTGACATTTGAAATGTGAGTCCCACTGCTGCTTTGGCTTAATAGCTCTTCTTTCGGACCTTGACGTGGTGGCGTTGTTGCAATAGGCTGAAACAAATAGATCTTTTTTAAAAGGATGGCTGGAGAAACTGGTATTTTGAGCTATTTTGTCTTGCAGGACCAATTTGATTATAAAGTTTTACGGAAATTCAGCAATATTTTATATTGCTTGCTTAAGTCAGTGAGGCAAGAGTTGAATACTATGTTGGAACAATGAGTTAAACAGCAAAATCCAATTATCTGAATAGTCGCAGGAGCACCCAAAACATCTCTCAGTATCCAAAACTCAGTAAAACAATACTGCATGGCCATCTGTCATGGATGCTTTAGCTGAGATTCCTGCATTGCAGGGGGTTGGACTAGATGACCCTTGGATCCCTTTCAACTCTACGATTCTATGCATCCATATATTATAAAAATATGCATTTTCCAGGCATGAAGAAACAATGGATGTTTAACAAACATATTATTGAAGAGGCTGCCTTGTGAAAAGTTCCAGTTCTTCTCTGGCTTCTTAATCTCATGCCTCAAAAAGGTTAGGATCAGTCCAATAAATTTATCTTATACAAAATGCTTATTAACAGTATAGAAATTTATTTATGCATGCAACTACAGCTGCAAGAATGTTACTTGTAGTAGTCCCGAAGTAGTAGTCCCGATGAGAGAAGAATGGATACAAAAACCTATGGACTATGCAGAAATGGTGAAACTTACCGGAAGAATAAGAAATCAAGATAACAAACTTTTTATAAAAGAATGGAAATTGTTTATTGAATATTTACAGATAAATTTGTAAACAGATAAAAACATTGGCAGGATCTCTTTCTCTGTCCATCTACCCAACTCAGCCCTTCTACCTGCAACCCAAAACTCATTTCCTTTCTGCCCCCACTCACACTTGTTATCAGATGTTACAATTTCCCCTTTACCTTTGTGCCTACAAGCTGATGTAGTTTGGTAATTAAGCCAGCAAGCTTTTATTTTAAGAGTGAGGGTGTTGTTGTTGTAAGAAAAGAAAAGAAAAAACGTTAATGGTCTGACATATCCTGTGCACTAGACAAGGCCCTCACTCCAGCTTCCCACCTTAATTCCAGTTTATTGAAGGAATTGAATAGGATGCATACACCACTCCTGGGCAAATCAAAAGTGGTGTGTGATGAAGCACGAACAATGAAGGCAATTAGTACTGGGTAAAACGCAAAAGGTATTGATTTTAGATATGTTAAGCAGAGGTAATTATGTGGATGTTCTGAATGATAATCAAACAAGATGAGTGAAGCAGACATTGCCTTCAAAGGGGTCCACAGAGAGCAGACGGAGACTAAAACAGAAGAGTAAATCCACGAGGGAGGGGGCGACATTTCTTTGTTTTTTTCCTAGTAGGGAGAAGGACCAAATGTAATAGCTGTATTCTGAACTGAGCCTGAATATTGTGATCTTACCTCACCTCTGCTTTATGAATGCACTTGGATCCCTGTTCGGTTCTAGGCTAAATTCAAATTGCTGGTTTCAATCCTTCACGCCCTTTTTTTGTTTGGGACCAGGGAACCTGAAAGATTCCTTGCCTCCGTACCTACCTGTCCATACTAAAAGACAGGGGTGGGGAACCTCTGGCCTGCAGGAAGAGAGTTCAAGAAACGGCGACAGCAATGGTGAAACGGGAGGGACGGAGACCATAACAGACAGTTAGGGAAGGACTGCTGCCTATTTAAAAAATGGGACATCCAATTCCTATGAAAGGATCTGCTAACTGTGATTGGAAGGGTCCTTTACAATATTTGCTCCTCATACAGCCTGCTTTGCCTCCTACTTCTTTGCACTAGCATCCCATCATATCCTTGAGCACCATATGCCAAACTGATTGATGTAAACTGGAAACCCTATAAAAGAGATCTGGCAACCAGATAGAAGGGAGAGATCCTTCTAAATTCCAAAACAGGAGAGTAGGCTTCCCTTCGCCAGCATCTAATGCTGAGTACTTTATATGAATTTAACTCACCCAACAGGATCCATGGCATTTGGGGGGTGGGGTGCCTTCAGAGCCAAGCAGTATATAAAGAATTCAGGACTTACCGTAGTTGTAACCGTCCTTGTCAAGAGAATAAATGGGGCCTGGGGCACACAAGAGCAGTGAGATACTTCAAATATCTCAGCACAGGAATGAAGACCCAGCAAGCACCAACACGGCAAGGCGTCCCCCCACCCCCCCAACTGCCAGGTGGGGGGGAGCCATGCCCTGTCTAAGCCTCAACTATACTGCTGTCATAAAGACTGAGACCTTTGTGAGATTCGGTTGTCTGCCTCACCCTGACAACTTTCACAAATTATCACATCATGTTATATCCTGATACAGACTAAGGGGAAGCCTCCATGCCGAACCAGATACACAAGCATCGCTAGTTGATCCCAAAGAGCCTCCTACTCATTCAGGCTGCTTTCCTTCTTTTATTACTAGAATTCACTTATTAATTGCCTTCTACAACACGTAAGCTGGTTAAAAACGGTTAAAAACACAAATACAACAAATACATGTAGAACAGAACTAAAACCCTGGGGAGCTATATATACACAAGGCATATCCTACTATCATGAATGAAGATATTATAATTAAAATCTGTATGGTTACACACTGCAAGCACACAGATTAAGTATTAACAATAATTCTTTGGAGGTGTCTGAAGGAATGGATGACAGTAATGAACACCAAATAGAACATTACATATCTCAAAAGAAAGTTAATTAACTAGAGCCTCAAAAACTGCCACATTAGTAACTTGAAGAAGCTGACAGCAACAATATATTCATATGACTAGTTGCCAAAAAAAGCGGGGAGGGATGAGGAAATGAAAGAGCAATGCAGAAGGAATACAAATATCCAAGAAGTTACACCACTGGGTGCAGAAACTCTATAATAATATTTACTATGGTGGTAGCCAGAAAAACAAACAGGTACAAACAGACTTATAACCTCAAATTAATGAAAGTGGAATAATCCCTCTCCAGGGATGTGCATGTAATTAAGCTAATGGGAAGAAAACGTCAGATTTTGAAAGTGTAAGAATTAGTTCTCTTCACTAAAATATATATTTGGTGGGGGAGACCCTGACAGCTATGAACTAAGCTCATTTCATCACAGCTGTATTGATCAATGTGCAAGGCAGAAAAACTATCAAGTACCTGCTGTATTTAAGAAAACTAAAAGAACAACCAATGATTTCAGGCTAGGCAAATAATAGATAACCAGGCTAGAGTCTACTGCAAAGAATGAAGATGATGTGAAACCATCAACCTAAACTGGAATAAATGTTAAGACCCAAGTATGTTGACCCTAGAGCAGGCATGGCCAAACTCGGCCCTCCAGTTTATTTGGGACTACAGTTCCCATCATCCCTGACCACTGGTCCTGTTAGCTAGGGATGATGGGAGTTGTAGTTCCAAAACATCTGGAGGGCCAAGTTTGGCCATTCCTGCCCGAGAGAAATGCATCATTCAAGCAGTAAACACAGAGCTGAGAGAAAATAAATAAGGACCCTATGAAGCTGTCTCATACAGATCAAGCCAGTGGTCCATCTAGCTCAGTATTCTTGACACCAACTATCAGCGTCTCTCCAAGGTTTCGAGAAAGAAGCCTTCCCAGTCCTACCTGGAGAGATGCCTGGAAACTTTTGCATGTACTTTATACAGCATTTCTACAGCTCAGTGTTAAAAATAGAAATCGTTATACAGGAGACAACCAAGAGGAGGATGAGAAATTCTCAATAGTTTTACAGCCACAAATATTCAGAAAATTCCATGCCATGAATAAAGGAAGGAAGGAAATATGCATGCTAGGGAAAGAAGAGGTGCCTGTTGGCTTGTTCACTCCCCTTGTTCTTTTCGAAGACTTTCGGTAAGCATGTACTACAATTTAGCAGACAATGAGTGAACAGGATGGCTGGGCAATATATCATCCAAACCCGGTTTGAAGTGCATATCATGATATTGGTTTCATAATTTTTGACCTGGCAATATATCGCGAACCATGGTGTGTGGGTGCACACGCTATGCCAAAATCACAATACGGGGAAAACCATGAAGTCAGCCCACGCCTCTACATAGTTCCATCCTTATTACAGACATTGTGAGATATATATATATATATATATATGTATATCACAATGTTTAGCTGGTGTTATATTGCGATGTTGGAAACCAGACATTGCCCAAAACTAAATTTCAGAGGGGCAAATGGCTTTGATGCTCTAAACTTGACATCATACACAACCAAAAGTGGGTTTTAACACAGTAGCTACTGTGAACTTTCATGCACGGAGATACAGAAGAACCAACAATCTTACAGAGGGTTTGAAACAACACTAAACTGTAGCTAATTGTAATTGGAAGCAAAAGCTTCTGAATTCCTGCAGGGTGTCTAGCCTTGCTCCCATTACAATAAACAACAGTTTATAATGAGGTCTGAATGCAGCCAATGCTATACACCAGCAGAGTTTATCATCCGTGGCATAATTCAAAAAGTGTGCCACTGGAGTGGCATAGTCCACCTGTCCCCTCAGAATTAGCTAACTCCTCATTGGAGTGGAAACAGTCAGCAAAGGATGCATGCTGTGCAATGAGCACGTCCACTGATCAGTCCCTGATTGGGAGATTTTGACATGTCACAAAACCTTGTTGCCAAGAAAAATGAAGTATTCGCTCTAGCTGCTTAACCTAAGGAGTTGTGCAGTATGCCAGGAATTATTCAGGTTTCCCAGAACCCGGATACTTGCATTGTCTGCCGCACAGGAGTTGAAGGGAGGGTTGTACCAGCACAGCAGAACACAGTGTTAGAAACAAATATATAAGCTAATCGCCAAATGACACAATGGAACATTTAAGCACCTTGGCATTCATTATCTTTATTTATTTCATTTCTATAGCGCTTTATATTTTAAAGAAAAAAATCCCCAAAAATCTCATTTCAAGCAGGTAAAATGGTGGGCATCACTCCTGCCTGTCTTGCCAACAATTTTATTAGCTGAGAATAAAAAAATTCTTTCAGCCCGGTGAAGTCTTCTATATAGCATTAAAGCTTGCATACTATTTCAGCAACACTCACGGGTCCAATAAACAACCCTGCTTATTCAACAGGATCTAGACAGAGGCAAGTGGAAGGAAGGCAGACACATCCTGAGTTTAATTTCATGTGAAGCCCTGTCTTGCTCCACAGCTAACTCCTTCTCGTCTCTCTCAGAAGTACAGAACTAATGACATACCTAGAGAGTAGAGACGGGTTGGGAACAAATCTAAATCACACTATTTAATTGATTAAAACTATGAATCAACTGCAAGAGATCAAATTTAAAAGGGTCTTGATTTGGCTCATAGGTAGGAAGTAACCCACCCCAGATACAAATAGCAAGAATTTGTATTATTTCAATTTGAAGGATGTATCGCTCATCCCTCAGTTCACTAGAGTCCGATTTGATTTTCTATGCTTGAGAATTGGCAGTGAATATCAAGCCTCTCTTAGGCTCTGATAATTACATGTTATGCTTAATAAAAAAAATCAAGGATGGCTGCGAACATCAACAGCTGAAGATACTAATTTACACCCCAAACATAAACATGTCTAATTGGACTTCAGTAGGGACTTGCTTCAGAACAAACATGCTCAAACCAGGATGCCTGCAGTGCAGTAGCAATGTTTTCGCTCAAGCATGAGTAAGTTATGGGACAACCATCCACAGCTACCCCATAAACACATGGGGCAAAAGGCTGCATCCACTCTACCCTCACACTTTGTTGTCGTTTAGTCGTTTAGTTGTGTCCGACTCTTCGTGACCCCATGGACCAGAGCACGCCAGGCACTCCTGTCTTCACCCTCACACTAGAATGCCACTAAAAGTACTCTATAGTGGACAAACAGGCCAAACCCTACGCCAAAGGATAAAGGTAAAGGTGACCCCTGACCGTTAGGTGCAGTCACGGATGACTCTGGGGTTGCGGTGCTCATCTCGCTTTACTGGCCGAGGGAACCAGCGTACTGGCCGAGGGAACCAGCCTCTTCTGGCGAACCAGAGCATCACACGGAAACGCCGTTTACCTTCCTGCCAGAGCGGTACCTATTTATCTACTCACACTTTGTGCTTTCGAACTGCTAGGTTGGCAGGAGCAGGGACCAAGCAACGGGAGCTCACCCCGTCACGGGATTCGAACCGCCGACCTTCTGATCAGCAAGCCCTAGGCTCTGTGGTTTAACCCACAGCGCCACCCGTGTCCCTTACGCCAAAGGATAAATGGACATCAGGAATCACAAGACACAGAAACCAGGAGAACACTTCAATCTCCCAGGACATTCTATACATACAAGATCTCAAAGTAGCTGTCTTATTACAAAGGAATTTCAGAAATAGACTGGAAAGAGAAGTTGCTGAATTGCAACTTATTACCAAACTTAAAACCATGGAGAGACCTGGTCTGAATAGAGACATTGGATTCTTATCTCATTATACATGACAAAGCTATTTTTAGCCATCTCACCCCTTGCTTTTTCCTATCAGCCAATCACCCATTCCCACCACCCTTCTGAGTAATACCCCTCCCCACCCTCTCACTATATATAAGGGTCTGGTGACTTCTGTTTCAGTGTATCTGAAGAAGTGTGCATGCACACGAAAGCTCATACCAATAACAAACTTAGTTGGTCTCTAAGGTGCTACTGGAAGGGGGGGAAATTATTTTGTTTCGACTACGGCAGACCAACACGGCTATCTACCTGTAACTAAAAGTACTATATGCCACAACAGAGCTCACACACCCAAAATACTAGTTCACTATGGTTCTCCATAGTTTAGAACAGGGTTTCCCAAACTTGGGTCTCCAGCTGTTTTTGGACTACAACTCCCATGATCCCCAGTTGGCAGGAGCAGTGGTCGGGGATGATGGAAATTATTCTTCAAAAACAGCTGGAGACCCAAGTTTGGGTCTAGAGCAGTGATGGCTAACCTTGACACTCCAGATGTTTTGGGACTACAACTCCCATCATCCCTGACCACTGGTCCTGTTAGCTAGGGATGATGGAAGTTGTAGTTTCAAAACATCTGGAGTGTCAAGGTTAGCCATCACTGGTCTAGAGGATCCTCCTAGCCTAGACAAATATTTTGACTTCCAAAAATTTAAGTCACAGGCATCCACAGAGCAGTGGCAAACAGATCTGAAAACTTTACACCATCACCACCTTTCCAGTTGATACTTCACACCTCCTTCCTCCTAGCGTAGGGACAAACCAAGGAGTGGCCAACTTAGCATTACACCCAAGCCAGCAACTCATGGTTGGTTGGTTTCTAAGAAGCTACAAGTGCAATTCTAAGCCAGCTGCTCCATGGTTTGCTCCCTGCTGGGCAGGAAGGAAGGGAGAACTGTTTCTTCCAAATGTGGCCAGTGTAAAATAAAACTAATCTTCATATTATTTTTTGAAAACACACAGGCACATATGCAGGTCTGAACATTCACAGCATAATAAAAATAGTACATATTTATTTACAAGGAAAGTACAGTATCTGTTCAGCAAGACCTCAAAAGAAGGTCACAGTCGGCATACCTTGCTTTTGAAAAAGGACAAGTGATTCCCTTTCTACATTTCTGTTCTCCTCTCCATTATAATATGCCCTGGGAATTTTCACTGGAGAATTATAGTAAATAATAAAATAAACTTCACTCAGGCACACTGTAAGCAGTTTACAGGTATTTGCAAATCCCACATCCCCAGCTAAACTCCTAGTGTCTTTCCTTATATTATGAAAGCAACAATGCTAATTTGGATTACTGCAATGGGCTGTATGTGGGGCTACCCTTGAGGATGAATGGCAGGCTGCCGTTGGTGCAGAGATCAAAACCCAGGATGCCTAAAGGCAGCAGAACTCCTTGCACTGGCTGCCCATCTGCTGCAAGGCCAATTATGAGATTTTGGCAAGAAGATATAAGGCCCTATGCAGCTCAGGACTACATTACTTCAGAGACCAACTTATCCTTCATATATGGTAGGTCATTAAATTCCGCAGGACAGATTCTCCCTTAAGTCCCTAAAACAGGGGTAGGCAACCTAAGGCCCGTGGGCTGGATGCAGCCCAATCACCTTCTCAATCCGGCCCGCGGACGGTCCAGCGTGTTTTTACATGAGTAGAATGTGTCCTTTTATTTAAAATGCATCTTTGGGTTATTTGTGGGGCATAGGAATTCGTTCATTATTTTTTTTTTCAAAATATAGTCCGGCCCACCACATGGTCTGAAGGACGGTTGACCGACCCACGGCTGAAAAGGGTTGCTGACCCCTGCCCTAAAATATCAGAAGCTCACTCCGCAGCAACTCTAAGCAGGGCCTTCAGTTTGGCCGCTCCTGTTCTGTTAAACAACATCCCTACAGAGCTACAAGAAGAACCTACTCTTAATGATTAAATACAAATCCCAAGATTAATTTATCACTGATATAAGATAATTTTGGTATGACTGGAAGTTACAAACGGAAAGACTTATTAAAGGCAAACTTAACTTTTAACGAACCTAACAAAGGGCATGCAAATGCACTGTATTAAGGAGAACTCCTACACTGAATCCCAGGTGAAGGAAATGTGCCGTATCTAAAGTCACAAACCTGCGCAACAGAAACAGCAGCCAACTCACTGTAGGTAATTAGACAGTTTGCATAAAAGGTTATAAACCCAAGATAAAACATACCATCCATATTAACCAGAGCTTTCCAAACTGTGTGTGTCAGCTGCAACGGTTAGGTGTGTCAAGTGAACGCTCTTATAAGGGGTTAGCTTAACCTCCGGTTTGCTAGTAAAATTGAATTACTGTGTCGCGAAATGACGCGTGTCATGAAAAGTTCAGAAAGCTCTGATATAAACCAAGAGAGGTAGAGATTTGCCGGTGGGGGGGGGGGAGGCAGGACGGGACAAGGTGCTCCCTGCTCAACACTGTGGACTAGAACCATGGGAAACACATTGGGGGGGGGGGGGTCCCGCAAGTTCAAAGTGTGCACAGACACACACACATCATTTATAACTTTTTGTTTTAATATGGGGGGAGGGGTAGGATTTCCCTTTCTGATGCATTTCCACACATGCAAGCACAACCCCCCCCCACAGTATTATGAATGGGAGGGAGGGCAGGGAAGTGCCCTTAAAAGAAGCCCCCCAACTGAAATCCCTCACCCCCTAATTAAAGCCCCGCCACCCGCCCAATTAAAATCCCCATTAAAGCTCCCTCATCCCCAAAATAATAATAATAATAATAACAATATTTGTACCCTGCCCATCTGGCTGGGTTTCCCCAGCCACATTAAAGCCCCCACCCCTTATTAAATCCCCCCACCCCCAATTAAAGCCCCTCACCCCCAATTAAAGCCCCTCACCCCCAATTAAAGCCCCCACCCCTTATACTCACGGGAACTTGGCCCTCCTCCTCCTCCTCAGGCCCCTCCATGGCTGTGGGGAGATGAAGGGAGTCGGGGGCGCCAGTAACGGCAACAGAGGGGGAGGGGGTGGCCCAAAGCTCCGCCCCTTTCAGCGCCCCCCGCCCTCTTTTCTTCCTCCCGCTCCCGAGCGAGCCTCCCGAGTCAATGAGAAGTGCGCATGCGCAAGCGCCCGCTGAGCCGCTCTCTTCCCGCTCGCTCGTTGTTAGGGACTCGCTCTAAGGAGGGCGGGAGGGGAAGGGGGCGGGGCTTCCTCTCGCGCCCGCTCCTCCCGCCCGACGCCGGCGCGAACGAGCGAGCGAGCGAAGGAGGGAGCCGTTGGAGAGAAGCGAAGGTGCGCGCGCAAGCGACGGGGCGGGAAAGGCGTAACGTCCATCCTAGGTCCAGGAGCCAATGGGCTGGAGGGCTCCGAGCGTGCCTCGCTCCTATTGGGCGAGGGTCTCCAGCTTCGTGGCCATGCGCGCTCTCAGGCGGGAAAGCGGGGGGGGGGGGGGGGCGAAGAGACTCTGAAAGACCCGGATGACAACATTCCCTACTAGCCTGCTGACTGCCTCTGAACATGGAGGCTCTACTCAGCCCGCACAGTTCATAACCCTGGATAACATTTTTCCTCCTCCATGAATTTATCAATATTCCTAGATTTGGAGGGCGCCCCAGAGGTCATCTAGTCTATCTGCCAGGAATTACAGGACGGATTTAATTATTATTTTTTAATGTTTAAATAGGTATTTTAGACTGAGAGTCCCCCCCCCGGGTAATTTCATCATTATGTTCTTTTTGTAAACCGCTCCAAAGCTTATCGGTTTTTACAGCTAAGCATTTTATGAAACTAAAAAAATGCTACTTAAAGACTTCCAAAATTAAAAGAAAAAGCCTCCCATGAAGGAGGTCTCCCCACCCTCTGAGGCACTTGGACAGCTAATAACCGCCAGGAATTCTTTTTAATCCTTTGTCTTGCAAATTCAACCCCAATGAGTTCAAGTCCTACTTCCTGGAGCAACAGGAGACAAATGTGCTCCATCTGTAGGTCTAATCCAGGGGTCAGCAACCTTTTTCAGCCATGGGCCTGTCCACCGTCCCTCAGACCATGTGGTGGGCCGGACTATATTTTTTTGGGGGGGGGGAATGAACAAATTCCTATGCCCCACAAATAACCCAGAGATGCATTTCAAATAAAGGCACACCTTCTACTCATGTAAAAACACCAGGCAGGCCCCACAAATAACCCAGAGATGCATTTCAAATAAAGGCACACCTTCTACTCATGTAAAAACACCAGGCAGGCCCCACAAATAACCCAGAGATGCATTTCAAATAAAGGCACACCTTGTACTCATGTAAAAACACCAGGCAGGCCCCACAAATAACCCAGAGATGCATTTCAAATAAAGGCACACATTCTACTCATGTAAAAACACCAGGCAGGCCCCACAAATAACCCAGAGATGCATTTTAAATAAAAGCACACCTTCTACTCATGTAAAAACACCAGGCAGGCCCCACAAATAACCCAGAGATGCATTTTAAATAAAAGCACACCTTCTACTCATGTAAAAACACCAGGCAGGCCCCACAAATAACCCAGAGATGCATTTCAAATAAAGGCACACCTTCTACTCATGTAAAAACACCAGGCAGGCCCCACAAATAACCCAGAGATGCATTTTAAATAAAAGCACACCTTCTACTCATGTAAAAACACCAGGCAGGCCCCACAAATAACCCAGAGATGCATTTCAAATAAAGGCACACCTTCTACTCATGTAAAAACACCAGGCAGGCCCCACAAATAACCCAGAGATGCATTTCAAATAAAGACACACCTTCTACTCATGTAAAAACACCAGGCAGGCCCCACAAATAACCCAGAGATGCATTTTAAATAAAAGCACACCTTCTACTCATGTAAAAACACCAGGCAGGCCCCACAAATAACCCAGAGATGCATTTCAAATAAAGGCACACCTTCTACTCATGTAAAAACACCAGGCAGGCCCCACAAATAACCCAGAGATGCATTTCAAATAAAGGCACACATTCTACTCATGTAAAAACACCAGGCAGGCCCCACAAATAACCCAGAGATGCATTTTAAATAAAAGGACACCTTCTACTCATGTAAAAACACCAGGCAGGCCCCACAAATAACCCAGAGATGCATTTTAAATAAAGGCACACCTACTCATGTAAAAACACCAGGCAGGCCCCACAAATAACCCAGAGATGCATTTTAAATAATAGCACACATTCTACGCATGTAAGAACACGCTGATTCCTGGACCGCCCGTGGGCCGCATTGAGAAGGCAATTGGGCCGCATCCAGCCCACAGGCCTTAGGTTGCCTACCCCTGATCCCTTTAAAAGCCATCTACTCCTGGGCCACTGAATTGCACGTATTAGAGGTTTTAAAGCAGAGGTTGGGTGGCCGTCAGTCATGGATGCTTTAGCTGAGATTCTTGCAATGCAGGAGGTTGGACTAGATGATGGCCCTTCGCGGTCCCTTCCAACTCTACAATTCTATGATTCTATGTGAATTGCACATATATTTAATATCCATATTGAAGCTATTAATTAATATAACACAAGGTACCCATTTTGCCCTAAGGCTGGCTGCTAATTTATTCAGTCTGTAAGTAAGTTTTGATGTAATTTTTTATTTCATTCGTATCTTTTTTACCACCTTATGATGTTTACATGAAAGGTTCCATAGATTCTGCCGATGAAGGCACGTATAAGCGGGTACAGGGGTGCTGCAAACCCCAAAGATCCCCCAGAACCCCCTCTATTTATTATCCTCAAACAGGACATATCTCTTAGTACAGGAGTTATATGCTGGCAAGGCCTCACATCTGGCAGCAGTCGTGTTGCAGCATTCTGCACTGAGATGGAATCTAGACACATATTTAAAAACGCTGTGAAAATGCTTTTTTAAAAAAAGTGTTTTGAAAAATATATTGAATTTGCCATAAGCTCACCATCGCCACCTAGTGGCACATTTGTATAATGCACTTAAAACATTATACAGTACTGTACAGTATTTGCAGCTGTACAGTATAGCTGAGTCCCGACTGCAGCTTCCGGCTCAAGAACGAGGGAAGCCCCACCTAGAGTGCATTGCAGTAACCCAGTCTTGAAATAACCAGCACATGAACTACTGTGGCAAGGCTTTTCCCGGTGCCAGGAATGGCACTTAGTGCCAGCAAGGGGGTAGGAAAGATGGAGAGACACATAGAAATAAATGGGGTCAGAAGGAACCATCATTCACAGGTCCCTTTCCAGACCCATGGAAAAATCAGAAGATTGAAATATAGCTGGGTTGAGCCACCAGTAAGTCTACCCTGCCATCCAGAAAAACAAAAACAAAAAAATGTCCAAACTGAGACAGGGAAACCAGGATCGAGAGAAAAGCTGGAGGAGCTGGAGCTCTAAGCAGAAGTACTAATCGCTGCAACACTTTATTGCAGCATGAGCCCACTTGTGGGCTCCAAGGAATTGCAGTTTAGGGAGTAAAGGAACCAGATGCCACCACTAAGCAAGATTTAGTGCACTGTTAACCTGTTGCAACAAAGTTTTGAGGCACCTTGAAGATTTAACAAATTTATTGCGGCGTAAGAAAAGTGACCCATTCGCGACAGAAGTAACTGGTGTTGTAGGAATTTTAGGTATTTTATTTATATATATATATTAATTCTTATTAGTGTGCCAAGCAGGGCAAGGCCTCATGTCTGAAGCGCAGTCCTGAAACCATTTTGACCCCTGACACAATTTTGACTCCTAGCTGGCCAGCTATCAGATGGCCCATTCGCCTTACAAAGGACGGTAGTTAGTCTGCCAAGGCAGGGAACCTTTTGTTCTCCAGAAATGTTTGTCTGGGAGGGGTCGAGGAGGGATGACCAGGTGTTTCTCTGCAAGGGAGTGAGAAAAAACCTTTCCATTGTCTCAGAAATAAACTAATCACAATCTCAAAAGGAATGGCCAGACTGCCCAGGAAATGCAATCAGATACGACATTATCATATGAAGGCAGGAGGTAAACAGTGCATTCAAGATTTCTGCTGAACACCACCTTTTTCTATGATGTAGCTGTGATGTATCTAAGGGATGGTCCTGGGTTACACCCCTTTTTGTGATGTATGTATGATGTATAGGGGGTTGGTCTTGAGCCAAGTGGGGGGGGGGGAATTTCAAAGTCTATATAGGAGCTGACACACCATTGGCCGGGGTTCTCCCCTCCTTATCGTACCTGCTACGTGATGGGAAACCTCTGTTGCAACAGATTCAATAAATGGGAAGCTGCGCTTTGCTTTTGATAACTCTGGTGTGGTCTCTGTCTGTGGCACGAAGGGAAAAGCTCTAAAATTCCAGCTCTTCCCAGGGAGAAAAATCCGGACTCCCCCTTGGGAAACCCGGACCCAACTTTATGCCTTTCCTAGTAAAATTTTGCTTATATCACTGGCGATAACCTTTCCTAGCTTTGCCATGTTTATGTATCCATGGTTGTGATTAAGTGTTAAATAAATTGGACCAAATCCACTGATTAACCTTAACTAAGCAGCTTTTTAAAAAATGTCACTCTAACCCTTTCATCTGCAGAGATGCAAGCAGAAATAGAAGCAGGAGCAATTCAGTAAGGAATCAGACCTGCTCTTGCCTCCCAGTGTTCTGGCAAATTAATACACAGACCCTGCTCTGACTGACAAGCAAGACAAGCAATGGTGTTTGACCGCCTTTGCTCCCATTGCATGCACTTGCCTTTAAACAAGAAGGGTCAGGTGTAGGATGTCTGAAAGAAAGACCAGACTCTGCCTTTTATGCTCAACTTGATTATTGTTATATTATTTTCCAGTTGGCTGCATTGATTTTCCAGCAGCAGGAAGCTCTGGGTTTGTTTGTTTTTCACTGAGAACAAATTGGTGGCCTTCATTTGTCTGCCTTGAGAATAGCTTAGGCATGGTTTTTCCAAAACATCTATGCAATTGCAATGCGTATATTAATTCAACAAAGGCATGAATAATTAAAATAACTCATTACCCAGCACTGAGGCCAAACTACAAAAAAAAATCAAACCAGACAAGACATTAAAATCAGGAAAGTCAAAGCCTCTCTCCGGCCACAGTAGTGCGGATTTCCAAAGACTCTGCAGCACACTGACAAAAATAAATATTCCCACCACCCCTCTGAGTAATACCCCTCCCCACCCTTTCACTATATATAAGGGTTTGGTGACTTCTGTTTCAGTGTATGCACTGAAGTGTGCATGCACACGAAAGCTCATACCAAGAACAAACTTAGTTGGTCTCTAAGGTGCTACTGGAAGGAATTTTTTTATTTTGTTTTAAAAATAAATGTGTCTCCTTCTACAGATATTTTCATACTGCACCTTCCATCCAGACTAGATCCTCAGGTCATTAGACAATAAAGCACTATTAAAAATAATAGCTAAACAGGAGCTAATCAAGAGCAATAGGGCAAAAATAAACATCAGCAGGCAGAGAAAATAATAGGATGTAAGAGCAGTGAGCCATAATGCACACATTCAGATACATTGATTCGGGAAATGAATTAGGTCATTTTAACCAGTTTAGTGAGCCAGTGTCTCATTCACCCAAATCAGGGGTAGTTAACCTTTGGCCTGTGGCCAATCTCGTCCTGTTAGAGGGTCAAATTTGGCCAAAGAGGCCAATTTTTATTTTATTTTTTATTTTTTAAAATAATTTTTATTGGATTTTACAATTTTTTAAGCACATCACATATCGGTTAAACTTCATTCTTCTCCCCTCTCACCAAGAGAAGACCTGTTCATTCCCCCCTCCCACAGAGGTATCTCTTATCTTATTCACTTAACCTTACATTAACCATTTCATAACATCGCTTGTCCTGGCCCCATTTGTAGGCCAGGTGTTGCTATTTTCTCAGTTTCTTGTTCCACTTGACTTCCTCAGTCCCCACTGTTGGTTTCCTAGTAGTTCCTCCTTATCAGGTTTCTATATCATCCTTAAATATATTATCAAAAACATATTGTTCAAACATCATCTTTACATGTATTGTCAAAAATATAGGCCAATTTTTAAATGCCATGCCCCCCCCAGCCAATCAGCTGACGTCACTTCAATGGCAGGGGGAGTGATGTCTGTCACCTGATTGGCAGGGGGCTGAGATTGATTCTGCATGAGCTGTGCATGCCAGTTCCCCTGTGTACAAAAGGGCTTTTAAACAGCTCCGTGCTGTGCTTTGAAGTCCCGACAGTCCGGGGTTTCAAAGTGCCTTGCCGCCTGACACTGCTATATAGGTGGGTCCCAGTCACCCTAATTGCCCAGCCTCCACTGTTACTGTTCTGCCACTAACATAATGGTCCAGGAGGAAAATTGGTAGGTAACTTAGCCAGTGTGAAATTCTGTGCCCATTGGGCAGCACACTCCAACGTCTCTTGAGACAGACGGATGCCAGCAACAATTCCCTCTGGGAGAAACTAAGCCATGTTTATTGAAGGCTTATTGCTGATGGTTTGAGTAAAGGTGTTTTCAGGCATGTGTTTATTGTGGGATTGGTGCCCCTCATGCATACAGATTTTTCACAGCCTCCACACAATCTTCTTTGCCTCAAAAAACCAACCTTTATTTCCCCACCTCCTTAAACCAGATTTACCGTTTCAGTGGAAATCCAATATTTGGGGGCGGGGACCCTGTTAGTAACAATTGTTTACAGTAGAGCCTCAGTCTGAAGGCACTCTGGTCTTTTCTTAGCAGTTTATAAAGGTTTTACCGTATTTTTCGCTCCATAAGACGCACCTGAACATAAGACGCACCTAGTTTTTAGAGGAGGAAAGGGGGAAAGCCCTGCTTTTTTGAGGATCAGCTCAAAGTGGTGCAGCTTTTTTTTGCAAAGGGAAAAGCCCTGCTTTTTTGAGGATCAGCTCAAAGTGGTGCAGCTTTTTTTGCAAAGGGAAAAGCCCTGCTTTTTTGAGGATCAGCTCAAAGTGGTGCAGCTTTTTTTGCAAAGGGAAAAGCCCTGCTTTTTTGAGGATCAGCTCAAAGTGGTGCAGCTTTTTTTGCAAAGGGAAAAGCCCTGCTTTTTTGAGGATCAGCTCAAAGTGGTGCAGCTTTTTTTTGCAAAGGGAAAAGCCCTGCTTTTTTGAGGATCAGCTCAAAGTGGTGCAGCTTTTTTTGCAAAGGGAAAAGCCCTGCTTTTTTGAGGATCAGCTCAAAGTGGTGCAGCTTTTTTTTGCAAAGGGAAAAGCCCTGCTTTTTTGAGGATCAGCTCAAAGTGGTGCAGCTTTTTTTTGCAAAGGGAAAAGCCCTGCTTTTTTGAGGATCAGCTCAAAGTGGTGCAGCTTTTTTTGCAAAGGGAAAAGCCCTGCTTTTTTGAGGATCAGCTCAAAGTGGTGCAGCTTTTTTTGCAAAGGGAAAAGCCCTGCTTTTTTGAGGATCAGCTCAAAGTGGTGCAGCTTTTTTTTGCAAAGGGAAAAGCCCTGCTTTTTTGAGGATCAGCTCAAAGTGGTGCAGCTTTTTTTGCAAAGGGAAAAGCCCTGCTTTTTTGAGGATCAGCTCAAAGTGGTGCAGCTTTTTTTTGCA
This sequence comes from Darevskia armeniaca, assembly GCA_034641395.1. Lineage (NCBI taxonomy): Eukaryota > Metazoa > Chordata > Lepidosauria > Squamata > Lacertidae > Darevskia > Darevskia armeniaca. The sequence goes on along the minus strand of JAWWNF010000828.1, from coordinate 72,125 downwards.
AAGGGAAAAGCCCTGCTTTTTTGAGGATCAGCTCAAAGTGGTGCAGCTTTTTTTGCAAAGGGAAAAGCCCTGCTTTTTTGAGGATCAGCTCAAAGTGGTGCAGCTTTTTTTGCAAAGGGAAAAGCCCTGCTTTTTTGAGGATCAGCTCAAAGTGGTGCAGCTTTTTTTTGCAAAGGGAAAAGCCCTGCTTTTTTGAGGATCAGCTCAAAGTGGTGCAGTTTTTTTGCAAAGGGAAAAGCCCTGTTTTTTTGAGGATCAGCTCAAAGTGGTGCAGCTTTTTTTGCAAAGGGAAAAGCCCTGCTTTTTTGAGGATCAGCTCAAAGTGGTGCAGCTTCTTTTCCAAAGGGAAAAGCCCCGTTTTTATGGGGTTCAACTCACAGTTTTCAGCTTCTAGTCCTACAGGAAAGGGAGCCATTTCTACAGTTTCCAGACAGATAATCTAATCAGCCAGTCACATGTCGCTGGGGAAACAAACAGCCTCCCTCTGCATTCAACAACGGAGGCCTGGGCAAGGGGGCAGGGCTGGAAAGGGAGCCTTATCTCTCTCCCCGATCGCTTGCTAAACAGCTGTTCAGCAGCGGCTTCCTTTCAACACCCTCTTCTCTCTTTGTAAAAAAAAAGAGCACAATCTGCTTTTGGCCCCTAGGCAATTTGGCTCCAGGGACCACGCATTCGCTCCATAAGACGCACAGACATTTCCCCTTACTTTTTAGGCTGAAAAAATTGCGTCTTATGGAGCGAAAAATACGGTATATTTGTTTTCCATTTCAAACCCTTAACACAAAGCAGTATAAAATAGAGTAGAGCAAGCTTCCTCAAACTTCGGCCCTCCAGATGTTTTGAGACTACAGCTCCCATCATCCCTGACCACTGGTCCTGCTAGCTAGGGATCATGGGAGTTGTAGGCCAAAAACATCTGGAGGGCCGAGTTTGAGGAAGCCTGGAGTAGAGATATATGAAAGGAGGCAGTGTGACGTAGTGGTTAGAGCGTTGGATTAGGACCTGAGAGAACAGGGTTCGAATCCCCACTTGGCCATGAAGCTCACTGGGTGCAACCTTGGTCCATGTCATCTGTCTAACCTACCTCACAGGGTTGTTGTTGGAGATTAAATGAGGAAGGAGGAAGAACCGTGCAAGGAATAAATAGATAAATCATAGCAAAATTAGGTAGAAGACAGTGACCTTCTTACGTTAAGATAGGTGAGAATTTAAGAGAGTTATCTAGATAAAGGGTTCGATTCCGGGTGGAATCCTGAATCTTGGCAGGACGTTATTTTGAAACCCCTGCCTGCGCAGAAAAGACAGAGACCAGACCAGAGTTCTAATGGGAAGCAAGGCGGCTAGTCAGCCTGATCTTTATTAACAAATACTGTTGCAACGGGGTTCTCACTCACCACATGCTGGATGGAGGAGCAACCTAGAACAAAAGTGCACCCGCCCCTATATAGACATTTTGAATCTCCCCCCTGGACCAAGACCACCCCCCAGAAACACCATGCATACACCATAGGAGGGGTGTAGTCTGAGACCACACACCCCAGATTCATCATGTTTACATCATGAAAGGGGAGGTCTGGTGGCAGCAATCTGAGCATCCTGGACCCTGCCCCCTCTTGTCCTCCACTAAACACCCACCAAGTGAAACAAAAGAGGTATTTACATTTCCCTGTTTCTCAGCCAAGTTAATCACACCCTTTTGTCTTCATCTGGGTTTGTTATCTCTGGAATGGCTACCTGTCTGGCACTCAGGTATCAGGATGCCAGAGATTATCACTCAGGCAGAGGGAGAGCTGCTGAGTAGCTGGAGGGGCAACCCCCCTTTGTTCCTGAGACAAAGAAATACACACATATGGCCTTGTTTGCTTGGCACACTTATGAACATTTTAATATATATATGTATAAGGCCTTGATTTCTTATTACAACCACAAGCTCAGACTTTTTAAAGTTCGGTTTCAATCACCGGAAATGCAGCGCCTGCCCAGTAAACAGGCGTGTGTGAGAACACAGCCGCAGATCAGATAAAGAAATCCGGAGCAGGCTGCAGTCTGGCTTTGTAAATGTGAAACATATCAGCGAACCCTGTGGGATCCGGAGGGTGGGGAGCGGCTCGAATTGACAATGCAAGCGTGAAGGCATTTGGGCACTGATGCAGAGCCCCTTCCTGAAAGGCATTCCTCCATCCAGTGCTGATATAATTCCTCCACTCGCCTGTTATGCAAGCTTTGGTTGCTCCCGGCAGGATGTTGGCAACAGCCTATTTTAAATCTTCCCACATGACAACGTCTCTAATGCTCCAGAAAGATTGGGGAGGGGGGCTATGATCTGTTCTGATTCGGCGCTGATGATGCACTTACAAAGAGCTTCTGGATTTGATTCAAATGGGCTTGATGGAGGTTCTTTGAGGAAAACACATACCGCCACTTATGGGTTTTCCTGCTGGGCCCTCGGATTCTGCCTCTCAGCCAGCACCCTCCCCGCCCTGGAAACAAAATTGGTCTTCAGCTTTTAAAAGGCAGCATTTCGCAGCAGCAAAACTCTCCGCTGGCTATTCCATTGTTACAAAACCGGCTGCTTTAAGCCTGCCACTCAGGGTGGAACAGGTTGTACTTCGTGGGGTGGGCTAGCTTTAAAAATAAAAAGAGAACTGTGTATTTAACGAAGAAGAGAAGGCTGCTCTGACACTGGAGGCCCGGGGAAAGAAAGAGAGAACAGAAGCCTTTCAGGCTGCAAAAATCATGTTGAAGGAGTGCATTTGTTGAAAGGGAATTTCTCTGATCTGGGAATTTAGCCTGTCCTTTCCCCTTAAAATATTGCCATATATACCACCACCCCAATCTCTGAGCAGTGAGAGACTCCAGGGGTTCCAAGCACTTGCCCAGGTTTGGTTTCCTTGGGAATGAAGGTCAGCAAGGACTCTGGTCTCTTTAGGATATACGGCTTTATTTACACATATATACAACCTGAGCTGATGGAGGAGCTCACGGCATTAACACACCAACCGATGTGTCGAGAGAATGTCGAGTACAGGTAGGTGATCGGCAACATTCCTGTTCAGCTTCCTCCCTATAGGAAGGGAATTGATTCAAGTTGCCCACCTGTGATTTGGTGTGGGGGGTTTTTTGTTTTTTTAAATCATCTGCAGAGACGCGTTATGGGAGAAGTTCTTGGAGACTGGGAAAACACAGGTTTTTTAATTGTGCATTAAAACATTTTGACCCCACCCTTCTAGCACAAAAGCGCAGCTCAGGTGACTTACAAAACCGTAAAGTTGCAATTCTATAAAAAACAACAATATGAAACGGATCAGTCAAAGAGATTGAGGCAGCAGTTAAAACCAAAACATAAAAGCTGTACAACAAAAGACTGATGAAATGAAAGAATCTCCAACAACAGGGGGAAACAGCAGTCAGCTCAGTTGGTTTGAGTGTGGTGATGATAATGCCAAGGTTGCAGGTTCGATCCCTTTATGGGGCAACGGCATATTCCTGCATTGCAAGGGGGTGGACTAGATGGTCCTGAGGGTCCCTTCCAATTCTACCATTCTATGGTTCTATGATCTTACTTCTCCATTCATCACCACTTATGATTCAGTACAGCATACCCTCCAACATTTCTCCAATGAAAATAGGGACATCCTATTCAATAATAATAGAGGAGAGCTCAAAATAGGGTCTGAAGCTCAACATAAAAAAACCCTAAGATCATGGCCACTGGTCCCATCACCTCCTGGCAAATAGAAGGGGAAGAAATGGAGGCAGTGAGAGATTTTACTTTCTTGGGTTCCATGATCACTGCAGATGGTGACAGCAGTCACAAAATTAAAAGACGCCTGCTTCTTGGGAGAAAAGCAATGACAAACCTAGACAGCATCTTAAAAAACAGAGACATCACCTTGCTAACAAAGGTCCGTATAGTTAAAGCTATGGTTTTCCCAGTATGGAAGTGAGAGCTGGACCATAAAGAAGGCTGATCGCCGAACAATTGATGCTTTTGAATTCTGGTGCTGGAGGAGACTCTTGAGAGTCCCATGGACTGCAAGAAGATCAAGCCAATCCATTCTGAAGGAAATCAGCCCTGAGTGCTCACTGGAAGGACAGATCCTGAAGCTGAGGCTCCAATACTTTGGCCACCTCATGAGAAGAGAAGACTCCCTGGAAAAGACCCTGATGTTGGGAAAGATGGAGGGCACAAGGAGAAGGGGACGACAGAAGATGAGATGGTTGGACAGTGTTCTCGAAGCTACCAACATGAGTCTGACCAAACTGCGGGAGGCAGTGGAAGACAGGAGTGCCTGGCTTGCTCTGGTCCATGGGGTTACGGAGAGTCGGGCACAACTAAACGACTAAACAACAACAACAATTCAATGAAAATACTAATAATAACAATAACGATAATGATAATTATTATTATATTATTATTATTATTCCCCGCCCATTTGACTGGGGTGCCCTAGCCAATCTGGGCTACTTCCAACATATACCGGTATTAAAACATTAAACATTGAAATACTTTCCTATACAGGGCTGCCTTCAGATGTCTTCTAAAAGTTGTCTACTTATCTCCTTGGCTTCGGGGTTGCATAATCATACCCTCCAACATTTCTCTACAATTATTCTATGACTAATGGGAAGACGTATTAATAATAATAATAATAATAATAATAATAATAATAATAATTTATTATTTATACCCCGCCCATCTGGCAGGGCCTCCTCAGCCACTCTGGGCGGCTTCCAACAAAATATTAAACTACAATAATCCATCAAACATTAAAAGCTTCCCTAAACAGGGCTGCCTCCACATGTCTTTTAAAAGTCAGGTAGTTGTTTTTCTCTTTGACATCTGGTGGGAGGGCGTTCCACAGGGCAGGCACCACTACCAAGAAGGCGCTCTACCTGGTTTCCTGCAACCTCACTTCTCGCAGTGAGGGAACCACCAGAAGGCCCTCGGAGCTGGATCTCAGTGTCCGGGTAAAACAATGGGGGTGGAGAAGCTCCTTCAGATAAACACCCTGCCTGCACATCAGGATCAGTGCTCATTGTCATATTGCTACCCTGTAAACAAATCGGAACCAACGCTTAATAAAGCCCTTAATACTACCTCCCAATGGGCTTTGTAGTAGCAAATGGGGATGAACACTGAATAAACAGGAAAAAAAATCCTTCCTTTCTTTCTTTCTTTCTTTCTTTCTTTCTTTCTTTCTTTCTTTCTATCTTTCTATCTTTCTTTCCTTCCTCCCTCCCTCCCTCCCTCCCTCCCTCCCTTCCTTCCTATAGGTATTTCCAGGATATCTTTCAGCTAGGGCAGGCATAGGCCACCTCGTCCCTCCAGATGTTTTGGGACTACAATTCCCATCATCCCTGACCACTGGTCCTGTTAGCTAGGGATCATGGGAGTTGTAGTCCCAAAACATCCGTAGGGCCAAGGTTGCCTATACCTGAGCTAGGGCAGCCAAGGTGGCTTACAAGCGAATACCTCCCCCACCCGAAGCCCAATATAGGAAGTCAAGGACCTGGTCTTAACAATATTATGTAGAAACTACTCATCTGAAGCCATTAGTTATGTTTATTCAGTAATCAGCTAGCATTAATAGATCTCTAGCGCACAGATTTGTTTTGTTGGCTATTGGCCAATGGCTATTAAGCACTTTAGTCGTGCAATTAAATTCTGCATCTCCTGTGTTCTGTTTTGTTCCTGTTATGAAATGGACATCTTTTCCTCTCTTTTCAAAATATTTTTTGCTATCACTATTTCCCTAAAATGTGTGGGTGGTTGAGGATTGAGTATTCATGAAGCACCAGACATTTGCAGAATGAACTGGCCATTTTTAATTAACCCATCCATCCTATATTCCTTAATAATGCTGGGATGGTGGTGAGGACAGCATGCACCTCCCTGCGAGATGTGAGGTTACAGGGAACCAGGCAGAGGGCCTTCTCGGTGGTGGTGCCCGCCCTGTGGAACGCCCTCCCATCAGATGTCAAGGAAATAAACAACTGACTTTTAGAACAGGCAGCCCTGCTTAGGGAAGTTTTTAATAGTTGATGTTTTATTGTGTTTTTAATATTCTGTTGGGAGCCAACCAGAGTGGCTGGGGAAACCCAGCCAGATGAGCGGGGTATAAATAATAAATTATTATTATTAAATTATTATTATTACGGAGAAGTGATGAATTTAGCACATCCACCTTCTTCAAACAAACAAACAAAAAACCGCCAACATTTTCATCATTTACAGATCCAGCAAGGTGAGAGGTCTTAGCTGTTTAATTTGTCAGGTGTGTATGTGTGTGCAAGTGTGGTGTTTTTTTATTTTTTTCCCACCGCACCCGAGAAAAAGATGAATCATCATCTTGTAAGAATGAATGTGGCAGAAGTGGTGAGAAACCAATACTGAGGAAGGAGGACCAGGGTGGAAGAGACAGAACCTCTTGCTGATGCAAATTGTGTTCCAGACCTTGCCTAATGATCACCTGGAAGAACCAGAACAACATGCATCCTTCTCTTTCTCCATCACCTTTGTTCCTGGCACATTATGCCACAAGCTCATGTTTCCAGGGAAATGTTTTTGTGTGCTTTAAGCATCGCTAGAGTCTCTCCCCCCCCTTTCTTTCTTTCTTTCTTTCTTTCTTTTTTTTAAACACACACAAACCTGCTATCGAAAGAGAAAAGTCTTCTGTTGTGTCAAGAATCAAGAGGGCTGGCTCTGTTTCCTGTCGGATCTGGGGGCTCTTGAAAACATCTTTGCATGAAATCTGCATCGGAGGAAAATGTGCCTCTGCCCAGCATACCTGAAGGAGCGTCTCCACCCCCATTGTTCTGCCCAGACACTGAGGTCCAGCTCCGACGGCCTTCTGGCAGTTCCCTCCCTGCGAGAAGTGAAGCTACACAGAACCAGACAGAGGGCCTTCTCGGTGGTGGCGCCCGCCCTGTGGAACGCCCACCCATCAGATGCCAAGGAAATAAACTATCTGACTTTTAGAAGACATGTGAAGGCAGCCCTGTTTAGGGAAGCTTTTAATGTTTGATGTTTTATCGTGTTTTTAATATTCTGTTGGGAGCTGCCCAGAGTAGCTGGGGAAACACAGCCAAATGGATTATTATTCTCCTCCTCCAGGGAAACTTACTTTATATTGGCAGACCCTCCAGGTGCCCCTGTTTTCCAGGGACAGTCCCCAATTCACAGAAACCATCCTGGTTTCTGATTTTATTCTGGAATGTCCCACTTTCCCTTAGGTAAAGGTAAAGGGACCCCTGACCATTAGGTCCAACTGCGGACGACTCTGGGGTTGCAGCGCTCATCTTGCTTTATTGGCTAAGGGAGCCAGCATGACTAAGCCGCTTCTGGCGAACCAGAGCAGCATACGGAAACGCCGTTTACCTTCCCGCCGGAGCGGTACCTATTTATCTACTTGCACTTTGACGTGCTTTTAAACTGCTAGGTTGGCAGAAGCAGGGACCGAGCAACGGGAGCTCACCCCATCGCGGGGATTTGAACCGCCAACCTTCCGATCGGCAAGCCCTAGGCTCAGTGGTTTAGACCACAGCGCCACCTGCGTCCCTCACTTTCCCTTAGGACGTCCCTATTTTCATCGGAGAAATGTTGGAGGGTATGGAGTTATGCGACCCCCGAGCCCAGGAGATAAGTAACTACACAACCTTTAGAAGACATCTGAAGGCAGGGAAGTTTTGACTGGGGCAACCCAGGCAGATGGGTGGGGTTTGCAGTGCTCATCTGTTGAAAGAGATCCACCCAAGCCACTTTAGCAAGATACCCAAGGAATACTGTATGCCAGGAATGCTCAGGCCCCTGTGGGATTGAGCATCAGTCCCACTAATACCAAACGTGGGTGCTAAGTGCCGACAGAAAAGGAGTCGAGATGGGGCCACCTGGATGCAGGGTGATAGCATCGGCTTGCCTCAGGGAACCTCAAGATCTATAGAAGTACAAAAGAGAAGAAGAAGAAGAAGAAGAAGAAGAAGAGAAGAAGAGTTTGGATTTGATATCCCGCTTTATCACTACCCGAAGGAGCCTCAAAGCGGCTAACATTCTCCTTTCCCTTCCTCCCCCACAACAAACACTCTGTGAGGTGAGTGGGGCTGAGAGACTTCAAAGAAGTGTGACTAGCAGCTGCATGTGGAGGAGCGGGGAAGCGAACCCGGTTCCCCAGATTACGAGTCTACCGTTCTTAACCACTACACCACACTGGTGTTGTGTTGTTTTTTTGAAGTGGAAAAAAAATGAAAGAGGCCTTCCACCCCAATGGGGAGATATAAGAAACAGACGGCTCACTCCATCAGCTTTGCCAAAAGCTCAGAGGCACCTCCTGCCCCTGAGATGTGCCAGCTGATCATTATAAGAATAATTTGTGCCCAAGGTTTTTGCTCTTCCTCCCCTGTCCCTTTTACCTTTGTGTTGTGGAGGGTCAGATCGTAAGCCTGCGGGCAGGGACTGTCTTGTTTTAACTGAATGTATGTAAGTCACTCCAGGAGCTGTTTTGGCTGCAGAGCAGAGTCAAACATGCTCCAAATAAGCAATCAATCAATCAATCAATCAATCAATCAATTTGGAAGCTACTAGATGAGCCTTGCAGGATCCCGAAGGAGAGCATGACTCATGGGCTGAAACTCCGAAGGGGAGCGCTCAGCTTGTGCGATGAGGATACGCACTGCCAAAATTTTGTTCCACCTGTCGTCTTCCGCTGCCGGGCGTTGCCATGGCAACCATGCACCACCCCAACCGCTCATGCAGTTGATGCAGAATTCCAGTGAAACATGTATTAACCAGGCACCTGCACTCAAAAAATGTGCTTGGGAATCAGGCACCTGCCTACAGGGTTTTTTTAAACAAACATTTTTGGGCCCCTTAGTTCCCCGACCCAAAGTCCTGCACTCACTCCCACCCTAAAGTCTCCCTGTCTGTTCCCTCTCTCCTTCCCTCCCAATACCACGCACTTCCTCCTGTCCGGTAGGGAGGAGATTTTCTGCAGTCCTGATGGATCTTTCACCGCGCAGAAGGTGGAGTGTTTGTGAACATTCCGTTACTGTAGAACGGGTGCTAGGGCAACAGGGACGCTATGTGCAGAGCTGACTGAGCGGCTCTCGCTTATCTCGTTCTTTTTTCTAACAACGCGAGAGCCGCATGACATAGCCAGCTGTGCGCATAGCAACATCGGGGACACGCGCAGAGCTGAGCCCGGCCGCCCGAAGTCTCTGCGCTCCAAGTCCCAACCGCTGTCCATGGGGCACATGCGCAGTAGCGCAATCCCAGGGACACAGGGACTGGACGCAGAGACACTTGCACTTTATTATATGTGATGGGAAATAAGCCCCTGGGAATTCTGCCCGGGGCTGTCAAAGAATGCGGGAGAAGAACAAAATAGGAACTGCTAAAAATATAGAGAAACCAATCATTAAAAATTAAACATTGCTAGAATTAAAACTATATGCATATTGATTAAAACCACGCAAATAATTACAATAAACCATTACAATAAAAACAGCGTGGAACCAGCCCTTTCATTAAAAAGCAATCAGTTTTCAAAAGCCTGTTGGAACAAGAAAGTATTCCCTTGTCGGAGGGAGCCAGTTTGGCTTCTCTAGGGAGGGAGTTCCAGAGTATGGGAGCAGGCTGGTTACAGTGCGCCAGCCTAGAAGACTCGGGTTCGAATCCCCTCCTTGGCCATTAAGCTCACTGGGCAGCCTTGGGTAGTTGTGAGGATAAAACAGGGAATCACTTGCATCACCTCAAGCTCCTTGGAGGGAAGATGGAATATCTGATAGCAGCCCTATATAGGGAAGTTTTCAATGTTTGACGTTTTATTATGTTTTTATATACAGTTACAGGTAGATAGCCGTGTTGGTCTGTCATAGTCAAAACAAAATAAAAAAATCTCAAAGTAGCTGTCTTATTGCAAAGGAATTTCAGAAATAGACTGGAAAGAGAAGTTGCTGAATTGCAACTCATTACCCAGCTTAAAACCATGGAGAGACCTGGTCTGAACAAAGACATTGGATTCTTATCTCATTATACATGACAAAGCTTTTTTAACCTTCTCGCCCCTTGCTTTTTCCTGTAAGACTAATTGCAGTCATTAACAGTCGTCAACAGGTTTACCACACCTATCAGCCTTTCACCCATTCCCACCACCCTTCTGAGTAATACCCCTCCCACCCTCTCACTATATATAAGGGTCTGGTGACTTCTGTTTCAGTTTATCTGAAGAAGTATGCATGCACACGAAAGCTCATACCAAGAACAAACTTAGTTGGTCTCTAAGGTGCTACTGGAAGGAATTTTTTTATTTTGTTTTGACTATGTTTTTATATGTGTTGGAAGATGCCCAGAGTAGCTGGAGCAACCCAGCCAGATAAGCAGGTTGTTATTGTTGTTGTTGTTGTTTGTTGTTGTCATCATTGTCGTCGTCGTATCACCAATCAATAAATTAAAAAAACCTACATCACAAAGGTAAACTTTAAATTTACTGCTACACCTCTGTTTGCCTCTAGCCCTGCCCACCACAGACCTCCGGTTCCTGGAAGATGATGTGGATGAGATTGTGGTCATGGGGCTGGAAAAGTCTCCCTACCCTGTCCCAGGTGGTCTCACCTGGTACCATGGCTCTTCTGCCAACGTCTCCGAGTTGCAAGCAAGGGCTTCTTCTAAAAAACAAATCCCAGGTTTGCCTCCCTTTGGAGAACAGGGAAAGCTTACAGGCAAGGGGGGGGGATCAGAAATTCTTCTCTGGCTCAGGTTTTGACCCGAGGCAGAGAAGAATTCAAGGGCTTTACAAATCCTTCCCTCCTCGAACCCCAAATCCTCCTGGAAACTTCTCCACGGGACTCCATGGCTCCCTGCGGCAAACTGCTTTGGATGTTCCCCACGCTGGTCTGAATCCGCAGCGGGAGACAACTGTTTACACAGAGGGTGTAAAGTGTAGAACAGCCAGAAGGGAGCACTTGTCATGCATCTCTCTGTTTACTTCTGCCTTCTCGTTTGTTTCCCCCCTGAAAGTCACGATTGTGCCGGGGATGTGGAAAAGCTGCGAAGGGACTTGTGCCAGGATGCGCCCAGCTGGCCACATGCCGGTTGCCGTAGGAACCTGCAAGATGCACATTCTAGAAGTTGTCCTGAAAGGAGAGGAGGAGTCAGTTGGACAGTTGCAGGAAAGAGGGCAAAGGGGCCCTCGGATCCGAACCACAAAGTCTCAGGATGTCCTGGTGAGTTGCTGGCAGGCAGGGCAGTTCCGAAATGGGAGCTTCTTATGGGGACCAGTTGCCAAATTTGCAGTCCTACGTATTGGGGACAGTGAAGTGGGCAGGGAGATGGGGGTCTCATTTCTGGGCCAGAGGCTCCAGCCTGCCAGTTGGTTTCCTTAACTAGAAGAATGAAAATCCATTGGGGGACGTATAGGGCTTTGTGCTGGAATTCCAAGAATCTAACTCTTCATTTTAAAATGGAAGGGGTGAGTTTCTAGCCCTCAGAGTTATGCAAGGAGGAAAATCAGAAGAACGTACGTCATGTTTATGCTAAGTGGTGATAAATTGAGAGGACGTTTTCTTAAAACTGTGGCACTCAGATCTGGACACGGCACTCCAGATGTGGTCTGACCAAGGCAAAATAGAGTGGTACTATTCCTTCTGGACAATATATTTCTGCTGATGCAGCCTAGAATTGCATTAACTTTTTTTTTTTGGCCCTCTGAATACCAGTTGCTGGAAAGCACAGAAGGGGAGAGATGCTCTTGTGCCCAGATCTTGCTTGCAGGTTCCGTACAGGCATCTGTTTCACAGAACTGAAGAGTTGGAAGGGACCCAACTCCCTCAACCTTTCCTCATAAGGCTTGGTCTCCAGACCCCTGATCATCTCGGTCACCCTCCTCTGCGCATGTTCCAGCTTTTCAAAATCCTTCTTAATTTGTGGCACCCAGAACTGGACATAGTATTCCAGGTGTGGTATAATCAAGGCAGAATAGAGCTGAACTATTACTTTCCTTGACCTGGACACTATACTGTACTTCTGTTGATGCAGCCTAGAAGAGCATTAGCTTTTTTTGCTGCCGTATCACACTGTTGACTCATGTTAAGCTTGTGGTCCGCTAAGACGCCCAGAGCCTTTTCACATGTACTACTGGCAAGCCAAGTGTCCCTCATCTGATATTTGTGCAGCTGCAGAGGCGTAGGAAGGTCAGGTGGTACCCGGTGTGGAAAATTTCTTGTCACCCCCCCCCCGACATTGATTTTTTATTTTTTGCCTGCAAAAATGGTTTTACGTTATTTCATATTTTCTTACAAAGGAATAGTAATAAGTAAAAAATAAACTTTTATTTATATCCTACCCTCCCCGGCCGAAGTCGGGCGCAGGGGGGCTAACATCAGATACATAACATTGATATAAAATCAAACAATAATTAAATTACCTCCTAAAAACATGTCAAAATCAAATTAAAGTCTAATTAGATGGCTTTCTGCAGGGTTAGGGTTGGGAACAGTAAGTGCTCCGCTGAATTGAAATTTCAGCCTTCACGACATAGGAAAACAGCCAAGTAAACAGCTATTTTCGTGGAGGAGGGTCAAGTTATTAACTGATATGCATGAAATTTCATATATAGCTATATAATCCCTAGTGTAGTAAGATAAGACCTTTGGAGCAGGCATTTTCAAAAAAGAAAAAAAAATTATGAACCACCCTAGTAGGGCAGTAATTGTTCCTTGATAATTTGTCACCCCCTCCATGATGGAACCTGGGGCGGATCGCCCCCCCTGCTCCCCACTTCCTACTCCCCTGTGCAGCTGTTATTCCTGTGTAGAACCTGACATTTGTCCCTAAAGAACTTCATTTTGTTAGTTTGGGCCCAGTTCTCCAATCATGAATCCTGATTATGTCTTCTGTGGCATTAGCTACCTCTGCCAGTTTGGTGTCACCTGCAAATTGGATGAGCATCCCCTCAATTTCTTCATCCAAGTCATTTATAAAGATGTGGAACAACAACAGGCCCAGGACAGAACCCGGCAGCACCCCACTTGTCACTTTCCCCCAGGATGACGAGGAACCATTAATGGGTACCATTAATTTGGGTTCGATCAGTCAACCAGCTACCAATCCACCTCACAGCTACCTCATCCAGCCCACATTTTACCAGCTTCTCCACAAGAATATCATGGGGGACTTTATGAAAACCACTGTGAATTTGGCCACAGGGAGTGCAGGATGCTTGACTAGATGCATTGATGCTTCTCAGAAGGGAAGAGGAGATTCCAAGTCACCTAAGCCTTTTGTTTTATATAAAGAAATGGTCTTTCTAAGTGTATGTGGACCATAACTAAGGCCCTGACATTTTGAAAAACACTCCTAAGCAGAAATGAATACTATTATGCCTTGTAGAAGTCCACAAAGCTACACTAACATTGAGATCCACCATTGATTTTTCTCTGCTGATTCTTTAAAAACCCTGACTTGAAAGGGAAACTCCTTCCTGGCAGGTATCTTGGCCAGAGACAGCAGACAGGTGGGCAAGTCAGCAGGTGCTCAGCTGACAACCTTCGGGAAGGGATGGGATCCCTTTCAGAAATCCCTGGCACAGCAAGATCTTGGGTGCATTTTGCGGAGGGGCTTCCAAGAGAGCAGGTGGGGCTGGGTACCACCATCGCAGCATCCTGGTCCTCTTGAGGAAGCACTGCATTGCTTGCTTCCAGGTTGCTTGGGCCGGTGTGCAGCATCCCATAGATTTCTGAGTGTGTGTCCCCCCCCCCTTCATTTCCCTGAGTGGTGGGAGAGAGGCGGCTTTGCACATCCCATTGCAGGGGAGAAACAACACAGGAGACCTTCAGTCTTTTTGCAAGCTGAGTAGACTAAACTCAAGGGCTGGGGAACCTCAGGACTAGCTGCTGAATGTGGCACCCCTATCTTGCCCTCAGGCTAAACCAGGCGAGGGTAGCCAGTGCGGCTCAAACCCTCTGTGAGTTAGGGACTTCCCCTGCATGCAAAAACAGGCACATGGGTGTAGCCAGGATTTTTGTTGGGGGAGAGCAGGACTTGGTTAGGGGGGCAGGAGTTTTGTTAGGGGGTGCAGAACTGGTGTGACTGGTCAGTTAGTTAAGTAAATCTATTGTTTTGCTTTATCTAGGGGGGGCAGTTGCCCCCCTGCTCCCCTGCCCTTGGCTACGCCCATGCTCTGGCAGGTTGAGCAGACGAGACCAGTAGTGGGTTCAACAGTCAAGAAGGGGGTTTCTGCACATGCTGTAGAGGGAAGGGAGGGGCAGATGGGGCTCATCCACCTGGCAAGGGAGCCCACCTAGGAGAAGGAAATCTCTGTCCGTAAGCCTCCTCTGCCTTGTGGCTATAATCATTCGGGAGTAAAGCTTCGGGAGTAAACTCTGAAGAAATATCTGTGCCTGCTACAGATACCTGCAGGGCATCTTTGGGAGAAGAAAAGACGAAGGCATGGGTAGGCAAACTAAGGCCCAGGGGCCGGATGCGGCCCAATCGCCTTCTAAATCCAGCCCACAGACCGTCCGGGAATCAGCATGTTTTTACATGAGTAGAATGTGTCCTTTTATTTAAAATGCATCTCTGGGTTATTTGTGGGGCATAGGAATGCGTTCATCTTTTCCCCTCCAAAATATAGTCCAGCCCCCCCCACAAGGTCTGAGGGACAGTGGACCGGGCTCCTGCTAAAAAAGTTTGCTGACCTCTGGACTAAGGAGTAAACCCTACAGAAATCCAGAGATCCTAAGACGGTTGGCTGGTGCCCTGTACGCCTCCTTCTGGCAACTCCTGCAGCCAATCTGGTGCCAAACTTCTTGCTCTGCTTTCCTTGGATAACATCACTAAGCACCTCCCCCTTCTCCCCCCCCCAACTTTTCTATGGCAAAATTCAGATTTCGCAGACAAACCTTTCCCATTCATGTATGTACATCCGTGATCTCATTCATCTCTGTCAGCCCAAGTTTGCTGCTGGAGCAGCTTGTCCTGGAAGCTCATAGAATCTCATATCATAGAGTTGGAAGGGTTACCTAAAGATCATCCAGCCCAACCCCCTTCAAGGCAAGAATTTGCAGCTCTCCCTTGCGGGGAACGAACCTGAAACCTTGGCATCCTCAGCTCCACACTCTAACCAGCTGAGCTATCTAGGAATGATACAAGAGGGACTCGTTGTTAAACAGCTCTGGGAATTGTATTTCCTTGAGGCGAACAGGGGCCTCCTAACAACTCTCAGCACTCTTAAGGAACTACAGTTCCCAGGATGCTTTGGGAGTAAGCCATGGCTGGGGAAAGTGCTTTGAATGCAACCTGCATTATGTGGCCTCAACCATTGCTATTCATCTCGCTTCGAATTGTAGAGAAGGCCGGCAGAAAACCTTCTTTGCTCAGGTGAACAAAGCCCAGTTAAGGAAGGTGCTGACTATCGATCTGGGCCGTCAGGAAAAGGCATCAGGACCAGCCTTTCCAAACAGCCTGCGCAGGATGCAAAGCGAAGCGCGGAAGGCTGAGCTTAATGCAGAAAAGCAACAGGGAAGAACCAGGGAGGGGTGGCGGAGAGCAGGAAGCGAATAAAACCAACACCTTCTGTGCTTCTAGGAGACACTGGAGCGAGAAGAGCCACACTCAGGGCAAAAATAGCATAAGGTGAATGAGCGCCTGGGGAGATGTAAACCTGCCTTGACAGCTTCCCATAACAGGGTAGCTGCCTTTTGCCAAAGTCATTAAAGGCTGCTGAGTTGTGTAACCGCAGCTAAAGATGCCTTGCGACGGCCGGATCCTGTCAAGTGCTGATGATCTGTGTCCCTCCAGACACCAGCCGTATACAATGGTACCTCGGTTTAAGAACAGTCCGGTTTAAGAACGATTCGGTTTACAAACTCCGCAAAACTGGAAGTAGTGCCCCGGTTTGCGAACTTTACCTCGGTCTAAGAATGGAATCTGAACGGTGGAAGGGCACCGGCGGCGGAAGGCCTCATTAGGGAAAGCGCGTCTCGGTTTAAGAATGGTTTCGGTTTAAGAATGGACTTCCGGAACGGATTAAGTTCGTAAACCGAGGTACCACTGTATAGCAATGAGAGCAGGTCCAACCAGTGGCATAGCGTGAGGGGGGGAGGCACAGGGTCGGATTTAGGTTTGATGAGGCGCTAAGCTACTGAAGGTAATGGGGCCCTTTATATTGCAGGCGGGGCCCATGACTTACATCCTAGGAGCCGACACAACACAAAACACTGTTGCTGTGTGTAGGTTTTATTGTATTTGTTTTTTATCTTATATTTTGGAAATGTACATCCAGTTTTTTTTTTTTCCTTTAAATTTTTTTGGGGCCCCGAAGAGAGTGGGGCCCTAAGCTATAGCTTGTTTAGCTTATACTTAAATCCAGTACTGGGCACAGGGGTGATTGCCCCAGGTGCAAAATTGTTAGGGATGCAGCATTTCAACATCTGGTACTGCCTCAACGCAGCTGCACATTTCCGTCACTGGGCTCCATTGAAAACGACTTTTCCATGCGAACCAGGAAGTGACCTCTCCAGATTCTTATTTTCTTATCTCAGCGGCTGTGACCTCCCATCAGGCAGTTGAATATGCATGCATACTCTGTCTGTTTCCTCCCTTCCACCCACCTCCACCTCCATGTGGCCCCGGGCACTAGCAACCCATGCTATGCTACTGGGTCCATCCCTACCATTAGGCAGAGTGGGGCGACTGCCTTAAGCAGCAGATGCTGGTGGGTGGTGAGCAGGTGCACTTCTTGAATCCACCAGTTGCTCCCCTCTGTTGGAACAGAGCTGTGAGCTTCGTGGCCCGCCCTGCACCCAGTTCCCTCTGGCATGGTAGAGGACGGTCTCCCATTGCTGTGATGCAACTGGCCATCCAATTACTTTCTGCAACATGGTGCCATCTTGTCTTTTGCTTCTGGAATCAACTGGTCCTGAATGCCATCGGCTGAGTTTATCCCAGCCCTGCGCTAAGAGGCCTGGGCCTGCCGGAACTGATCTGTGATAGCAGTTTCACTCAAACATGTGAACTCAGCACGAGAGCTGCATCTCATGTGCAAAACAGGGTGACCAAGATGATCAAGAATCTGGAAACCAAGCTGTATGAGGAGTGGCTGAGGGAGCTAGGTATGTTTAGCCTGGAGGACTGAGAGATCACCTTCAAATACCTAAAGGGCTGTCCCATGGAAGATGAAACAAACTTGTTTTCTCCTGCTCCCAAGGGCAGCACCTGAACCAGTGATTCAAACTGCAAGAAAGGAGTTTCCAACTAAATATGTAGGAAGAATAACTTTCTGACGCTAGGAGCTGTTGGACAGTGTAGTGGACTACCTCAGAAGGCGGTGAACTCCCCTTCATTGTAGTTTTTTAAGCAGAGGTTGGGTATCAGGGATTCTTTAGCTGAGATTCCTGCATTACAGGGGGTTGGACTAGATGACCCTTGGGATCCCTTCTAACTGTACAGTAATATGATTCTATGTTCCTTTTTGTCTGGATCACGTTGGTAACATGCCCTATTCTTTGGCTACACTGAAGGCCAGAAGGCGGGGATTTGCTTAATCCAAACAAACCATTTGTTCAAGGGACATACAGTCATTCCTCGGGTTGCGAACGCTGCGGGTTGCGCGTTTTCGGGTTACAGACCGCTCCGAACCAGGAAGTACCAGAACGGGTTACTTCCGGGTTTCGGCGCTTGTGCATGTGCAGAAGCGCAAAATGACGCCACGCGCATGCACAGAAGTGCCAAATCGCATCACCTGCTGCAGGTTGCAAACATGCCTCCCGCACAAATCACATTCGCAACCCGAGGTATGACTGTATATACACTGCACAAACTTTGCTCGGTCTATGCATGGCACAGTCGCCACAAACACACATGTGGTGTTGCGTTGCATGTACAAACATGAGAAGATGACTGCCTAATTTGCCTCTGCATCCAACAGATACAAATGCCTCTGTCCTGTGTGTTTGCACAACTAATAATACCGGTATATAATAATAATTTATTATTTATACCCCGCCCATCTGACTGAGTTTCCCCAGCCACTTTGGGCAGCTGCCAATCGAGTGTTAAAAACAATACAGCATTAAATATTAAAAACTTCCCTAAACAGGGCTGACTTCACGATAACTGACTTCAGGATAATTAGGATAATTGCTTATTTCCTTGACATCTGATGGGAGGGCGTTCCACAGGGTGGATGCCACTACCGAGAAGGCCCTCTGCCTGGTTCCCTGTAACCTCACTTCTCGCAATGAGGGAACCTCCAGAAGGCCCTCGGAGCTGGACCTCAGTGTCCGGGCTGAACGATGGGGGTGGAGATGCTCCTTCAGGTATACAGGACCGAGGCCGTTTGGGGCTTTAAAGGTCAGCACTAAACAGAACCTGTGTATCTTTTTCCTTCCATAGGTAAGGCAAATCCATACCAACAATAAAGTTAAAGAGGCACACTCCTGCCTTGGTGAAATTCTGTGTGTGTAAAATATATACACGGCACATCATGCGTACACATGTTTATAAAGTGCACAAGTGTGTGTGTGTTTGTGTGCTCCTGTTTCCACACAGAAACAACAAAGAGTCTTGTGGCAACTTAAAGACTAGCCAATTTATTACAGCCATAGATTTTGTGGACTGGAATGGTGATATATGTGGGAGATGAGTAGGAATGTGGATGAGGGAATATTGTTTAATATTTCCTATCCCAGCTTGTGTTAACAAGCTCCAAACTAGCAGAGATTCTCATCCCCAATTAAGCGCAGCAAAACGTGGCGATTAAGTTCTTTTGAACTTCTAGAACAAGGCAGATTCCTGGCATATATTTCCCCTGGTTCCCCCTTAAAAGTAAATACACGACACATAGCTTTTTAAAAGTAAAAAGGTTTACTCACAGACATTTCCAAGGTTCTACAAGTCTCAGAAAGGCAGGCTAGCTTAGATTAAAATGTATATACATGTGGAGACTCTCCTTAAGGGAGGAGGCTCCATCTGGGCCCTCTTGGCTGGAAGCCAAGAGTGCATCTTCTCTTGAGATGTTGCTTGCTCGAAGATCCGATGAGGAAGAGAGTGGAATGGCTGCTCCACCTGTGACTTTGAGTAACTGCACAGGTAAGGCCACTCCCACCTCTGGTCACACAGAGGAAGTGGTCTCAGTCCAGGTACAGGAAACTCTAGCTGGAGGACTGAGGCCCCTTGTGTACATTCTAGGAATGTTGTGATTGACTGCACCAGTGTTATTTATCCCACAATATATACATGAGTCATATGCATTCCTGTGTGTCTGGGTAACATGTCTCTCTATAGCATGCATGCTCAGCTCTCTGAGCATAACACACATCACACGCAAGTGCAAGAAGTGTATGCAGGGAGAGCATAAGATAATGCAACCGATAGCATAATAACATGGGAAGAGCCTGCTGGATCAGGCCAGTGGCCCATCTCTAGTCCAGTATCCTGTTCTCCCAGTGGCCGGCCAGATGCCCTAATGGGAAATCTGCAAGCAGGACTCGAACACAAGTGCGACTCTCCCCTCCTGTGGTTTCCAGCAACTGGCATTCAGAAGCATTGCTTCCTCCATAGCTTCATCCTCCATGAATTTGTCCCATCCTCTTTTGAAGCCATCCAGGTTGGTGGCCATCACTGCTTCCTGTGGCAGGGAGTTCCATAGTTGATATGTGTTGATATAATAAATAACAATGTGCCCATGGAAGATGTTAACTCCCTGTCTATTTGGTGGGCATGCAAGTAAACACTACACGTAGTCTTCCCCCTACTCAGGTGTGTGTAAAGTGGTTGCACCAATTCAATAAATAGAGGAATGCACTCTGCATATGTTCAGATGCTTTTTAATCCTTGCTTCACGTGTCAACAGAGGGAGCCCTAGAACTGAAAGTACGTAGTTGGGCTGGAATAAACCCCGACTCCACACATTTTCCCTAAAGCAAAGGCAGCTTTATCATTAAAGAATTGCTGTTAAATGACTCTGATTATGATCCTATCTTTCATCCATATTGTTGTCACCCTGAAGGCTCCAGTTTCAACCCCCAACATCTCCTGGTACAGCTGGGAATCTGAAGCCTGTTTGTTGCCCTGGGAGCTGCTGTCAGCCAGTGCTGGCTGTATTGCCCTAGGATGGACCAGTGGCCTGGCTCTATATAAGACGACTTCCTGGGCTCCTGTGATTTCACCCTAGATCAGCTTGGTCTCCGGAAGCTCCTCTCCTCCCCCTGCACATGTGGCGTGGCTCACTTTCTTATTATTTTGCACCTGCTCTCTGCTTGAGGCTCGCTCATGCCAGTCAGAATTGTACTAACAGAAGCAGGGGAAGTTTGCAGAATTGACTGGGGTGGTAGATGCTGCAGCCTTTTGGCAAAAGTTTGGAGCGAGTAGTCTTCCTCACCTGCTGCTCCGTATCTAGCACTGTATGTGCCCAGGAGGGCTGGCCACGAAACGGGCTAGCAATCCCAGAAGGTCCAAATGCCCAGGTCTGCCCACTGCGGAGTTGGTAATGGATTACCAACAAAACAAAGCATTTAAGTAAGAGCCGCTCGGCGGTGGAACGGAAGGCGATGGGCTCTCCTTCGCTGGAGTTCTTAACGCAGAGTTGGGATGGCCATCTGTCAGGGATTTCTTTAGCTGGGCTTCCTGCATGGCAGGGGGTTGGACTGGATGACCTTGCGGGGTCCCCTTCCAACTCTATGAAGTAAATGAGGGGGTAACGTTCAGCTGAGCCGCTACCCTCTCCTTCATCCAAAAGTGGTGCTCTGCCACCACTGAGATCCTGGCCTTCTTTCACCTTGATCTTCCTGTGCCAGTGACCTAGAAATCTCCCCTCCTGGGGCACCCTCAGACCGGCAGCTGCTGCCTGGGCTAGGGAGAAGCCCGTTTCCATCTGGTCCCACTGCGCAACAGCGCCCCTTGGTGCCCGTGCCAAAGCATTGCCTGGCAGCAGCCCAGAGAGGATCAAGCGTTGGGGTGGTTCTGGTGAGAGGCACCCAACCTCCCGATTTGCAGGATTTCTGGAGGCTTCCAACTTCCTGACGGCCAATTTTGTTTTATCCCCCCCCCTCCCTTTTCTTAACCATATAGATATGAACTGTTGTTGTTCGAAAAGCAGAGAGCGGGGAGGGGAGAGCGCGGAGTGAGGTGGCGAGAGCGAGGCGCCAAAAAAGATGCTAAAACGTCACTGGGAGAGATTTCCTTATTGGGTCTCCCTCGCCTGCATCCTGAGTCCATATATGGGCATTTATGTCACAGCAGCCTCGCTCGGGGAACTCCAGAAATGGAAGAGCGGAAGATCAGAGGCAGATATATAAACCCAGGCTGCGTCTCCTCGGCTCTTTGCTTACAAACACCAAGGAGGGGAGAGAGAGACGCACCTGCCGAGCTCAGCCCAGGTGAGGCCTGGGATACAGATACAGCCCCCCCACCTCCCTAGGCAATCAGAGCATCCTCCTCTCTCTCTGCCACACGATCCTTGAGGACCAGCATCCCTGCATCTTTCCACCTGCCGGAGGATCCCTTTACTCAGGCCCCCTGGAGCTGAAGCGACCTCTGCCTTGGGGGGCCTCTCTCTGAGCAGCCAGGGGGGGCTCTCTCCTCCCTTCCACACCTCCAGCTTTCCTTCCTCCCTCCCCCCATTCCCCCCCCATCTCCTTTTCTCCAATTTGGACATGTTGAACACCATGGATTTCTCGCACCAGGACTCTCTCTATGACAAGTGTCAGCTGAAACCAGGTGATGCTTCCGTCCCCGGGCAGGACCAGGAGTCCCAACTTTCGACGGAGCAGCCGAGGGAGGGAGCCTCTGATTTTCTCCCAGGTAAGGAGGAGAAGAAGCCTGCTGAATCTCACCTTGGAAAGGGGGTGGGGGGGTGGACCTGCTCTGGGGTTTGTTTACCTGATTATTTCACGTGAAAGCAAGTCGGGTGGCAGGTGACTGGCATCAGATTTGTGAGCGCACATTGGCACGGGCAAATGCCATTCTCTAAAACGTTGCTGTTATAATGGTTAGGGTAAATTAAGAGTCTGTTAATTGTTTAAAACGATGTGGGGGGGGGGGTTAGTAGGGGAATGTGGTTTGGAAATAGACTGTAATGGCATTCATTAGAATTGCGTGGGGGTTTTTTGTGTGGGGGGGGTTAATTCAAAATAAACATAGAATGGAACCAGAAGGGCTCCCACGAGGCCATCCAATCCAACCCCTGCTTTGTGCCTACCAGATTCTATATGTGCTCAAAGCATTCTTCATTAACCATTTAACCCAAAACTTACAAAGGAGGTGGTTCTTCAACTTTCCTGCTAGGCAGTTCATCCAACTGCAGAACAGCTCTTGGAATTCCGGGGGGCGCGGGCGCGGCACAGGTTAACCTATACTTCATTGACACAGATGGTGAGCCAAGGAGAGCAGTGGGGTTGAAAAGGCTTCCCTTCCTTTCCTTATTCTCCCACCTCCCATGAAGCAGAACATTATTATTCCCATTTCACAGATAGGGAATGGTGGTTGAGAGAATGGCTGGCCTGATGGATGAGGAAGCCCGTGCAAAAGCTGACCCCACCCCAGTGCTCCAAATTTGGGTTCTTCCCATTTAGAACCCACCCCCCCTTTTTGGGCAAACACTCTGCACTGGATTGAACATTGTGCTTGGGGCCAAGAGGACCCAGATTGAAAGGTCTTTGGGGAAAGTCCTTATCTCTGTGGTAGAGCCTCTACCTTTCATGCAGGTAACGTGTCCAGGTAGGGCTGAGAAGGACACCTGCCTGAAGCTTTGGAGAGCTGCTGCCAGTCAGTGCAGACAGTTCTGAGCTAGATGGACGAGTGTTCTGACTGAAGCCCATCTTGTGTCTCTTCACTAGGGCAACCCACTTGCTATCTCCCAGTCTAACCAGTGGTTAATTGCTAAAAGGATGGGTCAAGGCTGAAATGCAACTGGTGTGGAGGCCTTTACCCCCCAGATCTCAAGCCTGTGAGGCTTGGTTATAGCTGCTTAGACTCTGCACGTGCTCAGGAACTCTTCCTCCTTTCTTTTATTTCACATGCTCTGGAGCCGTTAAGACCTGGCCCATGGAGACCAACTCTGGGATCTAGCCCTGGGTCCATGAAGCCTTGAGCTCGACTCACCTCCTAGAAGTGTTGTGATGGTCAAATGAGCCAGGTGTGTGCAGGCATCATAACCCACCTCAAACCGCTGGATTAGGCTGCAAATCCACCTTGAACAAGCGAGTGCCTCATTGCAGGCACCCCACAGGAGGACATGCCTGACCCCTATTGCATCTGGGGCACGAAACAGGGCCATGGGGAACTACATTCCACCAGCTCAGGCTATTGCCCATCTAGGTCAGGTCTGTGTCCTTGATTTGCTGCCTGGTCTTCAAGGTCACAGTCAGAGAAGCGGCTCATCCCATCACCTGCCACCCGATGGCCACCTGTCAGGATTTCTTTAGCTGCATTGCAAGGGGTTAGACCAGATGACGCTTGGGAAACCTTCCAACTCTACAGTTCTATGATGCCGGGACCCTTTTGGCTGAAGGATTAAACCTGAGGCCGTCTGCTTGCAAAGCCACGTGTGCCACCATCATGCTAAGGGGCCATTGTAACCCTCCACACTTCCCAGAAACCTCTGCTGCCTTTTCTTGTGGAGCTCTGGTGTTCTGTGATTCTATTTGTAACGAAAACCCCATGTTTCTGTTTTCCAGGTGACTTTATGGGAGCCACAATGAACCCTGAAACCACAGATTACTACTTCATCTCCGGACAGCCCTCCCCACCGGTCAGCTATACGGGCAGCTTCTTCATCAAGACAGAGCAATGCCAAGACCAGGAGTCCCTCTTCAACCTGATGTCAGGCATCCTTGGCCTTTCTCCCTTCTCGTCTTCAGAGGCCCACCAGAGGCAGCCGGACACCGCCTACAGCGTCCCAGAGGCCATCCAGAACCATTTGGACCTCTATTCCACCTGCCAGCCCGAGCTGAACATTTCTGTGCGGCCGTCGTTAGCCGAGCAAAGCTATTCCACGTTCTCCAGCCCTGACACCATCCAGCAAGCCCAACCTTCTTCTGACGTGGGGGCCTCTTCCCAATGCCTGTTTAGCGAAAAACTGTTGGACAGTAAACAGGACATCAAGCTGTCTTCCATCTCCCCATCCCTGGAAAAGTTCAAATCTCCTTGTTCCCACTGGGACCCTCTCAGCCAGTCTCAGAATTACCTACCAGCGGAATACCCCCCTCCAGAGACATTCCGCCCCACAGAGGCCAGCCAGCCAATGTTCCCCCAACTGGCATCAAAAACCGAGAATGTGCTGTCCGTCAGCTGCCAGTCGGAGCTCAACGGACTCCCCGAACAGTCGGGTTCCTTCGGACACAATCTGGACTTCACTTGCCTGCCAGAAAGGTTCTCCGCTCTCACACAGATCCCCAGTGACTTTGTAGAGGCCAAGATCCCCAGCTTACCGCCCCAGCTCATCCAAGACTTTGAGTCTTCCTTGCCCCAGGCCGAGGTCATGCCAAACCTGGCAAGCACCAATGACCAGAGGCTGCACACCAGCCACACCCCGCCATCAACTCCCATGACGGACTTCCTGGCCCATTCCTCCGGCTCCTTGGTCAACCCTCTAGCCCCCAGCAGGACCCCCGGAGCCGCCCCAGAGCCAAAGAAAAAGCCTCGCCGGGGGAAGTGCTCCTCCAAATGCTTCTGCCCCAAACCCCACGAAAAAGCCTTCGCCTGCCCAGTGGAGAACTGCATCCGTTGTTTCGCCCGGTCGGACGAGCTCAACCGCCACCTCCGCATCCA
Organism: Darevskia armeniaca; assembly: GCA_034641395.1. Lineage (NCBI taxonomy): Eukaryota > Metazoa > Chordata > Lepidosauria > Squamata > Lacertidae > Darevskia > Darevskia armeniaca. Next base: position 47,362 of record JAWWNF010000828.1, on the reverse strand, counting down.
CACTGGCCACAAGCCCTTCCAGTGCCGCATCTGCCTGCGGAACTTCAGCCGCAGCGACCACCTGACCACGCACATCCGGACGCACACGGGGGAGAAGCCCTTCTCCTGCGATGACTGCGGGCGCCGGTTTGCCAGGAGCGACGAGAAGAAGAGGCACAGCAAGGTCCACCTGAAGCAGAAAGCCCGGGCGGAGGAGAAGCTCAAAGGCCTGGGCTTCTACTCTGTGGGACTTTCTTTCGGGATGCTGTAAAAACCCCGGGGGTGGGTGCGAATCCTGCTGTGACTTTGTGGGCAGGTTTCCTCTTTCTGGAAAGGGCTTGGGGCATTAATCTGGGATACTCAGGTTAAGGTTCCTTCGTGCAGCAGAGAGGGAAAGAAATGAGAGACGTGGCTGGGCACAAGCGTTGTGGCTTGTCCTGTTGATTCATTTTTTTGAGGTGTCTGGGCGGAAAAACGTGAATGGAGGGGACCAAAAGGGTCTGGTGGGATGCGGGCAACAATTCAAAGTCATTCCATGCTCATTTGCAGAGGAGTTCAGGTCCAAAGGCCAGCTTCTGAGTTGTCAGCGATGTCTGTATTTTAGCAGAGGTGCGCTTCTGACTTTCAGCACCACATGAGTAGCGGACAGCTCCCAGTGGCGGCGCTGGGCTGAGCAAGGAGCTGAATTTCCCAAACAGCATTCGTAAAAATATATATATAACAAGGGGGAGAGAAACACCTATCTCTGTTTTACGCAAGAACAAGACAACTTTACAGTTTTTAATGAACTGAACCTACTTTCATTATATAAGCACTTTAATGGGCCTTCCAGGGAGGGGGGAGGGGTCATCCTAAGAATAAAAATTCTCATGTTTAAACCGCAGGGCTGGGGAAGGAGACACTTTCAAAGTTGTATACAATCAGCACAGTTCATTGCTTTGTTGATGATGCAAATTGTTGCCATGGAGTAGACAAACTTTGCTTAATGAACATTTTTGTATATAATTGTGATTGCAGGATTGGGGTGGGGGGTGATTCTCATTTTTTATGTAAATCTCTCTCTTTGTAAAAACAGAATGTGCCAGGGTTATTACAAAGCTGTGTTTATTTTTACAATAAACAAAATTTGTTTTAATCTAAAAAACAAAACAAAAAAAAACATTTTTTAAGATTTGTTCCATGCTACTTTTCACGGCCACCTTTGACCCCAAATCCAGATTCCCCCCCCCCCCGGGAAACCCAAACCCTTCAGTAGTGGGGACTGAAGTACAATCATAGTTCCCTGTTTTTCCTGAAGACAGCACAATGGGTGTTTTGGATGTAAGTGGGAAAGAGTCTCCTAGGCAGAGCTGCCCATTTAGCAGCAAAGAGAATCCAGGAACCTGCTTTGTGGAGAGGAACAGAGACCCCACAGCCAAAGATATCCCCTCTCTAAATCTATCCAGATTCCTGCCCAAACCACCTCTTGTCTGGACAATCCTCTTGCACCAGCTGTGATTTTTTTATCAAGGCTCTCCACGGCATGAGTTTCCAGCGCTCTGCATCTCCAGAAGCTGGCTCAAGTTAGAGATGGCAGCTATGTAATCCTGGAATGAGAGATTTTTCACCCTCCAAGGGTTGTTGGATTCCAACTCTCAGAGGAGACTGATAGGAGATAGGATAGACATCTTCAAATATCTCCAGGGCCGTCACATAGAAGAGGGAGCAAGATTGTTTTCTCCTGCTCTGGAGGGTAGGACTCGAACCCATGGCTTCCAGTTACAAGGAAGGATATTCCGAGTAAACATACAGAAAAGCTTACTGACAGTAAGAGATGTTCGACCATAAAATGGTCTCCCTCAGGAGGTGGTGGACTCTCCCTTCCTTGGAGGTTTTCAAGCAGAAGTTGGATGGTTGTCTGTCATGGGTGCTTTAGCTGAGATTCCTGCATTGCAGGGGGTTGGTCTAGATGACCCTAAGGACCCCTTCCAACTCTACAATTCATTGGTCCCCCCCCCACACTTCTAGAGAGTCCACTATTGGCTCTCCAGGAAAGCCAGTATAGGGCAATGGTTAGAGTGTCAGACTAGGACCTGGGAAACCTGGGTTCAAATCCCCACTCAGCCATGAAGCTCACCGGGTGACCTTGGAGTCAGTCGCTGCCTCTCAGCCTAGCCTACCTCACAGGGTTGTTGTGGGGATTAAATGAGGAAGGGGAGAACCATGAAGGCCACCTTGAGCTCCTTGGAGAAAAAGGTAGGATGTAAAAATTCAATCAATCAACCAACCAATCAATCAATAAAGGTTGCTAGACTACAGCTCCCATCCTCCTTGATCACGGGCCATGCCAGCTGAGGCTGATCATAGAACTATAGAGTTGGCAGGGACCCCAAAGATCAGCCAGTCCAACCCCCTGCAATGCTGCCTAAAAACCTCCAAGGAAGGAGGCTCCACAACATCCTGGGGGAGATGGTTCCTGATACTTAGTCGGAACCCCCCCCCCTTTTTTTTTGGTAACTTGAGTCCTACCCTCTGGAGAAAACAAGCTTGCTCTAACTTATCTTCCAATTGCTTTGCTCTTTGATACTGTTTATATGATCAGCTGTGTCGAATGGGGTCTCAATCCATGTGCAAGAAAGACAACGGACCAGGGAGGAGGAACATCTAGTGCAGGGGCCAAATCCTGCCCCCCCAGGCCTCAGGCCTCTTCCCAGGCCACCCCACTCACCAACTTCACTTCACTTCCTTACTGTGCAAAAGTTGCCCCTGAACTCTGATTCTTGATTGTCTGGAGGCTAGAGAAGGGTGTCTATGCATGTATGCATGCCAAAACTAGCCTGCTGCCGCTGGACATCCATCCATCTTGAGAGACAATGGAGTGCGCCTCTGGGGTTGAAGTCAAACTGCTGCATTAGAAGCACCAAAGTGGCCTCTCCAGGGCGAAAGACTAGGCAGTGTGGGTGCCCAGATGACAAGACCCCCCTCTCGGCCTCGCTGGTGTGGTCCAAAGGAAAGCAGAGCAAGACGTTCCGCACCAGCTTGGCTGCAGGAGTTGCCAGGAGGTGTACAAGGCACCATCCAACTGCCTTAGGGTCTCCTGTAGTCTTTTCAACTTCCGAAGATGTCCTGCAAGGTAGCGGAGGTTTAGGATCAGAGTTTTCCTTCTCCTAGATGGGCTACTGTAGAAAGCCTACTGTACAAAGGTACAATTCACTGTCATAACATAAGAACAGCCTCCTGTTCTCACAGTGGCCAAATAGATGCCTCTGGAAATCAGGCACAAGAGCTCTCCCCGTCCCTGTGGTTTCCAGTAACTGGTGTTCAGAAGCATCGCTGATTCCAATTGTGGAGGCAGAGAGTAGACATCCTGGCTAGTAACCATCAATAGTCCTCTCCTCCTCCATGAATCTGTGCTATCCTCTTTTAAAGCCATCCAGGGCGGTGGCCATCGCTGCCTCCTGTGGCAGGGAGTTCCACAGTTTAACTCTGTGCTGCGTGAAGAAGGACTTTCTTTTATCTGTCCTGAATCTTCTAACCTTCAGCTTCACTGGATGTCTAGTATTTTTGAGATTCATTGCCCTGCACACTTTTGCCCCAGGCCCTGTCAATCACTGCAATGTGGCACCCTGGAGCTCTAGGCTTGTCAATGTTTGGGACATTAGACTGTATGCAACACAGTGGTACCTTGGTACTCAAACGACTTGGCTCCCAAATAAATAGGCTCCCGAACACTGCAAACCCAGAAGCAAGTGTTCCGGTTTGCGACCGCTTTTTGGAAGCCAAACGTCCGACACGGCTTCCGATTGGCTGCAGGAAGCTCCTGCAACCAATTGGAAGCTGTGCCTTGGTTTTTGAACCATTTCGGGAGTTAAACGGACTCCCGGAATGGATTAAGTTCGAGAACCAAGGTACCACTGTAACTCTGTTTACGTCAAGAAAGCCGACATAGGCCATGATAGCGAATCGTTCATTTCAACCCCATTGCCAATAACAGGAGATGAAGGAGATGGCGGCTAACAGATTGAGGTTGAATCCTGACAAGACAGAAGTACTGTTTTTGGGGGACAGGGGGCGGACGGGTGTGGGGGATTCCCTGGTCCTGAATGGGGTAATTGTGCCCCTGAAGGACCAGGTGCGCAGCCTGGGAGTCATTTTGGACTCACAGCTGTCCATGGAGGCGCAGGTTAATTCTGTATCCAGGGCAGCAGTCTACCAGCTCCATCCGGTACACAGGCTGAGACCCTACCTGCCCGCGGACTGTCTCACCAGAGTGGTGCATGCTCTAGTTATCTCCCGCTTGGACTACTGCAATGTGCTCTACGTGGGGCTACCTTTGAAGGTGACCCGGAAACTGCAATTAATCCAGAATGCGGCAGCTAGACTGGTGACTGAGAGTGGCCGCCGGGACCACATAACACCGGTCCTGAGAGAGCTACATTGGCTCCAAGTACGTTTCCAAGCACAATTCAAAGTGTTGGTGCTGACCTTTAAAGCCCTAAACGGCCTCAGTCCTGTATACCTGAAGGAGCGTCTCCACCCCCACCGTTCAGCCCAGACACTGAGATCCAGCGCCGAGGGCCTTCTGGCGGTTCCCTCACTATGAGAAGCAAAGCTACAGGGAACCAGGCAGAGGGCCTTCTCGGTAGTGGCGCCCGCCCTATGGAACGCCCTCCCAGCAGAGGTTAAAAGGATCAACAACTACATGACATTTAGAAAACACCTGAAGGCAGCCCTGTTCAGGGAAGTTTTTAATCTGTGATGTGTTAATGTATTTTAATGTTTGCTGGAAGACCCAGCCAGATGGGCAGGGTACAAATAAATTAATTATTATTATTATTATTATTATTATTATTATTATTATTATTATATTATGGCAGGTGTGCTCCAGATTCTGGCAGGTGGACCAGTTGCTTGATGGTCAGCCTGGTAAGGAATGAGGCAGGCGTCTGTAGTCACTCTGAGACTATTGTGAAGGACAGAGTGAGGTGTCCTGTAGGAGGAATAGACCGGAATTTCACTGGGAGGTAGAGGTTGAGCCAAAAGAAGAAGGAGCTGCAAAGGAACAGCCTACTTGGGACTCAAATCTAGTCTGGAGGGGGGAGATTCTTCTAAGGAAAAGAAGAAACTCCCAGACCCACTGAAGGTAGGGTGTGTGGAGAGCCCTTTGGTCTATTACTTAAAGGGACGCGGGTAGCGCTGTGGGTCAAACCACAGAGCCTAGGGCTTGCCGATCAGAAGGTCGGCGGTTCGAATCCCTATGATGGGGTGAGCTCCCGTTGCTCGGTCCCTGCTCCTGCAAACCTAGCAGTTCGTAAGCACGTCAAAGTGCAAGTAGATAAATAGGTACCACTCTGGCGGGAAGGTAAACGGCGTTTCCATGCACTGCTCTAGTTCGCCAGAAGCGGCTTAGTCATGCTGGCCACATGACCCGGAAGCTGTACGCCGGCTCTCGGCCAATAAAGCGAGATGAGCGCCGCAACCCCAGAGTCGTCCGCGATTGGACCTAATGGTCAGGGGTCCCTTTATCTTTACCTTTACCTCAGGAGCAGGATTGTTAAAGGGGGTGGATAACTGAAAGAATGTATCACCATATAAAGGAACCAAACCTATAACGCAAAAACAACTGAGGACGAATTAAAGTGAAATCGCACCGTATTTCTGAAGTAAACTAAGCTGAATCTATTTGTGCTATTTACTATCTTGCTTTAAATCAATCTTTATCATTTATTTAAAGAAAACCTGTCTGAGACTCCAGCTTACTACTTACCCCCTCACAAAGGTTCTCTGCAGGACACTCTGGGCTAAAAGATTAAGGGGAAAGGTAAAGAGACCTTTGGTTAAAGGGTCGTTCAGTGAGGTGGGGGCAATTTGTGTAACTGAGAGCGGGCCCGTCACGCCTGTCATCTCATGGAGCGCCATTACCCAAATGTGGAGGCAAAAGAGAAGGGAATGATTGCACCACGCTCTTTGGAATCGGGTGGCCCCATTGAACCAAACACCTGTCACTCTGCCTCCCGTTATCCTGTCAGCCTCCTCCTCCCTCCCCTTTTTGTTTCGATAGCTGTGAGGAGCTGCTGTTGAAAAGGCCAAACGGCAGAGAGGTCAGCGCTCTCAAACTGCTGCAACCTCCAAGCGCCGCACTTGGCCAGCACGCAGTCAACAAGGCCACAGCCGTTACCCGTGCCGTATCTGAGCTACAGCTGCTCCCTGCAACAGGGCAGGCTGCATTCAGCTTGGGAGGTGATGTGGTACAGCCTTCTCCTTGGGGGAGCCAAGGAAAATAGCTCCAGACATGTGGCTGACCACCACCAGTGTCCCACCTGCCCTGATATGCTATGAAACTACAGGTTTAAAATGCTCTCCACTGACATAATATATTAATGATGGGCTGGGAAAGGCTTTGGAAGCGTTTTGGAAGATAGATTTGAAATTTACTGCATGTACTTTACTTTACTGAAAGAGAACTACATGGAAATGATGTACAGTCATACCTCGGGTTGCGAACATGATCCGTGCAGGAGGCACGTTCGCAACCTGCAGCGTTCATAACCCACAGCGCTGCGTCTGCGCAGGCACGCGATGCAATTCAGCGCTTCTGCATGTGCGCGTGCCATCATTTTGTGCTTCTGCACATGTGCGAGTGCCGAAACCCGGAAGTAACCCGTTCCAATACTTCCTGATTCGGCGCAGTCCGCAACACAAAAATGCACAACCCACAGCATTTGCAACCCGAGGTATGACTGTATCGGTGGTACATATTTAACCCCAGTTAAATTAGCAAAAATGTACAGAACAAGTTCTAATAAGTGTTGGAAATGTAGAGAAACAGAGGGTATGTTTTATCATATGTGGTGGGAATGTTGGAAGGTCAAAAACCATTGGGAAATGATTTATAATGAAATGAAAAAAATGTTTAGAGTAACCTTTGCTAAAAAAAAAACAACAGAAGCCTTTTTTATTAGGTATTCTAGGAGCGGATATTCCAAAAGAACAGAAAAAAATGTTTATGTATGCTACAACGGCTGCCCGGATACTGTTAGCCCAGGGGTCCCCAAACGTTTTTCAAAGAGGGCCAGATTTGATGAAGTGAACATGCATGAGGGCCGACCAAAGTTGTGAGCTTTTTAAAGGATTTTACCCCAGGACATATACTGCCACCGGACCGGATTAAAACAACCGGCGGGCCGGATTAGGCCCCCCAAACGGACTTTGGACATGCCTGTGTTATCCCAAAGATGGAAAGAGGAAGCAGTCCCAATGAAGGAAGATTGGCAAACCAAGTTAATGACTAGGCGGAAATGGCAAAACTAACTGGATAGCTCAGAAATGAAGATGACAAGAAGTTTTAAAAAGAATGGGGGATGTTTATTATGTACTTACAAAAGTATTGTAAATAGGTTAATGCATTGGCAGGGTTTTAAGAACACTTGTACTTCTAGAAATAATGTAAGGAATTTGAGGTAAAAAAATAATTTGGAGTAGAAATGATATGCAGTTGAAAAAGGAAAGTAAGGAACCAGGGGAGAGAGGTGAGGGAAGTCACGGGATTTGGAGAATCCCATATCATGGATTTTATATGGTTTGGGGGTTGTTGTTTTTTACAGTTTTGTTTGTTTGTTGTGGTGGTGTTTGTTGTTATTTGTTTTTTATTTCTGTTATTTTTGTTGAAAAATTAAAAAAACTTTTTTTGGGGGAAATGCTATTCACCTACTTGTTTGAAATCCCACCAACGTACTGTACATCCCTGTTGGCAAATGAGCTAAAACTGCCTGCAGAAACCTTTGCTCTGAGCTCCCTAGCAGCTCAGGTTTTGCAATGTTTATCTGAAATGGATTTGCAAGGGAGCTAAGGTCTTGCAAGAAATCCTTGGCCGGATCTAACATCTCAGATTTTGCATAGGTTTTTGTTTTGTTTTGAATTGAAAGACAGATCCTTTGCAAAGCAAGGTAGTTTGCTGGGGTAGCTCTCTACTTGGAAATCTGCCTTTAAAAATGCCTCACTTTGAAGAGGGCATTGCAGAGTTGGAAAAGGTTCAGAAAACGGTAACCAAAACGATCAAAGAGTTGAAACAACTGCAGGATCTGGGACTTTGAAGTTTACAGAAAGGGTGAGAGAGAGACATGGCATGAGAACCACCAACTTGACATGAGTCAACAGTGTGATGCAGCAGCTAAAAAAGCCAATGCGATTCTGGGCTGCATCAATAGGAGTATAGCATCTAGATCAAGGGAAGTAATAGTGTGTCCAGTTCTGGGCACCACAGTTCAAGAAGGATACTGACAAGCTGGAATGTGTCCAGAGGAGGGCAACCAAAATGGTCAAAGGCCTGGAAACGATGCCTTATGAGGAACGGCTTAGGGAGCTGGGTATGTTTAGCCTGGAGAAGAGAAGGTTAAGGGGTGATATGATAGCCATGTTCAAATATATAAAAGGATGTCATATAGAGGAGGGAGAAAGGTTGTTTTCTGCTGCTCCAGAGAAGCGGACACGGAGCAATGGATTCAAACTACAAGAAAGAAGATTCCACTGAAACATTAGGAAGAACTTCCTGACAGTAAGAGCTGTTCGACAGTGGGATTTGCTGCCAAGGAGTGTGGTGGAGTCTCCTTCTTTGGAGGTCTTTAAGCAGAGGCTTGACAGCCATCTGTCAATAATGCTTTGATGGTGTTCCTGCTTGGCAGGGGGTTGGACTGGATGGCCCTTGGGGTCTCTTCCAACTCTAGGATTCTATTAGAAAGCAGATAGAGAACCGCCCCCCCCCCTCTTTCATGACACTAGAACATCTGATGAAGCTGAATGTTGGACTAATCAGGACAGAGAAAATGAAGTCTTTGGAACTCCCTCCCACAGGAGGCAGTGATGGCCACCAACTTGGATGGCTTTAAAAGAGGATTAGATAACTTCATGGAGGAGAGAGCTATCGATGGCTCCTAGCCATGATATCTACGCTCTGCCTCCACAGTTGCTTCTGAATCCCAGTTGCTGGAAACCAGAGGGGGGGAGAGCATTTCTCTCACACTCAGATCCCGCTTGCGGATTTCCAACAGGCATCTGGTCGGCCACTGTGAGATCAGGATGTCAGATGCCTTTGGCCCGATTCAGCAGTCCATTCTTAAGCTTTTGTGAAATCAGGTTTTGCAACGACTGGAGATTAAGTGTCTTGCAGGCGTCGCTGGAGAGAAGGCTGCTGAGAGCTCACTTTGCAAGGCGCTTGCAGACTTAGCTGCCGGCATAGCCCGGGTGAGAAAATACGACGCAGTGCAAGGGACACCCAGTGACTTAGTAGCAGAGCAACAATCTTAACGCATTTCCCATTCTTTGCAATGGGTTTGCGCTCGACGTTTATTTAAAGCTGCAGCCCGCGAGGTAATGGACGTGTGTGTGTGTTGGCATGTGTTGTCAAGAGAGACACACGCTAGTTTTCCCTCCAGGGCTTCAGAGCAAAGTTGTTCCCATAACAACCGAACGCCGTTCATTTGTCGAACAAGGTCCAGGTTCTGCATTGTTTCCTGCAGTTATATCACAATCTGGTTCTGATTCTCGCCTTGCCACTCTGGCAGACAACATACAAATGCTAGATAATAATAATAATTTTAAAAAACGTAATAAAAGCATGATCAAAAACAAACCAATAACCCCCAGTCCCTAGCCATTGCATTTTTACTCCAGCTTTCATCTCAGGAGCTCAAAACAGCACACATACCGGTACTTCTCCTCCCCATCTTATCCTCACGACAACCCTGTGAGGTCGGTTATGGCTGAGTAAGGATTCAAACCCTGGTCTCCCAGGTCTCAGTACTTCACTCTGCCTATATTAGTTACAGGTAAGGTAGCTGTGTGCCATCTCACCCCTTGCTTTTTCCTGAGATGGGGAGGAGGAGGAGCAGCATTTATTAGAGACCGAAGACAACTTCCAGGCAGGCAGGTGGAAAACAGGGGTGCTGAGGGGCGTGGCTTGGCAGGGGGCTTGGCCTGGGGAGAGTCCTGAGGGCCAGGTACAGAGGCCTCGGGGGCCACATTTGGACGCCAAGCCTGAGGTTCACACAGCTGTGTTAGAAATCAAGGTTCAAATATATAAAAGCCATGTTCAAATATATAAAAGGATGTCATATAGAGGAGGGAGAAAGGTTGTTTTCTGCTGCTCCAGAGAAGCGGACAAGGAGCAATGGATTCAAACTACAAGAAAGAAGATTCCACCTAAACATTAGAAAGAACTTTAGAAAGACAGTAAGAGCTGTTCGACAGTGGAATTTGCTGCCAAGGAGGGTGGTGGAGTCTCCTTCTTTGGAGGTCTTTAAGCAGAGGCTTGACAGTCACCTGTCAGGAATGATTTGATGGTGTTTCCTGCTTGGCAGGGGGTTGGACTGGATGGCCCTTGGGGTCTCTTCCAACTCTACGATTCTATGATTCTAAGGTTCCTGTGGAGGCAAACTGAGAGCCAGTGTGGTGTAGTGTCGGACCCGCAAGACCAGAGTTCGAATTCTCACTTGGCCATAAAGCTCACTGGCCAGTGACCTTGGGCCAGTCACTGCCTCTCTTAGCCTAACCTACTTCACAGAAGAATTAAATGAGCAGGTGGAAAAGCAGGCACACCACATTGAGCTCCTTGGTGAAGAAATGTGGGATATAAATACCTGATTCCACGAAAGGTAGTAAACATTTGTACAATGGTATTCTTAAATGAGAGGTGAAGCACAAGGAACAAGCAATAGCATTCCGCTCAGCCTGTTCTGGAGAAGTAGCCGTCTAAACCTGCCATAGCAAAAGAGACCTCGTGTCAGGCACACACACACACAATATATTTCAGCCTAGCTCTAGTGACGTCTCAACAAAATCTCATTCAACGGTTATTAGAGGCATCTGTTTGTGCTGCAAACTGCCTTCAAAGAAAGTGTGGCTGTCCCACATAAAATGGGGCACTTGGTTGGAAAACAAGCGAGGTCCCAACCCGAGAAGAATGGCAACTCAAGCTGGCAGAATATGCGCAGCTTGCAGACTTAACATATAGAATAAGAGAACAAGAAGAACATACGTTTAGAGAAGATTGGAAAACGTTCACTGGATATATGGGAAATAACTATGCAGCTGAAAATGCTGGCAGCATTAATTATCAACAGTGTAAATAAGTTTTGATGGATGCAATAATGGCATACCGAATGGTTGTTTTTGTAAAATATGCTGGGGTTTGTGATATGCAAAATGAACCATGGAAAGAGAAGAAGGGAAGTCCTTGATATCTTAAGGATGTAAAAATGAGTACTTTAAATTGTAAAACATAACATTTACCGGTAATAAAAATTATATGTTGTTGTTGTTTAGTTGTTTAGTCGTGTCCGACTCTTCGTGACCCCATGGACCAGAGCACGCCAGGCACTCCTGTCTTCCACTGCCTCCCGCAGTTTGGTCAGGCTCATGTTGGTAGCTTCGAGAACACTGTCCAACCATCTCGTCCTCTGTCGTCCCCTTCTCCTTGTGCCCTCCATCTTTCCCAACATCAGGGTCTTTTCCAGGGAGTCTTCTCTTCTCATTAGGTGGCCAAAGTCTTGGAGCCTCAGCTTCAGGATCTGTCCTTCCAGTGAGCACTCAGGGCTGCTTTCCTTCAGAATGGATAGGTTTGATCTTCTTGCAGTCCATGGGACTCTCAAGAGTCTGCTCCAGCACCATAATTCAAAAGCATCAATTCTTCGGCAATCAGCCTTCTTGATGGTCCAGCTCTCACTTCCATACATCACTACTGGGAAAACCATAGCTTTAACTGTATGGACCTTTGTCGGCAAGGTATAGTTAAAGCTATGGTTTTCCCAGTAGTGAAAATTGTGTGTGTGTGTGTGTGTGTGTGTATCTATTCCTCATTCTCTTTCCTTCCTCTCTTGCTCACTACAGCGACTAATTGATTTGGCACATCACTTAGCAACCCCAGCTGTCTCTTTATGGATCTCCAGTTATTACTGGCAAGTGCCAGTTAATTTATCTTAAGTATACTTTAAGACTTCTTCTGACTGCCGGGTTATACCCTTAGATGGCAGCTGACTCATAGGCTCCTCTTCCGCCAACTTTCTCTGGGAAATGGGATCTCACGACCTAACATTTTCATGCCCGACCCCCGCAAAACTTTCCTGCCAACAAGATGGGCCTTATGGATTGCGTCCACCCACTGTAAACCCACTGAGGTTAATGGACATTGCATTGTAGAATTGGAAGGGACTCCAAGGGTCATCTAGTCCAGTGCCCTTCCAACTAACTTAGGTCCATTCGTTTCAGCAGGTCTGCACTGGGGGATGATGGGAGTTGTAGTCCAAAACACCTGGCAAGCCGTAGGCTGGTGCAGGTGGAATCAATTAATTTATTATTTATTTTTATTGCATTTATATCCCACTTCTTTCCTCCAAGGAACCCCCTCCTCATTTAATCCCCTCAACAACCCTGTGAGGTAGGTTAGGCTGAGAGACAGTGACTGACTCAAGGTCACCCAGCGGCCTTCATGGCCAAGTGGGGATTTGAACCCTTGGTCTCTCCCAGGGATAGGAAGGCAAGTGTGGCAGGAAGACTCAAGGATAATCAAAGAAGCATTTAAGCATTTCAGTGTGGTATAGGCATGCCGCTGGACTCTTTTTGGATATGCAACCAGAAACAATATCCATGCTGCTCTTTGGGATCATTTTCACTTTTGAATTCTGGTGCTGGAGGAGACTCTTGAGAGTCCCATGGACTGCAAGAAGATCAAACCTATCCATTCTGAAGGAAATCAGCCCTGAGTGCTCACTGGAAGGACAGATCCTGAAGCTGAGGCTCCAATACTTTGGCCACCTCATGAGAAGAGAAGACTCCCTGGGAAAGACCCTGATGTTGGGAAAGATGGAGGGCACAAGGAGAAGGGGACGGCAGAGGATGAGATGGTTGGACAGTGTTCTCGAAGCGACCAACATGAGTCTGACCAAACTGCGGGAGGCAGTGGAAGACAGGAGTGCCTGGCGTGCTCTGGTCCATGGGGTCACGAAGAGTCGGACACTACTAAATGACTAAACAACAACAACAGTTTTCCACAACATTTGTTGTGTACAGGAATAGTCAACTCTGACATATATGAGAGATCAGAAAAGAGAAAGAATTATTTGTGTTGATGAGGAGATGAGAGTTTCTTTGTCCCAAATTAGACCAGATATTATAAAATAAAATAATAATAATAATAATAATAATAATAATTTGTTTATGCCCCACCCATCTGGCTGGATCTCCCCAGCCACTCTGGGCGGCTTCCAACAAAATATTAAAAATACATTAAAACATCAGTCATTAAAAACTTCCCTAAACAGGGCTACCCTAAATAATCAAAGAAATTATTTCCTCTCATATAAATAAGATTACCTGGCAAAAGCAAGCTCACACCTCTCATTTTCGTATACATACTTAAGGTATGTGTGTAAGCAGGACCGGTGCCATGGATTTTGGCGCCCTAGGCGAGGGGGCGGGGCACGTGACGTCATTGCGCATGACGTACGGTGCCCCGCCCCCTGCCCTGCCGTGCGCCCCGTGCCGCCGCGGTTTTCGCTGCTGGTTGGGGCTGCACCGGGCGGCGGCGGGGGGGCAGGCTGGCCAGCGCCCCCTCCATTTTGGCGCTCTAGGAAACTGCCTAGTTCGCCTAAATGGACGCGCCGGCCCTGTGTGTAAGAGGCTCGTTTATCCTTATATTTTGGGAATGATTCGTGTTATTATGTAGCTTCATTCTTCTATACTTCCTGGATGTGACCATATTATAAAGCAGTTGTGTTCTGTGTTATAAATCAAGCACTGCTAGGAGTGTCTTTTTCATTTACTATGTATTTCTTTTCAAAAATTGGTGTGGCGCCAGCAAATTTTTATTCTGAAAGTGAGGCTGAGAGGAAAAAAGTTTGAGAACCGCTGCTCTAACCTCAACACCCGTCTTGATCCGTTTGGGTCTCTCTCTCAATCCAGCAGATTATAGCGCCACTAAAGAGACATTGCTGGACACGGGCAGCTATAGACACTTGTGGTGGACATGTCCGAAGTTGGCAAGTTTTGGGGAGAAAGTGTTTAATGAGATGCGTAAAATTACTCACCAGCATATCACAAGGTCGCCAGAGCTTCCATTACTGGACCTGTATTTAAATGAGAATCAGAATTTAATGGCTAAGCCACACCTTATATTTCTCTTATTGGCATAATAATAATAATAATAATAATAATAATAATAATAATAATTTATTTATACCCCTCCCACTCTGGGCAGATCCCAACAGAATATTAAGAACACACTAAAAAATCAGACATTAAAAACTTCCCTAAACAGGGCTGCCTTCAGATGTCTTCTAAAAGTCAGATAGTTGTTTATTTCCTTGACATCTGGTGGGAGGGCGTTCCACAGGGCGGGTGCCACTGCCTGGGTCCCTGCAACCTCCCTTCTTGCAGAGAGGGAGCCACCAAAAGGCCCTCAGAGCTGGACCTCAGTGTCCAGGCTGGACGATGGGGGTGGAGACGCTCCTTTAGGTCTACTTGGTCGAGGCCATTTAAGGCTTTAAAGGTCAGCACGTATAGTTATAGCCCCATTCTGGAAGGATTTAAAAGCTGCAAACTTGAACGCTTGATACGGGAGAGTAAGGCATATGGCCCATATGGAAAAACTGACCCACAAATTAAAACTGGCAAGAGCACAGAGGCACATTTGCAGGGGCTTCATTTGGTTAACAAATCCTCCAGGAAATCAAAGACCAATTCCAGAGGTTTATACAAACTTGCGGATCACTTAATAAGGCCGTGTTTTACAGGTATACACCATTATAAGTTGATGTGTATTTATGGGAATGCAAGTTTTTATAACGTGTTTCAGGGAATCTCCTGGGAAATTTAAAGAATAAAATGTATTATTATGATGATTATTTTTTAAGATGCATTGCAGGGAGGAGAGCCTGGCACCTCTCGACCACCGCAAGACGGGAGTCTCTCCTGTTCTCGGAGTAAGCACTGCTGGATCTCTTTCCACGCCCCGTCTCTTTTGAATGATGCATGAAGCTTTATTAATACCCCCTCAGAAAACGCATCTATTATGGATGCAATTGCAGGAAAAACCACTCACCAGTCCCACAGTGAGAGGGGCGCAATCCCTGCTGCATTATTGTCTACGTTTTTAAGTGTGTGTGTGTGTGTGTGTGTGTGTGTGTGTGTGTGTGTGTATTTGCAATCCTCAATGCGCTTTGCAGCCGTTAGCCTCATCAGAAGCAGGTCAGCTGCAGTCTCGGCTGGGGATGTACTTATAATCTCAACAACTTGCACGAGTGTCAGGCTTCAGGGAATCGGATCCCCCTCCCTCACAGCTGGAAGCCAAAAATGGGAAAACAAGACGTTCTTACCGTGGTGTTTTATTCAATATTCACAGAGAGAGAGACGGGTGATGGGCCTCTCAAGTAATGGTGTTTCTCTGGGTAAAGTCCCAACCCCTCTGTCTCTTCTATTGTACATCATCCCTGCGTCGGCTAGTCTGTAAGATAAGATTTCTTTATTGTCATTGTACAAGTACAAGTACAATGTTGTACAAGTGCAACAAAACTGAATGCCATCCCATAAAAACAAAACAAAAAACAGCACAAAAAACAAAAACAAAAAACAAAACATTTTCAGCCACACATGCACATACGTACACACCCATCACAACTCTCCAAGGTCATATTATCTGGTTACAGCATTTAAGATGGTTATAGCTCTTGGGTAGAAACTATTCTTCAATCTATTTGTTCTTGATCTAATTGTTCTATATCTCTTGCCCGAAGGCAGTGGTGCAAAAAGACTATATCCCGGATGAGATGGACCCTGTAAAATATTGTTTACTTTTTTAAGGCAACAGGAACTGTATAGTTCTTCCAAAGATGGGAGAGGATGACCAGTAATCTTTCGGGCTGTGGTTATGACCTTCTGGAGTACCTTCCTCTCCATTGCTGTGCAACTAGAGAACCAGGCACAAATACAATATGTAAGAATGCTCTCTATGGAGCCTCGGTAGAAGGACACCAGCAGTCTCTCACTCAGATTGTTCTTCTTTAAAAGGCTGAGGAAATAAATTCTCTGCTGTGCTTTCTGCCTCTGAGTTTTCTGTTCTACTACTCTCAATGCACGCTGGGTCCTGGGAGAGGGGGTTCAGGAATGCTTTCAAGAGACACTGAGTCTGTCAGCTGTCTCCCCTGGTGCTGCTTATTCCTGCTGCTCCTCTCCCAATATTTCCCAGCTTCTCCCCTCTGCAGCCTCTGAACTATGACTTTCTCTGCAAACCGCTGTTCTAAATCTATACTGTCCTCCTCTTCTCCGGGAAGTTCAAGAAGGGGCAGGGGACCGTCTCCACCATTCCTCCTCAGACTAATCCCTGACAACGAGTCGGATTCGGATGTGGGCTCTGGAGCTGCCCCTCTGCCAGTCCTGGGATACTCAATCTCCTTTGCTCAACTGCAGCCTGTGGGACAAGCCCTCAACAACTTACTTATGAGATCGCCTGTCAGGGTTGAGCCGGACGAGGGGGAGTGGTGGCAAGACCCCCCCCCCCGGGCGAGGCTGCACCCACAGAAGAATCTGGGGAAATGGAGGAATTCATATCTGGAGAAGACTGCTGGCGGCATTCCTCAGAAGAGGAAGAATCAGATAGGGAAGTGGAAAGACCTGGAAAGGAGGAGGAGGAAGTCGAGCCAGAATCAGGCCCTTGTGAGGAGAGGAACCGACTGGCCCCCTCCCCCTCCTCCCTTCTCAGCTGTAGAACGTAGAGCTGAGAGACGTAGGGAACAATTAGAGGCAGCTGCGGCTCGTAACAGGCGTGGCCATGAGCCGGCTACTTAAGCAAGGCCGGCTGCTCCATTCACTTTTTTTTTTTTTATAAAGTAATTTTTATTAAATTTTACAAGTTTTTTAAGGCATACAACATCATGGTTAAACTTTCTTGGGTTCCTCCTCTCTCACTCGAAGGAACCACTTTACATCATTCATCTCCCCCCTCTCACAGAAGGATACAATTTATTAATTCGTTTAACCTTCTACTAATAATTTCTTATCTTGCCTAGTCCTGTCCCATTCTCCTGGGCCAGGTTATTTAAGTACCTTGATGTTGGTTTGGACTTCCCCGACTCCCTTACATTGGTTACATCATGCGTTCTTATTTCTCAGGTTTCTTAATCATCAGTTACACCATATTTAATTATCTATATTTATCAAATCTATTTCCATACTACATTTAAAAAACATCATTTCTCCTCATCTTATATTTCAGCCTTAGCCATTTTTCACTTCTGTTCCTTATCTAATGTTTATCTACCCCCTACTCCCTTTACTCAGGAAATTTTGACTTAAAATTCTTCTATCATCATTAATAATCCAAATAATATTATAAATCACTCATTCCATGTCCTTAATCAAAACCCTTATTTTTTTTTAGCCATCAAGGAAAAAAGACCGTCCTTTTAAAGTTCACTTTTCCCTCTCACCCCACTCCCTTCCTTTCCAGGGTCAGGTACCAAGAATTGTCCAGTCCAAAATGCTCTTGCAGTTCTTCTATTTGTTCCTGCAGTTTCCTGCCTTTTCTTTGGTCATCTCTTCTTTGTCTCGTGTCAGTCAAATTTCTCCTAATATACTCCCTGCAGGTCTTCCTCTTTTGTTGACTCTTCCTCTTTTGCTGTTGTACAAGCCTCTTGGTTCCTCTCCTCCTGTTTCTCCTCCTGATTCCCACGGTCAGTGGTGTGTGTTTTTTATATTTCTCATGTCTTTCTTCCTCTTCCTGTTCTTGCTTAGGAATGCATTCTTTCTGTAGTTTGCTCCTCCCCAGGAAATGCTTGATAATTAAGTCTCTCAGTTCATCCACCCTTGCATTAAATTCTTCCAACATTTCCATGGTCTGGAGCAACTTTTAAAAGTATCATATGTCCAAAAAGATAGTTTTAAAGTTTCTTTAAACCTCTTAGCCAAATTTCCCCGAGAATCTGGGAAAAAGGGGACTTTAAAAACTTTGTAACAAAAGTTTTCTCCTGTTGCTGTTATCGTCCTTGCCTCAGCTACAATGTCTCCTGCTCCTTCCTCCCCAACTGCCGGGATCGACCTCCATTTTTTGGATCCCAAACTTCTTGCCAAATTAGTCCAAATAAAAGTCTTTTTACTCACTTCTTTAATAGCCAAATCTTCTTTTCAGAGGAATCAAGCCGCTCAGCGGGGCACGATCGTGCAGCTTCGCCCGTAAGGGGGGTTGATGTTCTCAGGTCCGATGCACTCCGACTCTCCCATTCCCGGGTTTCCTCGGGAGTAGGAGAGTCGTCCGAGCTTCTGCCGGACCCACCGGTCCCAGGACGCCCTTCCCGGGAGTTTTGGGGGCAGCGGTGCTGTCGCTGTCACCCCTTTCGCCCCTTTTTCGGGCAGGGAACTTTGCAGTGAAGTTCCCCCCGACCTTCTCCGCCGGCGGCTCGACCGGAAGACCCGGCTGCTCCATTCACCAGCACCTGCAACTGCTGTGCTGGAGCACGTGGCTGTTCTTGCTCATCCTGTTCCTGGTTCCTGTGTTCGTGGCTTCTGCTTTCTGACTCCTGGTTTAATCCTGACCTCGGCTTCCTGACTTTGGCTTTCTGACTCCTGGCTTAATCCTGACCTCGGCTTTGTGACTTCGGCTTTCTAACTCCTGGCTTAATCCTGACCTCGGCTTCCTGACTTCTGGCTTGAACCGACTTTGGCTACTCCTGACCCCTGTGCGACTGCCTGACTTCGGCTGGCTTCTGACCCGGACTGTTTGACCTCGGCTTTATCCGACTCTGACTGCTGCTCTTCAGCGTGCCAACTTGTTGGCGTCCTAACATCGCCTGACCCCACACAGGTCCACTTGACCACTTCGATCAGTGTAATTGGCACTGCTACAGGGGCCCCATAATACCCACTCTGCATTTGCAAGAACTCAATCTTTTAGTGTGGCAGCACCTACACTTCGGAACTCCCTGCCCATTGATATCAGGCAGGCTCCTTCACTGTGTTTCTTGCTAAGGCAAGCCTACCCAGCGGCTTAGAAAGCCGGTGTGAATTTTTAACCCGTTTTACTATTTCGACCTTTTGCATGTTTTAAATGCTAGTTGTCCATTTTTCTTGGTGATTTGGTTTTTAAAAGAAATTCAGACTGTTTTGAGGTTGTTTTGCAGTCAGGCAGTCTATCAATTTCATGAAGTAAATAAAATTAATACATGGTGAAGCCATCTGCTGCGAGGTTCCTTTGGGCTGCCGGTTGCTCGGGAAGCACATGGACGGAACAAAAGGTTCTGCCAGGAGAATGAGTGATGAATGGTGAAGCTGGGGCACAGAAGCAGCAAAGGGCCAGGAGGTGGGGGGGGGACCTCCTACTTTGGGGAAGGGTTCTGTGGTTCAACATTAGAACATCTAGTATATACACGAAATTTCTCTCAGAGGCAGTTGTGGGGTTCATGTAGGATTGTGTTTAAGGAAAATATGTCTTTCTCTGTTCATTGTGCGAGTGAGCAATATCATTCCGATGTCCAGTACTGGATTGTGTGAGTGTGACGTTCCTTGCTGGTCCAGAAAAGCATGTTCTCCTGACCAATCTTACAGGACACAAAATTGGCAAGAAATTGGCTACTGCTGCTTCCGTAACTCTAGGATGGGAGAGTCACGTCTCTCTCTTTAGAATTAGCATTTGCTGTACCAGATTTTACAACTGACTGGCAAATATGTTCCTTAGGTGTGTTTCTTTGATACTCATAGTATCTTTTCCCCTTGAAGTAAATCTTAGAGCCCTGGTGTAAGTACCCGGTACCAGCAGGCCAAATGGCAAGGATGTTTGCCAAGGATGTTTATTTCCTTTTCCTGCTTCCTAATCTATCCTTTCATGTACTTGAGCTTTGGAATGCAAATAGATACTAGAACAGGTAAGGTAGTTCTGGGGGGGGAACCAGATCTGCAACTTCAAAGTGTCTTTGTTCTGACTTTATTCCCATGTGGAGTTTTTGGGGAAACGTTGGATGATTCTCATTGGTTCTTTTGAATGCTGTGATGAGATGCTTTGTGTTAATAAAAGTAGCCTGAGGCTGGGGTGCGGGATGCACTTACGACTCAGCGCTTTGCAGGTCAAATCTCAGTCTTTATTTTGAACTCATGCCAACTCTGCGCAACGCAGAGGGACGCAACAGGCAGTAAGAATCAGAAATCAGTAAATACTGTGATTGCTAAAGCTCCTCTGTTGGCTAGCAAGGCCTCTCTTATGCCTTAATAACTGTTACAGGTAGGTAGCCGTGTTGGTCTGCCGTAGTTGAAAAAAAATAAAAAATTCCTTCCAGTAGCACCTTAGAGACCAACTAAGTTTGTTCTTGGTATGAGCTTTCGTGTGCATGCAAACTTCTTCAGATACACAAACAGAAGTCACCAGACCCTTATATATAGTAAGAGGGTGGGAGGGGTATTACTCAGAAGGGTGGTGGGAATGGGTGATAGGATGATAGGTGTGGTAAACCTGTTGACGGCTGTTAATGACTGCAATTGGTCTTACAGAAAAAAGCAAGGGGTGAGATGGCTAAAAATAGCTTTATCATGCATAATGAGATAGGAATCCAATGTCTCTATTCAGACCAGGTCTCTCCATGGTTTTAAGTTTGGTAATCAGTTGCAATTCAGCAACTTCTCTTTCCAGTCTATTTCTGAAATTCCTTTGTAATAAGGCAGCTACTTTGAGATCTTGTATAAAATGTCCTGGGAGATTGAAGTGTTCTCCTACTGGTTTCTCTGTCTTGTGATTCCTGATGTCAGATTTATGTCCATTTATCCTTTGGTGTAGAGTTTGGCCTGTTTGTCCAATATAGAGAGCTTAAGGGTACTGTTGGCATTTGATGGCATACACAATGTTAGACGATGAGTAATTAAATAGTCCTGAGATGGTATGGTTGATGTTGTTGGGGCCAGTAATGGTGTTGTCTGGGTGTGTGTGGCAGCAAAGTTGGCATCTGGGTATATTGCAGACATATTAATGGTGCATTAATAACTGTTGATATATACCATTGTTGTACAGTGGAACCTCAATTTTCAAACATAATCTGTTCCGGAAGACGGTTCGACTTCCGAAACATTCGAAAACTGAAGCATGTATTTCTGGAAGCATTTACGTCCAGAAAACTCAATACGGGAGCTGCGTGGCATGTTTGGCCTCCGAAAAATTTTCAAAAACCAAAGCAGTTCTGGGTTTTCGGCGTTCGAAAGCCAAAACGTTTGACTTCAGAGACGATCGTAAACCGTGGTACCGCTGTACAGTGGTACCTCGGGTTATGAACTTAATTCGTTCCGGAGGTCCGTTCTTAACCCGAAACCGTTCTTAACCTGAGGCACGCTTTTGCTAATGGGGCCTCTTGCTGCCACTGCGCCACTAGCATACGATTTCTGTTCTCATCCTGGGGCAAAGTTTGTAACCCAAGGTACTACTTCCGGGTTAGCGGAGTTTGTAACCCGAAGTGTGTGCTGGTCCCAGGGGTTACCCAAGAGATGAAGTCCTAGTCCGGTCCGTGGTTCGTAGGTTCAGGGTAGAGACAGTCCAAAGTAGCCAGAGCAGGGCAGGGCATCAGGTGAGATCAGGTATGCAGGCAGGAACCAGGGCAGGTCAGGAACACAGGCAGGAAAGCAAGGCAGGATCTAGCAACCAACAATGTTGCTCCCACAACTTGGGGCTGGGGCTGGCCGGCTTTTATCTGCCCTGAGGCATAGGGCGGCCCCGATCCTCTGGTGACTCGCCTCTCCTGGCTTGGAGGCGAGCACTCCTCCTGCGGGAACTCAGTTCCCCTTCGCCTCTCTGCCCTTCGCCTCTGCAGCTCAGGGGAGGCTGGAGGGTTACTGGACCCAGAGGCAACCTCAGCTTCCCCTGACAGGGCTGGGAGTGGAGCACCTGCAGGCAATGGGTCCTCCATCCCATCAGGAGCCAGAGCAGACTCAGCAGATGCCTGCACCTGAGGATCCAGCACAGGTGAGGCCCCTTCAGACTCAAGCCCTAGCCCCTGCTCTGCTGGTTCTGGAGGTGGGGAATCCTGTGCAGGCTGGGATCCCTCAGGTTCAGCATCTGAGGTCCCAGGCCATCACAAAGTGTTTGTAACCCGAGGTACCACTGTACTGAGTATTTTGGGTCTATGGACTGCAATAAAGATGTGTGTGTACATATGCCTTATGGAACCTGACTATCTAAGTGTCTTGGTTGATGGCACCAACCTTTGGCCCTTGAGACTCAAAGCTGCTTGGACAGGACTTCTCCTTGCCCTAGATATCATATCATTTGCTTCAGAGCCCAAAGATGGGCAGACTGGACCCAATCCAAGGGCACATCTCAATCACAGTCACAGAATCCATTTCCTTTAAGACTCTTACCTCTTCCATCCTCTTTGTTTTTTGTTTTGTTTTGTTTTTAAATAGAGTTTCTATTCCTTAAGCCTGGTGAGATAGGCTTGGAAGTCTATTGGCATTGCTTAGTGAAAGCTCAGGACCCAGAAAGGGATTTGAGGATGTTTTCCCTTTTGTCAAGAGTTTTCCAGCAAAAGTAGAAAGTAAAGTTGATTTACATCAACCCAAGGTCACTGCAAGTTCATGGAATGGGAGAGAACAATCGTAACCGGCGCTTAATATTCATTGCAATACTGGAGTTTGCAGCAATTGATCTCCATTAGGAGCGATAGCAAATGCCTTTCACCGATTTCTCTCCAAGATGCCGATCGTTTGGCTGAAAAGCTGTCCTGAAAGTTGTAACGACATCTATATCCACAAGGAGGTAGCAGATTTTGTGGGCCTGGGTAGAATCCGTTAATTTGCAAATAAGATATTTTGTGTGTTTAAAAAACCAATCCTTAAGCTCCTTTTACAATGGCAAGGGGAAAGATGGTGTACTAGCTAGTGAACCCAAAACTGCAATTCTGAAAAATCTGATTCTTGAAGACTTGGAAGGTAGCATTGATGGGCAAAGTGCAACCCTATGGCTGGGTTTGGACAATTTCATACTTTGGTTTAAATAACCCAAGACATATGCCCAAGTCTTTTGCCTTGGAAAGGAGCCCCTCCCCCTCAACCCACTGCTGTAAACCACAATTAAACCAAGAAGTACTAATTCCCCACAGCTTCCCATTTCGTACAGACAGTAGCGGAGGAACCCTCTCCGGCACCCTGTATGGACTGCACATGTGTGGCATCCCGTGCAATGCTTGCACGGCAGCCGTATGGGCTGTGGCTTGCATGGCGGCCGTACAGGCTGCCGTGCGAGCGGCATCCCATATGGACTGCACATGTGCATTGACCATACGGGATGCCGCATATGCACAGTCCGTATGGGCTGCCCGGACGGACAGCGCACGAGAGTGGCAGCCCATATGCACGAGAGCGGCAGCCCATATGGACGCCTCGCCCTCGGCCGCTCTACACCTGGGGAGGCTCCGCCCCCTCTCTCCCCCCCCCCTTCCTACGCCACTGCGTACAGACCAGGAAAGTAGATTACCAGTAGCAAGTTTAGAACAAGCCAGGATAACCACATTTTGAAGTTGACTTACTGTCCTGGTGTGTTCTGGAGCTGTTAACCATTGTTTCCCGGTTTAGAGGAACTGGGACACTATGGTTAGTCAGATACTTCCTGATTTAATCACAGCTCACACAAAGGGGCTCAGTGGGGGGGGGGGTTATCTCAGTTTAGTAAACTACACTGGCAAAGCCAGGCCTGTGGCAGGTGTGTGGTTGTAAGCAACGTCTTGAGATGTTTGGAAAGACTTCGGCAACTATTTTTAACGATTCGCATTAATTCTTAAGAGACAATTTCATTGTTATATGGCTCTCTGGTTTTTTTTTGATACGGTAATAAAAGAGGAAAAAACAATGCCCAGATTTGTCGTTTCGAAGCTCACATTTTGGAACATTCCTCTCGTTCCCATTTCAATGTGCTGAAAGCATTGTTTGGAAATGCAATTGTGTAGAGGGTCTTCTCAGTGAGAAGGCGAATGAGTTGTGGCTGGAATCAAACGTTTGAATGTTTCAAACATTTACTACTGGTAGGTCTGGAAAAAAGTATTAGACAAGGGGTCAGCAACCTTTTTCAGCCGTGGGCCGGTCCACTGTCCCTCAGACCATGTGGTGGGCTGGACTATATTTTTCTTTGGGGGGGGGGGATGAACGAATTCCTATGCCCAACAAATAACCCAGAGATGCATTTTAAATAAAAGCACACATTCTACTCATGTAAAAACACGCTGATTCCCGGACTGTCCGTGGGCCGGATTGAGAAAGCGATTGGGCCGGATCCAGCCCACGGGCGTTAGGTTGCCTACCCCTGGATTAGACAGATTCATGGAGGAAAGGGCTGTCAATTGTTGCTAGACTTGATGGCTCTGCTGTGTCTCCACAGTCAGAGGCAGGGATGCTTTCAAATCCCAGTTGCTGGAAACCACAGAAGCAGTCAAGTACAACATTTCCTGTTGCCTAGAGTGGACACACAGGGGAATGTGGCTCCAGACAGGAGGACTTCCTGTCACACCTGGTCTGGAGCATCCTCCCCCTGCGTGTGACCAGGTGGATGGGCGTGACCCTGGCAGACCCTATAAAAAGGCTAGTCACGCAGCCATCTTCCTCTTTTTTTCCCCTCCTTCTTGCTCTTTTGCCATCTTCCTCTCTTCTGACTCTTAGCCAGCAGCACATGGTTCATCCCTACAGAGCATGAAAGCCACAAGGTTGAAAGCCTGAAGCCTAGCTCAGATTTCTTTTCTCTACAAATGTAACTGTAACCACAAGACAAAGCCTGCCTTCAGATTAATGCTGTGAACTGAATGTAAGTAAACTTTTTAAAAAAATAATAATTTTTATTGGTTTTATATAAATACAATAATAAATTCACACATTTATCTTCACATCTTATACCGTTTTGGCTTTTTATGGCCGTGACTTCCGTCAAACCTTGCTTATGATATTCTAATATCTATTCCTTATATCTATATTTCCAAAGTCAATCATTGTTTTATATTATTTTCTAAAATTAATCACTATATCTTCGTACTAACAACAATATTTCTTCCTTACTCTACAAAGCCTCTTCCAATCCTACCAACGTATTCAATTGAATACAATTTTCCTTTAAATAATCTGTAAATTTAGTCCAGTCTTTGATGAACTTCTGGTCCTGCTGTTCGCGGATTCTCCCCGTCATCTTGTCCAATTCTGCATACTCCGTTAGTTTCACAATCCATTCTTCTTTTGTCGGTGTTTGTTCTTGAATGTAAGTAAGCTTAACTCTTACTTTTAAAGGAGACTGTCATGTTATTATTATTTGAAGAGGGAAATAAAAGGGGAAACTTACCAGGAACCAATGTGCAAGGGAATATGCTCTGCTGCTTGCTCACTAGCGTGAGTGAGAAGGGATAATATTTAATCAATATATCCTCTCCTACTTTCTTCAACATCCCCGCAGAAGGGACGAGGTCTTGCACTCAGGTTTTCCCAGAGGCATCTATTTGGACACTGTGAGAACAGGATGCTGGTCTAGATGGGTCATTGGCCTGATCCAGCCAGCTTTTCTTATGTTCTGATTAAATGGACAGTATGGATACAGGGTTCCAGAGTGCCAGCTGCAGCCTGCATTTGCAAGATCCTGTGCTCCAAGTTGATACAAGTTCAAAGCTGGGGACCACTTGCAAAGGGACCAAAAATAAAACTGCCAATATCGTAATGCCTTTGCACAAATCTATGGGGCAACCGTACTTGGGAGCTGCAGTTGAAAACATCTGGGGGTGGGTTGGTGATCCTGTTGTTGGTAATTTCCAGGGAGACCAGAACAACTGGCATGTGTTGTGATTTTTGTTCAAGCCGAGCGGCACGCAGCTGCAGCGAGAATGGTTTCACTGAGCCAGTGTGGTGTAGTGGTTAAGAGCGGTAGACTCTAATCTGGGAGACCGGGTTCGAGTCTCCACTCCTCCACATGCAGCTGCTGGGTGACCTTGGGCCAGTCACACTTCTCTGAAGTCTCTCAGCCCCACTCACCTCACAGAGTGTTTGTTGTGGGGGAGGAAGGGAAAGGAGAATGTGAGCCGCTTTGAGACTCCTTCGGGTAGTGAGAAAGCGGGATATCAAATCCAAACTCTTCTTCTTCTTCTTCTTTTGCCTGTCTCACTGAACCATGAGAAAGCAGCCTTATCACTTCCTGCATGGAATGTTTATGTATTACTGTACTGTTGTAATTCTAGCCTTTGGGTTTTAAAGCCTTATTTAATGGCTTGTGTGTGTTGTTCTTCAAGCTGGGAACAATCACATATGACTGCGCCACCGGACTCTCTGTAGCTGGGGATGTGCGCACACGGTTTTGCTCTGGCTTTGGGGCAGTCTCACAAACTGCCCCAGGCGGGGTATTTCCTAACAGCATGCCCCCCTCAGTTGGCTCACTCACCACTGGCCGAAAACTGCCGATCGAATTGCAATCCCTGGAGCAGCAGAAATCACACTTGGAGGAGAGGCGTCACACTTGTCGCTGGCATGACGCCCCTCCTCGCTGGACCGCCCCTCGCCACTGCATCTCCACCCAGGGCCGAGGCCAGCAGGAGCACTTTGAAAAACACACGCCGCCTGAGCAGCAGGCAGCCGCGCTGGCGCTTCACTCCTGCTGTCCTGAGGCTGATCAAACGCTGCCTCCCAGACCCTGCTCCGTCGCTTCCCGCTGCAGGAGTGGCTCCCACAGTTTTGGTTGAGGTTGAGCCTTCCAGCAGCCGAAGAAATTTATTGAAAAAGCTGGAGAGAGGTAATAAAACTAATAATTAATGTGTGCCTGGGGGCCGGGGCTGGGGGCTGCTTGGTGGTGGACTTTGGCTTTGTTTTGCGGCGGCACTGAGGGGGGGAGGGCCCCTCCGCGTCCGCCGGTTGTCTTTCCGCACCTCACCGGTCCTGGGACTTCAGCGGGCGCCCGGCAGGAGGCTGCATGGTGCCCGTTTTGTTTTGTAGGGGCGCCCTGGTGCTATGGGGGGTGACAACAAATGGGGGGTGACAAAAAAATTCACACCCAGGTACCAATTTACCTAGCTACGTCCCTGCGGGGAGCCACTGCAGAAAAAGCCCTGTTCTCGTGTTGCCACCCTCTGGACCTCTCGTGGAGGAGGCAGCACATGAAGTAGATCAGGCATGTCCAACAGGTAGATCATGATCTACTGGTAGATCACTGGTCGTCTGTGGTAGATCACTGGTAGATCACTGGATTCCCACAAAGAAGCTCAGGAACTTTGGCTCCCCTTAAAAAAAAGCTCAACATCCTTGCCCTGAAGCCCCCAAAACAGGGCTTTCCTTCCTAAAAAAATCTCAACTTTGACCCGAACCCCCCAAAACATGGATGGCTTTCCTTCCTTAAAAAAGCTCAACAACCTCGACCTGAACACCCCAAAAGGGGGTAGATCACTGCCAGTTTTTAACTCTGTGAGTAGATCGCAGTCTCTTGGGAGTTGGCCACCCCTGAAGTAGATGATCTCAGGGTCCGGGTAGGTTCATATGGAGAGAGGTGCAAAGGATGACCATATCACAGCAGAGATGTCTGGAAAGGATGGCCATGAAATGCACTGGAAAGTGCAGGAGGGTCAAATGATTAACAGAAAGATGCATAAGCGCCCTGAGAGCAGATCAGAATGGGCGCTCCCTGCCATATAACCGCCCAGCAAAACAAATCAGAATGTATAGGAAAGCTGCATATTCCTCCTGCATTGCTGGGGGTTGGACTGGATGATATTCAGGTTCCCTTCCAACTCTACAATTCTACAATTCTAGGAGCGCCCAGTGAAGTCTAACCTACACAAGCAAATCCAGATGAATGCTCAATAAACTGGTCATCAGTTTCCTCCAGACCTTTGCTGGGTAAACAGCTCGGCTCCGGGCCGAGGTGTCCCTGCCTCCTTCTCTTGCCCCACATCAGCCTGACTCCTCACTCCAGTCCCCCTTGGCTTCTCAGGGCAGGCCCCCACCCTGCCATCTGCCCGTGCCTCTGGACCGACGCTCCTGCGGAGTGGTCCCAGCATCCCGACTCAGCTCCGTCGAGAATCGCGCCTCGAGTCCTCCACACGCTTGGCTGCCTATGGCAAGGCCTTGACAGACAAGGATTCAGCTTGTGAGTCCCATCTGCTCAAATCCTTCTGGAGCAAGCCAAAGCACACATTGTAATATTTTTTTGGGTAATAATAAAATGAAAACAACAATCGGAGAGAGCACAGATTGTCCAAACTGTACCAGATGCTGAAAATAGAAAACGTGTGATCACGCAATTGGGAGAAATCAAGTGATCATCACATGGCAGGCAAAGCCGAAAGCAAATGAAGCCGACAGATGAAGGCGAATCCCTGACCCGCCCTGACTGCAGCCGAAGAAAATGACAATTTTGCCAACAGAACCACAGAACTGCTCGATGCAACCGCTTCAGTGTAGGGGGAAATAATTCTCCCGTTTTCCTTCTTGAGCATGGGTGGGGAACCATGATCAGCCCAAGGGCCACATTTTCTCCTGGGCAATGTTCCGGGGGCCACATGCCCGTGGTAGGCGGGGCTTCAGACACAAGTAGGTGTGGCCATGGACATAAGCTTTGTGGGGTAGGCTGCTTTCTGCACATGCTCTCTCTCTCACCTTCCTCTGCCCAGGCAAGGAAGAGGCATGATCAGAGATCAAGGACACACATTCCCAGGCAGGCAGAAGAGCTCTGGGTGCCCAGGATTCCTGAATGGGGAAAGCCCCATGGAAGTCCTTGCATCACAACACCTTCCCCTGGGCTTTAATTGAAGCATGGGGGCAATGAGAGGTTGAGGAAGGTAGACCAGCAGAGAGGTGGTGTGTAGAATGAAAGAAAGGATGCTCTCAAGGACCCCCAAAGTGGTGGGGGCTGGTCCATTTCAGATGGGGCACTGCCCCACTGACCTCTGGCTTCTCCTACCGTTGGTCTCTCTGCCACTCTCGGCCCCTCAGCCAGCTCTGGCAGAGTGTGGCTTACTGGTAAGAGTGTCAGACTAGGACCTAGGAAAGCAGGGTTCAAATCCCCACTCAGCCATGGAGCTCACTGGGTGTGACCTTGCAGGGGGGGGGGCAGTGGCTGCCTCTCAGCTTAACCTACCTCACAGGGGTATTGTGAGGATAAAATGGGAAGGGGAGGAAGTATGTACGCCACCTTGAGCTTCCTGGAAGAAAGACAGGATATTGATGTAAATGATGATGGTGGTGTATTAGTAATAATACTAATATCATAGAATTGTCCAGCTGAAAGGGATCGCGAGGGCCATCTAGTCCAACCCCCTGCAATGCAGGAATCTTTTTGTCCAACTTGGGGCTCGAACCCACCACCCTGAGATTAAAAGGCTCATGCTTTACCAACTGAGCTATCTCATGGAAGAGTAACAGCAGCTCTCCGGCCTGCGGATGTCATGCTGCAGCGGAACCAGGGTCTCCTTTGCTCTGTTGGACTCCGTGACTTCTAAAACAGGGTGGGTCCCTATAAATGGAAGAGGCTCCCGCAGAAAGAGGAGCCTGCTACTGGGAAAGAGCTGCAGGACCTAATTGAAGCTACAGGACCTGGCTTGAGAGCAGTACATGTGAAAAGGATCTCGGAGTCTTGGTAGACCACAAACTTGACATGAGTCAACAGTATGATGCAGCAGCTAAAAAAGCCAATGCAATTCTGGGCTGCATCAATAGGAGTATAGCATCTAGGTAAAGGGAGGTAATAGTACCACTGTATTCCGCTCTGGTCAGACCTCACCTGGAATACTGTGTCCAGTTCTGGGCACCACAGTTCAAGAAGGATACTGACAAGCTGGAACGTGTCCAGAAGAGGGCAACCAAAATGGTCAAAGGCTTGGAAACGATGCCTTATGAGGAATGGCTTAGGGAGCTGGGTATGTTTAGCCTGGAGAAGAGAAGGTTAAGGGGTGATATGATAGCCATGTTCAAATATATAAAAGGATGTCATATAGAGGAGGGAGAAAGGTTGTTTTCTGCTGCTCCAGAGAAGCGGACACGGAGCAATGGATTCAAACTACAAGAAAGAAGATTCCACCTAAACATTAGGAAAAACTTCATGACAGTAAGAGCTGTTTGGCAGTGGAATTTGCTGCCAAGGAGTGTGGTGGAGTCTCCTTCTTTGGAGGTCTTTAAGCAGAGCCTTGACAGCCACCTGTCAGGAATGCTTTGATGGTGTTTCCTGCTTGGCAGGGGGTTGGACTGGATGGCCCTTGTGGTCTCTTCCAACTCTATGATTCTATGATTCTATGAAGTCCCAGCCCAAGGATGGCTGTCTGCTGCTGAAGCAACCTCTATGCTCAGCATTTCACGGAGCTGTCCATGGTGCTAGCAAAGCCTTATCTCTGCACTGCTGAGGCCAATGCTCCAAACAGAAAACATACCCACCTGAGAACATCTATAGAGGCTCTGCTCTGACTAGGGGTGGGCGGATTACGTTCAGTTCTCCACATTTTGTTATCTTGCTAAAAGTCCTCATGAAAAATCATCAGCAGTTTAGCGTGCGTTGTTCCTAAGATCCAGGTATTTGCATGCCATTTTGCCTTGCTTTCATGTCTTTGCAAGAAATTCCCCTTAATTATAATGCATTTTCGGCACGCTTTTCCCAATGCACACATTTGGTTATTTGGTTGGAGGGCTGCCTCGCAAAAGTCAGAGAAGTGTGGGCTGGCTGAGTTTCAGTTCACACAGAGTGTGTGAATTAGGAAGGTTTTCAAAATTTGAACCGAAATTCATTTCTCTCCTTTCCCTAGCTCAGAGTACCCCCTCAACCTGGTGGGTGGCCACAAGAGATAGGGGCTTCTCAGTGGTGTCCTCCCCCCCAAAAAAACCCTCTCCCTATAGAGCCTTGCCAAGCAACCACATTAATACATTTTCGGTGCCAGCAGACCCTTTTCACTTCTCCCAAAATTCTAACACCATTTTATTTATTTAATATTAATCACCTGAGTCTCTGCTGTCACGCGTGGGTCTTTTGCCCTGTGGTGCCTTTAGACTCTTTGCTGCGACTGAGAGTCAATGGATTTTTAGTACCGTGCTGTAATCCTTATATATTACCTTTTTAAAATTTTCTATTACTATTACTTATTTCTTACATCCACATACCACCTTTTCCTCCAAGGAGCTCAGAGTGGTGCGCGTGATCCTCCCCTCTCCTCATTTAATCCCCGCAACAACCCTGCGAGGTAGGTTAAGCTGAGAGGCACTCTAACCAGTGCGCCATACTGCTGGGATTTATAAACCGCCCACGGTTGGAGAGGGTCGTGTGGGGAACCGGGGTGCAGAATTAAGAACCTAAGAAGAGCCGTGTAGGTGGATTGGGACAAGGGCCAACCAGATGCCCAATATGGGGAACCCGCCAGAAGGAGCCGAGAGCACAAGCGCCACTCTCCTCTGCTGCAGTTCCCAGCAACTGGTATTCAGAAGCATTGCTGCCTCCCCATCCATCCTTGGAGGCAGAGCATAGCCACCGTTGCATCTGTTGGGGCCGATTCCTCGGCTGCAAATCTGCAGCGCGGGTTGGCGCTCAGTTCTGCAGTCAGTGCAATGCACCCGCAAATAAATCGAGTGTGCGCGCTGAGTGACCTTGTGCCTGGGTGTGCAAGCTGGCACACACACGCCCCTTTCGCTCCGGGGAGGCAGAAAACAGGAGCGCAAAGGGGGTGGGAGGGTGTTTGCAAAACATGGAGAGGTTCGCGCTGGCTCTGGTGCTGTGCCAGCTGCCTCTCTGCCCCCCAAACATGGGCGCTTGGCACAGGGCACAGACAGAAAGGCAGCCGCCCCCCGGCATCGCAGCCCCGCAGCCAGACGCCACAGCCCGGGCAGGAGGGGAGAGGCCGCTTCACAGTGCACAGCCAGCTGGGGGCGGGTAGGGGTGCTTGTTGAGTGGCAGGGGGGAGCCCGGGAGCCGTGCCAAACCCCCCTCCCTCCCCACCCGCCCTCAGCCTCTTGAGCAGCTGCAAACTCCTTCCTCCAGCCCAGAGAGATTCTTCCAGTTTGGCCTCCTGCATCTCCCCTCCCCCCCCGCCCCCATTTCCACTCCCCTCTCTTTTCTCTGTGGCTCCCTTGGAAATGGAGGCACGGAGATTGCAGTCAGCTGATGGGTGCTGCTGAGCTCAGGAAGAGCACCCCCTCCTCCTCCTCCTCTCTCCATCTCACCGCCTTCTCGGCCTCCCCAGCCCCGACAAAGGGTGCTCGCTGTTGCTGATTCCCCCCCCCCCTTTTAGGGGCGGTTGGGTCAGATTATCCGATCCCGACTCCCCCCCGCCACCTCCTTGGAATTGGAGAGAGGTTTTTGGTCTGGCGCGCCTTCCTCTCTCTCTCTCTCGCTCTCGCTCTCTCTCTCTCGCTCTCTGCCTCCGTCCAAAGGCACAGCAGAGAAGAGCTGCTACCGCCCTCTCTGGGAAGGAAAGGGATTTCTCCCTCTCTCTCCTTTGCAGGACCCAGAACACAGGTATGGACTAAGCAGGAGAGACTGTGCGCCCCCGAGCTCCATCTCCTCATCCAGGCACCGCGTGCGAGGAGGGCAGCCAGGACACCTGGACAGGTGTGCAGCCTCCGCAGCCCATCTCCTGCGCCCACTGCCATCACCTGCTCGCTCCAGGACCTGCGGAAACGGGGAGATCAGGCAGGCCAGCCCTGAAGGTAAGGCTCTCTCTCTCGCTCGCTCTCTCCCTACGGGCATGCTGTCAGGCAGATGTGCAAAATTCTCTGGGTTGGGAAAAAGCCAAGAGCGAGAGAGGATGCTTCTGCCTTGCCATGCACAGCGGTGAGCGTCTCTCCTCTCGATGTGGGTGGGTGTTTTTTCCCCTCCCCCATCAAGGAGCATGTAAAGGAACAATTTCCCCAATGCTCAGGTCTCTGTGCCAGGCAGGTGTAGGGTTAATAAAAAAACCCACCACCCCACACTGGGAGCAGCTTGGAAATGTCACACTGTGGCCTTTGGAGGAACAGGCAAAATAAGGAGGGGGGCGAATGTGTGGGTCTCTGCTCCCCCATCCCCTGAAATCTTTCGCATCTTTTCAGGCAGAATGGAAGGGTGAAAAGGAAGGAGCAAATTCTAGAGGCGAGGATTGCAGAGGTTTTCTGTATAGCTCTGCCCCCCCCCCCCCGCACAGACCATCCAATTAGCTGACAGTGACTCACAAAACAGAATTCAATACGGACTCCTTTAGTCTCTGCCGTAAGAGGGTCTATTATTCCAGTTTTCTTTTCTTCTCCCCCCCCCACCTTCCCCTCTATCTGATGTAGCTGGAGAAAAGAAAAGAGCCCCCCTCCCCTCTTCTCCACTCTGCATGTGCAAATTTGCTATTGCAGTATCTCATAGTAACCGTTGCATGAAATCCAGATTGCCGGCAGTGTTATCAATAAGGCAGTTATGAATGCTCGGAGGTTGAGATCTTGCTTTCTGGAGATGCGCTGCCTCAGTTGTAGCTCTACAATCAGAGCTGCCGTAGATGTGGACCAGCAAGGGTTAACTGGAATGATGGCTGGGTATTAATATTGCAACTGGAGGGTTTGCGAACTACTCTGGGATCTGTTATGAGCCAGGCGAGAGAGTTTAAGAGCCCTGTGGTTAAGTATGCAAAAAAATATGGGCGATACGTTTTCAGAAATATTGTGGAAGGTTTGCAGGGTCACATAAACTCCCCCTGTGCTCTCTTTTCTCAGGGAGATATTTAATGCAAAGCCAATCTTTGTCATGTTTGCATTCTGGTGTGTGCGCATGGATGGGAGAACCAATATTCCAAAAGAAATTTGCTAAGGAAGAATAAACCTCCGTTTTCTAGCTAGAAAGGGCTGTAGCTCGCTGGCAGAGCAGCTGCTTTGAATGCAGAAGGTCTGGGTTCAACCCCTGGCACCTCCAGGTGAGGCTGGGAGACTCTCCTGCCTGAAACCTTGGAGAGCGGCTGCCAGTCAGAGTGGACCGCACTGAGCAAGACAGACAAAGCAGATATCCAGGTTCCTAGAGCTCACTATTTTGAATTGGAGAAGGCACCGTGCCATCTTTACCTTGTGCCAAGTGCTGTACAGTATGCAAAAGGGACATGGTCGGTCCTGCACACAGAGACAGAGTTGAGCAAGTGCAAAGCCCATAGGAGGAATTCCTTTTGGCGGTTCTGCTTCCGGATTCCAAGCAGTGGATTTCTGTGGAAAGCCCAGCTCGGATTTCAGCATCAATGCTCTCAAATCCCATTTCAGTCGTAGTTGCGCTGCATCACGGGTTTCCTTGTATAAGGGGCTGCAGAAACCGTCAAAGGGGAAATGTGTGTTTTCAGACATGGGAAAGAATGTCATGTGGCTCTAAAACGTTAGGGAAACATTAGGGAAAATCTGGGCGAGAAATTCATCCCTTTTGGATGGCAATTTTGCTCAAAGAAAGCAGTTTCGTGCAAAAAGAGTGAGGTGTTGGGAGAAAGAATGGGAAGTTGCCAAACGGTGCTCATTCATGCAAGGATGCCTCTTAAGCAGATTCATTGAATATAATAATAATATTGATGATGATGATAAATTTTATTTATACCACGTCCTCCCCAGCCAAGACCAGGCTCAGGGCGGCTAACACCAAATATAAAAACAATTGATTAAAATACAACTTAAAAACAAGATTAAAAAACAACATTAAAGTGCAGCCTCATTTCAGTAGAAACTCAAATCAAAACTATTTGGGGAAGGAACCGTCAAATCTTCACCAAGGCCAACTATCCAGACTGGTCCTACATGGGCCAGAAAAATGC
Source organism: Darevskia armeniaca (assembly GCA_034641395.1). Taxonomy (NCBI): domain Eukaryota; kingdom Metazoa; phylum Chordata; class Lepidosauria; order Squamata; family Lacertidae; genus Darevskia; species Darevskia armeniaca. The sequence goes on along the minus strand of JAWWNF010000828.1, from coordinate 12,671 downwards.
CAGGGAAGTCCCCAAAATAGGAGTTCCATCACAGGAGGAAAAAAGGAAAGAGAGGGGAGGGGATCAAGTTGATTTCAAGCCAAAGGCCAGGCAGAACAGCTCTGTCTTACAGGCCCTGCGGAAAGAAATCAGATCCTGCAGGGCCCTGGTCTCATAAGACCAGGTTGGCATTCCACCAGGCTGGAGCCAGTGTTGAGAAGGCCCTGGATCTGGTTGAGGCTAATCTAACTTCCTTAGGGCCCGGGACCTCTAGAATGTTGCTATTTATGGACCTTAAGGTCCTCCGTGGGGCATGCCAGGAGAGGCGGTCCCGTAGGTACAAGGGTCCTAGGCCGCGAAGGGCTTTAAATATGTGGTATATTCCGCAATGCCCATGGGATTTTCGTGCTAGAGTTTTGAAGGGATGGAACCAGGGTCTGGGTTTTTAAAAATCCTTACTTCAAAGGAAGGCGTTAATGTTCAAGGTATGCCGTTGCTGTGCCCATGTTACAGATGAGCAACTGAGGCTGAGTGATAACATGCCCAAGGTGGCTACTTATGTAAGTCAGCATCTGAGCCAGAATTCGTTGAATGCCCTCCAATTGCTCATTTCAAAGCAAAAACATTTAATACGGTATGCGATTAGGAAAACAATTGTTGTTATGGCCTTCTTGGTAGTTGTGCGTGCCCCGTGGAATGCCCTCCCACCAGATGTCACAGGAAAGCTCTTAATACTGTAGTTGATGTTTTGTTTTATATTCTGTTGGAAGCCACCCAGACAGGCTGGGGCAACCCAGACAGGTGGGCAGGGTACAGGTAATAAATTGTTGTTGCTGTTGTTTTGGAAAAGAAAACTCAGATACCAACTCTGTGATTGCTGGAGGTAAAATGGAAATCTGGACCATTTTGGAATCATAGAATTGTAGAAAGGGAAGGGGCTCTCCAAATGCCATCTAGTCCAACCCCCTGCAATGCAGGAATCACAGCTAAAGAACCCCAGACAGATGGCCATGCATCCCCTGTCTAAAAAGCTCTAATGAAGGGGAGTCCAGGCCCCAACTTTCTGAGGTAGTTCGAACAGCTTTTAGCATCAGAAATCTCTTCCTAATATATAGCTGGGATCTCCTTCCTTGTCATTTGAGGCCATCGGTTCGGGTCCTGCCCTCCAGAGCAGGAGAAAACAAGCTTGCTCCATCTTCCAACCCTTCAGATATTTGGAGACAGCCATCCTATTATCTCTCAGTTTTCTCTTCTCCAAGCTAAATGTTCTACTTTGGACCCTTGTCTGCAGACTTCAGAATGTGATGCACCAGTCAAATTCAGTATCTGTGCCAGATGTCACTTACCAGAAGGTCCCTTGGTTAAGTGGTTTTTGTGGCATCCCCAGGAAGCTGGTTCAAGTTGGTTTCCCTTCCATCTGGTTTTGCCTATCGAAAAGAGACTGTAACCCCTTTCGGACAGGGACTGTCTTGTATTTTGCTTGCTGTTCTGATCAAGGGGCAGTAACTACATAGCATATTTGTCTTATGCTATGTCATCACATTTTGGGAACCTAGGGGTGTGTGTGTGTGTGTGTGTGTGTGTGTGTGTGTGTGTGTGTGTGTCTGACACTTTGTCACACTTCCCTGCATTTCACACATTGAATAAGAAGGTGTCTTGTCACAAGTTGTGCTCCATCACATCCGATCCAACTTCTCTTTCTTTCTTTCTTTCTTTCTTTCTTTCTTTCTTTCTTTCTTTCTTTCTTTCTTTCTTTCTTTCTTTTTTTGCATTACTGGGGCAGGAGGTTGGTAGCGAAATCGTGCCTTTTAATTAATATTAACCTTTGGGGCCTGTAGTCCCAGATGGCATTTGGTGAGAGTCTGCCCTAGGTTTGTGCATTTGACTATTACCAGGCGATACTTGTGGATCATTCCAACTTGCTGAAGTTATCCTACGCACACACACACACCCAGTAAACAATACATTTTGAGAAAAAGGGGCTTGGGAAGTTGGGAATGATATCAGCAGGGAGGTGCAATGAGAGTAGATGTTCTAGGCAGGAAGAACTAGATGCAGAAATATAAGATGGGGAACACCTGGCTTCCTAGCAGTACATGTGAAAATGATCTAGAGGTCTCGGGGGACCACAGGCTTAAAATGAGTCAACAGTGTGATGCAGCAGCAAAAAAACCTAATGATGTTCTAGGCTGCATCAACAGAAGTCTAGTGTCCAGATCAAGGGAAGGAATAGTCCTACTCTATTCTGCCATGGTCAAACCACACCTGGAATACTGTATCCAGTTCTGGGCACCACAACTTAAGGATGTTGATAAGCTGGAACGTGTACAGAGGAGGGCTACCAAAATGATCAAGGGTCTGGAAACTAAGCCTTATGAGGAGTGGTTGAAGGAGCTGGGTATGTTTAGCCTGGAGAAGAGGAGACAGAGAGGTGATATGATAGCCATCTTCAAATATCTGAAGGGCTGTCACATGGAAGAGGGAGCAAGCTTGTTTTCCCCTGCTCCGGAGGGTAGGACTCGAACCAATGGCTTCAAGTTACAAGAAAGGAGATTCTGATTAAACACCAGGAAAACTTTCTGACAGGAAGAGCTGTCTGACAGTAAGAGTTGTTGAAAGCTGCCCTGGGTGGCTGGGGAAACCCAGCCAGATGAGTGGGGTAGAAATAATAAAATTATTATTATTATTATTATTATTATTATTATTATTATTATTATTACTGTTCCGCCTGGCCTTCGGGTTAGACTCCCCTTGATTTTGAGTTCGGCCAATAAATGTAGCGGCATTATAAATTTTAAACTGTCTTTTAACCTGTATTTTAATTAACGGTTTCTTTTATACTTTTGCAATTTTACGGATGTAAGCCGCCCTGAGCCCGGCTTCGGCTGGAAGGGCGGGGTATAAATAAAATTTATTATTTATTATTATTGATTGATTGATTGATTGATTGACAGTGGAATGGTCTCCTTCAGGGGGAGGTGGACTCTCTTTCCTTGGAGGTTTTTAAGCAGAGGTTGGATGGTCCTCTGTCCTGGATGCTTGAGCTGAGATTCCTGCCTTGAAGGGTTGGACTAGATGGCCATTGGGGTCCCAACTCAACAATTCTATGCCAAGGCAGACCTTCCTCCTCTTTCTTATCTTCCACAGTAAGTTGCTGGCTAAAACTCTCTCGCTGGTGCCCAGAAGGAATTGTTTTCTCTGACTGAGGACCACTGGGCCCATTATTCAGCTAAAGCAAACACGAGACAAATGTCCACCAGACCTTCATAAAAGAGAAAGCTCTCCACATATTTGCAAAGAAGGGATGAGGATCTTTCAGAATCTCAAATGAGCATGCTGGCGTCAAACATGCCAGTCTTGAAAAATCAGCTGTCAGATCACAAATACGTGAATGTAGGGCACACTCTGCATGCAAATAAACATTTATGAACTCTGTATATTAATTCAGAGTAATTGCTCCACACAACCAGGGTTTGTCTACTGTAGCTTCCCCCAATCTGGTGTTGGTCAGACATTGGCCGCTCATCTGTCTGGCACCAAGTTGGAGAAGGTTTCTCTGCTCTAGATCTCGTAGACATTCAGTGAAGCTCAAGGCTGGAAGATTCAGGGCAGATAAAGGAAAGTCCTTCACACCGTGCATAGCTAAACTATGGAACTCCCTGCCACAGGGGGCAGTGGTGGCCACCAGTGGCAGAGGAACCCTCTCCGGCACCCGGGGCGGTGCAGCCTGTACTGACTGCGCATGCGCGGCATCCAGCACATGAGCACTCCATATGGAATGCTGCACATGCGCAGTCCATACGGGCTGCCGCTCGCGCACGGCGGCCATACGGACTGCCATGCAAGTGGCATCCCATATGGACGTCGCACGAGCGCGTGCTCTTGGCCACTTTACAGCTGGAGGGAGGCAGGGGCCATCTTGTCACCCCTCCCAGAGTGGAACCTGGGGCGGACCGCCCCCTCCGTCCCTCCCTTCCTACGCCCCTGATGGCCACCAACCTGGATGGCTTTAAAAGAGGATTGGATAAATTCATGGTAGTGGAGAGGGCTATCAAAGGCTACTAGCCGGGATGGCTCGGCTCGGCCAGCACAGTCGGAGCCAGCAATGCTTCTGAATACCAGTTGCAGGAAACCGCAGGAGGGCAGAGTTGCTCTTGTGCTCAGATCCTGCTTGCGAGACGTCCCACAGACGTCTGGTTGGCGACTGTGAGAACAGGATGCTGGACTAGATAGGCCATGGGCATGATCCAGCAGGTTCACATTAAGTGACGGTGAGGTCTTTCCACAGCTCTGCTGCGTGACACCCTGTTGGTCGGAGGGTCGAATGACCTCACTCAGGACTAGCTGGATGCAAAGCCCACGCTCTGCCATTGAGAGCTACAGCCCCCCCTACTTTAACTTCAGCTCCATTGACTGCAAGGAGAAAAATTGCATAACAAATGCTGCCACTCTCACTGCGATCAATGGGACTGATGGTCAGACTCGGCATGGATTGCAGCGATGACCCAATGCCCGCCTTATAAATGGGGCAGGAGATCCCCAAGCCCATTCAGACCCCAACTTCCCCAGCGAAAAGGATCAAGTAGCAGGAGAGAGCCTTCTCTGCTAGAAGCCCCTTGAGAAAACTACTGGTCAGAACGGAGAATAATTTATATCCAACCTTTTCCTCCAAGGAGGTCAAGGCAGCGTACATGGTTCTCCAGTCCTCACACAACAACCCTGTGAGGTAGGTTAGGCTGAGAGGCAGGGTCACCCAGAGAGCTTCATGATCTCTCAGGTCCTGATCCATGCAGGAATCATAGAACTGCAGAGTTGGAAGAGACCCCGAGGGTCATCTAGTCCAACCCCCAGGAATGCATTAATCTCAACTGGATTGTACATGACAGGTGGCCATCCAACCTCTCCTTGGCAGGGGGTTAGACTAGATGACCCTAGGGGTCCCTTCCAACTCTACAATTCTATGATTCTATGAGTAATCGAGGCAGACTCTTGTTTTCCTTGCCAGGGAGCGAAATCCCTGGTCGTCGTCCCCCCCCCACCTTCCGCTTTCTTGTCTCTATGTGCCATTCACATCCATTTCCATGACAACCTTCTTCACCTGCCATCTTCTTCCAGGCATAACAATTTAGCGCTTCCTCCATACACGTGGGCAATTGGGTCCCCATCGCTCAAGACCGGGGTGCATTCCTTCCCATGCAACAGGTCTGGCGTGTGATTTCCTAGAACAGGGTGGTGCCCCCCTGGACGCTGCTGAACTACAACTCCCAGCAGAACCCCACCTGGCATGGGAGCTTCAGTCCAAATAAGACAGAGGTGGGACGCCATGTTGGCTACCCCTGCCCTAGAATCTCAAGGAGGGCTGAGACCTTGGAGGATGAATGCCAGCCAGTTTATAGTACCATTGAATTGTCGAGTTGAAAGGATCCCCGCGAGGATCATGTCAGGATGTGCTACACACGAGTAGAACCTTGGCAGAGACACATGCCCGACTGGCATGTTCCCTCCCTCCAGGGTGATCGTTCGGGGGCTTCAAAAGCATTCCTTAGCCCGAACATCACAGCGACTGATGCCAGAAGACATCAGCACACTTAGGGATCCGCAGAGGTTTGCGCAGTTGCATAACAGAACTCAGCAACTCAGCATTTTGGCTAATCTACTTTATTTACATATAAACACACACAGAGCACTTCAACAAGGCTCCCTCCCTCTCTAACATCAGAGAGCAAAGAGAAAGAACAAAGGACAATAGTCCCACTTCAGGGAACACAGTAAGACAAACATCCTGTCTTCGTCATATCCCATTCCTATGGAATCAAAACACATGCCCAGTCATGTGATAGACAACAAACCCATGACTGCACACAGGGAATGAATCTCCAACAGATCATCTAGGGCAACACCTACAATACAGGAATCACAGCTAAAGATTCCTTGATGGATGCCCATCTAGCGAAGGGGTGTCCACCACACAAGGGCAGACTTTGATAACCTTTCATAATATGACACCCTTTATAAGGCGAAAATTCGGCATCCGCAAATCGATCTTCTCCATTATGGGTCTTCTCCATTTTGCGCCCTTCCAGTGGCTTGGAACTGTACACATTGCCCTCAATCCAGTGCTCCGAGGCTCTTACCCTCCCAAAGTGCTTCATGATGTTGAGTCAGAAACTCCTTCCAGTGCTCCCCCCCCCCTTAAAAAATGTTTAGTGGGAACTCTCATTTTGACTGAAGAAAATCACCATTTTATATTTCAAATTGGGGGAAATAAATACAGTAAATGGACAAAAGTACAAAGAACATGCATGACCTCATATTACACAGCTGACAGATCACAGTAGCTTCCACATTGGCGTGAGGTTGTGTGCACTAACATCTTCCTGATTCCTCTGCTTGCTGTCGGTGTCTGTCGCCAGATGTCGTCCTTTCAAATAGTCACTTTCCTACTCATATTGAAATACTGCCCCTCAATGAGGCCAGACTTTCATCAGTAAAAACACCACACATCCACATTCCACACTGCTTCACACATTAAACGCTCGCTTCCGTCTGAGACTTAGGAAACACCATGACAGGAAAGGAAGCCGCCATTGGAGGTGGTAACAATGAAACTGACCAATCACTGTGCTAGATTCCAACTCCTACTTCACATATTAAACGCTCGCTTCCGTCTGAGACTCAGGAAACATCATGACAGGAAATGAGGCTGCCATCGGGGGTCGCAACGGAACTGACGATTCACCATGCTAGAGAAGAAACTAACAATTTTATTTTATTTTTAGTTTCTTCTCCCGTTAGATTCACAAAATGTTTAGGGGTACGTGTACCCCTGCATCCCGCCAGAAAAAAAGCACTGTTTGAATCCATTGGTCCTACCTTCTGGAGCAGCAGAAAGGAAGTTTAGCTTATATCAGGTAAAGCTCCGCATCACTGAGATCCTCCAGGCTCTCGGAAGACCACCCATTCTCTTGGCTACACTGACTGTAATCCAAGGGAAATCGGAGGACCCCCCTGGGCTGGGCTGCTACATACAGTATTGACCTAGACCACAGCTTTCCAAACTCTGTGCTGTGACATGTTAGTGTGTCGGCTGCAGTGTGTATGTAGGTTTGTTGCACAAACGCTCCCCGCGCTCTTCCCAGGACTGGAAAGGGGCTGGTTTAAACCTCCGGTTTGCTAGTAAAACTGAATTACTGTGTCGCGAAATGATGCATGTCTAAAAAGTCCGTCGCCAGCATGAAAAATTTGGAAAGCTCTGACCTAGACCAACGGCTCTCAAAGGGTGTGGTGGGGCAGGAGAGGGCAGCAACTGTGGTGAGGAGATTCAAGGACAATCAAAGAAACATTTAAACGTTTCAGTGCAGTGTAGTAAGGGGTAAAGGGACCCCTGACCGTTAAGTCCAGTTGCGGACGACTCTGGGGTTGTGGCGCTCATCTCGCTTTATTGGCCGAGGGAGTCGGCGTTTGTCCGCAGACAGTTTTTCCGGGTCATGTGGCCAGCATGACTAAGCCACTTCTGGCGAACCAGAGCAGCGCATGGAAACACCATAATAAAAAAAATTCCTCCCAGTAGTACCTTAGAGACCAACTAAGTTTGTTCTTGGTATGAGCTTTTGTGTGCATGCACAGATACGCCATTTACCTTCCCGCCAGAGCGGTACCGTCTTTCCCCCTTTTTAAGACACCGTCTTATAATTTTTTTCCCTCAAAAAAACACAGGGTGGATTATTTTCGGGGGGATGTCTTATTTTTATTATGTCAGTATGGTACGGTACAGCCTTCCCCTGTGCGCTGAGCAGGCGGGGCAGAAGTCCGCAAGAGGCGCGTTTCCCCCTGTGCCTCTCACTGGTTCGCTGGCTCCCTGCGCACGCAGGAGGGGCTGAGGAGGCGACGGGAACATTGGCGGCCCCACGGCTTACTTTTGGGGTACGTCTTACTTCTCACAAAGGTAAAAAAAAACCCTGCCATGGCTTACTTTATGACTACATATTTAAAAAGGGGAAACAGGGTACCTATTTATCTACTTGCACTTTGACGTAGTGTAGTATAGCATCTAAATTTTTATTTTTTGCGGAATATGGATCAATACCTTTTCAAAATGAGAGTGACACCGAGGCCAATCCTAGCTGTGTTTTCCGATGTATTTCTTATTGGTAGAAAATTTGGTGTGGTGCAAGGAAATTTTTATTCTGAAAGTTTTATACCTACAGAACACACCTCTATCCTCCAGGTAAGCCAGAGGCACTTCTGCATTTGGTGGGTTTTTCCAACCAGGACAGGAGGAAGGTCTGGGGCAGGGAGGGCTGTGATATGTAGGGAGAGCCCCAAGGGCCCGGTAGAGGGGTCAGGGGACGGCAACGACACACAGTTTGTCCCCAGGCCTGAGGTCGCACAACCCGATATAATAGAACACAGCCAAGGGAATCCATAGTTTGTATGTTAACAGGTCATTATTATTCCTTGATGAGTTCCCTTGCTGGAGAAGCCCATCTTCCCTGCTCCTGTTTTAGCTTGGAGACCAGTTAAAGGTTTGTTTGCAGGAGGCCTTTGGGGTTTGCAGTCTGAGAAGCAGCTCCCAGGCTCAGGTTTTGAATGCAAAAATGCACATTAGTGAAACTAATGGTTGCTGCAAATGAGAAGAAGTGAAGGATTTCGAGCGCTTTGTTTGTTTGGAAGGCTCTGCATGGTGATTAGCAGCCATAAGGATTGAATCATAGAATCATAGAGTTGGAAGAGACCCAGTCCAGACCCCAAGCCCTGCCAGCAGTCCAACCACCATGCAAGCAGGCAATCTTGACAGGTGGCTGTCAAGCCTCTGCTTAAAGACCCTCCAAAGAAGGAGACGCCACCACACTCCTTGGCAGCAAATTCCACTGTCCGAACAGCTCTTACTGTCAAGAAATTCTTCCTAATTCTTGTAGTTTGAATCATTGCTCCGTGTCCGCTTTTCTGGAGCAGCAGAAAACAACCTTTCTCCCCAACTCTATATGACATCCTTTTATATATTGAACATGAGAAAACACTTCTCCTCACTTAACCTTCCTCTTTAATACATTCCTGAACATGTACCATCACCCTAAGCCCGTTCCATTCCTCAATAGCCTGTTCCTCATATGCATCCGTTTCCTTGACCATTTTAGTTGCCTCCCTCTGGACACGCTTCCAGCTTGTCAGTATCCTTCTTGAACTGTGGTTCCCAGAATTGGACACAGTATTCCAGGTGGGTCTGACCAGACGGAATACAGTGGTTACTACCTTAACCTTCCCTTGAAGTAATCCTACACACTTCCCCAATCCTACACACCTTCCCCTCTCCAATAAGCGGAGAATCGATAGAGGTGTGTAAGATCATGCAGGATGTAGAGGAGGTGAAGGAACAAAAGGTTTTCTCCCCCATAGAATCGTAGAGTTGGAAGGGACCCCAGCGGTCATCTAGTCCAACCCCCTGCAATGCAGGAATCTCAGCTAAAGCATCCATGACACATGACCATCTCACCTCAGCTGGAAAACCTCCAAGGAAGGAGAGTTGCAGCATTAGATCTCATGGACATTCAAGGATGCTGAGTGCCAGGAGAATCAGGACAGATATAAGGACGTTCTTCTTCAGGCAGCGCACAGTGAAACTACGGAACTCCCTGCCACAGGAAGCAGTGGTGGCCACCAACTTGGGTGGCTTTAAAAGAGGGATAGACAAATTCATGGAGGAGGAGAGGGCTGGCGATGGCTACTAGCCATGTCTCTGCTCTGCCTCCACAGTGGGAGCAGCAATGCTGGAAGCCACAGGAGGGGAGAGGGCTGCTCTTGTGTTCGATCCTGCTTGCTGGTCTTCAACAGGCATCTGGTTGGCTGCTGTGAGAACAGGATACTAGACTAGATGGACCACTGGCCTGATCCAGTGGGTCTTCTTGAGCAGGGAGAAAAGTTGTTTTCTGCTGCTCCTGAGAAGAGGACACAGAGCAATGGGTTCAAACTACAAGAAAGAAGATTCCACCTAAACATTAGGAAGAACTTCCTGACAGTAAGAGCTGTTCGACAGCGGAATTTGCTGCCAAGGAGTGTGGTGGAGTCTCCTTCTTTGGAGGTCTTTAAGCAGAGCACCCAGAATTAAAGTGCTGCTCCAGATTTTGTCAAAACCACCCCTCCTTGGTCTCTACAACACATGTGTTGGTTGGTTGTAGTTTTACCTGACTACAGGATACAACATCCTGATTTTTTTGCATTCAGTTATGTAAGCTATACTGCAGGACTTGTTGGTTATATCCTGATGGATGTAATATTGGTAGCTGGAATTTTCTTGGCTTTCCTTGGGGTTTTATGGGTTGTTTCCAGGCCTAAAATGGAGCTGTTCTTTTTAAAGTCCAATAAATATATCACTTAACTTATAACAGACCTTTTGCAGTCCATCGCTTCTTTAACTATCAATGGCTCAAAGCTTGCGGTTTCCTTAAGTGGGTGGGAAGATCTTGTAGCATGATTAAAACGGTGATTAAATATTGAAATAGCGAGTGACAGAGTTGCCTGTTTTTGTTTTCTTTTTTTAAAGGAAAGCAAAGCCGTGAACGGCGTATTTCAGGAAGCCAGTTTGAAAACCTGACTAGGTTGTGGATAAACTAAGGGAAACAAGGGCGGAATTTTTAAAATAGAGCCAAGTTTGTGCTTCAATCCACCCTGAAAGAGAGAGAAGGGAATGAAATGCAAATGGTTTTCATTGATCCAGGGCCTGTCAACAGGAGAGCTATGAGCAGGGCAGAACAGGGATCGGCAGTTTGTTGCCCCGGAATTACACTCCATCCCGCCACTCAGGGCTAGGCTGAGCCTTGGGGGGGGCACGGTGAGACAGGGGGACTCAGTTGCACTGTGGGGCTGAAGCTCAGACTACACACCCCACTGCCTGCAACAGGATTCCCGAATGCTGGAAGATTCGGGACAGATAAAAGGAAGTGCAGCACAGTTGAACTACGGAACTCACTGCTGCAAGATGGCCACCAACCTAGATGGCTTGGGTTAGACAAATTCATGGGGGCTATTGAAGGCTGAGGGAAGCGGGTGGGACTGTGGGTTAAACCACAGAGCCTAGGGCTTGCTGATCAGGTTGGCGCTTCGAATCCCTGCGATGGGGTGAGCTCCCGTCGCTCGGTCCCTGCTCCTGCCAACCTAGCAGTTCGAAAGCACATCAAAGTGCAAGTAGATAAATAGGTACCGCTCCGGCAGGAAGGTAAATGGCGTTTCCGTGCGCTGCTCTGGTTCGCCAGAAGCGGCTTAGTCATGCTGGCCACATGACCCGGAAGCTGTACGCCGGCTCCCTCGGCCAGTAAAGCGAGATGAGCGCCGCAACCCCAGAGTCATCCGTGACTGGACCTAATGGTCAGGGGTCCCCTTTACCTTTACCTATTGATGGCTACTAGCCACGATGACCCTGCTCTGCCTCCACAATGCTTCTCAGTCCCAGCCCCCTCAATCCAGGAGGGGAGAGATGCTCTTGTGCTTTTTTTCTGACTTGCAGGGTTAACATCATGGCCATCTGGGGGGCCACTGGCCTGATCCAGCAGGCTCTTCTTATGTCCAGTGGAGCTTGCCTGCTCTTTCCAGGGATATCTAAAAACAAACAGGCAGGAATAATGATTGATCCGGGATGTATGCTTGACATGCTTACCTTGTGATGGAGGCCAGCTCAGCTGTCTGGGAAGGAAAGGGCTTGCCGATTTCACTTGGCATCCTTCCCTCATCCCTCGCGGTGCCTCTTTGCCATTCCTGTCAGGTTCCTCAGCTCACAGGTCAGCGCTGATAATCCTGCTTACTTTGACAGCAACAGGGAGAAGATCTGGCCTCACTGTACGCTACTTGGGAGGGGCAGGCTCTTCTGTTTACTGCTCTGGCTTTGCAGTAATTGCATTGTGGTTTTAAGCAAGGAGCTCTTTCCGTTCTGCTTTTCCCAGTTAAGGATAGAGGAGAAATTAGCTTCAGTTCAGGTTTTCATGGGGACCTGCCTCATTCTCACGTTGGGAAGCGATATGCAAACTGACACGCAGGCATTCTTTCGAAAGAGCACTTCCCTGAATTTTGTAACGCTGCTCTCCAACCAAATGCAAAAATGTTAGGGGAAAGCATTCTCACATTGAATGCATTTGTGAAAAGGTCATATAATGCATGTTATACGTGGAGAAAGCATGGCGAAAATGTGGAGGTTAGGCAAATTGGTAAGCAAAAATGTGTGGATTAGGAGAAATTTGCACTAGAACGCAGGCGAATGTTCATAAGGTCTTAAAAGTAATTCGCAAGAACTGAATGGAAGATTGGGAAGACCAGAAAGGGAGGGGGAAAGAAACTCCCAGATTTGTCCAGCTAGCCAGTTCCAGAGTTCAACTACAGAACTCTCTCCCACAAGAGGCAGAGATGGCCACTAACCTAGATGGCTTCAAAGAGAATTAGACACATTCGTGGAAGCAGAGAAGGCTATTGATGCCTACTAGTCAGGAGGGATACACCCTGCCATTGCTGTCGGAGGCAGCAATATTTCTGGAAACCGCAGGACAGGAGAGTGTTTCTCACGTTCTCAGCCCTGTTTGAGGGACTAGGTGGGCCATTGGCTAGGGTTTCCATATTTCAAAAAGCAAAAATCCGCCAAAATCTACACTTCCGACATGGGTTGCCATACGTCCAGATTTTTCCAGACACTTCAGCGATTTCCGCCCAGG